>CM070786.1:36448268-37048268 GCA_036346955.1 Dipus sagitta
AGATGTGATCTTCAATACTTGCCCTGCACCATTTTATTTTTGACACTAGAAGTTTAGCTTATATCAAACCTTGAGGAGAACAAAATATATTCTCATACACCTTGCCACATTTTGAGGCATGGCCCTCTCTGTACAGGGCATTTCTGCTTGTGGATGAATGTACCTGGAGTTAGCTGGAATGCTGGGAAACCAAGAAAAGTTGTAGCCATAGAAATTCACCCTTCATGTCCTCACTACTTGTCTTCAACAAATCAAGGAGGAATTATGGGCTAATTCCTCACTCACACAAACCAGAATTTTTGTTTAATATCCTCAGATGGCCAGTACCTGTTCTCTTCGATGTCACATGTAAAACACATGTGCATATTTTCACTGTTACTGAGTAGTTAGGAACACTATTTCTTAGGCTAAAGAAATACATGTACTTTTAAGTAATATTCATTTTACTTCAGCTTAGCCATTCTCCCTTATAACATGAATAATACAAAGGGCCTGATAGATATAGCTATTTTCACACAGGTGTTACTTGTAGGCCATATAACTTGCCTTCCTTTTTCTTAGTTTTGCAACTGAAAATATTTTTTTCCTATCTCAAAGGTATTGGGGAAATGTCGCGGTTTCCCCCCTGTCTTCCGTGAGCAACTGCCTTGTAAATAAATATGCATGTCTAGCCAGTTGTGAGTTTAGCTGTATGAAAAAGAACATATAGAAAATTTAGATGGTCTCTACTCACAATGTGTGTTTTATATGATGCAAAGAAACAATCCTTAACAAAAATGTCGGTGATTTCTATATGGACTCTACGTCCTTAAAGAAATACTAGGAAACGTGTTTGTCTGATATTTGAAGTTGCACCTGCATTTATCTTTCAGCTTCCAGAGCTGAGTTACCACACAGGATCTCTTTGCCTTTGAGCTCAGAGAACAACATGAAAGAAATGCCCCATCTGAAAGGTTCACTTTACTCTTTGAATTTCAGAATCAGGTTTTCTCTGCTGTAAGATAGCCCAGTGCCTTCTTAAACTATTATTTACTTATTTATTTGCAAGGACAGGAGAGAAAGAATGAGAATGGGTGCACCCCGGTCTCTAATCACTGCAAATGAACTCCAGATGCATTTACCACTTTGTGCATCTGGCTTTACACAGGTCCTGGAGAACCGAACCTGTGTTTTTAGGCATTGCAAGCAAGCACCTGAACTGCTGAGCCCTCTCTCCAGCCCCCAGTGACTTCTTGAAAGTCTTCATCTCAGAGAACAAGTGTGACAAGGGCAGTGTAGCACAACCCCATGGCAAAGTCTGGGTTTACATCTTCTAAACCAGATCTGATATTTAGCTGCTCCTCTACATGAAACTGGCGATGCCCGTGGACATCTCTGTGGAGTAAATGAGAGCCGTTTACCTTGGTGCAGTTACCCTCCCGTTGCTGGACAAACATCTGACCAGAAGCAGCTTATGGGAAGAAAGGGTTGATTACAGCTTACAGAATCCAGGGGAAGCACCCTCAATGGCAGAAGAAACTGGCTCACTCCCATAGATCCATAGTGGGGAGAAACCTGCAATCATTAACAGCCAGAGCTCCAGCTGCTGTGAACACACCTTAGGGTGGATTACAAGATCTGACCCCAGTGACATATGTTTTCTGGAGTAGGGCTCTGCATGTTGAAGACTCAAGTTGCAAGCTCAGTCCTAAAAAAAAAAAAAAAAAAAAAAAAAAGCCTGAATCTATGGAGCCAATTATTCAAAGAAGCACATATCCTCTGACCAAATGTAAGCAATTTAAGGTTACTTTAATAAAATCTTTCACAATATATCAGCTAGGACTGGAGAGATGGTTTAGCAGTTGAAGGCACTTGTTTGCAAAGGCTGAAAGCTGTGGTTAAGTTCCCTTATACCCATGTAAAGCCAGATTCAGAAAGTGGCACATGCATCTAGAGTTTGCATTAGTAGGAGGCCCTGTTGTGCCCATACTCTCTGTCTGTCTGTCTCTCTGTCCCCTAAATAAACAAATATAAAATTACATCAGTTGTTTGCTGAATCATAATTCAGAATACTGAATTTTAAGATTTGGGTCATTTCTTAAGCTCTAGAAAAGAGAAATGTGCTCTAGATATTTGTGATAGAGGTCTGGCTTTATCACCAATGTGCTGAGTACTCTTGGAGAAATCACCCCATTTCTTCAGTTTTCAACTTTCTCCTCTCAAAGTGAAGTGTGATCAAATTATTCCTGAGTGTTCAGCTTTTGTTTCCTATAATTTCAAGCTGATATAAATGTATTGTGGTCTGCAAAATACATTTAAACATCCTATTTTAAGAATTGTATTAATCCCCAGAACAATGCAAGATATTGCCAATGCTCTTGATTGCCCAGCAAAACTAGATGGCAAGACTCTGTTTCTGAAAAGACCACATGAATCTATTGCAGAACACTGAGAGATCGAGCTTGAGCTGAGCTGGAAGCCTCCAGCCTGCTGACTAGCTGTCATGGTGCTGGAAAGTGTTAAGCAACATGGTGGGAGAGAAAAATCGTAGACTGCCTTGACCAGCAGTGGACCCTTTTAGCTACATAGCTGGCCAGCCAAGCAAGATGTATTCAATGGTGCAATAGTGGCATTACTGTCATGGGGGTGACCACTTGCTCTCTGATTGGATTTGAGACCCTTTCCAGGGAAAGGAATTCATGTCTGGTACTGAAAACCTAGGCAAAAGCCTAGGGCTTGGAAGGTCACAGGCCCTAAAAGGGAAGCTATTGCTGTTGCTTGGATAAATGTACATTTTGTGCCCATAAAATTACCCTCCAAATGTTTATGCTTATGCCCATATATTGGTGTTGCTCTCATGTTTGGTCAGAGACGCTTCATTTTGCAGATGGTGGTGATGACAGGCAAGCTACATCAAAGTGCCAGGAAGTCACAGCTAATTTCTCAGTTTCAAATCAGACATGTCTATCACATCTGTCAAGGCTCAGAATTGGTGGCAGAGAGAATGAGAGCCAGAGGACAGGGAGGAGTGCTTTGGAACACTGTCTTTTGGACCTGAAGTGGCGGTGGCATTCATGACCTCACAGCAGCTGTCATTACCCACACAGTCTTGGCCCCATCAACATTTCATCAAGGATGATGACAGAATCCAAATAAAAGATAAGCAACATGGAATAGGGACTGGTTGTAAAGAAGGGGGTCAGGGGAAGGATATGGAGGAGGAAGGACAAAACAAAGTATTGTGAGAGGCTTATGATCAAAATAATTATGTATATGTATGAAAACTATCAATAAGAAAGTTTTAAAAAGATTATAGGACCAAATGTTAAAAAGTAAAGAATTTTATTAACCCAAGAAAATCCTGAAATACTAAGTACAATGTCTTTGGACAAGTCACTGCAATTGTTAATTATTTAGATTTTTTTTTAATATTTGCCTTTGCCCACAGGAATGGAAATATATTTAGGCAATGGGAAGTAAATGCTAAGCTAAATGAAATAAGACAATGTGGCTTAAAAGTTTGTTGGGGAAAAAAGTAATTGAAAATAAAAAAATAGCCAGGCATGATGGCTCATGCCTTTTGATCTGAGCACTCGGGAGGCAGAGGTAGAAAGATTGCTGTGAGTTAGAGGTCACCCTGAGACTATATATTGATATATTGAATTCTGGAATTCAGGTCAGCCTGGGCTAGAGCGAGACTCTATCTTGAAAAACAAAAGAAAAAACAAAACAAACAAACAAAAAAAGTTTGTTGGAGGATCACATATGTCACATGTTTTAAAAGCTAGTATAGGTTATATCTTTTTTTTTTTTTTTGAGAAACATATTGATACAGAAAATAAGGCCAAGCAAAAATATCTTCTCAAACGTGTATTTCTTTATTTTGTTATGGAAAATATGAGACTATAGATGCAATGGTTTACTATCCTAAATGTGTGTACACGAGCTCATTACTCTGTCCAGTTTGGGGTGGTGTATTGTCACTGGTGATCTTGTTGCTAAATAAGTACTGTTCTTGAAAAGTTGGCATAGCTTTTTTATATAGAATCACTATTAATAAAAGTTTATAAAACAATATTGCCTTAATCATTCTTCTAAGTTGTTAAATAGCTTTGCATTCTATTAGATCCTAAACTCATTAAGTTCTTGCATATTTCTCTTAAATATTTGTAAAACAAAATTATATCCACATTTGAAATAGGACATAAATGTTCCGCTGTGGAAAAGATGCACTGAGTATAAGATTTCCTTGACTTAATATTCTTGGAGATTTTGTTTGTTTGTTTTAGTTTTTCAAGGTAGCATCTTGCTGTTAGCCAAGGCTGACCTGGAATTCACTCTGTCATCTCAGTCTGACCTCAAGCTCACAGTGATCCTCCTACCTCTGCCTCCTAAGTGCTGGGATTAAAGCACATGCCATCACGCCTGACATCCTTGAAGTTGTTTTATCATCTGATATAATCAATATTTTACTTGTTTCTTACCATTTCTATTTGTTACTCAGTGTACAATATACATGGTGAAAGTAGGATTTTCATTTATTTTGATCACTGTTCTAACCTCAGTGACTATTCTGCCTAGCAAATGACACTTGTGTTAGTTACTGTCCTTATTGCTGTGACACACTTCCTGAGAAGAAGCAATTTAGGGAAAGAAAGTTTGTTTCACCTTACAGTTCAAGGGTACAGTCCAACATGGCAGGGAAGGCTTGGTGGCAGGAACACTGTGTGGCGGGTCACATTACATCTGCAGTCATTGAGCAGAGAGTGATGAAACGTTCTCCTTTTTATTCAATCTGAGACCCCAGCCCATGAAATGGTGCTGCCCACAGTTAACCTAATGTAGAAACTCCCTCACAGACAGACATGCCGAGAGTTTTCTCCTAGGTGATTCTAGATCTAATCAAGCTGACAATAAAGTTTAACCAGCACAATACTTAAGTAATATCTGTTGAATGGATGCATGAGAGAAAATTCTAGAATTTTAAGTTATTGCTTTTTATTAAAAAGAAAAGGCTCCAAACATATAACTCCTTTTACCTAATATGGAAATATGTAGAAGTTTCAAATCAAGAAATTTGCATCTAATTACATTTTACTATTATGAAAATTAGATAGTACTTATCTAAAGGTTGTTTTATTATTTTTTATTTAAAATATTTATTAGAATAATTAAATAAAATATATAGGTTATCAAGTCAACACATGATTATTTGTTCATTCTAGGAAAGACAAATGACGTGATTCTAAAAGAATTTCAGGCAATTTTTTTTTCTGCTGAAATTGTAATGATGATGACTAATAAAACTAGGAACAAATTCTAAATTTTGTGAAATAGTTTTTTTGGCAAACCTTTAATGTCTATTGCTAGTTTTGCTTTCATTACATACTTATTTGTACAGAAGATTAACACTGGTGTATTCTCCAATATTTTACTAAATATACTGAATCAAATTACTAAGAAGGAAAATGTGCCATGTCTTTCACAAGTTATGACTGATCAAAGAACAGAGAATGGCTATGTTACCTTGATAGAAACCAATGAAAAATTTAAAAATAAGCTATTTACTTATTTGCAAGGAGAGAGAGAGCAAATGAGCATGCCAGGGCCTTTACCCACTGCAAACGAACTCTAGATGCATGCACCACCTTGTGTATCTGGTTACATGGATACTGGAGAATCAAACTTGGGTCCTTAGATTTCTCAGGCAAACTCTTTAACTGCTAAGCCACCTTTCTAGCCCCCAATGAAAATTTAATTATAATTAGGCAAATTTGTAATCAGGTTTGTCAATATTTCATGTTAAAGTGAAGATTAGGAATAACACGTAAACATGGAAGGACCTGGAGAAGGCTCACACTGGATGATCTGAACCAGTTATCAGATGAAAAATATGACATAAATATCACTTGGACAATTTAGAGGCTAAATGCTGTTAGTATCTCATTTTATAAGAGTACAACTATTAGTGTTTAAGAAATGACAGGCTGTCCAGAGTAGCTTCTCCACCTAGGAAGGACAAACTGTGAATGAAAAACCATCCAGGTGTAGTCATTCATTATTACATGAAGCCTCTGGGCACACAGTCCTGAAGTGGTACTAGGTAAGAAATACAGAGTCAATGGAAAATGAAAGGGCATTGCGATTAATATTTGCTAATTGCAAGTTGGAAGTAATTTAAACTAGAATACAATTTTAAAAATAATAAGTGTCTTAGATTCTAATAGCAGAAGGGTGACCAGGCTTTGGGAAGAAAATTATAGCAGTTACTTTCTCTTTGGTGGGACAAAACATGAATCAGAAGCAACTTATGGAAGAAGAGTTTATTTCAGCTCACAGTTTCAAGGGGAGGTATCATGGCAGGGAAAGCATGGCAGATAGGCCATCACATCTTGCCACATCAGCTGGGAGGACGTTAGCTAGTCCTGGCAAGGCGGGCTTGGGCTATAACATTCCAAGTGACTCATCTCCTCCAGCAAGGCTCCGCCTCCCAAAGGCTCCACAACTTTACCAGATTGCCACCGTATAGGAACCAAGGATTTAAAACACACGAGTCTATGGGGTCATTTCATTCAAATCTCACAAGAGTGAAGCTTGGAGTTTGGAAGCATCTATTTTGTTCTCACCACTTCTTGTCTCAGCTTCTTCCTGCAAGTGTGCTTTGAGCACAGAGCACTTCCCCACAGTTTTGGCTGGGAAGACACCCATTGTCAATTTCTACGTAGAGTTGTAAGACACAGTTCATGGGGCCTGGGGTGTGGTGCTCACTAGCAGAAAGCTCACAGTCAGGCTCTTGTACATGCTCATAGCTGCCCTTCATAAGCTCCACCTCAGGTGGTTCTGGACAGGTTTTGAAGTATTATCAGGCATAGTTCCCATAAGGCTCAGAGAAAACCCTCACCTAATCCTCAGCTCCCAGTCAGTGACCCTGAAGAATGAGGCTTTAATTTCTCTTCACTCTGGCCACCTCCTGAGAGCCTCCCCTTGTAAATTTTTTGAACTTTTTCTAAAAATATTTTACTTGTTTATTTGCAAGCTTAAAGAGAGAGGGAGGATGGTCAAACCAGGGACTCTAACAGCTGCAAATAAACTCCAGATGCGTATACTACTTTGTGCATCTAGCTTTCTGTGAGGACTGGAAAATCGAGCCTGGATTGTTAGGCTTTGCAGGCAAGCCCTTAACCGCTGAGCCATCTCTTCAGCCCTAAAATTTTGATGTTTGAGTCATTGTTACACTGCGGCCTCAATCATCTGGGGATGAGCCTGACTTCTGAGTGCTTCTTGAATTATCCTTACTAGATTTTAGAGTGAGAGAATTACTTTCCCAAGGGAATAAGAAATACCTTCCCAAACCACTTGAGCTTCTCCCCCAAATATAATTTAACTACTCTAGCCTTCATTCAAGGAAGCTTGTGGGATTGTAGGTGGATTCTTTTTCTTTTAATATTTATTTATTTGAGAGAGAAACAGAAAGTGGGAGAGAAAAAAGAGGGAGGGAGATGCAAACCAGACGCATGTGTCACCTTGTGCATATGGTTTTATGTGGGTCCTGGGGAATCGAATTTGGGTCCTTTGGCTTTGCAGGAAATAGCCTTAAATGTTAAGGCATCTCTCCAGCCCTGCTGATGGATTGTTTGACCTGATTATAATAATGTTCTCAAAGGTGCTTGAATATCTCAAAGTACAGAAAATTAAATTTGGGTATTTAGTTTGGCACATTAAATGTGGGTACTTCATGATCTTGTCAATTAACATATACTAAGGGAGACACATCAAAAAAGGCTGGAATAAAATATAAGGATTTCTTCACAGCATCAACCAGAAGGTGGCCCAGCTCCAGATCCCTGAAAACGTGGGAAAAAATGGTCAATGGAGACCTAGAATTCCAGTCTGACATGACTGCAATTGCATGCCCTTGTCCCATGAAGCCCAAGCAGAGAGACTGCAGGACCATGCTCAGCTCAGCCAGGAGATGGTAACAGGAATCTCTCTCTCCTTGTAGACATTTTCCTAGGAATGGACTGCTGTGAGTGACTCACGGCAGAAAGAAAAGAACCTTTCTGCATCAGATGTTCAGGAGTGTGTTCACCACATCTTCACTATGAAAGTAGTTTCATAGTTGCATAAATATATCAAAGGGCCTTCTGGTCAAGATGACAGACTTGTTCCATGCTAGAACTCCTAGGGTGATATCCATGAAGAGGGGACAACCAAAATCCATCAACAAGGCAAGAATAGATAGCTGACTCCCTGGCAGGAGATGAACCACCTCACACAGAGAAATTGATGAGATAAGCAAGAGTGCTGCTTCCATGGCAAGCCTGACAACCTATACCAGGGTAAGGGAGACAGACACTGAGGACATTCAACATGTATCAAAGCAGAAATCCAAAAACTTCTGAGAGCTCAACATGGAAGTAGACTTAAAGCACACCCACCATGGCTCAAGGAATTTTGCAGAAGAGGGAGCAGACAGATTGTAAGAGCCACAAGTTAGGAGGGAGTATCCAGAGGCATTTCCCACCCCTCCTACAATGACGCTGCTCTCAGAATTTATAATCCATAGCCCCATGGGGAATACCAGCAATCCCACTGAGGAGGACTCTCAGTGGACTGGGGCCAGGGAGGAGGGAAATGATGGTACCAACACATGATGTGTCCACACAAAGTATATACTTAGTAATAATACAAAAACTGTCTCAAAAGAAATAAAAGAAAAAAATATATATCAAAACTTAAAACTTTGTGCACCTTAAGCATGTATGATTAAAAAGAAAAAGGTCTCACCATTAATTTTCATTGCTGCCCTTTTCTTCTGACTTGTCAAAACTAATTAATTAATTAATTCTCACAGGAAGCCAAATACATATGGTAGATTGTAAAATGATGTTGTGTGGGCTGGCTTAAACATGATGGTTGTCCCTACAGTATTTTAAACATTAGGACATCACACAAAACATTTCATCATTCTTAATGCCCACAAAACGTGTTAAAATCTGATCATCCTGGGTCACCATCCTGCATGGAGACAGTTATCTGGAGCTGACCAGCAGGTACCACCTCAGACTGGGACAGATTGGGAGTGTGTTTCCATTTGCTTTAGTTATTATCTGCTTGACACTCACAAGCACTCAAGTATTATGATTGCTTTCTGCACCATGTCCATGAGGAAATTGTCATGAACAATTGGCATGTTCCAGAGTACTCCCATGTGTTGTCAATGTTCATTTTGTCTTGCTCATGTCAGCTCTGCTTCCTCCTCACTCTTCCTCCTGACCCAGCACTCACACTGGCCTCCTCCAGTAAGTTTGAATAGCTGCTCATCATCCCCAGTGACCTGATGTCATCAGTTGTAAGGGGTGATTAAGTGCTTCTTCCCCTGTAGGCTATTTTTTATCTCCACCTCTACTGGTTATAATAAAAAGAATGATCTGAAGTAATGTGAACTCTATAAATAAAAATTCATATAGATGTTAAACATGATTTGTCTGATTCGAATTAAACTCCTAAAATTATACTGAAAATGGAATTTATTTTATGTACTTATGTTTTACAATAACTGTCTTGGCCCACATTGGATATTAAGTCTTCAGGGAATTTATGAGTTGGAATTAGCTGTGCTGTTCTCTGGTCCTGCTCTTGTCATGCCCTTGCCTTCAAGTGAGGACCTAAGGCCCAGGAGGGTAAGGGTCCTGCATTGTTTGGCACAGCCTTCTCCTTTTCTTAATGTATTTCCCCTAAGACATGTACCCAAATGAGTAGTGTGTGAATATGTCCTTCTTTTTGCCATTGTCATTTTCATTGAGACTTTCTTATCAACTGAAGGATAGTGAAGACCAATATTTAATCATAATATTATTCAGTATTTTTAATCATAGTTCAGAGGTTTCATTTTTACAAAGTTGTTTAACTTAAACAGTTGTATAATATTTTTAAGAGCTCTGTAATAAAGTATCAACTCTGATTCTGTTTAGAGAATTCTGTATGTCCCTGGCAAACTCCACCCAGAGGAAAATCCTCCCATAAACCTTCTGAGCACTGTTGTAATTCCATTGGGATTGTTGAGTTTCGAAGTGGCCGAAAACTGTGATGGCTTAGGCAATTGACCCACATAAAGACTTGCACATTGGGTCTGGAATGATAGCTTAGCAGTTAAGACACTTGCCTATGAAGCCTAAGGACCCAAGTTCAATTCCCCAGGACCCACATAAGCCAGACACACAAGGTAGGCACATGTGTATGGAGTTCGTTTGCAGTGGGTGGAGGCCATGGTGCACCCAATCTCTCTCTCTGTCTCTCCCTCCCCCCAAATAAATAAGTAAAAACCCTTGCACATAGATGTTTATAGTAATTTTATTCATAATTGTCAAAATATGACAGCAACAAACACATTCTTCAGTGGGTAGAGAGATGAATTGTGGTGACCCAGACAATAGAATATTATTTGGTATTAAAAAGAAATAGGCAGGGCTAGAGAGATTGCTCAGTGGTTAAGGCAGTTGTCTAAAGAACCTAACAACCAGAGTTTGATACCCCAATACCCCTGTAAAACAAGATCCACAAAGAGGCACATGCCGCTGGCATCCATATGCAACAGATGGAGGTCCTGGTCTGTCCATTCTCTATGTCTTCTATCTCTCTTAACTTGCAAATAAATAAAATTATTTTTTTTTAAAAATAGGCTATTCAGCTATGGAAAACCATGGAGGAATCTTAGATCATTACTGCCAAGTGAAAGAGGCTTCCTTGTAAAGGTTTCCATCACTGGTTGAGGTGGCACATGTCTGTAATCCCAACAATCAGAAGGAGGAGTAAGGAGGATGGTGACTTTGAGGTCAGCCTGAGCTACATAGTAAGACCTGGTCTCAGAAAACAACAAAACTAACTTAGAAGTTGTATAACTATATGACATTCTGAAAAAGGCAAAACTAAGAAATTAAAACTAAATAAATCAATGGTTCTTAGACGATAGAGAAGAGGAAGGGATAAACAGGCAGGCACAGAGGATTTTGGGGATAGTGTGTAGGATAATGGGAGATGTGTGTCATTTTACAGTTGAACACCAAAGTGAACTCTACCATCAGCTGTGGGCCTTCGGTGATAATAATGTCAAGAAGGCATATCTTCTGTAGTGATGCCTGTAACACTGGGGGAAACTGCGGGAGGCTGTGCACATGTGGGACAGTGAGGGGTCGGTGACAATTCTTGGTACATTATGCTCAGTTTTACCGTTTATAACTACTTTTAAAATAAAATGTATTAGTAAAGTAGAACTATTGGTGGACATTTGGAATTGAGAAATCATTTCTTATTTTTGGATAAGAAAGATGCTATTTGAATCTTGACTTCAATTTGTTGTCTATGACTTTATCAACTTGAACTTTTCAGGGCCTCAGTTTGGGGGCAAATTAAGGAATTAGTAGAAGTCACCTTGTAAGAATGTTAGGCAGAGTAATTAGGATAACTTACAGAAAGTTCAGTAAATGATAGCTGGTAGTTGTAACATGTTTCAGGTGTGTTTCCTGAATCAGTCCTTTAGACTGCTGGCAGCAGACAGGGTATGGCCTTCTCAGCAGCAAGGAGACAGAGAAAATAGGAACTCTGATCAATTCCCAGAGTCGGTGTTTCAGAATCTTCCCTGTTATCCTAGCAGTCAGTTACAAGCTCTCTTTACCTCACCTATATCTATCCCTGAAGAAAGTATTAGAAATGGTCTATTGAAAATATTTCTAGATGGATTTTTCTATTAAGTATTAGAAATATAATTAGTATTTCCAAAAATAAAGGAAAGAAAAATATATTGGAAAACAAATTACTAGGAAAAAGTAGGATCGTGTATTGGGTTCTGGTTACCTATCTTATTAAAAAATTAAACTTGTATAAGTGGGGAGCAGTGACAAAAAATAAAGCATATTGAGGGGCTGGAGAGATGGCTTAGAGGATTAGGCAGTTGCCTGTGAAATCTGAGGACCCAGGTTCAATTCTTCAGTATGCACATAAGCCAGATGCAGAAAGTTATTCATGCATTAGGAGTTTTGTGCAGTGGCTAGAGGCCCTAGCCCATTTTCTCTATTTGCCTCTTTCTCTATTTCTCAAATAAATAAATAAAACAAAATTTAATAAAAAGCAAATTGAAAAATATAAAAATAGGAGTGGATGAACACAATTAATTACCAGAATCTTCTCCTCTATTTTATCTGTCGCCATACTCAAAAGTCTTCTTTAAAAAAAAATCAATGACGAGTGACAGAGCTTTTGATGTTCCACAGGATCCATGCCTATCTCTCTTCCCATCCTTCCCTTCTGTTCCCTTGTCCTCCTTCCCTTTCCAGGGAAATCTTTCTGTGTGTTGTAGAGGGTGAGACACCAGTGGAGGTTTACAGCAGTGTTCTGGGAAAGAGATTTCCTTGCTCTGAATAAGAGCCACTGAAAGGTCATTCTTTCTCTAGCTGGTCATCATAGAGTGGCAGATGCCAAGCTCACGATGGTCACAGCTAACGTCCCACCACACAGGGTCTACTCTAAGAATGAAGTGAGTACAGTGAAGGAACACTGGAAGTAATTATGGTTAAAATGGTTTGTTCTAAGCCACATAAGCCATCCTCTGTATTTCTAGGTATATGAGCCAATACTAGTTCTTATCTGAGTCAATGGAAGCTGGTGCTTTCTTATTTGCAGCTGAAAGCATTCTAGCTAATATCAGCTAACAAATGAACCATTAAAAAATGGTTATTTCTGTTCCGTTGGCTTTTATTGACATTGTGCACAAAAATGTTAACAAAGATATGTTAAGACATTTATAACCATGGAACAGGATAAAAGAAAACCAGGAATTCAAAGCCATGGGAAAACGGTTTTGAAAAAGCAGCTGACTTGAAGCTAACGTCAGGTGATGGAGCCATTATGCTAATGACCTTTGATTCGCCTTCTTTGACAGTTTTATGAGTTGTTATGTGACCTTGTACCTATCTCGCCAGGACCAGCAGAAACACTATGCATAAGTATATGAGACAGCTGGTGTAGCTTCACATGAACCTCATCGTATATCATGAATCATAATATGCTTACCAATTTGTGATATATGAACTGAGAAACACGAACAGTGACAGCAAAGCTTTTGGCAGGGAAGTTTTTGCACATGGGTTTAATACCATTTTGAATGTAGTTGCAATAGCCTTTTAAGACTAGGTTTGTTAAAATATACTATTTAAAGGCTGGAATGCATTCTCAGACTACAGTGGTAAAATTACACTTGTAGTTATCATGATATGAAAACAACCTGACTTGATTTTTCAATATAAAAATAGTTTCTAATATGGGGAATGATGACACATATTTCCTAATTACCCTGAATTGACTTTCATGTATTTGAATTTTCCTTGTAAATTTTCTGGGTGTAAATAGAATTAGAATTTCATTGATGTAAGATAAATATAATGTGTCATTCATGCTGAAAATAAATGTGCACCTGCTGAACAAATACAGATGTTTTCACCCTTGTTTCAGTGACTGCTTAAGCATGATCCTTCCTAAAGAGAAATAGATTTTATTGACAAATCCTATAAATTCTACATGCCAATTATATTTTCAGTCTTGACATGCCATCCTCTCAATTTCTACCACCAAATTTGTCTTTCAGTAGTCTCTTAGCAAAGCCCATATTCTTTTGCCCCTGTTTTTTTCTTGATCCATACATACATTTTCCTAAGTCACCACCATTTAAACCTAACTGCTTAGGAATTTCCAGCGGCTACATAGCACATTTAGAATGACATATAAATTCTTGCTATGCTTGTAAGACTCTGCTTGTGACCTCTTATCCTACCATCTGGGCCTTATTAACTGCTTAGGTCATAGGATCTGTTGGTAGAGCATGCCAAGCTGTCTTCACCAGGGGTTCGCTGTTTCATTTTCTCCACGTTCTCTTTCCTTATGTCTTGGCTGGATCCATTCTGTATTTTCTTAATGTCTCTTCCTTGGGCCCGTCCTCCCTGACCACCTTGCAGTAAATGACCCTCACATCGTCTTCAATGTGTTCCATCCTTCCTCTGGTTTATCCCCACAGTGTTCTTGACCCTTTGAAGTTATACTAGATAACTAAGTCATATTTTCCTTCTCATCAGAAGAGAAACGTCTGGAAGTTAAATAGAATTTTTATCCTGCTCATCACCAAGTTCGTAGGCCAGTAAATATTTGTTAAGTAAATAAACTTGTCTGTAAAAATAAGACTGAGAAGCTTACTGAAGATACATGGGGCATGGGAAGGGAAGGTGGAGTGGGGAAAAGAGTTTTACCTCTACATGTGTCCACAGCTGAGAGTGTGTCTGCTCAGCACTGTGCTGAGTCGTGCCATCGCATCAGGACCTACCCAGCAATACTACTTTCCAAATCCCTTGTTATCATTCCCATGATTCCAAAGCATGCCTCGGTGAGTGTGAAAGGTAGGTAGGGGTATGTCTCTCACTATCACGGTTTGGATTCCCCTACAGGCCCATGTGCTAAAAGCTTGGTTGCCAGTTGATGAGCTTAGGGGAAATCATTAGATGGGGTTCTGATCTCAGCAAAGAATGAATCCAGGGATTTGCTCATAATCTGACCAGCTAATAATAGAAACTTATAGGAGGGACTAAGTTGAAGGAAGTTCTTGTAAGTATGCCCTTAAAGACTATATCTTGTCCCTGGGGGCCTCTTTCACTCTTTCTATTTCCTCCCTCCCTTCTCTATTCCTTCCAGTTCTTTCTCCTTCCTTTCCTCCTTTCCTTACCTTTCATGAGGTGAGAAAACTCCTTCACCACACTCTCCTGCCACCATGATGTTCTGCTCCAACACATTCTTAATGAGGTGGTATCAGAGGTCCATGGCCTGAAACCATGAGCCAAAATAAGCCTTTCTTCCATAAACTGCTCTCAATTATTTTGTCCAACAACAGAAAGCTGTCCAACAGACCCACAGACTTGGGGCTTAGTGGACTTAGCGGGGCTTAGTCTTTCCACAACTGAGACCTCAGTGGCTAATCCCAGTACAGGCTGAGCAGTGGACATCGGCCAGCACAGGTTTTTGTCATGACGGGACCTATTCTGCTTCATCTTCCTGTTTAAAAATAACCAGTCAATATTGCACCCGGTATGTTTTATTGTCCCCCAAGGTCTTATCAATCTTTGTTTCTCCTCTTTCAATGGCATATTGATGAGAACATTTGTGGAAATATATATTGACATAAGACACATAAGCATTTGAGAAGTTGATGTAATAAGCACTAGAAATTTTGAAGCTATAATCTTTTGAAACAATAGATATTCTATGTGGTCACTTTATTCTCGCTCATGGCACAATCGCACCACACTGGAAGTCACAGGAGAAATACTGCATCTGGTCTCTGTCTTGAGTCACTCTGCAGGGTCTCCACCCTCCTGCCCTTCACCCTGCTGCTCCTTCTCTGCTTCTCCACCCACAGTGGTCTGTCTGTAAGATACAGCTAGCTACAAGTTCACTTTTACTTGAGAAAATGTTCACATTTGATGTCTGAAAAAGTGAAAAAACTTAGCTATTATATAAAAGGCACTACATCTAGGCCCAATAAAAACTCCTATTAAAGTTTGATAATGATGATGACGGTGATAATAAAAGCAGCAGCAGTCGTAGTTTCCAACACAGACACTCTCAGAAACAACTTCAAATATTGTCATGTGAGTGGTTAACTCAGAAAAAAAATCAAGGAACTCAGGTGTCTGATCTGAGATTTAACAAGCATTTGGCCACATCATACTTCTGTAAAATGTGTGTGTGTGTGTGTTCATGTTTCTGCAAATGCATGTATTTGTACGTGCATGTGGAGGCCAGACCTCAGGTGTCATTCCTCAAGTGCTATTCACAGAAGAGCAAAATTTATTCATCAGGACTTATAAGAAAGGAAAACAATCAAATTTAATAGAAGTTATTTTGCTTTTAAGTGTATAAGAGGAACAACTTTAAAAATCGAAGAAGTGGGCTTTATCACTTAATACTTGAGAGTGAACCTCTAAAACAGAGGGACAAGGGCTGAGGATATGGCTCAGTGGGTAAAATTGCTTGCAAACATGAGGACCTGAGTTCAATCTCTAGCACCCACATAAGAGGCTGGGTATGGGGCTGGAGAGATGGCTTAGTGGTTAAGCACTTGCCTATGAAGCCTAAGGACCCTGGTTCGAGGCTCGATTCCCCAGGACCCACATTAGCCAGATGCACAAGGGGGTGCACGCGTCTGGAGTTCGTTTGCAGTGGCTGGAGGCCCTGGCGTGCCCATTCTCTCTCTCTATCTCTGCCTCTTTCTCTCTCTGTCTGTCGCTCTCAAATAAATAAAAAATAACAAAAAAAAAAAAAAAAAAAGAGGCTGGGTATGGTAGCATGCTCTTATAGCCCTAGCATCAGGGAAGTAGATATAGGAGGATCTCTGAGACTTGCTGGGTAGTCCAGCCTCTTTGGTAAAATCTGAGCCAACTAGAGACCTTGTCTCCAAAAGAGAGGGAAGGTGCTTCTCATGTCCTGAAGTTATTCTTTGGCCTTTATAAGCATGTAAACTCACGTGTACACATTTGTGTGCCCACACACACATGAACACATACACACACTCTCCCACACAAAAAGTGAAATTTCTCATAAATCTATAATTCTGTTATCAAGACTAAAATATAATAAAAATGGCCTTATGCAATCCACTACTAAGTCCATATTTGAATTTCACATTTTAACCCCCAAATGTCTTCTATGTTTAATTCTTGAAACCAGAATCCTAATAAGAGACACATGCTGTGTTGAGTTGTGTTTCTGTCTGTCTCAATCTCCTTAGAACACTCTCCCCCTACACCACTGCTGTGCATGCTAGGTAAATGCTCTGCCACTGAGCCCCACCCCAGCCTCTACTTCCCTCTTCATGATACTAACTTGTTGCTATGATTGAGCCACTGTGTTATAGAGAAACCTACTCCGTGAGCTTGATTGTTTCCTGGTGGAGTTGCTTTACTCATTCTTATGTCCTGTTTACTGTAACCAGAAGTTCAGTCCTTGGGACAATTTGGTTCTGTTTGAAAGTGTTTTGGTGTGAATACTTTGTGAGTGATGCCACCCACTCCACAGTGCTTTGTAATGTGCTGATAGAGAGGCACATATATCTGGCCCTTCCTGCGCACTATGCTAACATTGATTCCTAACCTAGGAGGCCCTCCAACCGACAGTTTGTACAGTGATGCCTTGGCTAGAAGCTAGATTGTAACAATGATCACTGTTTTGGAAATAGACTCCCCTATAAGTTCAACTTTAAGCATACTAAGTTTTTGAAATCCCTTGCAGCAGGTCAGAGTACCCTTGACTTTGGAATATAGCTAGCTAAAATCAACTTCCTGTAATGAGCAATGGAAACATTGTATGAAACTAAATGACTTTAACCAATGATTATTTTCCTCAAATATGAGCTCAAAATTTTTAAAAAAATGTTCATGTTCCACTAAACTAAAACGTTGGCATGCTTCATTCATGCTGTCAACTATGATGGCTTTGACCGTGTAAACACCCAGGGCCTCACACCGCCCTCGGGACGTGGAAGACAAGTGTGCCTTTGTGCCTCCCTGTGCCTCGCAAACCGTGTCTTCTGCCAATCGAAATGACCGCTCACGCTGGGCCAGGCGTCTGCGATTGTATCTGGGCGTCTGCCAGTTTCTGGAGCTAGCAGTAGGGTTAGTACTGTGTTGATACACATCTTACTCACTTGAAATTCTGGGTAAAAATATGATGGTTTCATATTAATTTCTGAAGGTATTTAAATATTCCTTTCAAACTTTGGACTCTGGACACATCAACTTTTTGATGCATTTATATGAAACTGGCCACAATTTATGCAATTTAAATAAAGATTTAAGTAAATATTTTTAACCAAAATTGACTGTGCACATTTGCTGTGGTTGTTAATGGGCATCACTGAAATAATTAACAGATTCTCTGGTATTTTAGTAACATGTTGGAATGGAAGCTAAAATATGGCTGTTGAAACTTTCAGTGATGTTATACTGAGCAGTTGGTACATATTTAGAATAAGCAGTTGGGTAGATTGATCAGTAGTCAATGTTTAACTGGGTAGATTTAAGTCTCAGGTGAGCCCTTGGGCTATTTTTGTGTTAGAGAAAAGACACCCTTTTGCATTGTTTAAAAGAATGCATGAGCTCACAGTACAAGAAAGGGAGACAAAGAAGTAGGTGGAAATAGAAACTGACTTATTTTCCACTGCATTAGAAAACTGCTTTCCTTAGAACTGCCTTTGACTAGAAAGGATTATATAGTGTATGTTCTCCAAACTGTTATGCAAAATTTTACTTTTTTTTCCAATGAGTTCTTAAGTTAGAAGACAAACCAGCGTTTTTCTGGGTCTAAAGGCATTGCTTGATCTTCAAAAGCCTATTTCATGGTCTGCTAGATTCTAATGGAGATGGTTGGTAATGAGATAATATTTATTTATATGGAAAATAAATTTATAACAGTGCAAAAAGCATGTAAGCAAGCATTACCAGCTTTATAGAATTCATAGTAAACCATAGGAATGCGTCTGGGTTCTCCAGGAGAATGCTCCCTCCACGCAAACACTACAAATTCCTCACACATGCTAAGAAACATATATCTCCATGCTCCTTTGATGCGCAGGTACTCGAGTGCTTTGCAATGTCATTGTGGGCACTCTTACCATCCAGTACAAGCTGCAGGAGAAGTCTTGCTATTTCCAAAACTGTTCATCAGTTTCTAGCTTTGCTTGAAATCAATCGATAGCAAATGTTATTTTTTCCCTTAAGGCAAGTCCTATACACCAGTTAAGTGACTTAGATTTTTTATCATCTAAGAAGAGTGAAAGAAACTTCAGTAGTGTCTTTTGGTGACCTTGATAGCTGGATGTGATACAAACAGTTCAGACTGATGACTTGCAGCAGGTTCCTGGCCCACAGCTCTGTAGGAAATTATGGCTGCATTGAAGATTTCACTTTAATTCCTTAAGACACACCAGAATTGTAGGGTTCTTGTTGTTGTTTGGGGTACAGAACCCAAAACCACTCTCAACCTGTCCCACCACACAAAAATCATTCATATCCTCAGGTCTGAAAGTGATTCATAAGTATGTTTTGCTCCTCCTAAAATACCATGTGATGCTTTGATCAGTGACAAATATGAGAATTAATATTATTGTATGATTAAGCTGGCCATGTTAAAACCAAGGAAGAACAGATTAGTATGTGGTCAGGTTTGACAAATGTCTCTACAGATCTTGTCTTGCTCTGCTTAAATAGAGGCAGACAGTGAGGTGAGCAAAATTGCCGAGGCTTTCAAAATATGCCTCACTCTCTTTTTGTCTTGACTCACCTTAAGCCAGTGCCTTTTTATCTTCTTTACACTCAACCTTGCCAGGGCAGAGGCGGCTCTGGAAGCTCTCTTAGTCATTGAATGTCTCTTGATGAGGCTATAAGATGTTGATCTGCACTGACTTTGGCCAGCAAAGCTGTTACTGTTTGTTCTCACAGAATTATATTTCACTGGCTTTAATGACTCACCAGCACTTGAAAATGCAAAATATTTACATAAAATTCAGGATCTGCATGTCTCTTTAAATATCAGAAGCACTTGCAGTTTCTGTAACTGTGCAGACTTTTCCTGGTCCACTGTCAGCTGAGACTGGTGATAGCCTATCCTCGGCAGACAAGGTGTCTTCTGCTGTTGACAGAACTTCATCCCTCTCCATGGCTTTATGCATATCACCTTTGAGTTCTTGACTTTTTATTGAGCTTTTTGACTTGAGTGTTTTTAATGACAGTATTGCCACACGTAGCACTTCTATGCACAGCTTTAATGTGTAGCTGCGACTTCCTCTTACAAGACTGTCTATCAGACCAGGCTGGAGGGACAGTTCAGTAGGTAAAGTGCTTGTCCTTCAAGCATGATGTTATAGCCACCTTCTTGCTGCTGGCACAGTACACCCAACTAAAAGCCACTGATGGAAGGAAAGTGTTTATTTTGGCTTACAGACTCAAGGGGAAGCTCCATGATGGCAGGGGAAGACAATGGCATAAATAGTAGCTATACATCACCTCTTTGCCAACATCAGGTGGACAACAGCAGCATGAGAATGTGCCTAATACTGGCAAGGGGAAGCTGGCTATAACACCCATAAGCTCCTCTCCCAACAACATACCTCCTACAATAAGATTCCAATTCCCAAAGGACTGCTAGCTGGGGACCTAGCATTCAGAACACATGAGTTTATGAGGGACACATAATTCAGACCACCACACATGAGTATCTGAGTTTAATCTCCAGACCTAATTACAAATTCCTGGCATGGAGGTGGGAGCCTGCAATCCCAGTGTTGAGAAGGCAGAGACAAGCAGATACCTGGAGTTCACTGCCTAGCCTAATCCTGGCCATTGAGACACATTATCTCACCTAAGGTTTTCTTTGTACCCACATGTACACCCACACAGAGCCCTCACACATGTAAACAAGCCAAACATGCACACACAAATATAATAGAGCTATGAGAAAGGCCATGAAAGCAAAGCTTTCATTACTCATTTTAAACTGTGATGGGGACCTAGAGGAGGCCAAGGGGCAGCTCAGTAGTAGAGTACCTGCCAACTGTGCACAAGGCTTGCCTCTGGGTTCTAACTCCAACACTGAGGGGAGGCGCAGATGAAAGGGGAGACTTGATGCTTCAATCTTTTCCCCAGGAACACTCCAGCCAGTCCACCCACTCTTTTCTATGCCAACAATGGGAGAGGCTGCATGGGTGGCTGGAGTGCCAAGAAACTGAGTCTCTGGTGCCTGTGCTGTCCTTCCCGAGGCCAAAGCAGACTTTCTAACTAACTTGTCTCCAGATTTCCACCACTCTTGACAACAGAGTGAATATTGTCTGTCTTCGATAATATCATTTAATGTGATATCTTCTTATTTGCATCTATGATAAATATCAATAGCTCTATTTTGTGTTTTAGAGCAGACTTGAGGCTGCTTTCTTTAGTATTTTGTTGTTTTTTTATACCATGTCATTTGTTTCTAATCATCCTATAGGAAGTTCTCAAGCTAACACCTTGATTTTTTGTGTTTTTTTTTCGGTCTTGCTTATGAAATATCTGATGGATAAGTGTGTCACCAGAACACATTCTCTTCATTAATAGAGGTTTTACAGTGAGCCCCGTGTTAATGTCCCACTGGAAATAAGCCTGCAGGAATGCTCATATTTTCAACAGGTTTTATTTGCTGAATTTCTCCCTGGTGCATTCCTTCAGAGTAAAGTAAGAAAAATGCATTTCTTATGCCTGGCATTTGGTTTTTATTTTAAAACTGCCCATTGTTTTTGTTCACAGTTATATATACTGCTGCCTAAGGCTGCTTTGTAAAAGGGCTTGTATTGGAAGCCTGTTGATCATAAAGTCCTCACTTTGGGCATTTCTTTTCAGTCTGCGTTGGGTCTGCTGACTGAGCAACTAATGTAGGCAGAGAGTGCCCCATGCCTTCCTCCAGCGTGGCTCCAGGTAGGACCTTGTACTATGCTTTCCACTATGTCCTATCTGAGGTTTTGATATACCCATAAGCCCGCCCCCAACAATACACTCCCTCCAGGAAGCATTAATTCCCAAATCTTGGTCAGCTGGGAACCCAATATTCAGAACACCTAAGTTTATGGGGGACACCTGAATCAAACCAACACATTCTGCCCCTGGACCCATAGACTGATAACCATCCATGATGTAAAATGCAATGCATTCAGTCCAACTTTCAAAGTCTCCATAGTTTTTATCAATCCCAATGATGTTCAAACATACCCATAGTCCAAGATCTTTTAACTGAGACATAATACCAAAAAATAATCTCAAAAAAACTATAATGGCATAGAAGAAACATTCACAGTACAAAAGATGGTATTAAGCCTAGCAAAGAAATATTCAACCAATACAAGATTAAAAAAAAAAAAAACAGGGCAAACATCAAACTCTGTAGATTTAAGTCCAACAACTCTAGCCAGTGACAAATCTCTAAGTCCGATAATTCTAACCAGCAACAAGTCTCTGGCATTCCAATTCTGCCCCTCCAGCTAGGCTACTCACAGTCCTGGAAAATTTCATAGGGGGCTGGCAGTTTTCCTTGGCAGCTATCTTGTGGTCCTGCATCTCCACTGGGTCTCCACTGCAATCCATGGTTCATCCTCATGGCCGCATTGGGTCTCCGTGCAGGCATCCAGCAAACCTGCTTCACACTGCCCATGGCCATTTCCAAAACACAAGACCATGTTGCAAACTCAATGACCCTCTTTCCAGCATTTCTTATACTCCACAATATCAGGTAGGGTGCCAATTTGTTAATCCAGGGGGAAATAAAGCAGACTTTGAAGAACAGGATACTCCTTGAGCACTCAGGCCTCTTCAAGAGTCTACATTCTTTTGTTGCCCCAGTGCACATCAGCTGGCCCAGTCTCAAAAGTTGTAATATCTCAGTTGTAGCTGAATGGGCAGCAGTTAACCCAAAGATTTTTTCTTTCTGTGCCATGTCCCTCTGCTTATACCAGTTCATTTCTACACAAAGCAAACCTGCACAACTTCTCAGGACACTGGCATAACAGCAAGCCTCACATAGACTGCTAGCCCAGTCCAAGCAAAGCTGTTTCTCACCCTTATAAGCCAAACCTTATAGTCAATGGTTCTTATTGCATTTAGGTCTTTCAACTCTGGCCAGAATAGTCCATCAAGGTGTTCTTACAGCACTGCAAGGCATCTCTTAGGTCAAGGTTTCAAATCCTTCCACATTCCTCTTGAAAATCAGCTCCAAAAGGCCAAAGCCACACAGTCAGGTGTCTAGCAGCAATCCCACTCCTCAGTACCACTTTACTATTGCAGCTAGGTTCGCATTGCTGGTAGAAATCACCCAACCAAGGTCAGCTTGTGGGAAAAAGAGGTTTATTTTGGCTTATAGGCTGAAGGGGAAGCTCCATGATGGCAGGGGAAAATGATGGCATGAGCAGAGGGTGGACATCACCCCCTGGCCTACATAAGTGGACAACAGGAACAAGAAAGTGTGCCAAACACTGGCATGAGGAAACTAGCTATAACATCCATAAGCCGCCCTCAACAATACACTACCTTCAGAAGGCGTTAATTCTCAAATCTCCATCAGCTGGGAACCTAGAAAACAGAAGACCTAAGTTTATAGGGGACACTTGAATTAAACCACCACACACAGTTTTACTAATTTAATGTTTGTCAGGTACACTGGAAGTATATACGTAATGTCTAGAGAGAGAATATTTCTTTCTCATGTGAACTCAGAGATAAAGGCACAGTTACTGAAATGCATCAGAATCTAGTTTGTGCAGAGTTGAGCTGGGATTTCTGCAAGCTCACAACTGCAGGGACCTCAGTGAAGATGCTGGACTGTGGACCAAACAGTCAGGGAAGCAAGTAAAAATAAATAAATAATAGCCCAACCCACTGAAAAATGATCTGAAGAAGTCAAAAGAGGATTGGGATGTAGCCCAGTGGTGGAGTGCTTACATAGTATATGCAAGGCCCTGGGTATGGCCTTCAACACTGAGGGGAAGAAGAAGGAAAAGAGGAGAAGGAAGGAAAGAGAAAAGTAAGAGGAAGGATAAGGAGAAAACAACGAGGACTGAGGATGTTAGCTCACAGATGGCTGGGAGAGATGACGTGTGATGGGAACGGAATAGCACAGGCTTCAAGGAAACTGATGAATGATTGAGTGATTATTCTGTTAATTAATCCACTTTCCCATCTTTATTTTAGCTACTCCCTAAATATGTAGTCATACCCAAGCATTGTATTGCAGCCATACTCTCAATGGAAAATGGAGAAATAAGGCCTCAGAGATGAGGGGTCTGAGGGGTTGGCTGACAAGGGTAAAATTTTCCATATTATTGACTATACCCATCCAGCAGATAATTATGTTTTGAAATCATCATGACACCAATCAAAGGGGCATTGAACAAAATTGAACTTTTGGGCTACAGTTCCTTAACCTGTGAATATAGTATTATGTTCCCGATGAACATAAAATGAGC
This sequence comes from Dipus sagitta, assembly GCA_036346955.1. Classification (NCBI taxonomy): domain Eukaryota; kingdom Metazoa; phylum Chordata; class Mammalia; order Rodentia; family Dipodidae; genus Dipus; species Dipus sagitta. Next base: position 36,472,324 of record CM070786.1, read on the forward strand.
ACAAAGGCAAATTTTTGGTCAAAATTGCTATTTAAATGCTCCATGTGTACAGAAAGGTTCACAAATTTATATGTACATTAAGATTAAAATTGACAAACCTCTGAGCTAGACTAAATGAAAAGGGAGAGGGAGAAGTGACACCAGCAGATGGTGACCCTTCAGACTACTTGGGTTGGACACCCACTGTAGATCCCTGGTATGGGCTTGGAGATGATAGAGGGTTTTTCTGCCTGTAGAATTTGTCCTATTTTGCTTTAATGTTAAATCTCTTTAATAAATAATGTTTAACATGACTTTCTTATAGTTGTCAGGATTAGATGAATAATATATGTCAAAACTATTGGTATTCTGGGGCTGGAGAGATGGCTTAGTGGTTAAGGCACCCATATAAAGCCAGATGCACAGGGTGGCTCATGCATCTGGAGTTCATTTGCAGTGGCTAGATGTCCTGGTGTACCTGTTCTCTCTATCTGCCTCTCTCTCTCTCTCTCAAATAAATAAATAAATAATATATTTAAAAAAATAAAAACTACTGGCATTCTTATTATACTTGTCTTTGTCTACCCCTTGCCTCCTCTGGGCTTTAACAGTCTCCTCTTTGAGAGCAGGTCTACATTTCAGTTCTCCCAGCACACACCTGGTTCTGGTTCCACATTTCAAATGCTGAGATGTGCCTGGTGGCTCTTTGGGGCCTCAAAACCTCACATTGGTCATTCTCTTTGCCTGGTTTAGCTACACCACACTCTGGGGCCTACTCATGATACTTCTGGAATGATGGCAGAGTGGCTCCTCATAACTCCTCTTTCATCTCGTCAGGCTTCTTATTAGTTATCAGACTTTCATGATGACTGCTTGACTGGTCTTCCTGCATCCTAAACCTTACTTCAGCCCAATTTCTCTTCTGTCAGAAATGAGGTAATCCCTGCTCAGAAACCTTTGGTCAAATGCCACCTTGTGAATATGAGCCTAACCCATTGCTCCAGACTCACTTAAGATTCTAGCTCTGTGCACTGGTGGGCTCCTTCTCACCTTTCCTTTGATCAGATCAGGGGAAGCATCCTTCTCTGCACTTTGGTTTTTGCTTTGTACCTATGAAAGCCCAACTCAAATATCACCAACATCGTGAAAACTATAAGAGTATCTTATCAGTACCAATCTGCCCCTCTATCTTCTCACCACTGTATTTTGGCATAACTATTGCACATTCAATTCAAATTATGTCTGTGGTTGCCTGCTAATTCTTTTTTTTTTTCCAAGGTAGGGTCTCACTCTAGCTCAGGCTGACCTGGAATTCACTCTGTAGTCTCAGGGTGGCCTCGTACCTCTGCCTCCCGAGTGCTGGGATGAAAGGCATGCGCCACCATGCCCAGATGCGTGTTAGTTCTTAAAAAATAATTATCTATGGGCTGGAGAGGTGGCTTAGCAGGTTAAGCGCTTGCCTGTGAAGCCTAAGGACCCTGGTTCGAGGCTCATTTCCCCAGGACCCACGTTAGCCAGATGCACAAAGGGGCGCACGCATCTGGAATCCATTTGCAGTGGCTGGAGGCCTTGGCGCACCTATTCTCTTTCTCTCTCTCTCTGCCTCTTTCTCTTTGTCTGTCACTCTCAAATAAATAAATAAAATTAAAAAAATAAAAATAATTATCTAATATATAATCTTCCCATATAAAAATAAAACATACATAGTCTCACCAAGCATTTTTATATGTGTACATATGGGGAGAAGAGGAGACAAAGTCTTATTGGCTTAGTAATTCTCAATATACATGTTTTAAGTATAGGGGGATGCTACCAATTTGTCCCGTATAAATAAGGATCATCTCGGGCATTATGGGTAAAATATTTGTAAAAGATGAAACTAGATGTGATCACAACTCCTGTGTCCACTTTTCTCAGGACTGTGCCACCCAAACAGCCACTACTCATAGCACATTGTTTCCCATAGTACACACATTCCACATATGTGGACACATAGTAGAAAAAGTTTCATCCCAAATTTTCCCTGCTTAAATAAAATCCAGGTTCATAAAGGGCAAATGCTCAAGCTGTTTGATTTATAAAATCACTTCACTATGAAGACTTTCAGTTTGTGCAGTATGAGTTAGAGCAGGGTTAGAATCCCATACTCAGCTCTAGTATTTGCCCTCTCATGCAGTCTTGCTTCATCTTTGCCCTTATTCACTTTCTTTCTCCTGTACTGTTTTGAAACAAATCATATACACTTCTCTGTGTGTAAAAGACAAAGATTTTTCTTAAAACATATCCAGAAAGCATTACTAAGAAAAAATGTAATTAGCAATGTTCTTTGCATCACAATCCAGTTAGCATTCAAAATTTCAAGTTTCTCCTAAATCTAACTTTATTTTGTACTTATTTGAATTTTATTTGCATTTACTTACATATTATGATGTGCGACTTTCAGGCTCTTTTAATCTATGGTGTTATATAACTTTATTCTTTTTTTTTTTCTTGTTCATGGTTTGCTGAAGAAACCATATTGTCTATTCCTGAACTTTCCTATGCCAAGTCCTTATTCATTTAAACTCAAATAAAGCCTCAGGGATTGTGACTACCCCTGACTTACTACAAGAGGAAAAGGCAGTAGATTTTATGGACAGATACAATTAGCAAGCCTTGCACACAGTTTGGATAGCTTTTGCAAATGGAAATTCCTTTGGCCTTTTACACATATTTATAAGAGCACAAAATTTCCAACAGATACCCAGGAGCTTTATCCAGAAGTTCCTTTTTTGAAAAGATCTGATCATTGAGTGACATTCATATCTAGTATTTCAAATCTCTAGGGGCTTGGTGAGTAAAGCCAAGCCTTTATTTTAAGTAAGTAGTCAGTGATAGATTAGATCTCTTTATTGGTGATGTTTCAATAGAAGAAAAGTGAGCACATTGCTGGCAGGGAGGAGAGGACCCTTGGCTCTCCTGGCTGCTGCAGGCCACGGCCCACAGCTCTGTCATGGGCTCTCATGACTCTCACGCCTGCTCTTATTCCCAACTGGACCACGTTGCGGAAAAGGCCAGCTGACCAGCTATGTTCCATGGGCTCTCTGCCAGCCAGAATGACCCTTGCCCCTTTCCTCCTGCAGTCTCCCAAGCCACTCTGCTCAGATGTCACCACCACTTGGAGCTCAGGACCAGAAGGGCTACTTGAGCCACATGGTCTTCCAGCATATGGGGCACTGGCTGTGATTCTCTTGAGAGAAATTATCATAGCCCGCTTCTCCCTCATGACTGCCACTGGATTTCTCAGGATTTGACAGAGTCTTGGCTCATTTTCGACCTATAAAAAACCCTAACTGAAGAATACAAAACTGTAAGCAACCTGAACTCAGAACAGCAGAATAAACACGCTTGTTTTAAATTTCAGTTCTATGACCTGAGCCAAGGTGGGAAGATCTCTAAAAATGTGATTGTAGTTGTTGACAGGAGGTGATGAGCTTGGCCATGGGGCTGTGTCTATCCGGAGTTCACTAGTTCTTATGGAATATAGACATGGAGCAAAATATGATCATGGTGAAGGGACCCCCTGAAATCCTGGCTCCCCCATGCAAGTCAGCACCTGCTTGACATTTTTTCTTGGGGCAAGATTCTCCATAAGCTGTATTGTTACTTTGAAACCGAACTTGGTTTAGTGCCCAAGAACCAAAGCTAGAAAGGAATTTGTTAATGTTTAGCCCATTTGATGTCAGATCTGTGAATCAGCTTGTACAACTGTTTGGTTATAAGAGACTGAAATCCAATCCAAGATGACTTGAGTTAAAAGGGCAGCATAGGAGCTGTGCCTCTCTGCCATGAGCCCTCGCAAGGGAGGGCTGCATCTGGCAATGTCTTGGTTGAGCGCCCTGTCTGCTTTCCTCACCCTTGCCTCTGCCCATTGACATCTTTTCACTATTCCTTTGGCCTCATGGTTTGTGATGACTTGTGGCTTGTACAACCTCCTGACTTGTGTAGACATGCAGCTTCTTTCTTCTCCATGTCTCATTCTTAGGGTAGCTCTACATCTGATTCTGCTGCCCCACTGTCTCGCTGAGGGCTTTGTATTTGAACATCTTCAGTGTCACTGTCCTTCCCTTGCAGAGTGTGAGTACCAGCTCTGCTTTTGTTCCGTTTTTGCTCTTTGAGTAAGTCTCTCTTACTATAGTCAGTGCTCATCCAAAATCCTCTTATCTCTGCTCACCCAGTGTTCACCAGCTAACATAACCATGCATGACAAAGCATTGCCAATCTTCATTCTAGGCCTCCTTCCTTAACCTTCCACTGTGAAAGCCCAGCACTTCCTCAGCAAATCTTCCTGTCCTGATTTCTTCCTTCACTTCAACCCTCCCCCACTACAACACAGTGACCTTATTTTCTGTTTATCAGGGACGCAGTCTTGATATGTAGCCCATGCTGGCCTTGAACTCTCAATCATCCTGCCTCAGCCTCCCCAAGTGCTGGATTTACAGGCTTGGTCGGGGGGGGGGTGTGGACTAACACTAGCTCTACAGAGATCTTTTAAAACTATACAGAGTAAACAATATTTTTTGTTCATGAATTTAAAAATAAACATTCCATTTGGCCTATGTGTTAAAATATGAACTCCTTCAGAAGTCTGACCACATTCTTGCCCTCACACTTCCATCTGGCCCCCTTCTTACCAGCTTCACCCCCCATGGGGGCTGAAGCTCAGCAACTCTCACAAACAAATGATTGCCTTTCATTCATCTATGCCCTTTCTCGAGCTATTTTCTCCTCCTTGAAATATTGACACCTTCTTTCTGCCTTATCTACCTATTAAAATGCTACTGCCCTTCAAGGCAAAACTAATGGTCATCTTATTAGTGGGTCCCAGGATGATGGAGCTGTTTATTGCTATGTTTCTGAAGTATGCTATATGCCCTTATCTGACCAGAAAACACATTGTCTGTGGTCTTTGGCTCCTCTGACTGGGCCACACTTCTGTAAGACCTCTTTTAGGACATGGTCCCTGGCCTATGATGAGTGCAGGGCCCAGTGTGCAGTGAATACATGTGTGTGAGAACTGGGAGATAGATCTTGGTTCTTGTTGCCTTGTTCAAAGCTCCTTGTTAAGGAAACATGTTTGTTGAGGCATTGTTTCTGGAAGATCACCTTGCTGAAATATGTGTGCCATGAAATTGCTGCCAGTAGAAACTTTAGCTAAAGAGGAAATCCACAATTACATGGTTAATAATATTCACTAAACATCCAAACTGATACATACCACTAGCACAGCTGCTTGGGGAAAAGTGTCCTTAGATGTCTGCTTGCTTTTCCTTTTTCTGCCATGTGAACAGCAAAGCTCTGGAGGACCTGAGCTGGTAGGAAGAAGTCTTCAGTGGGTCTTCTGTAAGGGATATCACAAGATCTCCTCCTTGACCTTCGTGCTCATGACTCCCAAGATCTTTAAAAATTTCAGTACTGAAATGTACTGGAGTTTAACTTCAGAACCTTTTGTCTTGACCCCTATACCCTCTTCCTCCCAAATGATTGTTTTGTTATTATGACTTAGGACAACTTGGTTTAAAACCTTGAATTTTTTTTTTTAATGGTGAAAACATTTTACATAGCTTTTCTATCATTCCATGAAAAACAATAGCTGGCAGAGTTCTGGAAAGGGCTAAGCAAGCTACTGCAGGAAAAAAAAAAAAAAATCAGCCCTAACCAGAGTGGGCCCTGAAAACTATGCAATGGCCCAGCAAGGCAAGATGTGCCTATTGGTATGATAGTGGCATCACTGTTATGGGGGTAAGCAACTGCTCTCTGATTGGATTTGATGCCTGTTCCATAGCAGGGAATTCATGCCTGGTATTGAAAACCTAGCCAAAAGCCTATGACTTGGAAGGTCACAGGTCCTAGAGAAGTTATTATTGTTTGGCTAAATGAATATATTGCTTCCATCAAACTGACCTGTAAATATTCATGTTTCTATCCATAGGTTAGTGTTGTTCTCACTCTTGGTCAGAGAAGCTTCTTTTGCAGATGGCAGTGATTAATGGGGAGACTCATGATTCATCAAGTGCTGAGAGATGATAGTTAAGTGCTCAGTGTCAGATGAGATACATCTATCATATTTCGCAAGGCTCAGGGAATGTTATGGAAGAGGTGGTGGAAAGAATGTAAGAACCAGAGGATAGGTAGGAGGAGTGTTTTGTGGATGCAAAGTGGCCGTTCCATTCATGATCTCACAGTGGTGCATGTTACCTGTACAATATTGGGCACGTCAATATGGATAATAAGGGAAGGCAAAAAAATATTTCCAAATAGTACAGGGACTAGTTGGAAAGAAAAACGGGCTTCAGTGGACAGTGTGTGGGGGAAAGAAGACAAAACAAAGTAATATGAGGAGATTATGAACAGAATACATTATGTACTTATATGAAAACTGTCAATAATAAAGTCATAAATATAGATAAAAGAAAAAATTGAGATTTAAAATTTTATAGCATATAATATAAATTTGTACTGATGATAGAGGAACTAATTTTATTAGTATGAGTCCTGTGCTCTTTGTATATTTAAGTCCACATATATAGATATAAGTATATTTGTATATATGCATGCAAACTTGTTCTTGGCTCTCCCTAAGCCCAGGAAAAGTACTATTGGAGACAAGAACCCTGTGCTATGATGTACTCTAAGAATGGCATTGTTCCTAGGACATTGACTGCAGAACTGGAAAAAAAAAATGCTTGCTTGTTTTGTTTTATTTAAAACATTTTCTATAATGACATAAAATTATCTTACTTCATGGGAAGTTTATAAATCCTTATTTTTAGTAATGTGTCATAATTTTAATTCTGTTTTACTTCTGTTGATTTTTTTTCCAAGGTAGGGTCTCATACTACCCCAGGCTGACCTGTAACTTACTGTACTTCTAGGCTAGCATCAGACTCACAGTGATCCTCCTACTGTAGCATCCTGAGTACTGGGATTAAAGGCCTGTGCAATCACACCTGGCCCCAACTTTAATTATTTACCTAAAAATCTTACTACCTGAGCTAGGAATGGTATATGTCTATTATACTAACATTAGGGAGGTGAGGCTGGAGGATCACAAGTTTGATTCTAGCCTGGGCTACACAGTAAGACCCTATCTCAAAACTAAAAGAAAACAAAACAAAAACAAATTTCCTTCTTTCTTTACTGCTATACACCATGTAGGCTACTTTATATTTTACTGGAATTTCAATTCCTAACTCAACTAGAATAATTACTTATTTTCTCCAGTAACCATAGCATACTGCCAAGCTAAGAACACAACATTAATGCAAACAATAAAGCCCCTAGAATAGCATCCAAACATTTGTTTGTATTTCTTGTTTTTAAACTGCATCACTAAGGATTTGCAAATTACTTTGTTCCAGAAACTCTATAGTCTGTGTGTGGCTATATAATTGCTTAGTGATGGATAGTTTGGTTCAATGGTTTCCATCAGCTTTCAGTGTGAGGGCTTGGCATTCCATCAACTGATAATTGAAGTTCTTAAGACAGTTTCAGCTGTTAGTTTTTGTGGTGGCCATTGTCAGCTATCAGGAGAAAAATCTGCTTTTCCAGAGATTAAGTAAAATATAAACAGCTCAGTCATCAAGATTCTATATATCATCTGTAATGACATTAGCTTCCTTAATGCCACATAATTACATATATGTATATAATTTTTAAAAACAAATGTACTTGAATTTTAGTGGTACCAGAACCTCAATATTATATATATTCCATTGCAAATGCTTTACATACTGCCAATCTTTATTTCACCTCTCAATCTTTCAAGAACTCAGTTCCATTTTGCTTCCTTCTTATTTAAAAATATTTTAGCTTGATTTATTTGAAAGTGTGTGTGTGTGTGTGTGTGTGTGTGAGAGAGAGAGAGAGAGAGAGAGAGAGAGAATGAACATGCCAGGGCCTCTAGTCACTGCAAATGAACTCCAGATGCATGTGCCACCTTGTGCATATGGCTTTATGTGGGTCCTGGGGAATTGAACTTGGGTCCTTTGGCATTGCAGGCAAGCACCTTACCTGCTAAGCCATCTCTCCAGCCTTTTTTTTTTTTTATTTGGGGCTGGCTCTAGCCCAGGCTGCCCTGGAATTCAGTCTTAGGCTGGCCTTGAATTCTTATCTCAACCTCCTGAGTGCTAGGTTTGAAGGCGGGAACCACCATGCACAGCTTTCCTTCCTTCTTCCTCTTATGTTAAAAAAAATAATTATGATCTATAGAAGTCCCTTGAGAACTCAAAATCTAGCAAGTCTGGTGGCACATGCCTTGAATCTTGGCTACTCATGAGGCAAGGGCAAGAGGAGCACAAGTTCAAGGATTACAGAGTGAATTTAAGGCCACCTTGGATAATTTAGTAAGATCCTGTCTCAAAAATAAAAAAGAAGGGCTGAGAGATGGCTTAGCAGTTAAGGCACTTGCCTGTGAAGCCTAAGGAGCCATGTTCAACTTTCCAGATCCCACACTAGTCAGATGCATAAAGGTGAGGCAAGCTCAAGGTTGCACATGCCCACTAGATGGCATAAACATCTGGAATTTGATATCAGTGGCTGAGGCCCTGGTGTACCAATTCTCTCTTTCTCTTTCTCTCTCTCTCTCTCTAAACAAAACACAACAAAAAGCAATAAATAAGAAAATTAAGCTTGGGAATACTGCTCGGTACTAGAGCACGTGCCTAGCATCCACAAAGACCTAGATTTAATATCTCTCACAAAACAAAAGCAAGCAAGACATCTAAGAACTCATCTAACAACCTCTCAACATCTAAAAACTTATATCATTAAACTGAGTTTCAAGGATGTAGAACCACAGCCAAGCTTCAGGTAGGCCCATGCAGACCCAGTGCCAAAGTCTTGAATTTTGCTCCAGGAATATCAGAGCCATTTCCTCAGATACTAGTTTTTATATAATTGTCCAATAAAAGGCATGTATGAATACATTATGTGTGTATGACTTATACACACACTTATAGGCTTTTCAAGTTTTACTTGATAAATGGATCAAATATAGACTTACTTCCTATATATCATCAGAATCTTTTGTTTACTAAAAGTCCAATTGCAATGCCCTTTTTCAGAGACTTTTGAGTAAATGCAAATAGATATTACCTTAGAACTTATAATTTCTCACTTTGGAATTTGTTCTTTTGAGGTGAGGTTTCCTATAGCTGGACTAGAACTCATTATGTAGCAAGATTGTCATTGAGTTCCTTTCCCTTTGCCTCCACCACATGAGCACTGGAATTACAAGACTGTGCCACCTTGCCTGATAATAAATTCTGACTTCTGAAACTTCAGTAGTGCATCATAAAACATATTAAGAATATATCAAAGTAAAACACAATTGATTAAAATAACCAGCAATATGAAAGGTTTTATGTGCATATCAAATAAAAATTATGAATCCACTGTTTTGGACTGTGTGCTTGCTCTGCACTCTTGTAGACCAGATTAAAAGTCAAGATGAACTCAGCCATGCTAAAGTTCCACATCATTAGCTGAAACTATGTTGTTATCTTACCTTCCAGAAATCAGGACAGTGGGGAAGAGCCAAGTTTCTCAAACAGGTTGATTGGTCTGACAAGGAAATGTCCTTTGCTTATACATTTGACCCTTCCAAGGAGTAACCTAAACTCTCTGACATTAACCAGCTCATTATTTCGCTGTTCTTCTGTCCATGGACCTCTACCTTCCAGCGACAGAGTCTTTGAAATGACAGATCTGATTGACATACTTTGTTTTGGCTTCTTTCCGGCTTTCTCAAGCTATAAAACCAGTCTCCCTACTCTGCTAGTCTGAGAGTACTTGATGGAATGGAAAATAAAGCCAATTAGGATTTTAAAACTAAATTGTTATAATTTTGTCCCTTGACACCTGACAAATTTAAGTGGATACTTTTCTATGGATACATGTAATTTTTAGATTATCTGGGTCTTGTTAGAATGATATTCACAAAGAACTCCCAGGTTTACAATTATAACACAATTCAATTGCAATTCATTTCAAATGTCATGTTCTACATGACATTTACATACAGTGTTAGCTCTTTAGTTTTAGTGCAGATATTCAAATTCTTAACTGGAAACAAATATGCTGTGCTTGATATTTCCAATCTCATATCTCATAGCAATTAAAGAGAACAACTGGAGAGTGCTGTAAAAAATGTAAAATAACTGGGATTCTGAATGTTCTCACTACAAAAATGGTAAGTGTTCGAAGTGATAGATATGCTAACTAGCCTAACTTGACTTTCATATGATATATACATGTACCAAAACATCACCGTGTACATAACTGACAATAAAAATAGTAACAACAATAATGTTTTATTATTACTTAACCAAATATACAATGATGTGTATAGTGGCTCACTCTTGCAGTCCTAGCACTGGGAAGACTGAGGGAGGCTGATCGTGTAGGTAGAAGCCAGCCTGGGCAATACAGTGACACTTCATCAGAAAAAAGAAAGAAAGAAAGAGAGTGAAATTTAAAAAGACCACAGAATACTCTTTTTACATAGTTTTAGCATTTTAAATTTAAAGATGTCAAAATATAGGACTCAAATCGTTAAAAATGTGTAAAATATCTGATTTAAATGGGCAGTATGGCAGAGATGTATTTAACTCAACATTGAGGGAGCCAGCAACTTGACACAGCTGGGTCAGGGCAGAATTCAAAGCAGGCTGAAGGACAGAGTGCTGACTTAGGTACAAAGCAGGAGATAAAGACTTACTGTTTGGGGTTAATTTTCTACAGGGAAGAAATTGTTTATGCTTGTACAAGATCAAAATCACATATAACTTACCAGTTTTAGGCAAGTTAATGTCTAACATCAAAGAATTTTATCTTTCATCAATAGTACATTGTCAAACAATAGCATAATGCCCTAGTCAGCCAAATGTAAGTGGGTGGACAGTATCCCCACAAGACAGTGTTACTGTGGGAATGCCTCAATAAGCCCTCTGGCTTCTGTACCTCTTTGGTAACTTAAAAGTGACTAATTTTGAAGGTCACAGAGCTGAGCCACACATCACTTTCCCACTAACTCTGTTGCACTAAACCTCTATCAGATGAATCATAGTAGCTATCACCTTGGTTACTATTCAGGGCCTGACTGACCACTTCTGCTGAAAACAATGACCCTTCCTTGGGCCTACTGATGTTGCCAGGAGATTGGAGAGGGATGGCCAAAGGGTGGGCATCTCTGTCTTCCCACTGCATCTCTTTCCTTTGCTACCTTACCCGTCCTGACAAATGCTGTTCTGTATGAGGACATGTTGAGCACTCGAGAAATGCTTTGTCCAGACCTGTGTTACAATGTTAACTGGACCTAGACATGTCTAGCCTTTGCTCACCATACTCACAAACACCAAAACACAAATGCAATTCAGGGAGGCGGCACCTAACTTCCCAGATGGTCTCTGTCACAGGAAGAGGCACAAATATTCCTTCCCCCTGATTAGCCAGTTTCTCTACCTCATTATTTCTATCCTGTATCTGTAAACCCTCCGTCCCCTGGGGGTGGGGCTGACTGGGGAAAAAGCCGCTCTTCTCCATTGTTTGGCCAGTGAATGAAGCCTTTCTTTATCCCCCACACTGCTGTCTCAGACTGGCTCCTCCTGCATGAGCATCAGGACCTGGGCCCTGGGACAAGTGGAGGCACAGTCATCTTGGCACTGCGTTGCCAGTTCAGTATGTCCTCCATAGCTGTAGATTCAGCCAGCCTCAGGTTAAGACTATTTGACCTCTCCTTCAAATATGTGAAACAAATAAACAAAACAATTTAAAATCTTAAAAAAAAATCACAATTCCTCTACAACACTTGCATATAGAGATGACAGGGTTATGGTCTGGCACAGGGTGGGAAGGAAGGGGGAGGGGGAGAGAAGGGGAGAGAAGAGGGCTTGTGGCATTTTCCATAAGGGAACATCTGCAAACTTTGGCATGGGAGGAGTCCTGGAGCCAACCTTCTGTGAATACCAAAGGATGGCAGAATTAGGTTAACTATTCCCACAAGGATGTTTGAAAACAAGACTGAACAAAGCCTCAGATTTCTAATGAATATTTTGAAAATAAAGATGAGATAAAATATACATGTTTGATTAGGAAACAAAGAGGATGACTTTTGCTGTCTATAGATTTTAACTAACACTGGCTCTTCCTCAACCCCTCCCTGAGAGCTTGACCTTGGGCTGGAGCCTGCTGTGGTTCCTAGCTGAGAATAGCCTCCAGCAGACCCAGTGATTCCTCCATACACTGACTCTGCTTGGGAACTGTTCCACATCAGCCAGGGCCCAGGAGACTCTGCGGAGGAAGCAACATCATGAATACTGTTAGCCTGACAACCAGCCCCAGGGTGATGGTGACAGACACATCAATTAATCTAAACCTATCAAAGCAGAAATCTAGAGGCTACAAAGAACTCAACATTAAATCAGACTGCCAACAGGCCTGCCATGGCTCAAGGGGCAGAAAGACAGCAAGAGCCACTGGTAAGAGGAGTACCCTGAGGCATGGTTCCCCACTACCCCACAGAGTTTGAAGGAGGTGCTCATGATCCCACAGTGAATGCCATAACCCCACTGAGGATGGTCTTCAGCGTAACAGGAGTCAGGGTGAGGGGATAAAAGAGCATAACCTATTACATATATGAAATAAAACAAATAAACAAACACTGAGCACGAGACCATGCACCTTTAGTTCCATCTACTCAGGATGCTGAGACAGGAGGATCGAGAAGTGGAGGAGTTTGAAACAGCCTGGCAGCATAGCAATAACTTGCCTCAAAAAAATAAATAACATAAATGTAACACACTTTATACTTCTTAACCATATGCATTTAAAAAAAGATTATTATGGGGCTGGAAAGATGGCTCAGCAGGTAAAGGCATTTGTTTACAAAGTTTGACCACCAGGAATTGGTTTCCCAGTTCCAACATAAAGCCAGATACACAAAATGGTACATTCATCTGGAGTTCATTTGCAGTGGCAGGAGACCCTGGCGCACCTGTGCTCACTATCTCTCTCTCCTTGTCTCCTTTTCACATAAACATCAACAAAGTATATTTTAAAATATGGATTTTAGGGGCTAGAGGGATGGCTTAGCAGTTAAGATGCTTGCCTACAAAGCTAAAGGATTCAGGTTCCATTCCCCAGGACCCATGTAAGCCAGATGCACAAGATGCTGGTGGATGCATCTGGAGTCTGCTTGCAGTGGCTAGAGGCCCTGGTGTGCAGTGGCTAGAGGCCCTGGTCTGCTTATTTCAACCCCCTTACAAATAAATAAAAAGTAAAAATAGGGATTTTATGTCGTTATATTTGGAGAGTACAAACAGTTCTTAAGATTTAAAGGAATTCTTTTGTGTGCATATGTTTATGGGCAGTGTGCACATGTGTTTATATGCATGTGTGTATCAATGTGGGTACGTGTGTGTGTGTGTGTTTATGTGCATTCATGTGCAATGTGTGTGTATGTCTGCGTAGGTACATGTGCATGTGTTTGCATGTGTGTGTACCTTTGCATGTGTCTGTGGTATGTGTGGAGGCCAGAGGTAGTTGTTGAATATCTTCCTTTATTGCCCTCCACCTTATGTTTCACTGTTCATTTTTTTTTGTTGTTGTTGGTTTTTTACAAGGCAGGGTCTCACTCTTGCCCAGGATGACCTGGAACTCACTTTTAGGTTGACATCCAATTCATGGCAATCCTCCTAGCTCAGCTTCCCATGTGCTAGGATTAAAGGCATGTACCTCCATACTATATGTAATGTTTTAAGCAAGTTTATTTTATTATTATATTCTTATTTGAGAGAGAGTATGGACACATCTAGAGCTTCTTGTCCCTGCAAATGAACTCCAAACACATGCACCATTTTGTGCATCTGGTTTTACATGGGTACTGGGCAATCAAACCCAGGTTAGCAGGCTTTATATGCAGCATTTTAACCATGAGCAATCTCCCCAGCCTCTTTCCACCTTATTTTTTTTAATTTTAATTTTAATTTTAATTTTTTTTCGAGGTAGAGTCTCACTCTGGCTCAGGATGACCTGGAATTCACTATGGAGTCTCAGGGTGGCCTCGAACTCACAGCACTCCTCCTAACTCTGCCTCCCGAGTGCTGGAATTAAAGGCGTGTGCAACCACGCCCGGCTACCACCTTATTTTTTGATGTGCGGTCTCTCACTGAGCGTAGAGCACACCAATTCAGCTAAACTAGCTGGCCAGTGAGTCCTACGGATTTCTTGTCTGTGCCTCGGCAGTACTGGTGTGCACAGCAAGGCTTGGGGTTTTCCATGGGTGTTGGGGGATCTAACTCAAGTCCTCATGCTTGTGCAACAGGCACCTTATCCACTGAGCCATCTCCCCAGCTCAAGCAGTCTCTTATGCTTTTAGGATAAGACCTTCTTTAGTATGTAACTGAAGAGTTACCTTAAACCCTAACACAGAGCAGCTCACAATTGTCTGTTCCCAGTTTAGCATCTACACCCTATTTCCTACTAGGCTAACACATTTTTGGTATCACTGTCCTTTGTAAATTTGTTCTTTACTTGAGGAGAGGGGCTGTTTTAATATTGCTCCAATTATTCAAAAGTAATGAAAGGGATAGTAGAGTTGATTTCTTAGAAGTAGGCTTTCTCCAGAAATCAATCTGCTCCATTCAATAGGCTGTTCAACACTGTTATTTCTAGGATGTGACCTGCACAGAATTTAGAATATTCAGTAATGTTTGAAATATTTAATCATATGTTCAAGTAATTTCACAAAAACTTTCCTGGCATGCCAAAGAGGAGGGAGATCTAGAAACCCATAGAGACACAGTGCAAGGGAGTTTGGGAGATTTGCAGTAAGCAGGGATGGTCAAGCTCTGACATCATGACATAGCACTGTCATTCTGAACTGGGCCACATTTGTAGCCATGATGGGGTGCATGCAGCCCCCACAGGCCCACGATGGACACACCTAGAAGGCTCCTGAGGCCCTAGGCATTCCTTTACTGATGCCAGGTGTTTCACACAGGCATGTACCCTAACAGTCTAATAGAGTTTAGTACTTGGGCCCAGACCCCATCTGAAGTATTAGGATTAGGATTTGTGTTTTTCTTTTGCTCTTACAGATGCTTTCTTAAGCCTTGGCCTTAACTATTCTCACATTCTGTCTCTCTCTCCTATGTACTTAGTAAGATTGCAACCTTTCTTTGGCATCTGAGAGAAGCTGGTTAAGGTTTGGCTTTCTTGTATATGCTCCTCTGTATTGATATTAGATTTCATCTGGTCAGCATGAAACTTATCTATTTAAAAAAATTAATTTTTCTTAGATGACTCAGGTTATACTGGTCTTAGAATCTATCAGGGGAATACCTTGATTTATCTCCAATGCCAAATTGTGATGAATGGGACCCATTTATTTCGAAGTAACTGAGCAATAATGAGACCCGCTTTCCTGATTGTTGGATAGAATACTACTTATAAAAGGAGTAGGAATGAATAGAGTTGCAAAGGAATGAAAATGGCCTACTTAAAAAGATTACTATGGAATCTTTACACTGAAAATATCAGGTGGTGATGAGAATAACAGACAAAACAACCAGCTATTGCAGTACAAGGGCTCTGTGTGATTATAAATAAGATAATGAGAGCTCTTGGACTGAACACTTCTCAGGGAGGGTTTCATTCACAGGAGACACTGTGACCCTTTTCCGTACACAAAATGGACTATGGGTTGCATCCCACCTCTTCTCCCCTCTCTCATCTTCTTCTTTGTTCTTCCCTCCTCTCCTCTTCCCCTCTGATTCTCTCATTTCTTTTCCCTTCTATTCTTTTACAGTGACTATTCTGTTCCAGTCATACTACATTGTGGTAGGGAAAGGTCAGGCATGACATTGGCCACCTTAGGGGATGTACTAAGAAGGTTGACCATACCAACCACAATATAGTGATAATAATTTTTAACACTCTAATTTAAAAGCATTAGTAATGTTTTCAAATACAGATAATAGTGACAAAGGTTGAGAATACATTTTAAAAGATTCAAATTTCTTTTGAAAAACAAAGACATTACTTAAACAAATGAATATTTGAAATAAAAGGGAGTGAAGTGTTATTTCAGAAAAGAAAGGAGAGTGTGACAGTGATGACGTGTAGCCATGAAGTTACTTAAGGCCCCGAGCACCTTAGCACTTTTGCTGTGAGCTTCTAAGTCTGGAGTTCAGGACCCACATAGTGAAAGTGCTGTGAGGCAAGGAGAGAGAGTCTTTTATCAGCACCACTGACAGACTTTCCACAACTCTTTGGTTTGTTTTTTTGAGAAATGCATGGTGCATAAGACAAGCTGTCCTTGAACTTAATGTGGAGCTTAAGCTGGCCTCAACATCTCAAAGTGTGGGACTATAGGTAAGTACCCACAAGCATGGCTTTAAGGTCCATTGTGGTATGGACAAAAATGATGCTTTCCCCACCCTAGTGGACAAGGTGCACTGACATGACTGGCTCAGCTGGGGCATGTGGAGGACTCAGGGAATAGCAGAGCAGTGGCCTGAGAGCTTGGGCCTGCTGCATTTTGTATAAATTGATTCAAGAATGGTGGTCTGTGTAATAACTTTTGACCAGGTAAATCTTCATTTAGTACATTTATTTCACCATTGAAAGTTATTTTATAAGCATCACCTACGCTAATTAGCAAATATTCTGGAACTGGTTTCTATAAACACACTGAAGTGTTAATTAGACGAACTGCAATACATGCTCCTTGCTGGAGTCTCTAATACTAATAAACCATCCTGGTGATATAAACTAAAGTTAAGTTACATAGATGTTATAGTGTTTATATGTAAAATATATTAATGCGCAGATAGCCTCACCTTTCTGTAAGTGTGATGTGAGGTTTAGGACGCAAATCACGTCTGACCTGAGGGTGACTTGCTATATTCCTCTGTCACACCAGACTCTAGCACATTTATAAATCACTGCTGTGTTTAAAATTTTTTCACAATTTTCTCATTACCAATCAAGCTGCACTGACTTAACTTGCACATTGGGGTAGTATTCATAAAGTAAAACATTATTACAGAGGATATTCTATGAGATAGGAAATCAATCATGAGAGCCCTATGAAGAATTTAAATTCTTGTTATAACAAAGTTACAGTTTTTTATATTTGTGCAGAGAATCCTCTTAAGGGGAAAGATTAAAGACAGATTGGAGAGAATAGTGATGGGTAAATGTAGATGTACTGTTCTGAGAAAGAAGTTGAAACATGAGAAACAGCTTTCAAAATACAGAAGTGTAAATTCATAGAGTGAGAATGTCTTCCTCTTTTAAAATAGTTTATAAGTGAAAAACATAAATGTTGAGAGCTTTTTAAGAAATCAGTAAAATGATGAAAAAATAGGAAATGTAAAGCCTAAATAAATTTAATAGACATTTTATATTAAAACAGTGGCAAATTTCCAGAAAAATTATGAAGACTGTGCAGAGTTTCAGTATAACTAGTAGCTAGTTTCCCCTACATATTACCATCTTACAATAACAGGTTCATTTTTTTATGATTAAGCAACCAATTTTAATACAATAACAATACTCTATTCAGACTGCCTTAGTTTTTAACCTAATGCTCTTAATTGTTTCAGGATGCCATGTCATACTTGGGACCCTCTTGGAAATGACAGGTTCTCATGCCTTGTCCTTGTTTTGATAACTGAACATTTTGAAGAATGAAATCAGGCATCTTATAGAGTGTCCCTCATTGAGGTTTCTCATGATCAGCCTGGGGGCCAGGGTTGGATGGGAAATTACAGAGGTGAAGTGTCATATCATAATGATAAGGATTAGGAACAAATCAGTTTTAGTCTGGTAGGTAGATATTCAGCGAATGGCTCACAGAAACATGAATGCTACCTTGCTACCCTGGCAGGACTAGAACTTGCACCCAAGATGGCTACAAGCTACAATCTTCTAAATGACCCTCAGCAACAGCTTCCTGTTTATTCCTTAGTTTCAAGGACTTAGCCCCTTTTAATCCTAACTCTGCCTAAAATAAATCTCCTAATTTACCCTCCTCTGAGTCTGTGTTCTCAATTCTTTATTAACATAGATAAGAACCCAGGACTTGAGAGCTGCTGGCATGGGGGTTCTGATCCTACAGAGCTCTCAATCCTGCATCAGTAACATGTTAAGGAATAGAACATGCACATGAGTCCTTGGTGTGATGTTGACCTTGATCATCTGGGTGAGGTAGTGTTTGTCAGCTTCTCCACTGTGAAGTTACCATCCCTTCTTTCCATACTGTCCACTTTGGAAGGAAGTGAGTAGGTGTATTTAAAAACGGCTTTCTTTTTGTTCATTTTTTATTTATTTGAGAGTGACAGAGAGAGAAAGGCAGAGAGAGAGAGAGAGAGAGAGAGAGAGAAAGACAGAGAATGGACGTGCCAGGGCCTCCAGCCACTGCAAATGAACTCCATATGCATACGCCCCTTGTGCATCTGGCTAATGTGGGTCCTGGGGAATCGAGCCTCGAACTGGTGTCCTTAGGCTTCATAGGCAAGCGCTTAACTGCTAAGCCATTTCTCCAGCTTGGTAGGTGTATTTAGAGGACGGAGGGAAATTCTTAATCCTTAGAAACTATGAAAGTAATGCAAGAAAATATTCATATGGAAAGAAAAACTTTGTCACCTAAATATATAGTGCAAAATATTTTCATGCCAGTACAGTTGTTGCTACAACAGGGCAACCCTGCAGTCTTTCTATGGAGTTAAGATGTCAACACCCTTTCAGCTGTCCTGTGCTGGCTGTATGGACACAGGCACTTAGAACATAGGTGTGTGCTCCTCACAGCCAGAGGCTTGGAAAAGAGACCGAGGGAGACAGCTGTTGGCTTTGCTGTTAGTCTCCATCATGCTATGATTCACATAGGGCCATTGACTTCCTAATTATATCCTCTAATTTTATGGGACAAAACAAGACAGCAAGATTAATATGTAGTTACAACACTTCAATATGCATTATAGATGCAAACGAGATAAAGCTCATCTCCAAGCTTTAAAAGACATTTGAAACTCAGAAACAGTTCTGCTATGTGGAATACTGGGTATACTTTTAGTGCCATGCAGGGCTTCAACTGACCATTGACACGGTGATAGGACAGATTAACTTGAATATTTTTGCTAAGCAGAGGGGCAGATAATTTCTGCCCAGATGAACAGGAAACCCCAGTTTAAGGCTTTGTCGGATTAACTGGTTTTAAATTTATCCCAATAATCTTATCAGGTAAATCATGAAAGCATTATTGAATTTGATTTCTGTACTAAGGTTTGGCTCTATATGGAGGTTGGAAATCCCTGGCTAATGTGGCCAATCTGATGTGTCAATTGTTTTCATTATTAAAGTTTCCTTTTTTTTTGAGGTAGGGTTTCACTCTAGTCCATGCTGACCTGGAATTCTCTCTTTATTCTCAGGGTGGGCTCAAACTCATGGCAATCCTCCTACCTCTGCCTCCCGAGTGCTGGGATTAAAGGCATACGCCACTACACCCGGCTTTCATTAATAAAGTTTTATTGGCTTATAGCAATGCTCTTCATTCATCTGTTGTTTATGACTGCTTTGGATAGACAAGTACAGAGATGAGTGCTTGTGACAGAAGCCATCCATCTATTCTGCAAAGTCTAAAATATTTACTCTTTGGATTCTAACAAAATGGTTTTCAATCTTGGCTCTACTTTCATATACTCAGTTAATATTTTACTTTACTAACTGGCAAAAACATTGATCAGCAAAATACTACATAATAGCAATAGCTATTCTTCTGTCTTAAAATGGAAATACCTTTCAAAACTGTTTATTGACAATTTTCATGCATGTACATAGTGTATATTTTTGTTTATTTTTATTTTATTTTTTATGTGAGAGCAACAGAGAGAGAGAGAAAAAAAAATGTCAGAGAGAGAGAATGGGTGCACCAGGGTCTCCAGCCACAGCAAATGAATTCCAGATGTATGTGCCACCTTGTGCATCTGGATTATGTGGGTCCTGGGGAATTGAGCCTCAAACAGGGATCCTTAGGCTTCACAGGCAAGCACTTAACCACTAAGCCATCTCTACAGCCTTACATAGTGTATTTTGATCATAATCTGCTCCTGTTACATTGTCTTGCTTCCCTCCATTCCCCTTTCACTGAACACCTTCTTGTTTTAAAATAAAATTACTTTTTGAAAGGTTGACCTTCTTTTAATATTGTTCGATCCACATAGGTATTTATTAAATATATATGCTTTGAACTATTCATTCTTCAGCTAGTCACATGTCATCAGGCTTTCTGAAGTATTTAAATTATTGACAATGGGTTTTGAATCATGAAATATTGTAATGCTTCAGTCTGTTAAGTAATTGCTTGCCTTAGGCATCCAGTGGCTTTTGTTGTGTGAGGAGTTATGGATGCTTCTCTCATTTTGCTCTCAGGCTACTTTCTGCTTAAATGAGGTAAGACCATGTGTTTTTGGAAATATTTATTAAGTTGTATTTTAGTGAGTTTTGAAACAAAGGAGACTAAATTGCATATTACTGTTAGAAAAGAAATATAAGTTTTAAAATACTGTATCAGAAATCTTTCATTTTTATGAACTGGTAATTTTCAGAAAGGAAAACCTAACATGCCATTCTTTAAAATTCAGCCAATACCAGTGGTAACTTTATTATTTTCTAAAGTCACTAAGTCAACTTCTGTTTGCAATTCTTTCTTCCATTTTTTTTAATCATAAGTAATTCTGCTGGCTCTTGTCCTTTGGTCTATTGAAAAGCTTCCATTCTTTGTTCTGGGCTGTGTGCCTTCTGAACAGATGCTCGCCCAGGCTTTCTCAGGGGCCAAAAGGTTGAGTGTTGTTTACAGATAAAGTAAACAAGAGGATGACATGGGCGGTATCTTACCGTACTCATCTTTCTATTGGTCTGACGACAGCCCTGGACATGATGGGAACTCAAGACACACTCCCTGAGGGTGACGGAGGGCACCTGCAAACAAGGGTGGCTCCTAGGCTGTGGGGTGACAGGTGCCAGCTGTGGGGCAGGCAGGCTCCCAGGGCTCTCTACCAGAAATTTTAGTACATTTCATTCATGCATTAACTACATACTTCTTCTTTTTCTTTTCATATCTCAGAGAGAATTCTGGATTGAGGTATGGAAGACCCTCGTTGTAAATATGGGAGTTAAAATGGTAGTTATGACCTACAGGCTCACGCTGGCGTTGTACTTCATAATCACTCACAGCCCTCTACATCTGCAGCACCTCATGCTTGGACTCAAATAATCTCAAGTCAATTATCTTGGAAAAATAAAAAATGCTGAATGTGTATAGATATTTTGCTTTGTCACATTTACATGACACTAGGCATGATAGGTTACCTCAAGGGGATCTCAAGCACATGGGAGGATGTGCACAGGTCTGTGCCTATACCATGTCATTTGGTGCCAACGGTGGGGCTGAGGGAGGGATGTCATACCCAAGGTAAGTCTTTTTCTAGCATGCCCCTTCCATATCAGGCCTTGAGATCTGCTGTGCATCATTTTGAGAATCAAAAATCACATAAGTGACTGACATGTTGTGAGACCAAACATGTCAGTTGTTAGGACTAGTGAACTTTAGACATGGATGGAAGCCAGGACCCTCATATTACTCCATCTTGCTCACAATATACCATTTAAGACTGAGATTTTGAATTGAACCTAAGAATTTTAGTCCCTACTTTTAAATTTAGAATAGCAATAATTATTATTTGCATTCAGGAAAGGAAATGGTGAAACGCTGGGAAACACTTTCTGGATTTCCAGGCCTTCCGGGAGGAGCCCTTGGTCTGCGCTTGCCAATGCATTCTGCTCACCCTGTGCGGAGGCTGAGTTCATTCTGTCAGTGTTGCAAAATCAGCCCTGTTTACTTGCTTAATTGGGAAAGTGAGGCAAGGATTTTCTAAGCACTAGTCGAAGGAATCATTGGATAATTAGGGTAATCTGTGTTTAAAGAGGAAAATGCAAGTGCTGAATCAGACCTGTGCTCCTGCTAAGGAGGAAATTCTAGGCAAATACATCTCAGATTCCCATTCTGGCAATTCACTTAGTTTTCTTTGCATAATAATAATGATTTATTTTTTGTTGACATGACCTCTCCATTCTTTTCTATTAAAGTTTAACCTATGGGCACACAGGATACCTTCATTCAGCATACAGAGCACAGAGCCTTCAGTATGTTTTAAAACATTGCTTGGAAATAAATGTACCCAAACCTGGGAACAAGTAGTTCTTCCATGTTGAGACAGGAATAATCAGGTCATCTTTGTCATCTTAAAAATCCCTCTCTCCTCTATCCATGCACAGGGATGCTTAGGGAGGATAAGATAATGACCATCAGGAGAATCTTAATGTAATGTTGTAAATGATACTTGAACTTGACAATAACAAAACCTAAATTACACAGGAAGCAAAAACAGAATGACAGGTAATTTTCTCAAGTCAATGATATGGACCAGCTCTGAAATGAAGGTTATTCAGATAAGGACAGTTTGGCAGCCATGTAGACACCATGTACCTGCCGGGGAACTCTCTGAAAGATGCCAGGTCTAATAGAATTTAGATAAAGACATTCTCTTTTCAGCTGAAATTTGTACATTCCTTGGCATCTGATTCATTCCTGTAATATTGTCAAGTCTGATTGAATTTCGGGAGTGCTTCCACACAGTCTCAGCTCCCGACGTAGCATCTCCACCTGGGCTTTAGGAGAAGATGGCTTAGAATTACAGTTACTCCAGTCAGGTGAACTTGAGAGGTGCCAGAAAATGGAAATTTCTAGCACAATGACATTCAGAGCTAATGGGAATCAGTTGACACAGGTGAATTAGGTACCTGCAATGTGGGGAGATAGAAACAGTCCAGAGAAAGTTTCCACTGTAGCCTCTGAATATTCCTCTCACTGCAAGTAGGGCATCTAGGGAGGCATAAAATAAGTCATGGTATAAAAGGCCGCTGGTACTTAATGTGAGTCAGTTCCCTGGCTTTCTTTAGCGGTGTTGCAGCCCTCAGGGTAGGGACTCAGTGGGCAGTGCACGAGGGCACGCTTGACCTGGGCAGGTTCCTGCTTGGTGGGGAAAGGAGCAGCGAATAGATGGATTCCTCGAAGAAAAGGAACTGAGGAAGAGTCAAAGGAAGACCTCCAAAGGCACCCTCAAAGTTCAGTGTGGGCCAGTAGTAATAGCAGCTCCTGGGAGCCAGGAAGCATGCCAGAAATGCCAGCTCCAAACCCAAGGAGGCAGAAAGGGTACATAACAGGATGCCCAAGCCGCTTGTATGTCCAGTTGAAACGGCCTGTCTTTTATTGTTGTATTTGCTTGCTTACTTGTTGTTGTTTTGAAATAAGGTATTGCTAGGTAGTCCAGACCATTCTAGAATTTCTGATCCTCTTATCTCAATCTTCCTAGTTCTAGGATTATGAATGTGTACCAATCCAGTTTGTGTATGTCTTTAAAGAACCTCTGGAACACTGGCGTGTTCTGCGGGTGTCATGTGATACACATGAAGGATGCTCTCTTCCGCACAGATTCACCAGCCAAATGGAGAATCAGATTCACTTTTCAGCAATATCAATTTATTAGCGGCTGTTTTAGAGGCAAGAAAGGAAGTTGAGCCCTGGCTATTGCTAGGGGATGAGGCAGCTGAATGACTAGAACACCTGCGAGAGGTAGATCCTGCCCTAAGAGAGAGGTAATGATTTCGAAGAGGAGGAGTTTGTGATGTTAGGAAATGTACTGGTAAATATAGCAAAATCTTAAGGATATTGATTATGTTGGGACAGATTTAATAGTTTCTAGGTTTTATAGGAGACGGGGAGAATTTTATATCAAGGATAATTTTTAAAATGTGAAGGGAAAGCTAGTTTTTTAAAAATATATTTTTAAATTATTCATGAGAGAGAGAAGAAAGGGAGAGAGAGAATGGGCACACCAGCGTCTCCAGCCACTTCAAATGGACTCCAGATGCATGCACCATCATGTGCATCTGGTTTACATGGGTCCTGGGGAATTGAATCTGGGTTCTTAGGCTTTGCAGATGGGTGACTTAACTGCTAAGCCACATCTCCAGCTTGAAAGCTAGTTTTAAAAAGCTCATTGTTCGGGACAGGAGAGATGGTTCAGCAATTACAGGCAGTGGCTTGAAAAGTCTGCCAATTGGGGGTTTCATTCCCGAGTACCCACATAAAGCCAGACTCACAAATTCGCACGTGTATTTGTTGTAGCAAGAGACCCCAGCACTTCCATATATATATGTATATAGTTGGGCTCTCTCTTCCCCTCTCTAACAAATAAAGTAAAAAATTACAAAAATTTTTAAAAGAGCACTGTCAGTGTCAAGACACAGGGTTAAAGACAGCCTAAATAAAATTTGAAATGTAAATTTTTGATCACAAGTTTCTGGTTGGCAGATACTGATGGGAAAAGCCATTTTCCCCTTTTATTTTGTTGAGTATCAAACCCAGGATCTTAAACATGCTGGGCATGAACTATACTACTGACTGTAAGTACACCATTGGTACTCCTCAATTAAAAGAAGAGGGATTGCTGGCATGTACTGGTCCTGCTGAAGAAGGATGAACTCTAGTGAGCACTAGGGACATGCAGTGTGACTCAGTTTGTGTAACTGGCAATTTCTAGAAAATTCCCTGCTAGATAGTAACAATAGCATAATCTTTTCCTGCTCTCCAGGCCAAGTGAAGACAGCCACAGGACCTTCAACTTGTGGTAAAGGCTGTACAGAAAGAACTGAGAGCCTAGTACTTCCTCAGCAGAAACTTGAGTAAGCGTGGGCAGACATAATGGGGCTCATCGAGGTGGAGGCCTGGGGCATCGTATCCTCATGGTTCTTGGGGTATATAATTTTGAAACTAGCAGTGTCCTTGTCTCCATCATTGGCAGTGTTTTGAGTCCTACAAGAATTTTCTAGCGTGCTACCCAGTGCCTGTAAACAATTTGGCTTGCAATAAATGCCAGCTGTATTATTAAGATTCCTCTAATGCTTTGATTCCATGTTGTGTCTTTGCTGCCAAGACTTGGTGGTGGTTTAGCAATATAATTCTCAAATGTTTGAATGCTTTGATTTCTGTTTAACTTTAACATGATTGATGAAAATAAAAGTTAGCAATTCTCCCCTGCACTATACTTAGTCTGTTGATGAATTGAGGGGGCTTATTACAGTAAGTTGCCAGTCGCAGTAGGTGAATTGAGCTGGCCTCTGGCAACTTTGGAGTTATATGAGGCTGTGCGTGTGTCTTCACCACTTACAGAGGTCACTGGGTCTTCAGAGCCTGCCAAACTCAAGTTCTCCATTTGTGTGAAAAATCCCTGGTCCTTGCTCCATTAACATCTGGACTTACACTTTTTTCACAATTTTCTTTTTCTGTGTGTGTGTGTGTGTGTGTGTGTATGTGACAGAGAGAGAGAGAGAGAGAGAGAGAGAGAGAGAAAGAGAGAGAGAGAGAGAGTATGTGCATGCCATGGTGCATGTGTGGAGGTCTGAGGATAACCTCAGGTATTGGTGCTCTTCTCCCATCTTATTTGAGGCAGGGTCTCTTATTCACAGGTGTTTGCCAGGCTAGCTGGCCTAGGAGCTTCTGGGAAATCCTTCTGCTTCTGCCTCCCTTCTTGCTGTGGGAGCCCCACATTACAGAGGCTCCCTTCTTGGTGTAGGAGCCCCAGATTACAGAGGCTCCCTTCTTGCTGTAGGAGCCCCACATTACAGAGGCTCCCTTCTTGCTGTAGGAGCCCCAGATTACAGAGGCTCCCTTCTTGCTGTAGGAGCCCCAGATTACAGAGGCTCCCTTCTTGCTGTAGGAGCCCCACATTACAGAGGCTAGTCACAGCAGTTCTGGCTTTTTAAGTGGATTGCGGAGATCTGAACTTGGGTCTTGATGCTTGCTCAGCCAGCATTTTACCCTCTGAGCAATCTCTCTGGCACAATTTTCTTAATCACGCCATCTTGCACATCTCTAGTCCCAAAAGGTGTCTCTTCAATTTCTGTTGGTTTCAGATTATTATTTTTTTCAGAGCATATAAACTAAAATCATATGATAACTTCTATTGTTAATATTTTTTCCTTCTAGATGCCATAATTCTGTTGAAGTAGTATCACTAAAGGAGCAAGTTTGATAGGAATTTCAGGAGTAGTGAAGCAAAAGCCTTTATCCAGTTACTTCATGTAAGGATTACCTGAGTGTTGGTTTAAACCCCAAAGGTTTTAATTTAAACACTTGTAGTTTACACACAAATTTGAATAACTACACGTGAAAATCAGAATTTTTGGCTTCTCTTGAATCGGTGCTCTGGCTTGGTGTGTTTTCTATTTTCTCTCAGCGAAAAGTAGGCACTGAGTGGCAGCTGCTCCTGTAAGCGAACTCCGTCCTCTTGCTGTATGTGTAAGTCAGCTGTCCTCATTGTCAGCTACCTTGACATTGGTGGGAGTTCATGTGTTGATCTGTGTATGTATTGGTCCTGCTCAGATTTAGGGAACATGTAAAACTAAAGAATGAATTAAGTATCCTGCCTCTGACATAAACTAAAAATTACTTTAAATATCTACCAACTATTCAATAATCAGAAAAGGTTTAGGATTTAAAATTTTCTGAAAAACCACAAATAAGCCCTTGTATCCAGGATATTTCTTGCTTTTAACCACTTTAGAAAGTAGAAAGTCAAGTATAACTAAAAATAAATTGGCTTTTATTAACAGAGGAAGTAAGATTACTAAGCAAGATATTTGGGCTGGAGAGATGGCTTAGCGGTTAAGTGCTTGCCTGTGAAGCCTAAGGACCCCCGTTCGAGGCTCAATTCCCCAGGACCCACGTTAGCCAGATGCACAAGGGGGCGCACGCATCTGGAGTTCGTTTACAGAGGCTGGAAGCTCTGGCGCGCCCATTCTCTCTCTCTCTCTCTCTCTCTCTCTCTCTCTCTCTCTGCCTCCTTCTCTCCATCGCTCTCAAATAAATAAACAAACAAAAAAATTAAAAAAAAAGATATTTTAGCACATTGCAAACTTATGCTGACTTATGCTTTCCTTTAAAGAGTGAACATACATTCACGTATCATTTCTTTGAGAGTTTATGGTTAAAGTTACAAAACACATGAGTTCATAACTTCAAGTTGTTTTTCATGTCTTATTTCATTGCAGATTTTTTTTTTTTTGAGGCAAGCCCAACAGATTGGCCTTTTTGATGTGAGAGAGCAAGAGCGGGTTGTGGAGCAGATTGGCACACCAGTAATTAAACTCTAGACATGTGTGCCACCTTGTATGCATGTATGACCTTGTGTACTTGTGTCACCTTGTGTGCCTGGCTTACATGGGACCTAGAGAGTCAAACAAGGGTCATTAGGCTTTGCAGGCAAGTGCCTTCACCACTAAGCCATCTCTCCAGTCCTCATTGTATAATTTTTATTAAACTGGATTACATAAGGCCATCTTCATGCAGGTTCATAATGCACTTTGGTGCATTATGGGTGGAGGCCAAGTTCCCTCCACCCTCCCCTTTCATACCCCTGCCCCTCCCTGGGTTTCCTTCATTTCCTTAGACAGTCATGTTTCCACTTTCATGTCAGCAAATAAAAGATAAAAAACATAACTTAGCTGGGTGTGGTAGTACATGCCTCTAATTCCAGAACTCAGGAAGTTGAGGCCTGGAAATAAAATGTTTGAAGTCAGCCTTGGCTACATGGTGAGATCCTGCCTCAAAAAATAAACAAAAAAAAATAAGCAATAATATAAATAAGATTATCTTATCTTGTATTAGTTACTTTTCTCATTGCTATGAAAAAATACCTGACAGAAACAACTTATGGAAGAAAGGTTTTATTTTTACTTTTTTCCCTCACTTTACAGGAGACAGAGTCCATCATGGCTAAGATGGCATGATTGAGGATCCAGTTTATCCACGGTGGTGGTGATAGAGAGAATAGGAAGAAAGAAGCTTTATCTTACAGGCAGTCAGCCAGAGACATGGATGCCACCTTGGCCACCCTGGCAGAAATAGAACCCGTGTTAGACCCAGTCTCATCCAAGACGGGTATAAGTAGTAACTCCTGCACAGCTTATTCTCTTCTTCAGGATCTCCCTGGCGTAGCACACCTGTGGGCTGGCCCTTCCTGAGTCAGCCTCATGAGCCCACCAACCAGTCAGGTCTCTCCCTCACACACTGAGTGTGATGATGAAGCTTATCCTAACTGGATGGCTGGTCCATATAGATCTCATGAGCCACACATGTCAGTCTCTCTTGGCCCCTGACTCTTGCATCATGGCCCTTTTGCTTAAGGTCTTGGATCTTCCACTATGTGGGGCCTCTTTCCTCGCTTTGTCCACACATGCTTTAGTTTGGATGCTTTCTTGCTTTGCTGAACCCTGAGCCCCACTCTTAGTTTTCCTGACCCCTATGCAAGGGTTGTTTTTTCTTTTTGCCTTGGGCAATCCTGCCTTGCCTCCCCCATGTGTATGTATGCCTTCTCCAGAGCCTTCCTCTCCAGAGATGTGAAAGATTTTTCTCTGTCTGACCCATCTGCCTTTTCCCAGTCAGGCTAGGAAAGGGGAGGTCTTTTTTTCAATTGGGTCTTCCTACTAGTCTTCCCTCTGTTTCATAACTCTCCCTAAAATAAATCACATAATTCATAATTTACCCTTCTCTGAGTCTATATTTTCAATTGTTAGCTAACATGGACAAGGACCCAAAAGTTGGGGTCCCACAGACCTGGAGATCTCCTGCATTAAAAAATTATTTTATTTATTTATAAGAGAGAGAGAGAGAGTGAGAGAATGGGCATGCCAGGGCCTCTAGCCACTGCAAACAAACTCCAGATGCTTATGGGTACTGGGGAATTGAACTTGGATCTTTTGCTTTGCAGGTTAATTGAACTTGGATCTTTTGCTTTGCAGGTTAACACCTTAACCACTAAGTCATCTCTTTAGCTCTCTTCTGAATTTTTAATGAATTGAATCCCTTCCTGGACTCCAAAATCCTGCATCAATGAGAGCCTGAAGCAACAAATTGGGTTCAAGAGAAAGCAGGGCCATGCTATAACCCTCACAGCCTGCCCCCCAGGTGCCTCCTTCTACCAGCTAGGCACGACCACCCAAAGGTACACAACCTCTCAAAATTCACTACCAGCTGGGGATGAAGTGTTCAAACAAATAAACCTGTAGGAGTTATTTCAGACGAAGACCTTGATGTACTTTAAGATAGGCCAAAGAGGAATTGAGATGTTTTTATTTTGGTCCATAATGCTAGAGAAAATGTGGCCACATATTACCAAGTGTAAAAGATGAAAAATGCATTTGACTGCAGATAAAAAGTGTTGTTTGCTAATATTCACTAAAAATTACAATTCTTATTTTAGAAATAAAACTGGGTTTTCTCATCTTACAATTTCTCTTGTATACCTTCAGTGAGTTTTGACACTAGGTTTCCAATGCTTCAATCCAGGTAGGAATAACTCTGAAGGCATGTGTGTAGGTTGGGGGTAGTATGGGAGTAGGGGAAGCTTTCAATCTTCTGAGAGGGAGTTGGGTAGCTTTGTTGGGCATTTAGGGTGACTGGGCCCCATGAAATTAAAAAGACCGGAAGGTCTGTATTCTCTAGAAATCAAAAGATCATCTGACTTCTTATCTCTTGCTTAGTTCCCTAGACCTGTTTTTCCACACCTGAGCCCCTCTTTGGGAGGAAGGCTTTTTTTCTAGAATCTTGACATGGTTGGTTAAACTTAGACCCCAGAACATCATAGCTGGCCTCTTCCTGAGCCAGCTTCTATCCCAGACCAACCAATGGTCTTTTTCTGGTTCATCTGAGCCAGAAGGTGAAACCCATCACCATGAGGTTATAAATACATTTGTGGGGAGAGGACAAGCTCTCTCTGGGCTGCCTGACCACTGGTGAACCTCCAGCTTCTGGTGAGTTTCTCCTTATGAGCTGAGCCAAGGGGGAGCACCCTAGCCTCTACTTTCCACATGGGCTCTCTCTCTACATGTCAGGAGCTCTTTGTACTTTCTTTTTTCTCTATCAATTTGGATATTTTTGCAGGATAAAGTAATCTTGGTTGACAGTTGTTATCTTTCAGAACTTGGTATACATCATACCAAGCCCTTCTGGCTTTTAAAGTTTGTGTTGAGTAATCTGCTGTCATCCTGATGGACTTGCCTTTGTAGGTGATTTGCTTTTTCTCTCCAACTGCTGTCAATATATTTTCTTTGGTTTGCACATTTAGTAGTTTAATTATAACATGGCGAGGAGAGGTTCTTTCCAGGTTTTGTCTGTTTGGTGTTCTAAAAGCTTCTTGTATCTGCATTGGCATTTCTTTCCCAATTTGGGAAAAAATTTCTTCTATGATTTTGTTGAAAACATCTACTAAGCCTCTGGATTGAAATTCTTCTCCTTTTGTTATACCCTGAATTCCTGTTTGATCTTTTTATAGTGTCCTGGATATTTCGAAATTCCTATTCATACCTTGCTATTAGCTTGTCTTTCTTTGTTGGACTGTATTAGGTCTGCCACCTGGTCTTCTAGTTTAGCTATTCTGTTCTCTCCTTCATCCATTCTACTGGTGAGACTTTCCACAGAGGTTTTTATTTCACTAACTGTATCCTTTCAACCTAGGATTTCAGCCTTGTTTTTCTTCAGTATTTCTGTTTCCTTACTCATGTCTTGTAATGACCTCTTTATTACATTAAGCTGCTTTCCTGTGTTCTCTTTCAGAAGTTTGTTTTCTTCTTTGATTCCCTTCATTTCTTCTCTGATTTCTTTGAGTATATATACCATCATTTTTTTTGAAATCTTTGTAAGGGATTTCATCTAAAACAGTCTCCTTGGTGATCATTTCTGATGGATTTATAGTTTTTGGTGGGAATGTATTGTCTTGATTCTTTGAGTTTCTTGTATCATATTGTAGCAACTTTTGCATCCTGAATTTATTTGATGCTTGCATTTTCTACTTATCTGCAGTGTTCCAGACATGGCAATCTACCTCTATATACCTTCAGGATATGAGTTCAAGGTGCTAGGTGTAGCTCCTGTCACCCAATCAAGCCACAGAAGTTATCCTAGGTGTTGAGTTGTTTGCTAAGCAAGTATTCTAATAGACTGGGTAGAATAATTTACTGGCAAATTCTAAACTTCAACCAAGTAACATACACAATCAATAAAAACCAGCACAAAGTATGCAATTGTGGGGATTAAAGCAAACAGATAGTCTTATAAAGCCCAAATCCCTAAGGGTATATGTTGTTTTATACCCTTAATCTTGTCAGCAGGGAGATAGAGATTTATGTTCTACATTGGGTTCTAAGTCAATCTGATTCTGGATCAGAACCTGTCCCCCAAAATGACAGAAGCAAAAGACAAAGTCCCTATAAATATGAAAGCATCAATGGCAACAATATTCAACCCCCAAATACAGCTTATTTGAAAACGGTAAAGACAACCAAGAATACATACCCCATAACCTGCCCTGACAAGGGAAGAGAGATTAGCTCTTTCAGTGCAGGTCTATGTACCTGTTTTTTTTTTTCTTTTTCTTTTGTTTTGTCAGTCAGCCTCGTTACCTTTTGGGGTGGCTTCCAATCTCACCAATGCTGAGCGCCTGCCTCGATCCCTCGGTGCTGCTGTGCTGTCTAGCTGGAGATCTGGTCAGCTGTGCTGGCTGCTCTGTCATTGGGAGCTGAATGAAGAAGGTTCACGGTTATGGTGGGGGATGCGAGAGTTCAGACTTGGGGAGTTGCTTGCACCTTTCAGTAGCTCTTTAGTTGACCTCAGCTGTCTTTCCTTCAGATTTCTTAACTTTGCAAGAAGGCCGATGAAGTTGAAAAATCTGTTGTTTGTTCTCTGCTGCTGCTGCTGCCTGGTGTACCTGGCAGGGCGGTGCTGCGCAGGTGTGCCAAGTGCAGCTCATGGGCTGCGTTCACCTCAGTGGGATTCTGGCCATTTTCCTCCTTTCTGGTGGATCTTGGTCTCTCTGGTTTCTTTGCTGGGTCTAAGAATAACCTGTATTCCTTCACTTTTCAGAAGAAGAGTGTATTTTGCTGGGGTTTTTGCTTAAATCCCTCCCTAGGCTGGCTTGGCGTGGCTCCTATGCCGTCATCTCACCTGGAAGTCCTGCACTTTCATTTTTCTACAGTTCTTCCAGACCCACTCCATGGGCTCTTGATGAGCCATTCATTCTCCTTTCCTGGTTCTGTATTTGCCTAAATAAATATAATAATTTAACAATTATCCTTCTCAGTCTTATTTTATTCAATTCTTTGGTTAAAAATAGACACGAATCTAGAATTTGGGGTTCAAGGACTTTTCTAAACCCCTAACATTAGCTTCATTTCTGTAACTGTTTAATTGTCCTTTCTTCTCTAATAGATAATATCTTTTATAACAAATTTCCAGTCCTAGATTTAAAGCACTGTAGAAACAGTTTTATTTATTTATTTATTTTTTTAAGGCAGAGTGACTTGCCCTAGGCTAGAAACTCAATGGCCCATTCCATAAACCTCCTCTAGTGCTCTTTTGTTATTTAGCTGGAAGCTATTATCTAGGTCACTCAGCCACCTCCTCAAAGTGTTGTTTTTGATATACAGTGGATTTGTAAGTTGACTTTTGAAACTAGGATCCAAGATCAATTTCTGTTCTTTTCATCCTGAGGTTGTTTATTAGCTTTATTTATACGATTTTAGAAAGGAAGAGACATAAAGAATGAGCATCTGTTGGGCTTCTTTCTCATCCTGCCAGCATTTGCAGCAGCAGAATCAGTTAAAGAAATACTGATGCAAGTGTGCTGACCTGAGCAGAAAGTAGGCTTGCCCAGTCACACCACACTGCCATTCTTCCCCAAAGACTCAGAGCCTGAGGGGGCTGGCCTCCTTGGATCAAAAGTTGGCCCATAAGAAATCTTCCCGATCATGTCTTTTCTAATATTCCTTCTAGATTGTTTAATCAATTGCTTATTCTCTCCCATTCCTTCCTCATACCTATTGATGCAGGATTTTGAGGTTCCCCAAATTTATGAACCCCAAGTCCTACCTTTAATGCAGAATTGATAAAGACAGACTCAGGAAACATAAATTATGAATTATTAAATTTATTTAGTGAGGAATCACAACTTGTGGGGTTTATTTAGAGAGATTGGGAATTAAGAGAAACTGAGGCTTTAAAAAAAAGACTGGAATAGAGCCACAAGCACATGAGGAGAACTTAGGATCTTGGGTGGGAGATTTAGAAAGAACATCCATGGCACCTGCTATGTGCTTTCCCCATGGGACCTAAGGAGGAATAGCAGAGAGAAAACATCAAAGCAGAGATTCAGAGGAGAAATAAATAATGAAGAGAGTCACACTCATGGTTACCCTGAGTTTAAAGAAATTACATAAGTAGCCAACCTGGTGTTAGTGAGAACACCCACATGGTAGATCTATGGTGTAAGAGAAATATGCACAGCATAGATTCAGAGACCAGAGGAAAATCATACATGCAATCAGCGTGAAAAGTTACCTCAAATTATAACCAGAGGCAAGCATAAAAGCTCCCCCGGATCAGGAAACAGTGTTGTGCTGTGTCCCAGGGGAAAGGTATATTCACATGTATCCAAGCAGACATGAGAAGGAATCCAGAGAGAGCTCTGCAAAGAGGAGAAAGGCCCAGACAGGAAGATGAGAGTGTTTATATGCAAGGGGAAGACCCAGTTGGTTTGTAGATTTAGTGGGTGGTTCCCAAAGCCGGCTCACCTGGGCCATCATCAGCTCATCAGGACCAGTCTATTTAGGTAGTGCACTAAACTGTGCCAGCAGGGGGTGCTGTAAATCAGTCCCTACCAGACATGAGTTCCATTTCTGCCAAGCCTTCCATTCTTGTGCCTGGGTGAGGTGGCATGTTGGGTGGCATCTCCTGGTTCTCTCTGTGCCTCAATCTCTTACTGAAACTACCTGAAAAAAGCTAGCTTTCTCCTCGGAAACCTTCATTACTTTTATTTTATGTAAATAAAAAATAAGATCAATATTTTCCACATTAGTGATTAAAAGCAGTCTTGGATTGTTCAAACACATCATTTGAAAAAAAATGTTTGAATTGTGAAAATTGGCTTTAATATCATTAAAAGCTCTAGGGAGCCCAAGGCATGGAAAGCCTGTGACTAAAATCTGTACAACATTTATGGTTTATTTTATGTTAAGGTAATATACAGTGGTAACTGGCCTGGCAGGAAGGAAGGCATTTGTCCATTTCTTTTGGTTAATAGACTACTGAAAGAATGAACCTCAAGAAACTTCAATTTCCCCAGGAATCTCATGCTGTGGGAAAGAAAAGGACAAAGGCTGGTCCTAGTCAGATGGGAGCATGTCACCTGCAGTAAAGGATTACACACAGTGGTGGGAATTTGTAAGACCACCTTGCAGGAAAGATAGACCAGGGAGAAATGAGTGGGACCACACCTTGACCAAGCCTTTGTGCATGCATGTGGATTTACCTGGGTACTGGGGAATCAAACCTGGGTCATTAGGCATTGCAGACAAGCACCTTAACCATGAGCCATCTCTCCAGTCTTGAACATCACTTCTTACTACTGCATCTGGCAGAAAGCAGCAAGAGAGTGAGTTTAATAAGCCCACCCCAGCAGAATACCTCTTCCAGTAAGGCTTCGCTTCCCAACTTGACAGCTGGAGACCAAAAATATAAAATACTTGAATTTATAGGGGACATCTGATTCAAACCAACACATTCTACCCCTGGCCCCACATACTCATCACCACCTCATAATGTAGAATGCACTCAGTCCAACTTTAAAAGTCTACATAGTTATTTTAAAAATGAAACCTAATACTGTTTAAAAGTCCAGGTTCTGAGTAGTGATACCAGAGCTGGTCACATTCCTGGGACCAGCCCAGTGCACTAAATGGACACAGGATTTTTGAGTCCAGGAGGGATTAAATTCTATAAAATTTCTGGTGAATAAAGACCCATGGACCCCACCTTTTGGGTTGTTGTTCAAATTAGCAAAGAATTGAAAATGTAGACTCAGAGAAGGATGATTTATGAATTTAGGAAGAGTTGGGATCCACAGGGGAGACTCACAGGGAAGCCTACACCAAAAGAAGTTCTCCCCATTCTCAGTTTGGCTGAGGGTGATAAGGAGACAGAGAAAACTTCCTCACATAGAGAGGTCTCTGAAAAAATAAGGCTCTAGGGAAAACACACATCCACAACCCCCCCCCCCCCACACACACACACATGGAAGGCAAAGCAGAACAGTGCCAAGTCATGAGATCCCTCTCACATGGGGGTCAGAGAAGACTAAGTGTCAAGGACATTGTGCTCAAGTAGAGATTATGTATGAAGCAAACAAAAAAGCATCCCAAAAGAAGGGACTGAGGTCAGCACCAAATGGGCTTGATTCCCCAGTCCAGTCATTCCAGGGTCATGGGTGATCAGATGGGAAGGGGATCTAGTGGGAAGGGAAAGAGGAGACTGAAAGAGAATTACACATGTGTACCAAGAGACATCCAGAAAGAGGAAGGATTTACACACAGGGTTAGGCTCCTTTATGTGGGTCAAACATCTGATTAGGATGAGCCTCATCATCAGACTCAGATGAATAAAGGAGAAATTTGACTGGTTGGAGGATTCAAGAGGCTGACTCGGAGGAGGCAGCCCACAGGTGTGCTAAGCCTATAGGGAAACAAGAAGAACAGGCAGGAATTTATCATTGGAGTTGTTGTTTGTAGCCATCTTGCATGAGAGTGGGTCAGACACAGGACGTTCTAGTCCATTCAGGACAGAAAAGGTGATATTTCCTTGGGCCTCTGTCTCTGGCTGACTGCCTTTACAAAGCCATGTTGCTCCTATTCAGTATCAATAAGCAAACCAGGGTCCAAGTAAGTACTACCCTACCTTCCATCAACTCAGTACCTCAGGTTCTACCCCAGGCCAGATTGGAGATCATACCCATTTGGTACTTACCTCACTCCCTACATCCCTACCTGTAGCACACTGATAAGAACACCTAAGCTGGGCTGGAGAGATGGCTTAGTGGTTAAGTGCTTGCCTGTGAAGCCTAAGGACCCCGGTTCAAGGCTCGATTCCCCAAGACCCACGTTAGCCAGATGCACAAGGGGGTGCACATGTCTGGAGTTCGTTTGCAGTGGCTGGAAGCCCTGGCGTGCCCATTCTCTCTCTCTCTCTCTGTCACTCTCAAATAAATAAATAAAAATGACAAAAAAAATTTAAAAAAAGAACACCTAAGCTGAGAGTTCTCCTTCACCCCAGACACTGAGTAGGCATCCCAAGGTCTGAGTGCTCCTGGGCCTCTTGATGTAGTACCATGGGTACAATGTGGCACTCAATGATTGGAATGGGAATCAGGCCCATTTGGTGCTGACCTCACTCCCCAGCCTTCATGCCTGCATCACTCTGTGTAGGCATCACCTCTACTGGTCACACTTCCCAGCCCAGACCCACAGAGAGACAAGAAGAACAAGGAGGAGCCTACTCAGCTTCTAGTGTGCCCAGTGCAAACACAATTTTACACCTACCTGGATTAATGCTGATCAGGCCACTCAGCACAGTCTCTACAAGAGCCACTGCTGGTACATTTTCAACATGACAGCAGGACTATCTCCAGATGGGCAAACCCCATGGAAAAACAAGTAAGACAAGAAAACAAGGCAAGGTGTCCTCACCAAGAATGCCTAGTCCCACAGGGGAAGCTTCCAGTGACAAGCACTTAGAAGGAACTCCAGAGAGAATCCCAAAAGCAATTACAATAAGCATTTTCAATACTTCATGAGGCCATGAGCAAATCGTTGAATAAAATGCAAGAAAACCCAAAATAACTCTAGAAACAGCTGAATGAAATGGAAGAGAATAAAGAAGAACTCAATAGATGACTGAATGAAATGGTTGAGAACCAAGAAAAAAAAAAAACATGTAATGGAATGTGGAATGAACTCAGAGGACATTATCAAATGCAAGACTGAATTCCAAGAGACAATAAGAAAGTCAAACCAAGAAGTGAAAATTGAATTTAATAAAGAGCTTGAGATGCTGAAGAAAAATTAATTTTCTGAAAAGCAAAAATGAAATACCTCATTTAAAGGCTCCCAAGAAAGATTAACCAATAGAATAGTTCATGTGGAGGACAGACTACCAGGGCTTGAGGAGAAGACAGAGGAGATATATCTGGAGGCTAAAATTAATGACAAATCAGAAAAAAATCTAACTAAAAACAAAACAAAATAAAACAAAACAGTATGAACAGAACATGAGGGAACTATGGGACACTTTAAAAAGGCCAAACATTACAGTCATGGTCATACAAGAAGGAGAAGAACTATAGGCCCAAGGCATACAGAATATCTTCAATAAAATTATACAGAAATTTTTTCTAATCTTCCAAAAGAAAGGGTGGTCAAGGTTTAGGATACACACACACCAAACTCCCTACACCACTTTATAGCTAAAACACTAAACACAGAAAACAAAGACAGAGTACTAAAAGCTGCCCCAGTACCCATGTAAGCCAGATGTAGATGGTGGCACATGCATCTGGAGTTTGTTTGCAGTGGCTGAAGGCCCTGGCACTCCCATTCTCTCTCTATCTGCCTCTTCCTCTCTCCTTTCTCCAATAAATAAATAAAATATAAAAAAGACAACAAATGCTGGTAAGAGTTTGGGGAAAGAGGAACCCTCATCCACTCTTTATGGGAGTGCAAACTTATACAGTCACTTTGGAAATCACTATGAAGTTCCCTCCAAATTTTAAAAACAGATCCTCTGCTTGATACAGCTATACAACTTTTGGACATCTGCCCTAAAGACTTTATTCTTCACTATAGAGATACTTATTTGCCCGGCCATGTTTGTTGCTGCTCTATTCACAGTATCTAGGAAATAGAATCATCCCAGATGCCCATCAACTGCTGAATGGATAATGAAAATGTGGTATGTATACACAATGGTATTCTCAGTGGTAGGGGAAAATGAAATAATAAAATTTGTAAGAAAATGGATAGTGTTGCAATCAGGTTCACATTGCTGGCAGAAATCACCTGACTAAGAGCAACTTGTAGCAAAAAAGGTTTATTTTGTCCTATAGACTTGAAAGCTCCACGATGGCAGGGGAAAATGATGTCATGAGCAGAGGGTGGACATCACTCTCTGACCAACATAAGGTGGACAGGAGCAACAGCAGAGTGTGCCAAACACTGGCTAGAGGAAGCTGGCTATAATACCCATAAGCCCGCCTCCAACAATACATTGTTTCCCGGAGGCATTAGTTCCCAAATCTCCATCAGCTGGGAACCTAGCATTCATAACACCTAAGTTTATGATGGACTCCTGAATCAAATCATTGCTCAGAAAGACAGATACTGCTTGTTGCCTCTCATATGTGGATCCTACCATGGAATAGCCAGCCTCTCACACAAACTGCCACTAGTCCAGCCCCAACACAGTTCTTATCATAATCCAAGCCTCCACAGTTCACAGTTCTTTCTGCATTTAGGTCTTTAAAGTCTCACAAGAATGGTCTATCAAACTCTGCTTACAGCCCTGCAAGATATCTCTCAGTCCAAAATTTTAAAATCTATCCCCAACACTCCTGCAAATCAACTTCAAAAGACCCAAATCCACACATCCAGGTTTCCAGCAGCAACAAACTTATTCCTCTAGTACCAATTTTTTGCTGTAGTCCTCTTTGCATTGCTGGGATCAAACGCTTGACCAAAGGCAACTGACAAGAGTAAAGGGTTTATTTTAGCCAACAGTCTTGAGGGGAAGTTTCATCATGCCAGGGAAAGGATGGTAGAGCAGAGGTGCACATCTTCTTACCACAGCAGCTGGCAGAAACCAGTGACAAAGTGAGCTGAATTCTGCTAAGAAAGAAGCTGGGCGTTCACACCACGAAGCCCATCCCCAGCAGCACACCTTCTCCATCAAGGCTCCACCTCCCAAGTTGCAACCATCGTGGAAGCAAGCATTCAAACATGTGAATTTTTGGGGACATCTGATTCAAACCACAAGACATCTGTCTCATCTTTCCCCAAGGCTTAGGAAACATACCAGAAGTGGGGATGAAAAAATATAAAAGGTAGAGGGGTGGTGAGAAGGCTGTGGAACTCTGTCACCTGGACTTGACAAGGTCATTGCACTCATGAACTGACACTAGCTGTGGTTACCTGAACAAGGTCTGCATATGACAGAGACAGTCAACATTCTGTCACTGATAGGGGAGGGGTTTCTGAATCTCTGCCCCTTGCTGAGGAGCTTCAGGAAATCAGCGGTTGCTGGGGGAGGGGAAGCATTTTCTTAGATGGTGTATTTACAAATATGCTAGGGGAAGAAGGGGCTCGGTGGGAAAAGGAGAGGAACGAGAGATAGTAATGAGAAGGTCTATTTCTGTTTATATGTATGGACAAATAAAAAGTATTTGAACTTTTCTGTCTTTCTGAAGGCCTCCTTGTAACTCCCTGAACCCAGCTGGGACTTATTTATCCCTTTTGCAGATATTCTTTAACATAGATGTAAATATAAATATGTTTATTACATGGTATGTAATGTGTGGTCTAACTGCTAATATCTGTAGTTAAGATTGGAGTAAAAGAACCCGTGTTTCCTCAGTTGTCTGCTAGGTTGGGGCAGGCTCCCAAAATGGAGTCACCATGTAGGGACAGAGGCATAAGGAAGTACGTTACCTACATTCCTCAAGAAACTGCCCAACCATTATCCCCCATTATCCCTTCCTTGCCTAACAATGCCCACCCCCACCCCTCCCCCGGTCATGCTTTTCTGCCCCCTTATCTTGTAAGGTCACTACTCTGGTCTCAAACCCTAGCTATTTGAAATAGCTAATGTAAAGAACAAAGGAGTTATTTTCCCTTCCTCACCTTCCCCCAACTGAAGAGCCCTATAAAGCCCACTCTCTGGAATCTCAGGATGGCTGTGCTCCGCTCCTGAGAGTCAGTGCTGGCAGATTGTGCTTTTCCCAAATAAAAGCTTCCATCTTTTCCTCAGAGTGGTTTCTGTGGTCTTTGTCACTCCCGAACCTTACACCATCATTTAAGGGAAATTGTTAAACTGCATGGCAAATTATAGCCAAAGAAACCTACGCAGCTTGTGAATTAATTTATTTTTTTGAAGAAATTCTGACATTGTGAAAAGATACAAATGTGTCTACATGCTTCTGACATAGCATTTATGACATGAAGTGATTGAAATTGTTTTCAGTAAAAATACAAAGAACATTTTCTTTCCTTTGTAAAACATATTTGTTGTTGTTGTTATTATTATTATTATTATTATTATGACAAATACTACTCAGTGTGTATGTGTGTGTGTGTGTGTGTGTGTGTGTGTGTGAATGCAGGCTGGCACACTCAGAGGTCAACTTCCTGGGGTCGGTCCCTACCTTCCTCCTTGTTTTGAGACAAGTCTTTCGTTATTCATTGTTCACTGCTGCATTCACCAGGCCAGCAGGTCCAAAAGCTTCTGGGAGATTCTCCCATCTCCAGTTCCCATTTCACACTCAGCAGGCTAGGACTACAGAAGCCTGCCATGGCTCTGGCTTCTCAAGTGGGGCCTAACAATCCAAACTCAACTATTCAGGCTTGGGTAGCACTTTACTGAGCCATCTTCCCAGCTCCTCCAAGGACATTTTTCATTTTTATATCATCTAACTTCTCAAAAGTATAACCACAACACTTTTTTTTTTTCAAAGTTCAACAATCTCAATAGCAACATTCTTTTCTCCTTCTCTTTTCTTAACCTACTTCCATGGCTTTAAGTACAGATTCTGTTGATAACTCACACTCATTTCTATTTGCCATCCAGATTTCTTTTCTGGCCTATTTTTTTAAAACTTCGAAAGTTATTATTATTTTTCATCTTCACTTGAAATGTTTTGCAGGCATGCCACAACTAGCATCTTCAGAGCTGATCTTGTTCTCTTTCCAGCCTGCTCCTCTGGGATTTCTGTGATAGTGAATAACCCCACCATCTCAGTTGTCTTGTTACTGATTTGCTAATTGGCCAGTTGCATTTGCCATGAACTGGTTCTTGATAGCCCATATGAATAATGAAAAGTGAAACATCAAGTTCCTGAGTACTGTATTCAAAATAGTTCTAAGATTTCTCTTTTTGTTCCAGTGCGGCAGCTTCTCATACCTTTAGCATTTTAGCAGTGTCAAAGATAAAACTGAACAGAGGAGACTGATTTTAACTAGGCTATGGACATTAAAACACAGATCTGAGTATGGGAGTGGCTTGATGAGGGTTTTGTCCTGGGCTTTTTATAGGGCTAGGCAAATTACATTTGCAATTAGAAAATACCCTAATTAGCTAGTCAGAATGTTTATCGCAGAGTCTAGGTAGATTCAGAGTGGCAAATAGTTGTAACTCATCTAGTCATTCTTCAGACAGAGAATGGAAAGTTGTAGGTATGGGGCAGACTTTGTGTTTGGCCAGGTCACATATGAACAGTGGTCATCTCTCAGTCTTATGGGAGACGTGAGAAAAAGTAGGAGGGAATCACATCTAAGTCACTGGTGAAGGGATTGTCCTGCGCCCTAAAATATTTCTAGGAGCATAGACATTGACTGTTGTCAGATCTCTGATATAGCTTCTATCTAATTTTCCTGCAACTCTCAGCAAGTTGTTAGAGGAAGATGGTTGTACCTTAATTCATAGCGTTCATTATGATAAAATCTGACTTCCAGAAGACAGTTTTCTTAACCATAATTTTCCTTAGTGAATTAACTTCTATCAAGTTTTGATGAAAATATTTATCTTCTATTAATGACTCTTGAGTGCTTTCCATGTGAAGGGCACTGATCCTTTGTTAACCTGTGACCAGACTCCTCTGACTGACCTGAGCCAGCTTGCAGGCCCCCTTCTCACTTTCCTGACCACAGGCTTTGTCCTTTGTCCAGCGGCTCTGCCTGCTTAGCCCAGTCAGAACAGGAATACTATTGAGTCAGTGAGCAACATCCCCATTCTTGCTAAGTGATGAAACCTCTTATCCATCATCTTCAGTATCTTATCACATTAGCCTGTCTTTGCTAATGTTCCCATCAAATTGGCTTTGCCAGAATCCCTCCTTCCCCTGTTTCTTCCCCTTAGGAATTTTCCATCTGTTGACCCCTTGACTCCTGCCCTGGTCCCTCACTATCTATTAACTTGCCCTTGTACTTAGGATTAAGGCTGATCTGTTTAACTAGAATTCCCACTAAAGTAGCAAGCTCTACTCCCTAATGAAGTCTTGCCTTCTCATTCTTTAAAAAGTTTCAACAACAATCTTTTACTTTAACATGCTATAGACTTTCTCCATTTTTCATCTGCCTTGTTTGTTGAGTTGTGCTATATTGCTCAGGTTGGCTTCAAATCTTTGGGCTCCAGTGATGCTGCT
Organism: Dipus sagitta; assembly: GCA_036346955.1. Classification (NCBI taxonomy): domain Eukaryota; kingdom Metazoa; phylum Chordata; class Mammalia; order Rodentia; family Dipodidae; genus Dipus; species Dipus sagitta. The sequence goes on from CM070786.1 coordinate 36,514,755, forward strand.
GTCTTAGCTCCTGTCCTAACTATATGTTGCATGACACCATATTTGTTATTAACTCCAACAGTGATTTGTTCTATAGCTATAAATTTTGTTTTTATTGCAATAAAGCTTTCATCCTTATATGAGATCACACATACACCTGTTTTTTCTGCTTCATTTATTATGCTTTTATTATTTTTCTCATATATCCTCATTTAAGAAAAAGAACATTTTAAAATCTGTTCAAATAATACTAAATAATAGGAACACAAAATACTTGGAATTTTTCCTCTAACGAGTTAGTTTCTTTTTCCTTCATCACTCAAGCTGCTCTGTAAGTGTCTTTGGCCAGGGGTCTTGTCTGAGGGGTAGAAGTGATAGGGGAGGCAGAAGGAGTAGGCAGCCAGCATATTTTGTCCTTCTGTCCCAGGTCTCTTATTGCCTATGCTTAGCCATCACTGATGGGGTATGAGTCCACATCACTGTCCTTTTCCATATGCTGCTCATGAGTAATTTACTTAGCTGAAAGCACTGGTAGAAGCAGATTGGAGGTGCAGTTCAGTGTAGAACAGGTGCTCTAAGGCCCTGTGTTTAAACCCTAGTCCCCCAAATCCTCACAATGATTCAAATTACCACAATGATAATGTTTTGTGATGCTCATTTTCATGTCCTTTTCTTACACAAACCTCAAATAATTTATTGCCATTGACCAAAAAGAATATTGAAGCCTTTTTTTTTTTTGAGATAAAGGATGGAATGGAGTCCAGTTTGCTTGCTGTAATTAGGGGTGCTTGGTATGGTGACACGCGCCATTAGTCCTAGCACTCAGGAGGCAGAGGCAGGAGGATTGCTGTGAGTTTAAGGCCAGTCTGGAATTACAAAATGGGTTCCAGGTCAGCCTGTGCTAGAGTGAGACCCTAGCTCAGAAAAACAAAATTACTGTTCCTTTTCCCTCTCTCTCCCCTTGCAAATAAATAATAAAATAAAATAAATGGGGCTAGAGCCATGGCTCAGTTAAAGACACTTGTTTGCAAAGACCAATGGCCTGTGTTTGATTTCCCAGTAACCATGTAAAACCATATGCACAACGTGGCGTATGTGTCTGGAGTTTGTTTGTAGTGGCAAGAGACTGTGGTGTGCCCATTCTCATTCCCTCTCTCTCTCTCTTTCCCCCTTACAAATCAATAAATGAAATAAAAAAAGAGAACAGCTGGGTATAGGGTAGGTCTGAGATTAGAACTTGGCTTCCTTTAACTACACTCCTATCCTAGTATATAACAAGCAAGTACTTAAGGTAGAACCCTGTGGTAATGAATGGCATGCTTATTTATTTAGTTATTAGAGATACCTGGGTCCTTAGGCTTTGCAGGCATGCGCCTTAACTGCTAAGCCATCTCTCCAGCCTGACATGCTTAGTTTTGTTGTTACTCTGTATTATGAAGTGAGATTGCTTACATTTCAAGTTTACTTGTTTTGTGTATTGAAGAATTTTTATTTGTTAACAAAATGCTAATTTGATGCTGGATAGTCTAGTCAAATTCATAGCAATACATACACAAGTACTCTGATTACTCCAGAGTAGACTCATTATGTTCCAAATTTATTTCCCTTCTCAATATTATCAGAAAATTTCTCTCAGCATTGTTGAAGAGCTACCTACAATCATTGACATTGGCTGTAAGTCTGTCACAGACAGAGGTTCACACTGAAGGTTTTGGCTCTGAGTCCCATATTTTAAACTAAAGATAGTCTTTTAAAAGTGAAATTAGTCTTCTTAAAGAAAGAAAAATGATTGAAGATTCTCAATAATATTATGTCTTATACTTTTAAAAGCTTTTTAGCTCTAAACTTCTTAATTCTAATATTAATTTTTGGTTTCTAGTGGATCTTTTCATCTGGAGTTCTGGGTGTTGGCAAGAGTTAGAAGAAAAATTATATTTCATTCCTGACTTGCCTCCGGATGAGAAAGCGAATGGCTCTAATGCTGCATGGCTAGCTTGCTATAGATAATGAAGCAAGCAAAATGAAATCTCCCGAGGGTATACTGCAGTGTTCATTACTTTTTATCTTCAAAGTACAAGGTGTGCCAACTCACCTTCTTACCATGGGCAAAAAGAGCCAGAGTAAGGGAGTAGGCTTATATGAAAAAGAGAGAAAAAAGACAAATATAAGTGAAAGTGGGATAGGAGGGAAGTGAAACAAACCTCAGACACAGACTCTGCTGTCCTTACATGTGCTCTTTCTAAAGCTATGCTCTAAATATTTTTGTTTGTTTGTTTTAACAGGCATAGGTGTGTCTTAGTAGTTTATAATTCAGTTTGCAGAGGTGAGGCTTCAAGCCTACTTTTAATGGAAAGGCTTATAAAAACAGTTTATGTCAGAGCGCATAGGGAAGACTTAGATAACATGGGAGATAAATACTGCATATGGATTTCTAGGTTCTAAAAAATTATAGCAATTCTTTTTATTTTCATTTCCATGGCAACACACTAAGAATCTAGATGAAGTCCCCCAAATTAGAAAATAACCTTTTCTTATCTGCCTAAAGGAATTTAGCTCTTTCTATACTTTAGGACAATAGTAATTCTTCTCATTACTAAAATGTTCACTGCAGAAATCTAGAAAACTGCCCTTTGCTCCACCTTCCTGATCAAATGGATCCTAGATCCCAAACTCCCAGATCCTCTGCCCTGGAGGGTTCCCACACATAGTGAGTAGGCCAGATCTCCCTGCAACCCCCCCCCCATGCCCCCCAGTTGCCCGGTCTTGATGACTCTGCAAGCTTGCTTTGAAGCAGGCCCCTTGCTTTGCCTTCCTGATTGAATTGCTCCTGGGTCCCCCAACTTCTGGATCCCCTGCTCTGGAGGGTGTACTCATGGACTGAGCAGCTCAGAGTTCTCGGTTGTTCTTCACTTCTCAGTTCCCTGGTCTCAGTACCCCTGCTGCTGGCTTGGTCACTGAATGTGGGGTGTGGAAGAAGGCCTTTTGCTTGGGTTTCCTGATTGACTAGCCCCTGGGTACCCAAATCCATGTTGCCTTGAGTCATAGGGTACACAGGCCACTGTAGGAGCTGGCCTCTTGTCCCTGGCTCTCCAGATTCTCCACTTCTGGGCCCCAAACCCTTGGACCCTTGTGATGAAGAGTACATGCAAGTTGAGTGAGTAGGCCAGAGGTTCCAGTTTTCTACCTCCCAGCTCCCCAGGTACCTCTAATGCACTTGAAATCTCCACAATATGGTAATCTGCAGTTATAACCCCATCATATACCAATCTGGTTCACATTTAAAAGAGAACACTTATTGAGGATCTTAAAAGGACAAATATTTGCTTCCCCCTCAACAAAATAAAACTTTTCCCCAAGATGGGTGGATCATGATGCAAAAGAAAAAAAAACAAAAACAAAACAAAAAAAAAGAAAGTCAGAAAAAGGGAGATCTCGACCAAGGATGCCTGGTCCCACAATCTTTACTGTTGCAGTCAGGTTTGCATTGCTGGTAGAAATCGCCCAAGCAAAAGCAGCTTGTGGGGAAAAGATGTTTACTTTGGCTTGAAGGATTGAGGGAAGGCTCCACGATGGCATGGCAGGGAAAACAATGGCATGAGCAGAGGGTGGACACCACCCTCTGGCTCACATAAGGTAGACAATAGCAACAAGAGAGTGTGCCCAACACTAGTAAGGGGGATCTGGTTATAACACCCACAAGCCCACCCCCAACCATATGCTACCTCCTAGAGGTGTTAATTCCCAAATCTCCATCAACTGTGGACCTAGCATTCAGAACACCTAAGTTTATAGGGGATACCTTAATCAAACCACCATAGAAGCCTCTAATGAAATCATAGATAAATCAACAGAAATTGAATCCCAAAATTAAAACACAACAAGCTATGTGACACTGATCAAAATAATTGCTGAACTAGAAATAAGTCATCAAAAAAACAACAATTGCATGAATGAAATTGAACAGAATTGTCTCTTAGAGCACTGAGCTTTTGTCACTAGGCTTAACTTAATTGAAGAAAACCGTATAATCCTCAAAAGAGACATATATGAATTGAAGGTGAGTCAACAAATGGAAGATCTCAATAACAAGCTGATTAAGCTTAATGAAGACTTGATAAAATGCAAGAATAAATTCCAGTAAGCATCAAGAAAATCAGACCTTGAACTGCAATTGTACCTCAAAAGAGAGATGGACATGATGCAAAGTAACACAGCAGAAAACAAAAATCAAATAGAGCTTATAAAAACATCTCTAGAGACCCTTCACCAACAGAATGAGCCACCTTGATCAAGTAGGCTTCATCCCAAGGTGCAGGCATGGGTTAACATATGGAAATCAGTCAAGGTAATGCACAACATAAATAAACGCAATCACAAGAACCTCATGATCATCTCAATTGATGCAGAGAAGGCCTTTGGCAAGATCCAACACCACTTCATGATCAGAATGCTGGAGAGAATAGATATGGATTTATATCTCAGTATAATTAAGGCTATATCTAAAGCCCAAATAATACTTAATGGGGAAAGACTCAAGGAGTTCCCACTGAGATTGGGAACAAGACAGGGCTGCCCACTCTCACCACTGCTCTTCAACATAGTACTAGGAGTACTAGCCCAAGCAATAAGACAGGAGTAAGAAATAAAAGGGATACAAGTTGGAAAGGCCGAAGTCAGATTAGCCCTATTTGCAGATGACATGATCCTACATGTAAGTGACCTGAAAGTCTCAATTTCTAAACTTCTAAAGGTGATTAATTCCTTCAGTAAAGTGGAACAATACAAAATCAACAGAAAAATCAGAAGCTTTTTTATATGCAAAAGACAAATATACAGAGAAAGAAATCCATGCGGCTATCCCCTTTTCAATAGCAACAACAAAAATGTAAATACCTTAGAATAATACTAATAACCAAGGATGTGAAAGACCTATATAATGAAAAGATTAAAAAAAAAAAACTTAAGAAAGAAACTAAAGAGGACTTGAGAAGATGGAAAGACCTCATATATTCCTGGATACATAGAATGAACTTGTGAAAATGGCAATTCTACCAAAAGCAATTTGTAGATCTGATGCAATACCAATAAAAATTCCAGCATCATTCTTCACAGAGATAGAAAAAAATAATATCAAAATTCATATGGAATGGCAGAAGGCCTTGGATATCCAAACATATCTTCAGCAAAAAACAAAACAAAACAAAAAAAAAATGAAAAAACACCACCTTTGGAGGTATCACCACACCAGATCTAAAGCTATATTACAAAGTAATGGTAACAAAAACAGCATGGTATTGGCATAAAAACAGAAACATAGACCAATAGAATAGAATTGAAGGCTCAGACCTTAGGTCAAATAACTACAGCTACTTGATCTTTGGCAAAGGTGCCAATAACATAGACTGGAGAAATGACAGCATCTTCAACAATTGGTGCTAGACAAATTGGATAACCATATATAGAAAAATGAAATTAGACACACTAATGTCACCATACACAAAAATCAAGTTGAAATAGATTAAAGACCTCAAGTTAAGAAAAAAATAGGAGGAATTCTCTGAAATATAGGAGTGAGGAAAGACTTCCTGAACAAAACCCTTATAGCCCAAGAAATTAAATAATCTCTCAACCAATGGGATCTCATGAAGCTAAAAGCCTTTTGCACAGACAAACATACCATAAGCAAAACCAATAGATTGGCCACTTAATGGGAGAAAAATTTTGCAAGCTATGCCACTGACAGAAGCCTAATATCTAAAATAAACGAAGAACTCAAAAAACTAAACAATACAAATTAAACAACCCACCCCAAAAATGGGGTAGAGAACTGAATAGAGAGTTCTCAGAGGAATAATTACAAATGGTTAGCACACGCTTAAGAAAATGCTCAACACCCCTAACCATTAGGGAAATGCAAATTAAAACACCTATGAGATTCTACCTTACTCCAGTGAAGATGGCAATCATTTAAAAAAAAAATCAAACAAATATTTGCAAGGATGTGGGGAAAGAGAAACCTTTATCTGCTCTTGTTGGGAATGTAAACTTGTACAACCACTATAGAAAACAATATGGATATTCCTGAAAAGAATGAAGGGTAGTTCTAGGAAATTGTCATCAAGGAGTATCAGAGCCAATGTCTTTGTGATGATTAGTCCACTGTCAACTAGACTGGGTTTAGAATCAACCTGGAGACACATTTTTGGGCATGTTTGTGAGGCAATTTCCAAAGACTTGACTAAGGAGAGAAAGTCCAATCTGACTGTAGGTGGCACCATTCTATGGTCTTGGGTCCTTGGCTCACTGCAAAGGGGAAAGCAAGCTGAACACCAGCAGTCATCACTCTCTGCTTCCTGACCATGGATGCAATGTGACTCGCTGCCTCACACTCCCACTGTTGTGATGGGCTTCCCTGTCATAATGGACAGTATGCCCTCAAGCTCTGAGCCCCCCCCCCCAAAAAAAAAAAAACCTCCTTCTTTAAGTTGCTTTTTAACAGTCATAGCAACAAGAAAAGTAACTAGGAGAATGTATTACTTACTTTCTCTTGGCTCAGACAAAATACATAACCAGAAATGGCTGATGGAGGAAGAGGGTTGAATTCAGCTTTTGTTTCTAGTGGAAGTTTCATCAGAACTAGGAAGGCATTGCAGGCTGCATCAGGATCACATCTCACCAGAGTCAGGAAAGGGAGATAGATGGTAGATAGATGATAGATAGGTAGATAGATAGATAGATAGATAGATAGATAGATGGATGGATAGATGATAGAGAACAGGATATGGACTAAAGGCTATGAATACCTCAAGGGCCAGTTCCACCTCTTAAAGGTCCCATACCTTTTCAAACAATGTCACCAGCCAGAATCAAGTATTCAAAAACAAGAGCCTGGCTAGAAGTCGAGGTGAGGTCATATTTTCCATTCAAATCACCACAGAGGCCCTTTTATTATAGGAATTCCACATGCAGGAAAAAGCTGACTTTAGTTCTCTTCACATAGGTCATTAACTGAGAAGAAATTGGTTGGGCAGGCATTGCCTTGGTGGTAAAGCAATGACAAGTTCAGAAGACGTGGAGACTTTAGCCCATTATCCTCTCTGTATCATATCTCAGTGGTGTGTTTGTACTAAGGCTATGTAGAAATTTGCTTCTTCACTGCTTTCGCTATAGCATTTAAAACTGATGCTAATATCTTTCTCTTTTCCATACCTGGAAATCTTAGCTTCATAAGTGACTTTTCAAGTCTTTTTGGTAAGTAGTTTTCAAATGGCTTTGCTCTGATTCATCCCTACCACAGTGGGTCAGGTCTCTGAAGGCTCTCCTGCAGTCTGTCAGAACCATTCTCTGATTGGCCTTGCTCCCTTGGTCATTTCTTAATGACTCACACCACACTGAGAGAGAACCATTTATAAGACATGATGCAATCTCTTGTTCAAATATTTTTATAGTTGTCAGTGTCATTCAGAACAACTTCAGAATTCCTTAGCCTACCCAAAGAGCCCCCTCTCCACCCCAGTCCGCCTCACAGCACTGCTTTTCCATGCATCACTGCGCCTTGGATCACATTCTTCCCTTGCCTGGGATTCTCTTCCTAAGATTCTCTGAAGAAGTCAAACTTAACCACCTCCTCTAAGGGTTAAGAAACTCTGGGTTCTGTTCCTTTGGACATTTCTTATAGCTACATTGAAGTTAATTCACATACCATAAATTTCCCCTATATTAAATGTTCCAGGTTAGTATGCTCATAATCCCATATTAGTTCATGGTTATTCTATGTTCCTGACAACACTAATATGCTTTCTGTCCTATGAATTTGTCTATCTTGAGCATTTTATATTAATCATGAAACATGTGGCCTTTTATGATTTGCTTTTCCTACTAACACAATGTTAACCCATTTTGTAGCACTGGTCTAGTTCCTTTTCTTGTCTTCCTACCTTGTTTCATACATTTTACTATTCTCTACCTATTGCACTTAGCAGTCAACATTTGCTGGTGTGCAAGAGCTCACTCATGAGGGTGGAGTTGGCGATTTACTCATTCTTTACTTCTCTGAGAACGGACGGCTTTATAACCAATTGAAGCACATCTACCCACTGTCTGTGAAGTGTAGACTTGCCATTTTCATGGTGTTAGATGGAATTTATGTTAGAAAGTTTACTATACAAAATTAAAGTTCATCTGTTTCCACTTGAGTCTTCTGAGAGGCAATCCCTTAGTAGGTTTTTATTTGTATTGTGGAAATTAAGGGAGTTTGCCATCATTACTTTTATTCTTTTCTTTTATTGTATAATTCATATTATTAGTTCTTTTGGAAAATAATAGTGTCTCCTTAGATGTACCAATATGGATAAGCTGTGTTGCTGGTTACTCTGCTTTTCAAGGCCCCGTCTTTCTAACTTTAAAAGGTCAAAATGTGTCACTTCTAGTCCCTCTCCTCAGTTCATTAATGATTAATGAAGCAACAAATTTACATGCTTAATCATGCATACATGAGACAGATATATAACCATTAGTGTTTAAGGGTGGGAGATTATTAACAGAATTACATTTTCTCATCTTGAATGCAATTACATTGGAGGGAAAAAGCAAAAACAAATCCACTGTGAACTTGGAATTAGAAACTATGGTACTCTTCTCCTTCCCTCCTTCTTTTCATCTGTCCTGACTCCCTGATTTCCAAACTATATCTTGCGCTCTTGTTCTGTGTCTAGGATTGTTAAAAGAAACGTGGATAATAGGTAAATTTGAAAGTGAAAGAGATAAACTGCTCAGGAGTTTGGGGAGGACCAAGAGCAGAGTGGAAAGGGAAAAGGAAGGAGAGTGTGTGGCAGCCAGCCAGAGCTTGATGAACAGTATGGCCACGAAGAGAATCTCTGTGGTGCAAGGAGGGTGTGGTGGTTTGACTCAGGTGTCCCCAATAAACTCATCTGTTCTGAATGCCATGTTCCCAGCTGATGGTAATTTGAGAATTAAACCCTCCTGGAGGCAGTGTGTTGTTGGGGGTGGGCCTATGGGTGTTATAGTCAGCTTCCTCTTACCAGTGTTTGGCACACTCTCCTGTTCCTGTTGTCCATCTGATGTTGCCCAGGTGGTGATGCCCACCCTCTGCTCATGCCATTGTTTTCCCCTGCCACTATTAAGCTTCTCCTTGAGTCTGGCAAGCCAAAATAAACTATTTTTTTTTTCTGTAGGCTGCTCTTGGTTGGGTGATTTTCTGCCAGCAATGTGAACCTGACTGCAACAGAGGGTCTTTATTTTATTTGAACTGTTTAATGGAGATAGTAATAATCTTCAGGATTGCTCCCTCATGCATTTTTAGTTTTTATTTGGAAGGGTATTGATTTTGTTAAACTCAAGTTATCAGGTATAATGTACATAAGATAAAATACACCATTTTTAGTGGAGTAATAAGTTTTTAATGTAGCTAGAATTCTATCTCTGCCTCCATCAACATTTTCTACTACCCACTCTTAACCTATTTTTCTTCTGTTGCCAACAACTGGTAACCACTGATATATCCTTAGAGTTTTATCTTTTTCCATACAATCAAAATAATTATTTTTCCATGTAATAATAGAAAGTCATATAATCAGAATTATGTAACTATGAAACATTTGCGTTTTGTCGAGGCTAAAACATTAAGTATTGTATAATATGAAACATATCTATATTTCTCTCTGTATCAACAGATCATTCATTTTTGTTGCTAATACTATTCTGTTGTACAACTGTGGTACAGATTGCTAATCCATCCACCAGATGAAAGATATTTGAGCTTTGGGAAAGTCTGAATAGCAATCAATGTTTTTTGTGTAAACATATGTTATTTCTCTTGAATTTGGGAGTGAGGTTTTAAGACTCAGCATAACTGTGTTTAACTTCACAGGAAATATCCATAGGATTTTTCAAAGGGGCTTTGTCAGTCTGTAGTCCTCCCACAAATATGTGGGAGGTCCAGGGCTCCACATGGGAAGCTTTTGAAGAACAGTAACACCATTATCTTTCTGATTGTTTTGAGGCCTGCATTGTTACTCCATTAGCTTCCCTGAATTCTCAGTAATATGAAAGATAGCATGGCCAGTCATCTCCATGTGGTGCTATTTATGCAGGGATAATAGGAAATACAAAAATGTAGGGAAGCCTGTCCTGGCTCTGATTCTGCTTCAAGTATTCCCACATGACCACTGTACATGTCTATGAGGAAGACTGGAATGCTGGGACTCCAGAGCCAACCAGTAGCAGGTATAAGGGATGAGATCTGGACAAGGAAGAGTAGACCAGTAATGGGGCAGGACTGCAGGAGCTTTCCCAGTGTACAGGAGAACAGAGCCAGGTCAAGAATGGGCAGACAGGAGGCAGGAGACAGCCAGGACCTGGGGACTGACTTGTGGAGAGGGATATGAGGGAGATTCTAATTATATATATTGTGCATTCACAGCAAATCTATACCAAACTCCACTCCTAAGATGACACCAGCCCCAGCTGAATGAACAAATATGCTCATGCCTGGATGAGCTTTGGTTGTCAGCAGTATGCTCATATAGCTCCAACCTAATTATTACTCCAGGGAGCTGAAAGTTCTTTAACAATGCAAATATGATCTTATGGTTGCAGGACTCTTCTCCTTGTCACAACTGATGCATCATGTTTAGTGGTGTCAAGAGCAGACTAATCTGGATGTATGTAGTGATTATAAAGAAACCAGTCTGCACTGGTAGCACATTTTAAGCACCTGGAAAGATTTTAATCAATTCTTATGTTTGTGTCACAATTGTAGAATTTTTTAAATGTTTTTATTTATTTGTAGATAGATAGATAGAGAGAGAGAGAGAGAGAGAGAAAGAGAGAATGGGCGCATCAGGGCCTCCACTGTTGCAAGTGAACTCAAGATACATGCGCCATGTGCATCTGGCTTTATATGGGTACTGGTAAATTGAACTGAGGTCATTAGGCTTTGCAGGCAATTGCCTTAACCTCTGATACATCTTTCCAGTCCCAATCTCAGAAAGTTTGACATACTTGATCTTGGATGAGTACAAGACATTGGGATTTTTTGAACTTCCCTAGATTATATCAATGTACAGCCAGATTGAGGAAAAAAAAATATATTTAAAAATTTTTCTCTGGCCCAGGCTGACCAGGAACCCACTCAATAGTCTCAGGCTGTCCTCAAACTCACAGTGACCCTACTACCTCTGCCTTCTGGATGCTTGGATTAAAGGTGTGAGATACCATGTCCAGCTGAGAAAAAAATTTTAAACTATCTTTGGTGTTGAGAATTGAACCCTGGGCTGTGGGAGGGCTAAGCACATGTTATACTATTGAGCTACATCCCAAGCCCCATACATTTACTTTTTTGTTTAATTGTACTATTGTGTATTTATTATTTTTAATTTATATATGTGTGTTTTTGTATGTATGTATGTGTGTATGTATATGTGTGTATGGAAGCATGTGTGCCACTATGCATGTGTGGAGGTCAGAGGATGACCGCAAGGTGTCTATGCTCCTTTTTTATCTCCACTGAGACTCTTGCTGCTGCAAATGAATACCAGTGTAGCTGGCACATGAGCTTAGGGTTCTCCTGGCTCCACTTCTCATTGTTGTAGGTGTGTTGGCATCACACACATATGCACTGCTTTGTGTCTGTCCTTACATGGGTGCTGGAGAATTGAACTCAGGTTAGCAAGCTTTACAAGCAAGCATCTTGAATCTCTGAGCCACCTCCCCACATCCTTAAGTATAATTTCATTGTGGTAAAATATAATATTCTAACATAGATGTCACCATTTTGATAATTTTAAGTGTAAAGTGTGGAGCCAATGGGCATTAACTCTATGAGTTCTCATGAGTTGTGTGTAACCATCACCGTCTATCCATCTCTAGTGCTAAACAATGCCTGTCATTTTCTCTACCACCAATCCTCCAGGAAGCACAATTCTACCTCCCGTCTCTATAATTTGCATATATTAGGTACCATTTTTAGTTGCCATTTTTTATTTCACTTAACATAATGACTTTAAGCTTCATTCATATTGTTCCTTGTGTCAAAATTTCATTCTTAAGGCAGAGCAACTTTTCATTGTATGTATATATTTTATCCATTTGTTAATACACACACACATTGTGAGTACTGGCATAAAAGTCCCTGCGTTTAGTTCTTTGGGGTGTATAGCCAGAGATAGAATTACTGGATCATTCTATAATTTTATATCTTTTTTGAGGAACTACTATACTTTTCCCAGAGACCTCCCACTTTACATTCTCAACAGCACTATAGAAAGGTTTGGGGGTATTCATGTTTTATTTTAGCTTTGGGTGGCATTCTTCCTTATGGGTGTCAAGGGGGTATTGCAGTATGGTTTTGATTTGCCTTTGCTCAATGTTTAGTGAGGTTATACATTATTTCACAGATATATTAGCCATGTACATAATAATTTCTTGGAGAAATACCTATTTAAGTCATTTGCCCATGCATGAATCTGGTTGCTTGATTTTTAAAATAAATTTATTTGTGTTTATTTACATGAGAGAGAGAAAGAGGGGTGGAGGGAGGGAGAGGAAAGAGAGAGAATGGGCACATGTCAGGGCCTCCAACTTCTGTAGATGAATTCCAAATGCATGTGCCACCTTGTGCATCTGGCTTACATGGGTCCTGGGGAATCAAACTTGGGTCCTTAGGCTTCACAGGCAAGTACTTTAATCACTAAGTCATTTCTCCAGCCCTGGTTTCTTGACTTTTTATTTGAGGTAGGGTCTCCCTCTAGACCAGGCTGATCTGGAATTCATTATGTAGTCTCCCCTTGTCCACAAACTCACAGTGTAGGCATGCGCCATCATGCCTGCCTGCCTGGTTGCTTGTTTGTAAATAACACTTTCAATGGTTCTTTAAAGCCACAATTCCCCATTCTGTATGGCTGGGGTGAATTCCCATGCTTTTTCTTCATTGCACTTTCGTGTTCTGTGCTAACTGTCTTCATTTGGACATATGGAGGGCAGCAACAGGCATACTATGGATTCTCACCTGATAACTCTTAAGATCTGGGAAGGTAGGCACTTGTCAGAGAGTAGGAAGATGCACAGATGCTTCAGAGCAGCTTCCAGGAGTTTTGGGTATTTATTCCTGTATAACAAACAACCTCAAAACTTATTAGTTAAACATGACAACACTTACTCCCTCCTGATCCTGTGAGCAGGCTCATGGGCTCTGGCTTACTTGGGGAGCTGCACTCAGCTAGCAGCTGGTCTGGTGAGATGATTCAAGATAACTTCACTCACTGTCCATGCTGGAGTCTTGGTGGAGTGGTCTAGAAGGCTGGGAGCATCTTTTGTGCCTGTGATCAGTCCCCATTCAGTATGCTAGCCCCATATTCTTTAAATGGGGTCTACCTTTCAAGATGGTAAGTCTGGAAGCTGGAAGTTCTCTTAAGATCTAGGTCTAAAACTCATATTGATAGGCCAGCAAGTTGGAGCTTCAAGTGACAGGAAAAGAGATGACCTCTTGACAAGCAGAAGGGACAGTCCCATTTGTGAAAGTCCCATTGCTGTCATCTTGGGTCACCATCCCCTGTACCCAGAGATTGTGACGGCTCTCTAGAAGCTTGCTGCTGTGGTGTGCAACCTCACCCACTCCAGTGGGCTACTCCTCTCCTCTCCCTTCTCAGCATCAGCAGCTCTGTATGTGTCTACTCTTCATAGTTGTACGAGTGAGACCTGCACCAGCAGGGATGGGATGCATGGAAAACTGGCAACAGATTTGTTAATCTAGCATCAGAATTTGGAGGCCAGACATGTCTCTAATGAATATGGGCTTTTAATCTGAATGTCTATAATACAACTTATAAACATAGTTTTTTTTTCACAGAAGACAGATAGTTCCTGATCCAATATTGACAGAGCATCCATCTTGAGTTGTTTTTACTGACTCATATTCAGCCTTTATCAGATAGGCTTTGTGACCCACAAAGCTCATTAACAAGATGATAGCCTGGCTTAGGTACAGGTTGGCTGAAAAAAAAAAAAAAATCCCTGTACAAGGCAGGCAAGCTTATCCACATGGTTTGCCATGTTTAACTTTACTTGATGAGAAGCAGATCATTGTGGAGAATCGGAAAGAATCCAGGTTGTGCTCCTGACTTTATTGCCAAGTGTGGTGTCACCTTGACCCAGTCAGTGACGGGGCTTTCAGCTTTAGTGTCCTCACTTGTAAATCTGTAATACTGTCCTTGGTGTGGTGAAAACCAAACAAAACTACCTGACAGCTGGAGGCTGTGCTATCCACGAGCACAAGTACAACACCTGCCCTGCACAGCAAGAAAAGAGACAGAGCGAACCTGCTGCAGATGTGCTATTGTGCAAAGAGCTTGAGATCCTCGTCCTTTGCATCTCGAAGCGGGTTACAGGCAGGTTTTCTGCTTGTACTTGACTTCTGTGCTCTCTCATTTAGTCATGGCTGCCTTTGCTGCTGGAATCACGTAAATAAGTCAAATTTGGTTGCACTGGAAATGCTTAATCAAAATCAAAAGGAAGCAGAAGGAAATTACTTAAGTTATAAGTTTTACCTTGTCATTTGCCACAAGCACATTGTATTGTTACTCATGTCGAATGCATGTCCAGTTTTTCAATTAGATTGTATTATGCAGGCTTGAAGGCAGAAATGAGTCTCTGGCACGTTCTGAATTTGCTGTGTCTGCACCAGCCCTTTATTAAATTTGGTGATTATCAAATATCACTAACTCACTGCACAAAATGGAGCACATTTTTAAAATTGCACATGATATTTAGTTAGTCATGTCTTACTATGGGATGAATGATGTTCACCTTGAAGACAGAATCTTCATAAGAAGTAATTAATTTAAAATAAAGTAGAGGTTGAGTCCTAATCCAGTATGACTTCTGTCTTTGTTAAAAAAAAAAAAGTAAATTCAAGGGGATGGAGGGTTTACTTGGAAAAGTGCTTGCTAACTTGCCTTGCAAGTAAGAGGACCTGAGTTTAATCCCAGGTACCTAACCAAATATCAGGCATGTGCATGTAGTCCCAGGGAGTTGACTGGCCAGCCAGTCTAGCCTAATCTATGAGCTCCCAGCCAATGAGAGAATCTGTCTCGAAAAGAGATATATATCATATCTGAGGATGACGCTGGAGCTTGTGCTCCAGCCTCCACACGTGGCACACATGTACACATGCACCCACACACATATGAATGCTTATGCTTACATGCACTTAGCACACACACACAAGCCAGATAGATTTGGATAGATTTATATAGAAGAAGTACAATGTGAAGAGACATGGAGAAAATTCAGCTACCCACAGGCCAAGGAGGCAGGCCTATCACTGCCCACCCCACTCCCAACTCTCAGAATGATCCAACTCAACTAACAACTTTATTTTTGTCCTTCGGATCTTCCTATCTAGGAGGGCATACATTTCTGTTTAAGACACCAACCCATCAAACGTATTTGGTATTTCTGTCCTAGGAAACTAATACTACAGGTATTAGGAAAATCCACAGGCTCCAGCCCAGTGCTGGTTTATATGTAGGCAGAGTTACTTATTGTCAGGAAGTGACTCCATGACAACCATAACACAACTTGGCGACATTTCGCAACCCTCTTGTGCAGCCTTCATGCAGTCTTCTCTGATGTCCTATTTGACCGGTGTCAGAAAGGGAAGAGTAAACACTTCTAAACTCACAAGTTTCTTACCTAAGAGAGGAGCTGAATGAAGATCTCATTGTAATTCTCATTTCTAAATTGCTTCTTATTCTTTTCTCTATGAGTCCTTTGCAAACACAGCGATAGCTTTTCTGGTGAATGGCTAGAATAAGCTTTGCTTAGGATCAAGCACTGCTTGCTGAGCTGGCATGGTGAGGATAGTTTGCAGCTGTGTGGTGATAAGGTGCTGAAAGACATGGTAACGTGCAAAGGTGGAGGGATAATGCTATGGAAGAGTAAATATGGACATCAAGACATCACAATATGACCTCCTACTCCAGAGAAGTCTGGGCCAAAACACTGGGACCATAACTGTATATTTTCACTAGATGTTAGCATTATTTTGTTTTTCTTTGGGACTACAGACCTTTTTCTTTTGACAGTGAATGTCTATTAAGTGCCATGAGAATTTATATGTGAGCTGGGTAAGTGCAATCCGAATCAGATGAATATACCTCAGTCCCCTTCAGGTGAGTTTCATTATCAAATGCAGAACCTAATTATGATCTACTTTTGTGAAGATGGAAAGTATTTTTCCTGCATATCTATAATACTACTAGTTTTTAAGGAACCAAAACTGTAAGCTTATAGTGTGCTAGAGAGAAGTGTATTTACTTTTTCTTGCCAGGGCTTGTACAATCACCAGGTTTATTTTCCATACAATGGAAAGTAAGGAAAATCATATTGTTGTATCTTTTCTAATAAGTGAAGAAATAAATAGCTGATAATGGAAAACTTCACTTGATTGTCGTTCTGAAGTGTGTCCTAACATTCTTTAAGGAAAATGAGGTGAAGACAAAGCAGCTAGCTGTATCAGAAAGCAAAGAACACTTGATGGTGAACAGTCACACACACGGGTGTTAGAACTGTGTTCAGCCAGAACATTCACACTTCAGTTCTGTTTTACTTAGGAAGAGCCTCTGCTGAGGCCAAGACACTTGAGGCTGGCCTCCTTCCTCCTGTTACGACATGAAGTCCAGTGGATTAGAAACAGCAGTCTCTCTGTCCTACGACTAATAATGAGAGGAAGAGGTGGCGCGTTAGAGAAGAGGCTGTAAATCATGAGATAATGGAGACACTCATAGCAGTTGTTTCGGCAATACTTATTTTACTTATTTTCTTTACGTATGGAATTGCTGACATTTTAAAAATTTTTCTTTTATTTTAAAGAGAGATAGATAGATAGAGAGAGAGAGAGAGAGAGAGAATTGGACCGCTACTGCAATCACACTCCAGACGCTTGTGCCACCTAGTGGGCATGTGCAACCTTGCGCTTGCCTCACCTTTGTATGTCTGGCTTACGTGGGATCTGGAGAGTTGAACATGAATCCTTAGGCTTCACAGCCAAATGCCTTAACCACTAAGCCATCTCTCCAACCCTCAATCACTTTTATTTTAAATCTTCTGTGTGTGCACACATGACTAATTAAGGAATTATGGCCTTGTTGAATTTAGTGTTAAAGAAAAACAGCTGTGTCTAATTTTTAATATTAGAAATATCTGGAAGTCAAGTCAACAGCAGTTATTCATCTTCAGGAGGTAACAGAAGCACCTAGGAGAATTTCATTCCACCATTTGTAAAGTGGAAAAATGAGTGGAGCACCTGTGGATTCGCTCCAGATACAGTGACCTTTGCTGTAAGCAGATATATCACTTTCCAACTATGGTTTGGGGAAAACCATTTAGCTTTTCTGTACTTTCTTCTTAGCTATGAAGAGGTGACAATCTTGTTGTATTCCCTCCTCAACTGACATTGTGGAAAATCTGGCCTATAGAAGGCAGTGACACGTTGTCTTTGGGGAGTCCTTGCTCTGGGTCCCATGTTAGTGGTGGAAAGCACTTGAGTAAAATAAGAAAAGTGGTAGACCTGCTCCTCCAAAGAATGTAATAATGACACCAGGAAATCCTTTCCCCCATCCACGGGGGACTGCCTAGAGACAGCTCTCCTCTCAGAGAAATTTGAGGTTTCCTTGAGGCAACCATTTCAAGAGAAAGATTCCAATTTATACCAATGGATATCATTAATATTGACCTTCTGATTTTGCCTGCATTTTGTATTTGTTGTTGTAAGTATTGAATGTCAGAAGCTGGCCTTGTGAGTCTCTAGATCCTTTCAGATTTCTCTGTGCATTTTGATGGTCTTGGTCTCTGATAAACATACTCACTTCCTAGAAGACAAGTCTGATGCAGGAGGAAAAGGGCAGAGTTCTGAAGAAAGCTACCATTTGTTGGTAAAACTTTCCATTTTTTTATAGCATAATGTACTTAAGCCATTCATTAGTGTAGTCTTTGAAATATTGAAGCATGGTAGAAATCCCATGAGACAATTTTTAGATACAATATGTTTGGCAGAATGATATATATCATATACATGATTATGTAAATGAATGGTATTTTCTCTAAAATGGAAAGTTTTAGCTGTTCTAAGAAAAACACTCTCCTCCTCTAACTTCTGTCCTTCTTTTGTCTTTTCCTATAATAAAATTTCTACAAATTTAATCAGGATCCATCCATTCCCTGACCAAAAATTAATGGGGCAATTTAATGTATGATTATGGATCACACATCACTCATTAGCTTGAATTTGTCTTTATTTCTCCTTCCAGTCTACCAAAGGGGCAGGATTCATGGCATGGGGTGTCTGGGAGGGGCAGGGTTTAGAAGTTACACACATTGAGTTTACGTGGGAGGAACTTCATCAAGAATCTTGTGCTTGGGATCCTGCAGCACATGGAAATAAATGAGCCTACACTTGCTTCTGACATCATTTCTTTATTGACTAAGGAACACACAGGGGGGATAAAAAGCTGGTGAATATTTTTTATGAATAAAATATTAGACTGGTTCAATTAATTATTTTTAAAGATGTTTATAAAAATCTTGGAACATAAAATATAACTTTCTGAAGATGATAAAAATGCAAGTAATCTCTTATTTAATTGAGACAAATGTAAGATTATTCATAATTATATATTCAATCTTCTCTAACAGCAGTGAGCAAGGAACTCAGTGGATGGGAGGGCCATGGAGGAGGGTTTAAGTTAGTCAGTGATGATGCTGAAACTCTGATCATAATCCATATCGGCATGGTATCTGAGTGCTATGGAAGCAAGACAGGTGCACTTCATGGGGAAAGCATGTTATTTAGGCAAAGAATGTCAGCTCTGATATGTCCTTGGTGCGAGATATTGTCCTGCAGTTAAGTATAAAAAGGTTTGGCTCTAATCTTTTCAAAGCAATTCAGCTCTGTCATTTATTATTCATTATCTATCCAATAAGTCTGGATGACATGCCTGACATGTCCCACATCTGTGCTGGGTCTTTAAGTGTCAAAGTCTCATGGAACTGCTAAGGATCTCAGAGCGCTTATTTTTCAACCCTGGTGTCTAACTCTCATGACCTCTGCATTGGTGTGGAGGAGCAGACACTAACACGTCTAGTGATTTTACTTCCTAATAAAATAACGTTAGCTTTATGAAAAATTTGCCAAGTAAATGCTCTGTAAACCAATATACTAATATTGGAGATGGATATACAAAGCATTTTTGCTGATGATGTATGACCAAAGATATTTATAGATATTTATAGAAAGAGAGATGGATAAAGCTGGGGGCAAGGGGTTCATAGACTGACTTTAATATTATAGAGGATCAAATCTCAAAGTCAGAGGGAAATTTTTACATGTAAGAGCATGTGTTTTTCATTTAATAGAGTAAAACGGAGTTTGAAAGAAAGTGTTTTGCCTTATTGCTTTCTTTTGTTTTGAAAAATAATTTTAATTCTTAGTTTTATTCAGAAATTGTAAGAAGTTTTGCTCATCACTGAATCATAGAATAGAATAAATATGTGCAGCTACTACTGTAGTTACCTTCTCATTGCTGGAACTAACATTTGACAAGAAGCAGGTGGGGAGGAAAGTTATTTTTATTTTGGCTTACAGTCTGAGGGGAAGCTCTATGATGGTGTGGGAAAGAATGGCATGAGCAGTGTCTGGACATCACAATCTGCCATAGCAGATAGAAATCAGCTATAGGAGAGTGAGCCAACACTGTTAAGCTAGAGATAACAAACCTCAAGGTCCACCCCAGCAACACACCTGCCTCCAGCAAGGCTACACTTCCCAAATTGCTATCAGCTGAGGACCAAGCATACAAAACACATGAGTCTGTGGGGATCATCTTATTCAAACTATCACATTCTTCCCCTGGACCCATAAACTCATGACCATACATGATGTAAAATGCCATGTGGTTAGCCCAACTTTTACAAAGTTCCCATATATTTTTTCAATCCTAGTACTGTTCAAACATCTCCATAGTCCAAGGTTTCTTAACTGAGAGTCTGTAAAACCAGAAATACATAATGGCACAGAGTCAACAGTCACACTGCAAAAGATGTCATTGCACAGAAAGAGTGAACCAATGCAAAATCTAAAACAAACAAGGCAAACATCTTATATACAGTGGAAAAAGTCTCTGGGGTTCCAATTCCACACCTCCAGTGGGGCTGCCCACAGCCCAGGGAAAACTCCATCTCTTTAGCAGCCATCTCATAGTCCTAGTGTGTCCAAAAATTTTAGTCTCCACCACAACCCACAGTCCATCTTCATGGCTCCATCAGGCTTCCTCACAGGGACTCCAAAAACCCTGCCTCACCTTTCCCAGTGGCCAGTTTCACATAACCATGTTGGAACTCTAATGATCTTTTATTTCCTGCATTTGTTATACTCTTTTATTTCCAGGTAGGCTACAAAATTTGCTAGAGAAGAATAAATACAACATTGAAGAGCAGCAAAAACTCCTTTGTTATTCTTTCTCTTTTTAAAAAAAATTCTTTATTTACTTGCAAGGGAAGAGAGAGAAAGAGAGAGAGAGAGAGAGAGAGAGAGAGAGAATGAATGGGCATATCAGGACCTTTTGACCTTTAGCCACTGCAAACGAACTCCAGACAACACGTACTACTTTGTGCATCTGGCTTCACATGGGTACTAGGGAATCAAACCCAGATTTTTAGGCTTTTCAGGCAAGCCCTTTAACCACTGAATAATCTCTTTAACCCTCCTTTAAAAATATTTTATTTATTTATTTGAGACAGGCAGAAAGAGTGAGCATGGGTGCAGTGGGTCCTCACACCACACACTGCAAATGAACTCCCAGCAATGCCCCACTTGTGTGTTTGGCTTTTTTTTTATATTTTTCATTTTTTTTTCTTTATTAGTCAGTTCTATATTCAGCAAATACAGTCAGTTTGGTACCATTATTAGGCTCATCCGTGACCTACCCCCACCCCTTGGCCCCTCCTTGTTGAGGTATACGGGTCATGCATTGTGGAGTTAGCCCACAGTTATGGGTAAGCTAAATGAATCTGCATATCATGACCCAACATGTGACTCTGACATTCTTTCCACCCCCTCTTCCGCAAAATTTCCCTGAGCCATGTTGGATTCATTTTTAGTCTGCTTCAGTGATGAGGTGTTGGGGGCCTCTAAGGCTCTGGCTCTCTGATTTGGTAGGAGTTGATTTTTCTCTGCGCTGATCTCCCTCCCCCTTGTGCTGGTGTCCGGTTCATCAGGAAAACAGCCCCCTTGCTTGTTTCTCCAATTTTTCTTAGTTTCATCCGGGGCCCTTTTGAGGTATGATAGGGTGGCTCTCTCCCTAGGATCTACATCTATCTGAAAAAGGGAAGCAGATTCTCCAACGGAGAGTAAGTTAGCACCAAGACAAATGAGATAACCCTTACTTTTTTTTTTAATAGAGAATTTAATACGTGTAGGCCCTCTTGTAGCCCACAATTAATGGTAGCTTGATATTGGAGAGTGGGTTCACGTTTGGATCTGGTTCTGACTTGTTTCCCAGCTCCAGCTATGGGTCCCATACCAGTGAGGGGATAAGTTGGCCAAATTGAGAGCAGTTGGTTCCCCACCATGGCTGTGTGCCACCACTGCACTTGTGTGGGCATCACAAGTTATTTGCTGCTAGGTAGGTTAGACCATGCGTTGCTTCGACAGATATTGGTCAATTTCCCCCAGTCGCCCATGTAGCACCTTCTGGCACTAGACGCGCTGACTGTCTGGGGACTGACTCTCTTCCAACTGCCAGCCATGCCATTCTAATTTGCATGTCAATCACATAAGGTATCTTCAGCAGTAGGGTCTTACCACTAACTAGCCTTTGGTGGGTCATCAAGTACTCTGACAGAAATCTGTCTGTCTTTTAGGAAACCTTGTAGGTCTCTCTGATCAAAAGCTCATTGTGGTTGATAGCCCCATGCTGGATGTGGGAGTTACAGGTCAGTGCCCACTAAGAAAATGAGGAAAAAGATAACTAATATACAAGAGTTAGAGATAAGAGAGAGAGAGACAGGGAGAGGGGAAGTGAGGGAGGGAACATGTAGGAGATTAAGGTTAGTCTTAATCTGACCCTCTCCAGTGTCTTGTGGTTCAGGTGTTCCCTGTAAGGGCCTGGTGAAGGATCAGCCATTTGGTCTGTCTTCTAGTAAGTAGAAGATTATGGTACCATTGCCGTTTGGGTCTAGATTTGTGTTTCCCACCCCTTTGATGCCCTCCCCTCCCTCCCCTTCCATCCTAGTGTCTAGTCTAGGAGATGCTTGCTGGGTATGTAAGGTATCTTCGGTAGATTCAGGTTAGGTGCTGTAGATGAGTGAGACTATGTGGCGATTTTTTTCTGTGATTGGGTAAGTTCACTGAGAATGATCTGTTCCAGGTCCAGCCATTTTTCCTCAAATTTCATTGTGTCATTTTTTCTTACTGCTGTATAGAATTCCATTGTGTAGATATACCACATCTTAGTTATCCATTCTTCTAGTGATGGACATCTGGGTTGATTCCAGCTCTTAGCTATTACAAATTGAGCTGCTATAAACATGGTTGAGCAAATCTCTTTAGTCTGTGGTTTGAAGGTTTTAGAGTAGATGCCCAGTAAGGGAATAACTGGCTCTGTTGGTATCTCTATACTCAGCTTTTTCAGAAGTCTCCATATTGCTTTCCAAAGTGGTTGTACCATCCTACATTCCCACCAACAGTGGATGAGTGTTCCTACTTCTCCACATCCTCGCCAGCATTTATTTTTATTTGATTTTTTGATGTTTGCTATCCTTATTGGGGTAAGGTGGAATCTCATAGTTGTTTTAATTTCCATTTCTCTGATGATTAGGGATGATGAACATTTTCTTAAGTGTATGTTTGCCATTTCTATTTCTTCCTCTGTGAACTGCCTTTTCAGCTCTTTGCCCCATTTTGTAATTGGTGTGTTTGACTTCTTACTGTTTAGATTTTTGAGTTCTTTGTAGATTCTAGAGATTAGGCCTCTATCAGTTGGATAACCCACAAATATTTTCTCCCATTCTGTGTGTAATCTATTGGCTTTGCTTATTGTATGCTTGTCTGTAAAGAAACTCTTCAGCTTCATGTGATCCCATTGGTTGAGTGACGGTTTAAGTTCATGAGCTACTGGGGTTTTGTTCAGGAAGTCTTTTTCCATTCCAATATCATGGAAAGTACTTCTTAAATTTTCTTCCAGTAGTATTCGAGTTTCTGGTCTTATATTGAGATCTTTGATCCATTTGGACTTGAGTGTAGTGCATGGTGAAATGTGTGGGTCAAGTTTCAGTTTCCTGCATATGGTTATCCAGTTTGTCCAGCACCATTTGTTGAAGATGCTGTCTTTTTTCCAGCCTATATTGTTTGGGCCTTTATCGAATATCAAGTAGCTATAGTTGCTTGACCCAAAGTCCGGGTCCTCAAGTCTATTCCATTGTTCTATACTTCTGTTTTTATGCCAGTACCATGCTATTTTTATTACTATGGCTTTGTAATATAGCTGTAGATCAGGTATGGTGATGCCTCCAGAAGTATTTCTTTTGCTGAGGATATGTTTGGAAATGCAAGACCTTCTGCCTTTCCATATGAATTTTGAGATCATTTTTCCTATCTCTGTGAAGAACAAAGTAGGGATTATAATTGGAATTGCATTAAATCTGTATGTTGCCTTTGGTAGGATTGTCATCTTCACAATGTTAATTCTGCCTATCCAGGAACATGGGAGGTCTTTCCATTTTCTCAAGTCCGCCTCAATTTCTTTTTTGAGTGTTTTTATGTTTTCATTGTATAGATCTTTCACTTCCTTGGTTAATGTTATTCCAAGGTATTTTATTTTTTTTGTTGCAATAAAATGGGACTATGTCCCTTATTTCTTTTTCTGTATCTTTGTCCTTTGCATAAAGCAAGGCTACTGATTTTTGTGCATTGATTTTGTATCCTGCTACTTTGCTATAGGAGTTAATCACCTTCAGGAGTTTTGGGATGGAGTCTCTCGGGTCTCTTACATATATAATCATGTAATCAGCGAATAAAGCCAACTTAAATTCCTCCTTTCCAAATTGTATCCCTTTTATTTCCTTCTCCTGTCTTATTGCTTGAGCTAGGACTTCCAGTACTATATTGAAAAGCAGAGGTGAGAGTGGACAACCCTGTCTTGTTCCTGATCTTAATGGGAATTCCTCCAGTCTCTCTCCATTAAGTATTATTTGGGCCTTCGGAGCTTTGTATATTGCCTTTATTAGGATGAGATATGAACCAACCATGCCAACTCTCTCCAATGTTTTGAACATGAAGTGATGTTGAATCTTGTCAAAGGCCTTTTCTGCATCTATCGAAATGATCATGTGGTTTTTATGTTTAACCTTGTTTATGTGGTGTATTACATTGACAGATTTCCGTATGTTGAACCACCCCTGTGTTCCTGGAATGAATCCCACTTGGTCAAGGTGGATAATGCTTTTGATGTGTTGTTGGAATCGGTTTGGGAGGATTTTGTTTAGGATCTTTGCATTTAAATTCATCAGGGAAATAGGCCAGTAGTTTTCTTTTCTTGTGGCATCTTTGCCTGGTTTTGGAATTAGGGTGATGCTAGCTTCATAGAAGGAGTTGGGTAGCTTTCCCTGTTCACCAATTGTGTGGCACAGTTTGAGGAAGATTGGTTTGAGTTCTTCCATGAAGGTTTGATAGAATTCAGCTGAGAAGCCATCTGGTCCTGGGCTCTTCTTTTTTGGGAGGTTTTTTATTACTTTTTCAATCTCCATGAGTGTGATGGGTTGATTGAGGTGATTAATCTTCTCTGTGTTTAGCGTTGGTAGATGGTATGTGTCCAAGAATTTATCCATCTCCTCCACATTATCCAGTTTTGTGGAGTAGAGGTTTTTGAAATAAGTCCTGATGATTCTCCCAATTTCACTTATGTCTGTTGTGATCTCTCCTTTTTCATTTTGAATTTTGTTAATTTGAAGCTTCACCTTTTTTTGCTTGATCAGATTGGCCAGGGGTTTGTCAATCTTGTTTATTTTTTCAAAGAATTAGCTCTTTGTTTTGTCAATTGTCTTAATTGTTTCCTTCGTTTCCAGTTCATTGATTTCTGCTCTGATTTTAAATATTTCTTTCCTTCTGGAGCTCTTTGGGTTGGATTTTTCTTGTTTTTCCAGTGCCTTCAGGTGGATGGTTAGGTCATTGATTTGGGACCTTTCTGTCTTTTTTTACGAATGCATTGAGTGCTATGAATTTTCCCCTGAGGACCGCCTTCATTGTGTCCCGTAAGTTTTGTGTTCTCATTGTCATTCAATTCCAGAAATTTTGCAATTTCATTTTTTATTTCATCCACTATCCATTTATTTTTTAAAAGTGTGCTGTTCAGTTTCCAGGTGCCTTTGGGATTCTTGGTGGGTCTTTTGTTGTTGATTTCTAGCAATACAGCATTGTGATCTGATATCATGCATGGAATTCTGTCAATCCTCCTAAATATGTGGAGGCAGTCTTTGTGACCCAATATATGGTCTATTTTAGAGAATGTTCCATGGGCTCCTGAGAAGAATGTGTAATCTGTGGATTTGGGATGGAAGGTTCTGTAGATGTCCATTAGGTCTAAGTGATCTATGGTTTTGTTGAGCTCTCTTACTTCCCTGTTGAGTTTCTGTTTGGTTGATCTGTCTATTACTGATAATGGTGTATTGAAGTCCCCAGTTATGATGGTGTTTGTGGTTATTTCTGTTTTACTGTCAAGTAGGTTTTGTTTTATGAACTGTGGTGCCCCTGTGTTTGGTGCATACAGATTTATGATTGTAATATCCTCTTGATGGATCGTTCCCTTGATAAGTAGGAAGTGGCCTTCTTTGTCTTTTTTGATTATTTTTGGTTTGAAGTCTATTTTATCTGATATTAATATAGCTACACCTGCTTGTTTCTTATTCCCATTTGCTTGGAATACTGTTTTCCACCCTTTCACCCTGAGGAGATGTCTGTCTTTAATGGTGAGGTGGGTTTCTTGAAGGCAACAGATTGAGGGGTCTAATTTTTTGATCCATCCTGTTAGCTTGTGTCTCTTGATGGGTGAATTAAGGCCATTAATATTTAGGGTAATGACTGTGAGATTTAATTTGATCCCTGCCATATTGTAATGGTAAATGTGGGTTGGTATTTTCATGGACATTGAAGTTTTTTGTGCCTACTCTGAGTTTGGTTGTTATGATCTGCTTCTTGTTGGCAATTGTGTTTGATTATTTTTTTCTTCTCTGTGGAGAATTTCCTGAAATACTCTCTGTAGGTTTTGTTTTGTGTTCATATAATTGTAAAGGTGAGTTTTGTTGTGGAATGTTTTTCTTTCACCATCTATTATGAGGGATACTTTTGCTGGGTAGAGTAGTTTGGGTTGGAAGCCATAGGTTCTTAGACTTTGCAGTGTTTCATTCCAGGCCCTTCTAGCTTTCAGGGTTTCCATTGAGAAGTCTGAAGTAATTCTGATGGGGTTACCTTTGAAGGTGGTGTGCTGTTTTTCCCTAGCTGCTTTTAGGATTTTCTCTTTGGTGTCAATGTTTAGAGTCTTAATAATAATATGTCTTGGAGAGTTTCTCCTTTGGTCCAGTCTGTTTGGAGTTTTATTGGCTTCTTGTATCTTGATGGGCCTTTCTTTTAAGAGACTGGGGAAGTTTTCTTCAATTATTTTGTTAAATAAGTTCTCCATGCCTTTGGTCTGAATTTCTTCTCCTTCTGGTATTCCAATGATCCTGATATTGGGACGTTTAAGTGTATCCCACAATTCCCTCATGTTCTGTTCACAGGAACTTTTGAACTTACTGAAATTTTTGAACTCTCTAACTGTTTCTTCCATCTTGTCTTCCAGATCAGAGTTTCTATCCTCCACTTGGCTGACTCTATTCTTGAGAGCTTCTAGCGAGTTTTGGACTTGTTCAATTAAGTTTGCATTTTCTATTATTTTCCTATGTATAATTTCCATCCCTCTGTCAAGCTCCCTTTTCACATCATTTTCTGATTTTCTTGACGATTCTTGGAGTTCATCCTTGCATTTCTTTATGTCTTCATTTAGCATGGCCAGCTGATTTTTAAGGTCTTCTTTTTTTTTTTTACTCTCCCTCAAATCTCTTAACTCTCTTTGAAATCCTTCCAATTTCTTATCTAATACTTCCAATTTCTTATCTATTAGTTCTAGTTTAGTGATGGCAGCATTCACAAGATTGTCGGCCCTTTGTTGCTTTCCTGCAAGTTGTACCAGTAGGTTGGTCAGGGTTGCATTGCTCATAGCTTCAATTTGGTGTTCTGGTCCTATTGGTTCTTCTATGTTTTGGTTAGATGTATTCATTGTGGGATTGGGTGACCTAACTGGATTTTCTTGCATTTGATTTTTCATGTTATTTCTTTTGCGTTGTGTTCTGCCCATGACAGTGTATGGGCAGATAGGTGGGCGTATCAGCCTGGGCTCAAGAACAATGGGAATCTTATGCAGCCTGGGGGAGTTGCCAAGAAGCCTGGGCTTTGGCTGTCACTTGCCAAAGCCGCCTATCTACTACCTGGCAGGGGCGCCAAAGTTGCCTGAGTTCTAAAGCGGTAATGTGCCAAAGCTGCCTGCGTTCGAGCTAGGAGTGGCACTGAGGCATCAAGCACTGAAGCCACCCGAACTCTGGTGGGCATGCTGGGAACCGGAAGCAGTCTGCGCTCCCCTGCCACAGAACAATTGTGGACGGCTGTGCGGCAGAGAGGTAGGGGATGGCACCTGAGCTGGTGCAAGCAAGAGACACAGTCTGAGCTTGCGTGGCACCTGCTGTGGGACTGGGCTTGCTCAGTAAGTGGGCGAGTGGACGAGAGTGCGGAGCAGTCTAAGCTTCCGCATGCAGGGAACAATCTCACTTGCCAAAGCCGCCTATCTACTGCCTGGCAGGGGCGCCAAAGTTGCCTGAGTTCTCAAGCAGTAATGTGCCAAAGCTGCCTGTGTTTAAGCTAGGAGTGGCACTGAGGCACCAAGCACTGAAGCCGCCCAAACTTTGGCTGGGAACGCTGGGAACCAGAAGCAGTCTGCGCTCCCCCGCCACAGGACAATGGCGGCCGGCTGATGCGGCAGGCAGGTAGGAGATGGCACCTGAGCTGACGCAAGCGAGAGATACAGTCTGAGCCTGTGGGGCACCTGCTGTGGGACTGGGCACACTCAGTAAGTGGGCGAGTGGACGAGAGTGTGGAGCAGTCTAAGCTTCTGCTCGCAGGGAACAATCGGCGCTCGGTGGCAGCCCGTGCGGGCTCCAGAGCAGCAGCGGCGGCAGCAGAGGTGCTGTGAACGCGGCGGTTATTTTGGGCGAGGGATGCCTACCCTCCCGCGAGGGGACCGGCCATTCCCTGTTCCCCCACTTCTGTGCCCTCCCGGATTTCCCTCCCCTAAAAGCCACTATATACCCTTAATATCTTGCCTTTCTTTCCCCGGGATTCGCAGCGCAGCTAGGCGGTCACCATCTTGGCCGGAAGTTGTGTGTTTGGCTTTATGAGGGTACAGGAGAATAAAACTCAGGCCATAAGGCTTTGCCAGCAAGTGACTTTAACCACTTAATCATTTCTCCCGCCCATGGCACCCTACTTTTGAGAGTCTGTATTCTTTCTGCTGTCCCAATGCTTAATCTCAATAGTTGTAATCTCTCAAAAAATTGCAGCATAATGGGCATTATTTCCAGCCTGAAACTTTCATTTCTTTCTGTGCCATATCCATCTTCTTGTACCAATCTATTTCTTCTAAATTCAACCCTACTTAAGTTCCTATGACATGGGCAGAACACAGGTAGCCTCTCATACAATTGTTTCTATCCCAGAGTGGACAAAACATTTTCTTCCCCACATAATTCAATCTTACAAAATCCACAGTTCTTTTTGTATTTAGGTATTTCAACTTTCTGATCAGAAGGTCCATCAGACTCTTAGTAGAATAATGCAAGAGATATCTCAAGCCAACGTTTCAATTCTTTCTACATTCCTCCCAAAAATTGGTTCCAAAAGATCAAAACCCACACATTCATATTTCTAGCAGCAATACCTCCAGTCCTCTGGTACCAATTATCCGTTGTTGTAGCTACCTTCTCATTGCTGGAATGAACATCCGACAAGAAGTAGCCAATAAGAGCAAAGCTTTTTTATTTTGGCGTATAGTCTTGAGGGAAAACTTCATGAAGACAGGAGAAAGCATGGCATGAACAGGCACTTCAGTTATGGCAAGTGAAAACCAGTAGCAGAAGAGTAAGCTGAACCAGGGAAACTGGCTATGACACTTCTAAACCCGCCGCCCAACAACACATCTCCTCCAGCAAGGTTTGAGTTTACCAGCAAGTCTTCATTTCCCAAGTTGCCTTTAGCTGGGGCCCAAGCATTCAGAACACACAAATTAATGGGGGATGTAGTGGTTTCATTCAGGTGCCCCCCATTAACTTAGGTGTTTTGAATGGTAGATTCCCAGCTGATGGGGATTTGGGAATTCATACCTCCTGGAGGCAGTGCATTGTCAGGGGCAGGCTTATAGATATAGCCAGTTTCCCCTTGCTGGTGTTTGGCACACTCTCCTGTTGTCCACCTGATGTTGGTCAGGAAGTTATGTCTAACCTCTGCTCACGTCATTGTTTTCCCTGCCATCATGGAGCTTCCCCTTGAGCCTGTAAGCCAAAATAACCCCCCCCCCCCAATCTGGTCTTGGCTGGGTAATTTCTGCCAGCAATGCAAACATGACTGCAACAGTAAATTTGGTACCAGAGGAGTGGGATTGCTGCTAGATACATGACTGGGGCTTTGGCCTTTTGGAGCTGATTTTCAAGAGGAAATGATTTGAAACCTTGGCCTAGGAGATGCCTTGCAGTTCTGTAAGTACAGCTTGATGGACTATTCTGTTCAGAGTTGAAAGACCTGAATGCAGTAACGACTAAGGACTGTGAGGTTTGGATTATGATGGTGAGAAACGGCTTTGCTTGGATTGCGCAGTTTGTGTGAGAGGCTTGCTGTTATGCCCATTTCCTGAGAACTTGTGCAAGGTTGCTTTGCAAGGAAATGGACTGGTGTGAGCAGAGGCACATGGCACAGAAAAATGAAATCTTTGGGTGAAATTGCTGCCTGTTCAGCTGCAATCATATGAGAGATTACAACCATTGAGATTGGACCAGCTGACCTGCATTGAAATGACAGAAATGATGCAGATTCTTTTTGAAGGAGCCTGAATGATAGAGTGTCCTGTTCTTCAAATTCTTTTTATATAAACATAAATATTTTATAAATATTATTTATTTTTACTTTTATTTATTATTCTTAATACATTTTATATTTATTACATATATTGTATATAATATATATTATAAATTTATTATTATTATTTATGTAAAGTCTGCTTCATTTCCCCATGGATTAACAAACTGGCACCCTACCTGGTATTATGAAGTATAAGAAATGCAAGAAAGAGAGGGTCATTGAATATGCAACATGGTCTTGTGTTCTGGAAATGGCCATGGGTAGTGTGAAGCATTTTTGCTGGATGCCTGCATGGGGACCTGATGGAGCTGTGAGGAAGGACAGTGGGTTTTAGTGGAGACCCAATGGAGATGCTGGGACCAAAAGATGGCTGTTAAGGAGAGCTGCTAGTCCTGGGTAAAGTTTTCTAGTACTGTGAGTAGCCTAGCTGGAGGGGCAGAATTGGAACCCCAGAGACTTGTTGCTAGTTAGAAATATTGGGCTTGGAGATTTGTCACTGACTAAAGTTGACAGACTTGGAGCTACAGAGTTTGATGTTTGCCATGTTTTAAATCTTGTATTGGTTGAATATTTCTTTGCTAGGTCCAATGCCATCGGACTATGGGAATGTTTGAATATCATTAGGATTGATAAAAACTATGGGGACTTTTAAAATGGACTGAATGCATTGCATTTTACATCATGGGTGGTTATCTGTTTATGGGGGACCAGGGGCAGATGCAGTGGTTTGATTCAGATGTCTACTTATAAACTTAGGTGTTCTGAATGCTAGTTTCCCAGCTGATGGGAATTTGGGAATTAACTCCTCGTGGAGATAGTGTATTGTTGGGGGTGGGCTTATGCATATTATAGCTAGTTTTCCTTTGCCAGTGTTTGGCACACTTTCCTGTTGTCCACCTGATGTTGGCCAGGAGGTGATGTCCACCCTCTACTCATGTCATCATTTTTCCCTGCCATCATGGAGCTTTCCCTTGAGCCTGTAAGCCAAAATAACCCCCTTCTCCCCCACCAGCTGCTCTTGGCCAGGTGATTTCTGCCAGCAGTGCAAACCTGACTGCAACAGGGGACATCTGATTCAAAGCACCATAGCTATGAAGTGAGGTTTAGAAATACAGGTTTTTGAATTATCCCTCAGTATGTTAACTGCTTTGCTGTATGTTTTGTTCTTGGTCATTTTCTTTAATCTCATCCCACTCCAGTACCTTCATCTATAAAGTGAACAAAACAGTGAAAGTGAGTTAAAGCTGTGCTGATGAAGTGAAAGAATTGTTTGAACATGTCTATCCATCCAGTGCCTAACATATACTAGAAAAGACAAGAAAGTATTAGTTTTCTTTTTTAGTGATAAGTCATCTTAATGGCTAAATACACATTGTAATGTTCACTACTGGCTTCTGAGGATTAAAATTCCATGTGAACCCTTTAATTATCTATGAGCTTTCACATTGACTCACGGTATTGACTCTGTTTACATCATGATATGCTCTTCAAAGTTGTTCCACAAAGAAGTATACAAAGAAACTGGCACCATTGTAGTAAAATGTAAAATCCTATTATGGATGAAAAAGTGAGTTGAGAGATTAATAAAGCAAGGAAAAGAAAAAAGCAAGTCACAGCCTGAAAAGAAATTAATTGTACAACATCCTAACCTTCCACATAGGGACTTGAACTGCTCATGTTTTCAAAGATCTCTCTGACAAGCAAGCTGAATGGCATATCCATTAATGTAACAAATGATAAATTATTTATACAGGGCAAAGATGAGGCAGGATCTGAAAAAACTCCCAGATCATACTAAATAAATTAGGTAATTGTAAAACAAAGATAGCTAATTGAATAAAATAGCAGCCAGTTAAGTTTAACATA
The DNA here is from genome assembly GCA_036346955.1 of Dipus sagitta. NCBI lineage: Eukaryota > Metazoa > Chordata > Mammalia > Rodentia > Dipodidae > Dipus > Dipus sagitta. The sequence goes on from CM070786.1 coordinate 36,546,886, forward strand.
AACAAGCAGGGCACACTGAAAATTATATGTAAATTACTTATAAACACTGTATCTTTCTAACTGATTATGAGACCACACAAAGAAATTAACTGACATGTATTTTGGGACAGTTAAAACAGCAGCTTGCCTAGTACATGAAACCTCCCATAGAACTAGAACATTTCCTTAGAAAAGATTTATTTTAAATATTAAAATTATCTTTGTATTCAATAATGAGCATTGCAAAGACAAACAGGAATTTTTGTCGCCAATGATCAGTAACATTGAAATTTGAGAAGAGGTGATCTGACAGAATTTGTTTCATGTTTAGCTTGTGTCAGGCACCTCATTGTCATAAGGAATTTCATCATTTCTACTTTTTGGCCTTTTTGCATCTGAGCTCTGGGCTCTGTGGTTCAGGGGTTTCCCCTCTTAGAAATAGGTATACTAGGGATGGGCTTGCCACATGCCTTGTTTTAGCTAATTGAATGGTAACAGTCATCATGTGAATCGATGCTTGAAATGCACTCAGGTCTGTTCTCTTGTGTCTTTGCTAGCCATAAGTGCAAGGGGGATCAGTGCTCCCCTTAAATCCATTGAGACTTTGTAGGTGTGATGGTTTGCTTCCTGTGTCAACATGACTGAACCACAGCATTCCCAGATGTTTCATCAAACATTATTCTGTTTCTGTAAGGGTGTATTTGGTCAAGATAATGTTGAATTCACACACTGAGTAGAGTTGACCTCTCTAATGTGGATGAGTCTCATACAATCAATTGGGTTTGGACTTATTAGGAACAAAATATCTCACTACTTTCTAAGTAAGAAGAGATTTCTGCCTGACTGCTTGAATGGATACTCTGGCCTTCTGCGTGCTTTGCCCTTAAATTAAAACATCATTCTTTGGTCTTGAACTCACTTAGGTCAGAATGGTAATTTATGTCATCATCTCTCCTGGTGTTTCAGCTGAACACAAGTACTAGGGTTCTCAGCCTTAGTGATTATGTGAGCAGAACCCTTACAATCTCTCTTCTCTCACTAATGTAATCTTATTTTGTTAGATGGAAATTTGCTACATTAGTATTGAGGCAATATTATTATATCATTTTATGTTGTTTTCTCATTTAATTCTCACAATTATGTCTGTGTTGGGATATTTCTCCATTTATACAGACGGGAGAGTTCAAGTTCTAATGAAAGAGCACTCGGTCATGACACATGGTGGTGCTGGGAATTAAACCTTGTCTGCTGAGTCCCCAAATTTGCCTTCTTTCCAGTATGAAAGACACAAATGGAATTAGAAAGTCACCTAGGGAGAAATGGTTTCTAGACGAATTGCAGGAGACTAGCTTCCCCCTGAGCCGGGCACAACCAGCTGGCGCTCCAGATGTGGGCAGCTCAGGAATTCTTTCCACTGAGCTAATAAATCATAGACGGGCACCCCTGCTGAGCTGCCTTCGACTAAATGGCATGCAGGGATAAATCTCGCATGTGTCCCTGTCACATGTTCTCTTTATCCATGACATTGCGTGGGTCACATGCTTTTTCTGCACCCTGGAAATTTCTCACAGGAGGAGTGGGTGTCTCAGGTCACTTGATGTAACCTAACCAGCTTATATCCAAAGTCAGGAAGGAAAAGTCTTGAGCAAATTTAAAGCAGTCCTAGGATCTTGTATCTGGTGAGTTAGTACTCTTCTTTATTCAAACTTAATCACAATTATTCTCAGCATAAGCATATGTGTCTCAGAACAGAAACAATTAATTTGCTTACTTTGTTTATATATTTTGATTATATTTGACCTAACAAATTAGGTTGCTTAATTTTAGATTTAGTAAGTATGTCATTCCTGCTCAAGATTCCTATATTTGGTATAACTGTTTGTCAGTAGTTAAGGGACAAAGTGCCACCAAAAACATGTATTAAGCTGTAAAATCAAAACTGAAGTCACATTTCAAATGTTTGATGATAGAGTGAATTAAGCAGGGAAGTCTGTATGGTCTGCAGATTAGGGGTTTCTATCAAGACACTGCCTTCTGCCCCCAAGGTATTCTCACTCTATGTCTGGTTATATTTATTTCTCTGTCTCCCTGAAGTCTACAGAAACCAATATAAGGAAGACAGGAAGACCATACTTGATTTTACCAGCAGGGTGAGAATGACCATCTTGTTGATTATCTCTTTTTAGTAGACTTAAGCTTATTTGCTTTCTTTTGTCATGTTTGAGACAAGGTCTTGCTATGTAGTTCAGGCTGGTTTCAGACTTGCAGTGATCACCCTGTGTCAGGCATCTAAGGATTTGGATTAAAGTGTGTAGCACTACACTAGCTTCATAATAAGTGGTTCTTACGTTAGGGTTCACTGGAGTTTCTTGCATGGTGAATTTAGGTCTGAGTACTTTTGAAATACATAAGGTTTCAGAGACCTTTATGCTAAAATTTTCTTACAAAGATGAATAGTAACTTTTTGGTCAATGACTTATTTCTGTATTTCTCTTTTTAGTAGTTTTTAAAATTCTGTTTATAAAAGCAGATTGAACTTACCATATAAAAATAGGATACAAAAAATTTGAAACATGCAGCTTGCTCATGTATTAACAATATTGACTGAAGAACTGATAATATTCTGAATATTTTGTTTCTGTTCTAAATATCTGCTTCTCCATTTCTCAGAAAATGAAGACAACTCACAAACTGATCACTGTAGCTTCAAGTTACCAGGTCCTTCTGAACCCGATGCCTCAACCTGACCATTTAAATGCAAAGGCCCCAGACTGCCCTTACCTCCCCTTTCCTTTGAATGCTCCAGTCTTTCTGTCAATGGTACTGGGAAGGTTAGAGCAATGGAGGCTTTAACTCTGTGTTTCTCTCTCTGCACTCCATTTCCTGTCACTCACAATGCTCGGTTGGTATGATCTTGGCAATGCCATTCATCTTTTCTTTGAAAAAAATCCAGTAAGTAAAGCCTGTATCCAAGCAGTGCTGGTTCTGTTACTATAGATACCGCTGCCACCTTCTATTGCCACATCCTGAATCTAGGCAACCATTATTCTGATCTGCATTATGTGTGTATACTAAATATACAAAATACACAAAAGAACAATTCCAAGAAGGAATCTATAGTTGAATGGATAAAGGGAGAATAGGCAGTGGATATATATATTTGAAAAGAGTTTCAAATGACCTTGAGGAACTAGATATGTCTGTAGTGTGGGAAAAATTTCTCAGATGAAAGACACCTTAAAGACACCAAGTAATTTGCCTGACATCAGGTAATTGTGAGGTACTGAAGAACAGAAGTTCTTTCAATTCCATTCCATCTTCTTTAGACACTTCTGGTGTGCACTCAAATCATTTTTTCTTTACTTTCTTTTTTTGAGATAGTGTCCTGCTACCTAGCCCAGGCTAACCTCTAATTTTTGATACTCCTGCCTCATGCACCTAAGTGCTTAGACTACTGAGTATGAGCCACCGTGCCTTGCTTTAAACACACAAGTGTTAGCCTGCGGCTCATAGCCTTGCACAACCTGACTCCTAGTTTGTGCCTTGAATTTTCCTCTCCTTGGCCTTCACATGCCCCTACTTTTCTTCCACTTGCATCACTCCTGCCGTTGTTCCCACTCAAGTGGCATCTTTGCCTCATCAGCTCTGCATAAATGCATCTAATAGATGAAAAACTCATTATTTTTGCCACCTTTTCTGAAATATTCCCTGAGCCTTGACTGATGTGACAGAGATGTCTTATTTAATGCTGAACATTTAACCACTGTTTCTTCTCAATACTTTGATGAGTCTGAGTCTCCATCTATGAAGAGAAGCTTCTCTGATCATGAGTGAGGGAAGCACTACTATATAAACATGAATATTTAGAAGGCAATTTGGTGGGAACCATATATACATTTAGCCAAACAACAGTAGTAGCTTCCTTCAGAATGACTATGACCTTCCAAGCTATAGGCTTGTGACTAGGTTTTTAGTACCAGGCATTAATTCCCTTGAAGAGAACAAACCTCAAATCCAGTCAGAGTGATCACTTGGTTATCCTCATAACAGCCATGCCACCATTGTACTGGTGGATTCATCTTGCCTCACTGGCCAGTTGTTTGCTGAGTTCATTGCTTATTAAGACTGTTGATGAGTTTTCTCCCCCAGCAGCCTGCATAGCACTTTCCAGAACTATGGCAGTGAGCCAGGAGAGGAAGCAGAAAGAATATAAGAGTCAGAGGATGGAGAGAAGTGCTCGAAACTTTGTATTTTAGACACATGATTACCATTGCACTGAGAGTGGGTGTTGTTGCCTGCATAATATGGCATAATATTGCCATCATGGATGATGAAGGAAAGCAAAAGTATAATAAAGACATGAAAGTAATACAGGGATTGGTTGGAAGAAGAATCCAGTTCAGTGGAGGAATGTGGGGGCAAGAAAGAGCAATGGGATGGGATATGATCAAAATACATCATGTGCATATGTAAAAATTTGTCAATAATTTTTTAAAGATTATGGGCCAAAGTTGAGATATAACCCAGCCCCTTTGGCCCAGTCTTTTTGAAGCATCCTACTGAGATGTCCTTGTTCTGCTCTCTAAACTCAAAGCTCTTGAATGCACTGCAGCCATCACTTCCACTAGTCAGGTTCCAGCACACTAAGTCCCACGCTCCTTAAGGGCATGGATAAGTCCTTAATCCATTTTTATAAAAGGTGTCCAGAACGTAGGTTCATGTATGTCAGGATCATGGAGCACTTTTTGTATAAAGTGATTTGTTAAGATAAAGGTGTTAAATATAGGTATTCATCACTTTATATATGTATATAATTATATTATGTGACTAACAGAAAAATAATAAAACACTGAAAATCATAAGATTATAACTACTGATAGATTTATACATAGGACTTATTGCAATATGAAATTCTTTTAACCAGATTGTAGCACAGATGGAAAAGATTCAACTATTCCATGTCAAATTGTATACAGATAAAAGTGCATAAGTTTTGGGTAAGAGAAATAAATATAACTTATGCTTATCTTTCTCCTACTCTTTTTAAAGATTTTTAAAAATGTGTATTATTATCATTTTTATTATTAACAAGATGTTTTGTATGGATACATCATGTGTCAGTACCCTGTTTTCCCTCATCTCTGACCGCATTTGGTATTTTCCATGGGGTTGTGCTTTATGCGTTGTGGGAGCAGTAGTCAGTTCTTTTGGGGGGTAAGGAATGTTTTGGGGCATGATGTCTCAACCTGTGGCTCTTACGATTTTTCTGCCCCCTCTTCAGCAAAATTCCCTGAGCCATGGTGGGTGATTTTTAAGTCTACTTCAGTGATGAGCTCTTAGGAGCCTCCAGATCTCTACTTTGGTAGGTGTTGAGTATCCTCAAGGTCTGTTTCCTAGCCCCTGGTGCTGATTAATAGGAATAGCATGGAAGGAGTGCTCGTGCTCATCTCCCCAATTCCTCTGTGGTTTCAGCTGCGGCTTGGCTGAAGCACAAAGAGTAGTTTATCTCCTCTGGTCTCGCTACCTTCTGAAAAAGAAGAACAGATTCTCCAATGGAGAGTGAAGTCAGCATAGTTTAAGTGGGATAAACATGATTAATTTATGGACGATTTGATTTATGTAGCCCTCTTTTAGCCAAAGGCTAGTGAGAGCTTGACACTGGAGAACTTAATCTTTGTCTCCATAGGATTCTGATTGGGCTTCCGATTCTAGATATGGGTTCCTTTACACTAAGTAGTTCTCTAAGCCAATCAGTAAGCTATTGGTTACCTGCCAATGCTGTGTGCCACTATTGCACTGGCATGTACATCCTGTCAGGGTGTTTGCTTCTGTGTAGCTTAGACCTCTGGTTGCTCAGGCCATTGTTGGCTATTTTCCCTCAGTAGCTCATGTATTGCTTTCCAGCACTAGACAGGCTAACTGTCTGCGGACTGGTTTTCTTCTGAATTCCAGCCAGGCCTTTCTATGCTCTGTGTCAGCAGCATATGAAGGATTCTTGTTTTTTGTACATTTTAGAATGCATATAATTGATTACCAAACAAATACTTGTAGTTTGCTTGTATATGACAGTATCAACTCAACTAGTCATCAGTAAGTACTCTGAGTTGAGAAACAAGAAACCAATCATACTCATAATTTCTCAAAACGGAACAGGCTTCAGAAGTGTCAGGCACTACCGTGTGGGGTAGCTCTCTGCCATTCTTGCTAGCCAGAACAGAACCCAGTAGCCAAAATGAGATTGTTTTTAGTCACTTTCTCTATCTCTGTCCCATACTTTTCCTTAGAAAGTTATAGTAAAACACTGTGACTGGAAGAACTATATCCATGAAGTCACTGAATTTTATTAACTAACTTTGGAAGGAGAGGGGTGGTTACATTGCTTGGCAATGGATTCATCACAGTACATTTTTAGCTTATGTATTTCTAGAATATAATGTATATTATAGATTATGGCATATAAAAGTTTATATTAATTCTATTAAGATAGGAGAAAGTGCTAGATGCCCTGGGAGTCACACCGGGAGCAGAAGTCTGGAAAGACTTTCAGATCAGCGCAACACAGCAAGACTGTTACTTGAGGGTGAAAAATAGGATTGTATGGTCACAGCCTTTGACTATTGTACCACTCAAAGAATCCTTGGTCAAGCCAAGGAGACCCTCTACTGCAAAGATGGCCTTAGATGAGCTCTAGGTCTGAGGAGTGATGGGACTTTGGCACCCCTATTATGTTCAGTCACTGGCAAGAGTCTCCCCAGATAAAAAAGTGATGTAGCTGTGGCTACCTGGGCAGCTGCTGCTCCTGCTCCTCATCTTCTCTTCCTTCTCCCCCACTCTTTTCCTCCTCCTCTTCCCCTAACGCCTCAGCCTCTTTCTCCTCTACCTTTCTTGTCAGTAGAAATTTACATCTTAATTTTTAATGACAAGCTATTATCAATTTTATATGTAATCTTTTAACCCACAGGGCTTCTAGCCAGCTGCCATGCAAAGGATAAACTTCCTGCTTGCTGCTGCCGTACAAGCCCTGAATGTTTTTAGGAGACCAGGTGTTGACCTGCTCTTCTCCCATTGTGAATTCCACCCAGGTTGAATTATGAATGAAGACTACAGCTAGATGTAGTGGCATGTACCTGAAGTCCCAGGTACTGGGGAGATGGAGAAGGAGGAACAAGAGTGCCTGTGCTTCTTGTAACAATGTCTCTTCTAAAGGAACAGCTCAGCAACTTTAATCCATGGATGAAGTAGAATCATGATATAGCCCACGTACTTGTAGAGAGTGAGCTTTATGTAGATGAGTGTAGCTATACCCACTTTCACAGACACACAGAGGATTCATCAGCCATAATGAATAATGTCATCCTGTTGTTTGTAGGGAGTTGGGTGGAACTAGAGGATCTAACCTCAAGTGAAATAAACCAGACACAAGAAAGCAAAACGCTACAGTTTTTCTAATATGTAGAAGCTAAAAATATCAACCGGAACCTAGAATAGAGTGGAGTAGTGGAAGCAGGACTGAGGAAAGGAGATAAAAGAAAGTTGGATTAAAAAAAATACCAAAACATAGGTAGCTCTGGTCGGTCTTGACCTTGTAGCAATCCTCCAGTCTCTTCCTCCCAAGTGCTGGGATATAGATGTGTAAGGGGCATTCCAGGATGAAAGTCAGTGGCCACATCGTAGTTCATATTGTCTTTAGGGTAGCATTCCCATCTTGACCTCTCAGACTGATGCGGCCCACCACCAGGCAGGCCTCCCTCAGCTCCCACTGGCTCTCAGATTTAACCTTGTGCATGTGGAGTGGTTTGGGGGCCTCAAAGCATTTGCTTTGTTGATGTGTCCCCAACAGCAGACACAGCCTCACTGCCCTCAATTCCCCTTTGTTTTGAAGGACCAATTTTTCATGGTACTTGTCTTGTTTTCATAGTGTTCAAATCTGTATTTTTGTATGTAGAGGGAAATAATTTTCTCAACACTAATTGCTAATAAATATTGTATTAAGTTTTCATGAAGGAGTTCTTGCTTAATAAATGGTTATGTAAAAATAAAACAAATACTAAAAACAATATAGAAGCAATAATAGTTCATGATAACATATATTTAAAGAAGATCTTGGGAGCTACAAGCTTTGTACATAAATGAGAAGGAGAGAGATGCTGACCATCCTGATTTAATCAGTGCATGCTGTGCCTGGCCTGAAATGATTCCATGTACCCTATTAACATGACAATTAGTATGTTAATAAAGAGGAAGTAAAAGGAAAATATATTACTTGAAAGCATTTAATTTTATTTAATGTCTTTTTATTATTGATAATTTTAATATATGAACATACTATAATTTGATCACAATCCCTTTCCATTACCCTCTTTTGTCCCCCTCCGCCACTCCATTTCCTCAGATCGCCTCCTCTTCCCAAGTAGTCCTTCCACTTTCTATTTTGATGTCTTTCTTCAGAATCTATGTCAAAATGTTGATGGGTGCAGTATTGTGCAGGTTTTGTGGATGTAACAACATCCACTGTGAGGTAATGAATGCACTGCTCACTTCATGTCCAGAGGAGAGTGTTTCGAAGTACTCTTCCTCACCCTCTGCCTCCTAAGTTCTTTCTGTCTCTTCTTCCACCATGTATCCCACGCTGTGAAGGGTGGGCTATAGAGGTCTCATTTGGCACCGAGCTCGCCACAGCCTCTTATTATAACTAAATACTTAAACTTTTGCCAATGCAAAAGCCTGGGCTGCTTTACAGATGAGTACACCTCTCACAGATGACACCTTCCTCTGCTTCTGCTGTTGTAATGAAACACTGTAGACTGCAGAATTTGTGAACAACAGAAATGCTTCTCTTACAGTTCTGAGTCTAGAAGCCCACATCCCAGTTCTTAGAAGATATGATGTCTAGTATCCACAGATGGCTCTGCTCTGTGTGCATAAGACTGCTAAGCAACCTCGGAGGTGCCCTTCACTGGCCGTTGACCCCATGCAGGAGTGTAGAGCTCTCATCACTTCAGCTCTTTCCAGTTGGCCCGGTCATCTTGGCCTCTACATCTCAACATCAGTTTTGGGAGACAGAACACAAACATTAAAACCATAGTTGGTGTTGCTCTAAATCAGAAAATTGGCACGTGATAACTGCATTTCCCCCAATATTTCCAAGTGCTTCAAGGTTTGCTTGCAGACCACTGCTTCAAATTGCTGGACGACTTTTGTCACTTGGGTATTATCACTGTGGCCTGTGACCGGCTTTAGCTACTTCTAAATTTAAATATGGCCTGAAATGTGCACTGTTCTGTAAGGAAGCTGTTAACAACAGCTCTGGTTTGCTGTCTCGTGTTGTGTGGCTGTTGCTTACACAGTGCATATGAGCATGCACAGGGAGCTCTCACTCCTTAAGGCAGTGTTATATCTAGCATGAACATACAAACTGCAGCTCAGCGAGGAAAGCTCTCCAGGCAGGTCATAACGAGGAGAAAACTTCACAAATGGAAATGACAACTCCATCCTCTCACGCTGCAGCTGAAGATGTTTCTGTTGGTGAGGATGACATAATGTTCTCAGTGTGCACACTCTATTGTGTTCTGGTGTTAAGTTATGCACGCATATGTTAAAAACTAATAAGAATACAAAAGAGGGGAAGGGACAGAGGGATGTTTTAGTGGGACTTCCTTAAATATCATGTAATTTCATATATTTTAAGATTGGAAATGGCAATGTTTTAAATGCATAGCAGACAGAATTTAATTGGAGCATATTAGCTAGCTTTTATTACAGATCATGTCAATTAGAGTAATTGTCTCTACAAAGGAAATGAGTGTATACTATAAATTTTTATTAAAAGATTAGCTATGGTTTTCTTCTGGTGGGCTTAAAGCTTTGGATATTCATCTCATCCTCTAACAACTTCTGCCCACCAATAAGTTTTTAAATTAATACAAACAGAAATATTTCCAAGAACTGCAATATAGTGCTCCTAATGGACACTGAGGGTGTTGTGCAGTGTACTAAATGGACAATGTTTCTCTAGATCACTTTAACTTTTTAATAATATGTTCCAACCTATCCTTTTGTGACAGATATTTGCCTTTTGTGACAGAGACAGTTTAAATATTCCAGATTACTAGTAAATTTTTGTAGTTTTATTTGGAAGCATTTGAATCATAGCTGGCAAGGACAGTGAATAACATTAGCAGCAACTAATACCTTTAAGTTTGTATTTTGCCTTCGTTGCTTATATTATTTCTTTTAAACTCACAAGTCCAGTTTAAGTTCATTCCTTCATGTCATCTTTAAAGAAGTGGTCTTTGTCATGAATTTGATGCTGGTAATTTTCATTCAGACTTTTATCTTATGTAATAAGATAATAAGTAATATACAGCATTGTGCTGGTTGTTTTCAAAGCTTATGTAAATAGTATTAGTTTTTGAGATTCATTTCTATGTACTGTGTCATATAATATTCTTATTAGGGCCAGGAACTTTTTTTAATTACAATTTTAATGGGTTATTAATATGGCCTGACAGTTCATTCTCTATTTATTTAGAGAGCTGTTGACTGGACTGGGAACAACTTGTCTAAAACAGAGACTGTATTTCCCAGCCAAACTTAAAGTTGGGGTGCATAACTCACCGGTGGTGGGAGCTAGCTTATATTGGAATTTCAGAGCACATTATGGAGCTTTTTCCTTTATTCAGGCCACTGAAACAATTTCCATATGATTAGTATATTAGTTAGGAATTTTGGCAAAATTGTCTAAGTCTGGCGTTTTTCAGTGGGGTGAAGAATGTTTTAGTAGTTTCTGCATCTGTGGCAAGAGCACACCATGTCCTGTAAGTTATTCTTCAACTTCCCTATTTCTTTCTCTGATATTTCTCTCTGCCCTCAACCCCTTCTTTAGAAAAAAAGAAACTTAGCTAAAATGTTAAGGCTCTTTCTGTGGGCAATAATCCCATAGAAAAATTGACTTATTTATTTTAGGTTTAATTTTGCTTTTAGAGACCTTCTTGTTGCTGGCTTTTTACTCGAGGACATGTTGCTATATGAATTTAATCCTACCATTTCTCTCCTCACTGTCATGCACTCATGACTTTGGAAATGTACCTTATTATTTTTAGGATGTTATTATTATCTTTATTTTTTAAAATCTCATTTGTAGATGAAACTGATATTCAGAGAGAATGATCAGTTTATAAGGTAGGTCCTGTTGTTTGCCCGTGAAGTGTGGCCTCTCTTTTTGTTTCATTCTTTTTCTTAATATTTGGTAATTTTCATTTAAGTACTGGAATTGAACCTAGGGCTTCATGCATGCCAGGTAAGCACTCTACCAAATGAGATGTATTCCTAGTCCAGTATTTTAGTATTTTTGAACTCTTCATTTAATCACTTATTATATATGTTTGGAACAGAAATCCTTCAGAAGCCCATCAGAAAAGTGCACATGAGAGGAGAAGCAGAGCTCTGCAAGAGGTATCCTTCCCAAGTCACAGATGCCATTTTCCCTGTCCTGTGTTCTCAAGAGATTCTTACGTCACTTCATATGCTATCACAGTAGGTTGTTAATTTGTTGTGGTAACCCTATCTGCTGAGTGTCAGGAAGTTCTGTGCTCTATGTAGTGACTTCCGTAAGAAATTTGAAAGACATTTGTAGTGAATCTGGCTCCAATATGCATTGTGGAACTGACCCATGGCTTGGAGCAGTCTCTGCAACCAAGCTATTGTAGAGTAAGCATAAGAAACATTGGTGTTCATGCTATGATCTAAATTGTGGGGCAGTTTGTTTTTCAGCAGAGTTGCAACAATAGCTAACAAATACACAACCTTTTCCTTCCCATTCTATTTTCTAATATGAAGAAAAAAAAAAAAAGCCCTCCACTTCTTGCTTGACCGTCATTTCTCTGAATTATTTGGGGCACACAAAAAGAATCCTCACATTCATTTTTCTTCCCAAAACCTTTGACTTGAAGTTTAATCTAGGAAATAATAATCTTACTTTAGGCTATGTGGTACTGTGAGTCTGAGAACACAGGACCCTGGATGTTATCTGTGTGTAATCTGGAATGTCAAAATATATAGCTAACAAGTTTACTTGCTACTCAGAGAAGAATTTAATCATTCCATTTACTATCATTTCATATGTGCTAGAGAAGCAGAAATAACCATAGATACCTCTTGGGACAGATGACACCACAAATAGACAGGTTAGTTGCTCACTGCGTCTCTGTGGACTTCTGCCTTTGTGCCCTTCCAGAGAACTACATGTCCCAGACAGGGCAGGATTGATTCATTTAAGTAGATTTTACTAAAAAAGAATCTTAAATACATCCATGTTTTTGTCTTTGAGTAGTTATGTGACATTTTATAGTTTTCATTTTAAAATTTCTCCAATGTGATTAGATAATCAGGTTTGATATATATCTCTATTATGAATCACCACAGTTATATTGCAATTAGGCAGAAAACAATTTACAATATCCTTTATAATTCTGTGGACCAGGCGCTTATGAGGAAGAATTCCATTCCCAACAGCATGTCTTACTGCAGAATCACTGGCACAGTGGTGAGCATATGCCCTCCAACAGCATGGCTCTGGGAGATTATGAGAAGAGAAAGCAATGCAAACCAAGACTCCCAGCATGCACTGCTTCCAATAAGGCTCCTAAACCTGAGTTTCATGGCTACATCTGCTTTCCTCTGCTTTGAATGGTGTCCTTCGTCTTTTAAGATCTACATTCTACCAGTTCTTCATTGCCCATCCTGAAGTCCCCAATCTCCCATCTGTCCTGAATCACTTTACAGTGTTTCTCCCTCCTTCAAGCACACAGGCTCTATGTTCACATAGAGCAACATTTTTACCCCATATACATATGTTTGGTTTTCTTATTTGCTTCCATTGCTGAACTGGAATGCCGTAGACTGGGTAAATTAGGAACTATTTGTCCACTGGTTCTGGAGGAGAGAAAACCTTGCCTCTGGCAAGTGCCTTCTTCCTCAGTGAGAGCATTCCAGAAGATAGCACATGGTGACAGAGCATCTTAGAGGATGGAGATGGAATTTATTCTTCTATAAGGAGCCATAATGACATTAATCTATTTATAAGGGTTGCCTCTTCATGATCATTTATTTCTTTGTACAGTGCTGAGGACCAGTTAGATTCACCTCTTAATGCCATTTCAATGGAAATTAAATTTCAACATGAGTTTTGGAGAAGACAGTCAAAGGATAGCATATGTATATTCTCAATCAATAATTTTTAAAGTTTATTTATTTGCATGCATGAATGTTTGTGTATGGGTGGGGGGAGTGCATATCATGTTCTCTTGCCACTACAAACAAATGCGTATCTAGCTTTGTGTGGATAGCTGAGGAATTGAAGCTAGGTTGGTGGACTTTGTAAGCAAGCACCTTTAACCACTGAGCCATCTCCCCAGCTCCTCAACAGAGGTTAAAAGCATAATCACATGCATACATTCCTCTTATTCTCTGTGTATATTTGATATTTTAGAAGAATCCTTGCATCTAGGCATGCTGCTTGTGCTGCTGTTGCCTGTAACTCAGGCAGCACAATGAGTGTTCTTGCTTCATGGCTCCCACCTTCTGCTGTAGACACACACAGTGTCTCCAGTGGCGCCAGCGACATCCTTCCTCTGGACACATTTTGCTAGTGTGAGGGGATGACTGCTTTAGTTTTTGATTCCTGAAACAAAAGGAATCCTAATTGCCTGGGAGACGATTATTATGCAGCTTTCCAACTTCTGTCAAGTATGATGGAGCAGTCTAAGGTTCTACAGTGTGGCTTTAGGAGGCTCATAGAATTCTGTTTCTGCCACACACAGAAGCAAAGCTGCACCCAGAAGACCAGCCCATGTGCAAGGGCACTGGTGGCTTCCATTCCAGCCTGCTCTCCACCACCTGGCGAGATTCCAACTAAGTCACAAGGAGGCCATTGCAAGGTTAGAAAACGTCAGATGAACTCACTAAGATGCAATGTTTTATAATGGGAAACACTATGTAGATATGACTTTATTCTTTCTTGTTTGTTTGTTTGTTTTTTTTCGAGGTAGGGTCTCACTCTAGCCCGGGCCGACCTGGAATTCACTATGTGGTCTCAGGGTGGTCTTGAACTCATGGCGATCCAGCTAGCTCTGCCTCCTGAGGGCTGGGATTAAAGGTGTGTGCCACCATGCCCGGCTATGACTTTATTTTACTGTTGATTTCTTTGCTTGTAGGATTGGAGACCCATTCATATTGAATTACTTTGGACACTATTGCTAACATTTAGTGCTGAAATCCCATCATTAACTCACTTTTAAGGAAGTGGCTCTATTAGAAAATAAAGGTGAAGGCCATGGTGCTGAGAACTTCACAGCAATGAGTAAAACCCGGCTGGCTTTTGAAGTGCTGGGTGTCGCAACGCTCTCTGCTCATGCTGCACACAGTGTGGGTAGGGAAACCTCAAACCCTGAGGAAAGATTGCTAGACCACAGACTTTAATTTCATGTGAGAGGGACTTTAGGCAATGCACATGCAGCTTGTCCTCTGAAGAAGCCAGTGGAAGCTGCCTGATGTTCACACCATCTTCAGTGTCCTCCCACCGCCAGGTCTCCTCAACTAGAGCACCCATCAGAATCACGCAGAGGGGAGTTGCTGAGAGCCAGATTATAGGATCTTCCCAAAGTTTCTGGTACAGAGAGTCTGGGGTGGGGGCTGAGAAGTTGCACTCCTAGCATGTTTCCTAATGCAGCTGGTCTAGGGACCACATATTGATCAGTACAGCCCTAGAAAAGGGCAGTTTCCTTGGTCTGTATCTTAACCTGTATGGTCACTGCCATTATTAATGATAGCAATTGTTTGGTGCCATTCTCTTCTCCTCCCCCACATTTTTAAAAACATTTTATTGATTTACTTATTTGAGAGAGAGAGAGAGAGAATGGATGCACCAGGGCCTCCAGCCACTGCAAACGAACTCCAGATGCATGTGCCACCTTGTGCATTTGGCTTACGTGGGTACTGGGGAATTGAACCTGGGTCCTTTGGCTTCACAGGCAAGCACCTTAACCATTAAGTCATCCTTCCATCCCTCCCTCACATTTTTATCTATCAAAGTTCAATGGTTGTTCCTCATTGTACATTTCAAATATACTTCATTCATAGTTTTTCCTGACTTCTATGTTTTAATCACATGGACTTCATTTTTCCCTCAATCGTTATTACCACTTTGATGACAAAAGCCTAACCTTAATCTTTTTTCTTTAATACTTATTTTAAATTGGGTCTCAAGGAGCTTACAGTACATTTCCTAAGTGGGATCTAAATATACAATTAAATTTATGGTCCTAGTGGCTCATTCTTCCACCTTCATTTCTATCAACTATGGTGAGACTCAGTGTGTACATTTCCCAGGCTTTCCATGCTGGAACCCTGCTCGATTGGATCTATGATATCAAAGGGGTCCTATTTATTCCCTGGTTTGTGATGCCTAACTCTCTTGTTTGACATTGTGCCTAATCTTTTATAAAATAGTTTTTGACAGGAAAGGGGATCACTTTTAGGTAATCCAAATTTAATTAGAAACACTGTGAATTAAATTTAAATTTTTATCTTTTTTGATAGAAGCTCTCTTATCCTTTCTGCAACCCTTTCTTCACCCCAGCCCCCTTTCTGGCCATTTTTTATGTCAACTATTAAATTCAGAGGCTGGATTCCCAGACTCCACTTCTCGTGGCAGCATGTGGCTTTGGGCAGTTACTCAGACATCCAATTACCAGGGAAGTCTAATAAGCTAGTGACTGCCTGAGGCACTTGCTTGCGAGGGAGACTCCTTTGGAAGCTGTTCTGCAGTTCCCCTGCCTGGACATGGAGAGAGCCCTGGATGTGCACATTTTCCCCCAAAAGGTAAACAGAGGGGTTTCCTTGGAAATAGCTTTCCCAAAGTTTGAATACTAGCTTTTTCCCACCCTTGTCCAGGGTGGCAAAGTGCCAGGATGTTATGCAGGGCTAGCTACTTGGTTATCTAATAAGAAAAAAAAAAAAAAAAAAACTTGTCCCAGCCTGTTACTGTGGGAAAATGTTGGAAATAATTGTTTTCAAACTCTGCTTAAAATTGCGTCACTTACCTTGCTATTAAGGTATTAAAATCGAGCACGACATACATGTCATTGGGAAATTGTACTTTTTAAAGGAGGAAATGCAAATTGCTTAAAACTGTTTTATAATTTATTGGTAGAGAGATGAGTAATATTTTTAGTTAATTCTCCCTCTCCCACTAGAACAACAAACCATCCAGAATGGCAGATGCCTTTTCATTTGTTAGATAATCTTGAATTAACTGTTCATTGAACACCAAGCCTTTGGACAAGGGCAGTAACTTTACTACACTTTTTCAGGGGTGGCTATGTGATAATTTCTACCTGTGTTTGTGCCAGATAGTTTTCAGCTTCTCTATTTTTCAATAGTTAGGGTTTATAAATGGAAAGAAAATAAGAAAATTACATTCTAACAAGATTGAGCAAATGGCTTCATGTGTTGTGTGTTTACAAAGACCTCATGAAACAGACACCGAAGTGACTAATTGAATAATGACAGAGACAGTGATTCAAAAGGGAGAAAAGATGACTGAAAGGATGGAATATCACAGTTAAGACACTTCACAAGGACCTCACAGACACAATTGTTGCCGGTGTGACTGCCCAGGCTGCACAATTCCAAGACCCTGCTCAGACCAGGATTTGAAGCTAGGTTAGAATGGAAAGAGGCCGATGAAAGAAAAGATTTGAATAAAACTCTGTAGTCCCCAAATGAACAATAAGAGTTACTCAGACACAAGGGGTATCTTCAATCAAACAATGAGAAAGAGCATTGTTTAAACACAAACACAGTCAGTCACTGAGCCCTTGTTTAGAAGGACACAGTAGGACAGAACCCTGTGAAGCTGCTGGTGGAGACTGGCTGGGGAAGTGGGGAGTGGAGAGACTGGAAGGTTATGTCAAAACCCAAATGGGCTTCTTCGTTTTTTAAAAATATTGTTTTATTTTTGTGCTTCGGGCTGGAACACACTGACACGGTTTAACCAGATGTTTCAAACTTTTCCAGGGTGGCAATCTAAGGGGAGCAGCCTTACTTGGAATGCCCTTGAGGTTCTTTTCCTGGTTAAGGTCACACACCAGGGTTTCCATCAACTGTTTACTCCTCAGCTTGTAATAAAAACTGGTCTCCTGGAGGCCATGTAAACAGAACATAAGCAGGAAATATTCCACTTTCAGAGAGCAGATTAAACAATTAGATGCTGCTGCTGGGATACAAATTGAAGTTGCAGGGAAGTTCAGCAGTGACTACTTTGATGGATATGTTATAATTCCCTGAGGTTGCCAGTGCTCTCTGTTCATCATTGTCTGTTAGGACGACTGGAGGAGCAATACTAAACTCTAGTGCAAGTTCCCCCAGATCCACTTTTGCAGACTCTTCAATGGATAGTTTCCAGAAAACTTTATACAATTTGGGACTAAATTTTATCATCAGAGGAGGAATGAATTTAATATTATTTATTAATTTTTTATTCATGTGGTATTGAGAATTAAATCCAAGATTTTGCAGATGCCAGAAAACTGCTGCACCCCTGCCCTTGAACTTGAAGTAGAATTGAATGGTGGGAAAATTATGGACGCATAAAACAGATAGCCTAGGATTCCAAACCCGATTTTGTCCTTGAGTCGTGTATGCCTGTCGGCTGGGTAATCATCCTTTCCAGTCTTTGGTGTCCTCATTTGTAAAATATATAACTGAAGAGAGGTATCACTGATTATTTGTCATGAACGTACCATCTTTGACTTGACCATTGATTCTTAAACAGCCTGCAGACATCATTGCCCCGCCCACTTCCTTCAGGTACAGAGGTGGCTACTAGCTCCTGCCTGCATCATGCCTGCCCTCAGGCCTCTGGTAAAGCTCAAAACTGTCAGACAGAGGACCAAGAAGTTCATCTGGCACCAGTCAGACCGCCTATGGACCCATATTCAACTCTCCAGATCCCACATAAGCCAGATGCGCAAGGTGATGCAAATGTCGCTCACACGCACAAGTTGGCACAGGCATCTGGAGTCTGGTTGTAGTAGCTGGAGGCCCTGGAATGCCAATTCTCTCTCCCTCTCTCTCTCTCTTTCATAAAAAAAATTACAAAAAAATTGAATGTAACTGGTAGAAAATCAGAGCTATGGGCAACAAGGTGCCGAGAAGATTCAAGGAGGCTGGACATAGTGGCACACACCTTTAGTCCCTGCACTGGGGAGGTGAGGTAGGAGGATTGCTGTGCATTTCAGGCCAGCCTACAGAATTGGTTCCAGGTCATCCTGGGCTACAGTAAAACCTTGCTTCATTGCCTTCCCCCTGATGAAAGGGAGAGAGAGAGGGGGGATTTAAAGGCCAGATTCTGTAACCCAATGTAAGTTACAGGGGCAATAAGAAAACAAATAAATGCTTCCCACTGGATTCCAGAAGATTCTGGTGCACAACGTGAAGATGCCGGAGTACTCCAGATGTGCAGGAAATCATATTCTGCTGAGATCACTCACCGTGTTTTGTCCTTTCCCCCAAGAACTGAAAAAGCATCATGGAAAGAGTGACCCAGCTTGCACCAGAGATGCCAATCCCCCAACACCAGGCTGCACAGCAAGCTAATGAATAGATGGCCCATATGCACATTTTATATGGATTTAAATGAAATTGCAAAAAATAATATTTTTCCACTTGTAGACATTGGAATTATTAATTAGCTTTTCTGTTCTTTTACTTATGCTCATTGCATTAGTTGCCTTTCTCCTTGCTGTAACAAAATAGCTGACGAAGGCAATTGAAGAAAGGAAGGGTTCAGCTTGAGGGCATGGTTCATCACAGCACAGAAATCGTGGTGGAAGGAGCGAGCAGCTGGTCATATCGCGTCCATAGTCAGGAAACAGAGATGGAGCTGAAGGCTGGTAAGCGATTTCCTGCTTTCTCCTTTCCACTCAGTCCCGAGCCCCAGCCTGTGCTGTGGTGCTACTAATATGCTGGGTGAATGCTCAGTGCCCGCACTGTCTGAATTTCACTCTAAATTCTAGTCTTCTAAATTTATGCCACAATGACCCACTAAGCCCAGCTTAAAGCATTCTTGGGCTTTTCAGTCTACATCTCTGAACTCTTCCACATTCCTCCTACATACCAGTTCCCAAAGCCTGGGAATCAATGGTAAGAGTTTATCCCAGCAATGGGCCCTCTTCTTGATGTCAGTTTTTTGTATTAGTAACTTTTCTAGTTTCTGTGACAAAAATAGTCTAAGCAAAGAAGGGTTCATTCCTGCTCACAGTTTGAGAGTACAATTTTTCGTGGTAGAGAAGTCAAGACAACAAGGGCGTGGGACACCTGGTCATATTGCGTTCAGTTAAGAAGCAGAGTCATAAATGCTGATGCTCAGCCAGCTTTCTCCTTTATATTCATCCCAGGACCCCAGCCCATGGATTACTATTATTCATATTGAGAGTGACTCTACCCTGCTCAGCTAAACCTTTCCAGAAGTACCCTTTTAGACACACCCAGGGGTGTGTTTCCATGGTGATTCTAAATCCCATGGCATGCATTGACGATGAAATTTGATGGTCACACAAATCATTGTAGTTGGCTAGCTTCTTTCCTTCCTTCTTTCCTTCATTCATTTGTTCCTTGGTTCCTTCCTTCCTCCCTTCCCTTCTCTTTCCTTCCCTTCCCCTTCCTTCCCCCTTCCTCTCTTTCTCTTGTTGCTGTTTTTTTTAAGAGAATTTTGTTATTTTTTTTTTGACACTATAAAATGTTCCTAGTTTCAGTCCCTCCATTAGTCCTAGAATTAGATGTTTTTCCAGAGAGCCTTTGGTGTTAGAAATAAAAATCTGAATATTATAGTTATTATTATTTTTTATTTACAGCAATTTCATATTTGAGAATGTGAGATGGTTCAGAGAGAGCACAGTTTTGCCTATTATATTAGTATGGTATAGTCATTATAATTAATGAACCAATATTGTTACATTTATAAAACTAAATCTACCCTTTATTCACGTTTGCTTAGTTTTTACTTACTATCCCCCCCCTTTTTTTTTGCTCCAGAATTCCATCCAGGATACTATCTTACAGTTAAGCATACATATCTTTAGGGTTCTCTTAGCTGTGGCAAATCAACACAATTTTCTTGTTTTTGATTAACTGAATGACTTTGAGAAATACTGCTCAGGCATTTTGTAGGATACCCTTCTGAGAGTCTTCTGATGTTTTCTGTGATTCACCTGGGGCTCTGGGCTTTGGAGACCATCCAGACGAAAAGTGCCATTCTCAGCATGTCAAGCAAGTGTCCATACCGCTGTGACTGCACGCTGACCTCTGTCATCTGAGTGATAGTAGTTGTTGTAGTAGCAGTTGTCAGGTGTCTCCACTGTAAAGTTACATCTTTTATCCCCTCACACGGTGTACTTTTTGAGAAGAACTCACTGTTCACTCCACACTTGAGTGGAGAATTTCGCTTCTTCTCTCTAAAGGGTGTTTCTATGTGTGTTAGCTGGAATCTTGCATGAGGTCTTTGATTATTGTTTGTGGTATCTATTTTATGCTTGAACTGAAGTACTTACCTGTTTATGTTGTGCAAATTTGAATTAGACAAATTTGTACTCCCTGACTTGGAAGCTATTTACAACAATTCATGCTAGGCATATTTGTAACTTAACTTAATGTTTCTCACTTTTCAGTTATTAAATCTGTTATAATGTAGTAAGCTTGGTTCAGTTTTTCCTACTTGAACACTATTCCCTTACATATCATTTTTAGTTGAACTGTATCAGAAATATCAATACTAATTAAATTTACTTTTCACTTTACTATAGCTCTTACTATCTACATGGTGAAATATTTCCAGGTTTTTAATAGTTAGCCAGGGAAAATTGAGGCCTCATTTCATCTTAAGGAATAATTGGCCACTCAACACATGAAGCCAACTAGACATTCAGTGAAGAACTCGGTCACCACAGTAATTTTAGTTTGCTTCTGAAAAGCAGAGCAGTCGAGCATCACATTAAGTATGAGAATGCACAGAAGTGAAGAGGAGTTTAAGGTTAAATGGGAAACAAAATATCCCTCTGGGTTTTAATCACTAATTACGGATCTATAAATAACCATTTCTTGGATCCAGAAGGCATTTAGTATCCTAGATATGACTTAGCTTGCCAGGCTTATTTTTCCTTCCTCCCTTTGTGAACTGTGTGAAATGACTGGAGAGGTCAGACGTGAAGACAGGTGGTGAAAATACTCAGAGGAAGGGAACACAAAAAGCAATTGTCTGGATTTGCCAGGAATTCTACTCAGTGACCTAAAAGGGTTGACCCAGCAGTATATTTGGATCTTGCAAGATGACACATTGTTTACAGGCCCTCATTTTCTAGGTAACTATTGTATCTTCATTGCAAAGATTTATTCCTGTTTGCTGCAGCGCCTGGTCCTTGAACTATAGTAGGAAATATACAATGAGAAAGTACTGCAGCCTAGAGAGAAGTACAGTCACTCTTTCTTTTAAGCAATGATTTCTATGCATTTCAAAGTTAACAAACTTTAATGTATTTCTTCTAATGAACTTTCTTTGAGAAAAATGATTTGTAAAATTTTAATTTGCATAACCTGAAAAATCTTGCCATTGTTTTTATTCTTTGTCATTATTCTGTGTAATTTAACACTATTTCTACTTTGAGGGCCCTGCTGGTCTATGGTTATTATTTATTTCCTGTTACCTGAAAGAATATTAACCTCTGATGCTTGCTATGTCACTGGCTCTGATAGAGCCTAAATTCATGAAAGGCATAATTAGGATGGTATCAAGGCATTTTCTGAGGAATCAGAAAAATCTCTTCATCTTGTACATCAAAGGGAGAGATGGCTAAATGTCTATGAGCTAAAAGATCCACTTCAATTAGAAAAAATAATCTTGTTACTTCACAAAGTTCAATTCCTCCATGGACCTCAACATTTACATTTTACATATATTCTTTTTTTTTCTTTTCTTTCTTTTTTTTTTGGGGGGGGGGGTTTGAGGTAGGGTCTCACTCTAGCCCAGGCAGACCTGGAATTTACTATGTAGTTTCAGGGTGGCCTCAAACTCATGACCTCTCAACAGCTAGGATTAAAGTGTGTGCTACCACGGCTGCTGGCTTATTTCATATATATATATATATATATATATATATACATATATATATATATATATATATATATATAATATTTTATTTCTTTATTTATTTGAGAAAGAGAAAGAGGCAGAGAGAAAGAGAGAATGGCCATGCCAGGGCCTCCAGCCATGCAAACGAACTCCAGACGCATGCGCCCCCTTGTGCATCTGGCTTCTGTGGGTCCTGGGGAATCCAACTGAGGTCCTTAGGCTTTGCAGGCAAATGCCTTAACCTTTAAGCCACTTCCCCAGCTCTTTATTTCATATTTCTGAAGGCAGACAAGATCTTGATTTTTGGCTTCACATTATTTAGCAGATAAGAAGCTTAGGGCACTGAGGAATCCATGTCTCCATGCCATGGATTTGCCATGGACTTAGTATTTGGAATAGCAAGTCAGAAATCACTTCACCAGGATCTCATGCAAAGATTCAGAAAACCAATTTATTTATTTAGGGGTTTTGAGACACTGTTTCACTTGGTAGCTCAGGCTGGCCTTCAAGTCATGGGCAATCCTCCTGCCTCAGCCTCCTGAGTGCTGTCAGCCACCATGCCTCACTCTCCAACAACTTTTGAATAATAGAAGCAGGATGCCTCTCTTCCGTCCTGTCTTGAATCTTCCCAACCCACTCTGGATCTTCCCCAAGAGACCATAACGAATTTGTTTGTAAAGTAAAATCACATTCAGTCTGCAGCCAAGTGGGAAAATCAGCAGCTTCAGCAGTCCTTCAGAAAGGGAAACCAAGACAGATAGTTACAGGGATTTGGGGCCTGGACTGGTGGTTTTCTGCTGAGTTTTTAAGGCAAGAAATAGGCTGGGGTTGGACAACCAAGCTGTCCACAGCCTTTTCTTTCAGGAACAAGAACTTCCTCCAGTAATTAGCTGATATCTCGTGTTTACTTTCAGCACTCCACCGCAGGAAAGGGAAGCGTGCATGGCTCTGGGATGAAAGGTTGGGTTGGCTTGGCTTCTCTTCTGTTCCCGATATACACATCCAGTTCGCCTCTCTCACCTCTGCTGTCTGCACTGCTAGAAGAAGTCACCATCTCCTCCCGTGAACACCTTGGTGACCTTCCCATTATTCTTCCTGCTTTTTGAGATACTTTGGTGACAGAATATTACTATGTAGCCTAGGCTGGCCTCAAATTTCTGATCCTCCTGTCTCAGCCTCCCCAGTACTAAGATTACAAGCATGTCTGACTTTTCTTTAACTTTGCTAAAATCCATTCTCTACGTAGTTGCCAACTGATTATTTTCCCCTGCTTAAAATCTTGAAAAGGTTCCATAACTATGTTTGTGAATGACACTTATTGCCTGTCATCGGGAATAGTAACCTGAGTACCCACTGCATGCTGGAGCTGCTGTGCCATCAAGCATCAGATGAGAAGAGATAGAGCACAGTCAGCCTAGAAAAGGAAGTAGGTTCTTCATTCTAGCAAGTCCTTCCCAGCAGCCAACACAGGGAAGTTGACTTCCCTCACTGCTCCGTGTGTGTGTGTGTGTGTGTGTGTGTGTGTGTGTGTGTGTGTATTCCCAAAACATCTTTCTCTCTCTCTCTCTCTCTCTCTCTCGGGAGAGAGAGAATGGGTGTGCCAGGGCGTTCAGCTACTGCAAATGAACTCCAGATGTGTGTTCCCCTATGCAGGCATGTGCAACAATGTGCCCTTGTGTTGCTATGTGTCTGGCTTATGTGGGACCCGGAGATTTGAACGTGAGTTCTTAGACTTCAGAGGCAAGTGCTTCAACCACTAATCCCTCACTGCTCTTTAAAAAAATGTTTTTAATTTATTTATGAGAGAGAGAGGAAAAAAGGGAGACAGAGATACAGAGACAGAGAAACAGTACGGGTACACCAGAGTATACTGCTACTGGAAGTGAACTCCAGATGCATGTGCCTGTATCTGGCTTTACTTGAATACTGGGGAGTAGAACCAAGGCCACAAGGCTTTACAAGCAAGTACCTTTAACTGCTGAGCCATCTCTCTGCCCACCACTACTGCTCTTGGCCCTATTCCCTTCCCACAGGGGAGTGAGCAGTGGGGCTGGCCAATTGCTGTATAACTTGTTTCACACCATTAAGCAAAGGATATTGGATTGGAAACAGGGAAGATAATATATAGTAATGAGCCCAGTACAGGCTATGAAGACTTTTTGCCTATTAGGATGAATGTTTTGAGGATCAAGCCCCATTCTTGTACAGCTGGGAAGAGAAGTCTACATACTTTAAGCATGAGGCTACCTGCATGATGAACCCCAAGTTTCTTTTACTGACCTAGGAAGCCAGTGCATCATCTGCCTCCTGTGGTTCTCAACTCCAGGTGACATCAAGTCTAGTCCATGCCTTGCTCTATTTCTGGGTTTGGTCCACTGGGACATCCTTTCACTGAATTGCAGCCTCAGATTATTGTCTGATAGACCTCTGCCCCAACCTTGGGATGGTTCTGTTTTTGTAAGTGATATCCCATTTTTAAGACCTTCTCATCATAAAGAACTTCTCCAACTACCAAACCCAAAGTAGTTATCTTTACCCACATAGATTGTGTTATATAATTCTACTTTCTGAATATTATTAACCATGATTTGAAATTATTCTGCTCACTCACTCATTAACTTTTTTAAACATATGCCCTACTTTTTATAAAGTGCAGATGTTGGGGAATGCTGGAAGATAGCTCAATCAGTAAAGTACTTGTCTCATAAGCTTGAGGACCTTAGTTTGATTCCCAGTACCCATGCTGGGTGTGGTAGCTTGCCTGTAATCCCAGTGCTGGGGAAGAGACAGGAAGATGTCTGGGGCTTGGTGGCCAGGCAATCTAGCCTAACTGGTGAGTTTCAGGTCAATGAGATACACTGTTTCAAAAAGAGTAAGGTTGGGCTGGAGGGATGTCTTAGTGGTTAAGGTGTTTGCCTGCAAAGCCAAAGGACCCAGGTTGGATTCTCCAGGACCCACATTAGCCAGATGCACAAGAGGGCGCATGCATCTGGAGTTCGTTTGCA
This sequence comes from Dipus sagitta, assembly GCA_036346955.1. Taxonomy (NCBI): domain Eukaryota; kingdom Metazoa; phylum Chordata; class Mammalia; order Rodentia; family Dipodidae; genus Dipus; species Dipus sagitta. The sequence goes on from CM070786.1 coordinate 36,572,053, forward strand.
GTGGCTGGATGCCCTGGCATGCCCATTCTGTCCCTCTCTCTCTCTCTCTCTTTCTCTTTCTCTCTCTCTCTCTCTCACACACACACATAAATCAATCAATAAAATATTAAAAAAAACAGTAAGGTTGTCCTCTGGCCTCCACATGCACACACATGCACATTCACCTGCATACACATATGCACACACATGCATTAATGTAAGCAGTACCTATGCCATGTTGAATGATTTGTCCTCAGTGCCTAGAGTACTTACTCCCTTGAACCCAGAAAACATCAAAAACATTGGTTTTACTAGGTTGTAGTGTTAGGATGACATTTGAATATAGTGTTATAGTTGCCATACTTTGGAGACATCTCTTAATAAAAGAAAGGCTCAGGCTCTTTGTTGCTATTTCTATATGTAGGTATTCTGAAGCTTTACTTGCACATGAGAAAAGTCATGTATATACAGAAGGTTTATTTGCAGAAAAGAGGCACTACAGCAAGCCTGAGGCTTCAGTCTCAAAGGGCTTGCTTACAAGGTCAGCTCTTAGCTGGCATCTAAGACTTCTCTGGTAAATAGTTCTTTGCACTGATATGAAAGTTTCTCTAAGAGATAAAGCTGTTTAATCCACTTGGGAAATGGGTAGGCACTTTTCTTGGTTTGGAATTTTAATGGCACCCAAGTTGACCAGTTGCCCAGCAGGGTATTGCATCTCTACTAGATTTCCTTGTGAAGAAATGTTGGGCATGTAAATTTTAGCTGTTGAAGGAAAGAACATATTTGGCATGACCTGGATGGAGGAAGAGGTCATAGGAAAGCTCGGCATGGATTTCTCTAGACTCCACTGCACCCTTCTCCTTTGTAAATTCTGTTACGCACCTGTTTGCTGTACTAAACCTTGGTGCTAGCACAGCTATATACCAAGAGGTGCAAGTCAGTCTAGTAGATCATTGTGTATGTGGACAATTTGAGGACTGTTTTTAAACATTCATTAAGTTTTTATTTCCAGGAAAACATCATTGTAACAGGCAAAATGTCTATGTATAAAGGACAAGAGTCACACACAGGAAGAAAGATCATGTAGTCTTCCTATATGGACAAGACAACACACTGATATGATAATATTGACCAAATGTATTTTCCTAAAACTATGTTAAAAGTGTTCATATAAGTTGGGTACCACTATATGTGCACATGCATACATATGTATGTTGTAAGTGCATTAAATATCATTGAAAACTTGATAGAAAATTTGACAGTAGTGATTACTTTTGAGGAGAGAAATTTGACTGCAGGTAAACAGAAAAGAAACACATTTCACTAATTGTCCTGAATTATCTAAGAATGGTCACTAGTCATATGTGGCTTATATTTAACTTAACTACAATTAAATGAAAGAAAATATCTAGTTCCTTGGAATCAATAACCACATTTCAAGGCTTGCTGGCAACATGGGGGTGGGGGCGATTACATCAGGTGACAGAAGCACAGAATGTGTTTGTCATCATAGAATGGTATTTCCCATACCATATCCTGCTACTGTTTGATATTTATCCCATGTACATATTTTATTATTTAAAAATAATTAAAGAAAAATATTTATTGAGTGGATAAATGATAGATGTTGACCAAAAACTTTTACTGACAAACTGTTTGAGAATCTGAGCTAGTAATCTCAGGTAACTGATTTCATGGTGGCATTTACAGCTGGAAAAGATAGGAAAGATTAGCAGCAGTTTCAATTCTCAGGACCTTTTAATAAAGGCACATTTTTGGCTTAGAGGTAAAAGCCAGCTCCAGAGCTTGGAAACCCTTGCAGTTCACAAAGGAGATGCCAAGGAATAGAATGGGATCACTGGCCTCTCTCTCCCCTTCACTGGCTCCAGGAACTTATGTCCTGGGCATTTAGCCAGCCCAAGCTTACAGACCTCTTGGCTTCTCCTCTTTCCTGTCTTCCTTCAGTAAAAAGCTCCTGTAACTTCATATCCCAAACCAAATATAGTCCAATTTATATGCTTACATTGGGAGATGACAGTAATAGTACTTTTAGTATTTACACTTCAGTAATTATGAAGTGCCTACTGTATTATAAATAGTCGTTATCCTTAGGTCCTCGTGGTCTAGTGTGAGAACTGGGAAAGGGGAACAGATTGTGTTGATAGACTGTCACAATGTAAAGATTTGCTCAGGGTTCAGTGGGTCATGGAAAAAGCAGCTTGATCCAATTGTGAGGGATACAAATGTCAAGGCAGAGAGGATGGGAAGCGCTCCATGTGGATGAGCAACCACCTCACTGAGAAACCATGCATGCTAGAGCCCAGAACTCCGGGTGAAAAGGAGGGCACTAATTGGCATTTCTGTTCTTCTCCTCACTGGTTTTTGTTTCCTCACATTAGCTTCTTGGGAGTACCTTTCATATAAACTATGTGAGCACAGTCTGCTACTGGGAGGGGAGAAGTGAGTGGTCAATACCATCCAGTGCTGCCCAGAGAGCTGGCAAGGTAACAGTGGAAGTTGAAGCTTGCTTTCACACAACCCTTTTATTGAGATGGCAAGAGCAAATTCAGATCACAGAGAACGTAGGTGTGGTTTTGAGGCAACAAAGGCAGGAAATGTAGGTGGTTGAAATTCTCAAATTGTTTGAAAAGTGATATGGGGGCTGGAGAGATGGCTTAGTGGTTAAGAGCTTGCCTGTGAAGCCTAAGGACCCCGGTTCGAGGCTCGATTCACCAGGACTCACGATAGCCAGATGCACAAGGGGGCGCATATGTCTGGAGTTCATTTGCAGTGGCTGGAGGCCCTGGCGCGCCCATTCTCTCTCTCTCTCTGCCTCTTTCTCTGTCTGTCACTCTCAAATAAATAAATAATAAACAAAAAAGAAAAGTAATATGGTGATAGTCTAATCAGGTCACAGATTCAAGGGTAGACTCTTTTCTAGACTAGAAGGGGATTCTACACTAGATGTGGCATATAGTGTGGGAACCTTATCCTTCAAACAACTGATTCTCAATTTTTCTTATAGTGGTTTAAAAATAACAAAAGTAGCTGGGGAGATGGCTCACTGGTTAAAGATGTTTGCTTGCAAGCCTGCTAACCTGAGTTCAGTCTTCCTCAATGGAACTGGGGTGATGACAGAGCTGTTAATGGCACTTGTTTGCAATCTTCCTCAGCACCCATGTAAAGCCTGATGCAAGGTAGCCCATATGTCTGTAATCCCAATATACCTAAGGCAATGGAAGGCAGAACCAGAAGATGACAGAAGCCAGCAAGTAGCAGCAGCAGCAGCAAGAGAGACCCTGTCCTCCAAAAAAGTTGCAGAGAGGAGGAACACCCTCAGGCTGTCCTCTGACCTCTGCATACATGCTGTCTTGTGCATCTGCCCAGACAAAGATCACACAGATGCACACATACGTAAAACACATATTCAAACACACACAAATAATTAAAAAATAGAAATTTTGAAAAGAGATACCAAAAAAATAGAAGAAAAGCAAAGAGATAGAGAAAAGTAGAATATTGGTCATGTTTTAGAGTCCCTGGATCCAGTCAGGCCTGAAGCTTCAATTTTCCACTCTAGCTGAGTTTTTGAGTTAAGGGAAATAAATTTTCTGTTTTCTCTGAGTCGGTTTGAGTTAGTTTTGTATAACTTGAAATTATGAACAGAACAAAACCTTCTCCTTCAAAGAAACATTTCTATGTGTTTCATCACGTACACACACAATGCACACACTACTATGGTGCTAAAAGTTAACTGTGCTGGAAGTGAGAAAGTGATAAGGCTGACATGAAAGTGGATTACTGGTGAGTATGACTGTCGAGATGATGGTGGCTGACAAGCCCATGAAACTCGATTGTTGTGTTAGTCTTTTTACATGGAAAATTTAAACCATACAACAGAGTTGAAGAATCATGGAGTTATTATATATTTTATATATATTATATTATTATATATCTGTAACATAAATTCTACCATTATAACTTTGCAACATTTCCTACTTTTTCTTTATACACATCTTTTGTGTCTATCTTCTGCCCATGTATTGACTTATCTTATTTTTTGTAATGTATTTTAAAAGGTGAAAGATGTTAGTGAACCTTATGCCCAAATACTGTGATATAGATACTGTTAATATGATTCCCAAATTTAGTTTCAGTTTTTATTGTTATTTTTTGGAAACAAGGTCTTACTAAATAGCCCAAGCTGGTCTCAGACTACCATCTTAACAGCATCAACCTCCTGAGCACTAGGACTACAGGTATGTGTCACCATACCCTGCTTCCAAATTTTTTACCACTGGAATTGCCAAGTACATTGAAAAAAATGTCGCCAAACAGCTCTACTATTCGAATGACATGTTTTACTTATATTTCACAATTCAATCTGATATTATTTTTATTTTAAACTTGGTTAAAATATTCATTTATATATTATGTGTGTGTGTCACATTGCATATGTGGGAGTCCTAGGATGACTTTTGGATAGGTCCTCACTTTTTACCTCATTCATGCAGGGTCTTTTATTTACCACTCCTCTGTAAGCACATTGAAATTACAAAAGCCCACAACAGCTTGAATTTTCCATGGGATCTGTGGTCTGGGGATCTGAACTCAGGTACTTCGAGTTGTGTAATAATCACTTGCTGCACTGAACCATCTCCACAGCCTCAAGCAGTTATATATTTTTTGCTGTGATTGTAATTTTAAAGGATGTCTTCATGTTTTAGAGCATGATCTGCTATAATAATTTCTGAAAAATGTAATCCAATTTTATTCAAGTTGGCTTTTAATGTGTTTTAATATGATTCTTATGGGGAAGTTGAAACTTGTCATCAATAAGGTAAGAAGTTTGACATATGTCTACAGTAGCCTTCAAAATCAATTGTATCCTGCTCACTATTATACTCCTATACAGGAAATAGCATTGCGGATGGCCTTGTCTGGGTCCCAGCCAAGGTCTTTCCTGATCAAATGCTGACCTGGGAGGCATTAAGAACTTAGGTCTATTAAAAGCTTCGACCATTTCTACCAGTAGCATCTTTTGTAAGAAAGTATAGTCTAAATATTGCACATAGATATTTTCTACAAAAATTATCTAGTGTTTCAATGTATTATATATGTTTTGATGTTATATTATATTACATTACAGTTGTCATGTTTTAAAATTCCTCTCTGAGTTTAATTTCTGGAGACATACCTATCTTTTGGTCTGCTATCATGTACTGACTTGCTGGTTGCTACAATCTCCTGTTACAAGTCTCCCTGTTGAAATGAGGGCTCTTTACGATGTCCTAAAACGACCTCCAGTGATCAAACATGAAGGCTGACACTCTGGAACTGACAATGAATTACAGTCCCTCATTGCCTTGCTCACAGTTATAGCATTTTTAAGTCACATGTGTAACATGTTTTAATGTCCTTTTTTCCAGGATAAAGTTAAACAAATATGTCATTGATTGGACATCTATAAAGAATTTGCCTGAGATGGGATTTGTAAGATGTTCTCAGAATCTGAGGAGTTGCCATTCTCCTTCCTTGGTGGCTTATTCCTCTACCTGTGCTTTGAATCTGCCTTTTTCTCCTTGTGGGCCTTGTGCCACCACATATATCCTTTCTCTCTAGAACATTCCATGCCACCCCCTCTGTCATGGTTTATTTGATTCAGGTGTCCCCCATAAACTTAGGTCTGCTGAATGCTAAGTTCCCAGCTGATGGAGATTTGAGAATTAACGCCTCCTGGAGGCAGTGTATTTTGGAGGCAGGCTTATGGGTGTTATAGCCAGTTTCTCTTTGCCAGTATTTGGCACAATATCCTGTTGCTGTTGTCCACCTAATGTTGGTGAGGAGGTGATGTCCACCCTCTGCTCATGCCATCATTTCCCCCAGCCATCATGGAGCTTCCCCTTGAATTTGTAAGCCAAAATAAACCCCTTTTTCCCACATGCTGCTCTTGGTTGGGTGATTTCTGCCATCAATGTTAACCTGTTAAAGTGCAACACCCACTGTGATCTATTTCTACATAAGCACACATAAGTCATCATTTTTTTTAAATTAAAAAAGTCCTTCTTTGACCTACTTTTTCTGAGAACCACATTGTCTCTTATCCCTTCTTTTTCCATGATTTATCTATATTTACTTACTTGACTTTTTTTTTGTCTTTTATTCCTCAGATTACTAAAATGCAGGAGATGGAGGCAGGATTGAGAGTTGGAATCCAGCCTGGGCTACATAGTGAGTCTTTGCCTCAAAAAATTGCATATATATATATATATATATATATATATATATATAATAACTTCACTTCTTACTATCTAGTAATGAATATTTTCCAAAAAACTCAAATGTACCTCACTATTGTTACCATTTTTTAAAGACATTTATGTTCCAGCAGCGGATGATTATTTCAAATACTTGACAAATAGCCCCATAGGTTTGGCTTTTCTATTTAATCTGCTCTTCAGATTATAGCCATTATGGCCTTTCTGAAGCTCTATCTGTCACACCATCATTCTGCCATTCCTTTGATAGCTTCTTATACATATATATATATATATATATATATATATATATATATATATTCTGAAAATAAGTCTTTTCCCATCATTCTGTCAAATTGTCCCCTTGGGCTTCATCTCCAACTGTTTTCAATCTGCATGTATGGGATCTGCTCTAATGACCCATGCTCTATTTTATTTCAGGCTCCATTGTAAAAGCATCTATTGCTTATTTCTTTTGCTCTTCTGGAAGGTACAAGGCATCCGTCTTCTTTAATCTGACCTCTTTGTACTGAGTTTCGTGGTCTTGAGATACTATCACAGCAATCTTTCCATTCTTCATTCCTAGAACTCACCATTCTATATTATCAAGTTTACAAATATTTTCAAATTTCAAAATTGCTTTTGTGATTGGAATGTCTTGTTCACTTAGCCTAATGGCTGGCACTTATATGGGAGATGCTTATTAAATCATTGCTAAATAACTGAATTAATACCAAATGTTCTAGAAAATGTCACTACTAGTTAAATATAGCCCACTCAATGAATGTTGTTTCTTGAAGTTTCTGTACTTTATTAATTTAGCAAATGGAAATATAAAATTAATATGCTATTATGTATTATTTTGAAACCATGAAAGGTAAGTACCATAAGTTTCACCTCTCAAACTATAATTTTCAGTACTAAGAAGGAACTAGAGTAAATGCTTTATGGGAAGTTTTACTCTCTCATACTTAATTTTTAAATCTTTTTTTTGAGAAATGAGTTAAGCTAGGATTAACAATTATCTAGTAGAATTGTTTGCTGGAATAATAAAACCAAGTTCTCATAGCTTTATAATTGTCAACTCATAGGGAAAATCTCTAGTAGTGTCAGAAAAATACATTTTATATGGTTGATATTACTATATGTCAAAAGGTACTTGTTTCCATGGGGTCATAAGAAAAAGTTTTCCATAAATATGTATAATATTAACTTTGCTTGGAGACTCATAGAAAAAAAGACGTTTGTTTTTAATTTACTCAATTTCTACAGAAATGTTTTTTTTTCTTAAAATATACTAGCTCAAGGTTGCCTTATGTATAACTAGTTACTTTCTCATTACTAGGACAAAATAACAGACCTGAAGCAGCTTATGGTAGGAAAGAGTTTATTTTGGCTTACAGTTTCAAGGGGAAGACTATTGTGTTAGGGAATAGATGGCAGGAGTAGACAGCCATTCTCATATCTTCATTCAGCTAGGAGGAAGAAAAAGTGCAGAAGTGCCAAGCAGGGCTGGATTCTGATACCTGAAGGCCTGCCTCCAGTGACACATTTGCTTCATCAAGGCTCCACCTTGCAAAATTTCTACCACCAACTTCCCAGTGACACCATCTGGGGACCAAACATTCAGACACATAAGTTTATAAAGCACATTCTACATTCAAACCACTACACCTTGGTTTCCCTTTTACATTACGTATTTCTCATTGTTCTAGTATTTGTATGGTTTTGTGCCTTTTCTTGTTTTATTATTTATATCTCCTGATTTTCTGAAATGTTTATTATTAGGGCATATCCTGTGGATGAGTCAGTCTCTCTCCATCCCTCTCTTCTTCTGTCCCTCTCTCCCTTTCTGTGTATGTATGGCAGAGGAAAACAGACATAGACACAGAGAGTTATCTCAGGACAGTGGTTGCAATGAGGCCACAACTTCAGGTATTTCTAGTTTGAAATAATCAAGTTTGTTTTCTTATTTGGTGATGCATACTGTGAGTCTGCTTAGGGATGGGTTCCTCAGATCTCTAGGGTTCCTGGTTTAAGGACTAGCTGTTTTCTTGAGTGTTACAAGCAATCATGCCAGATGGAATAGAAGGATATTTAAGCAGATCCCTCTGGCCACTACATGAAAACAATGCACTTTATTTGAGCTCATGGTTCAATGACCAGAAATGGTCATCTGGTTCCATTCATGGGAATACCTTGTCATTTCTGGATGACTGAGACACGTATATACTACACACTTGACCACTATGCTGGCCACCTCAATGTGCCCTTCATTCACTACTTCTAATACAACAAAACTTCCATTAGCTCTTCCCTTCTCTGCAGTTTCAAGAGTGGTCTTCATGAATGTCTTGCTGGATTCCAAGACAGCTCAATGGTCTTCTTCTAGTTGTTGTGGTCCAATGCTCTGGCGCAGAGCTGAGTGTTATGGTGCTCAGTGTTAGTGTTTTCCTGCCACTGATTCCTGCAGTGCCTCTTTGCACTGTTCTGCAGCTCAGACCTGGGCTGTTTTGCTCTTTTTGAGAACCAAACCATCAGTGCTTCATTTTATCCACTTCCTTTCTTCCTTCCAAGGTGTCAGCATCCAGAGGAAAGGAAAGCAGTCATTTCCTGGGTCCGTGTAAAAGTTGTATGTCCCTCTATCCTAAGAGTCTTCTTAGAAGGCAGCAAATTCCAGTGGACACCTAAAGTGTGATGTTGTAGTGAGAATGCTATTTCACTGCACGTGTTTGCCAGGGGTCAAGGGCCACCCATGCCCTGCTGAGCTCCCACAGAGCATCCTGTCTGTCTGTCTGGTTTGTTCATGAATGCATGGCTCTTGCAACTCTGATCATCCTTTCATTCATGGGAAATTTAAAGTAGCTTTTTCTGTAGTTGTCTGTTTAATTATTTGTTTAATTTATTGCTGGGCAGTCTAAAGACCTGAGAATGGAAACATAGACTTATACTTGCTAATTTGGATACTTACTCTCCAATGTGTGTATGAAATTGGACTTATTACAAGTGTTTTTTCTACAGCATCTTTAATTAATGGATCCTTGATAATTCGGGGCTTTAGACAATTCCATGCATGCATTTCTTTGCAGGCACAATGCCCAAAATTGGAAAGGTGAGGACTAGTTTTGTAAAGTTTTCCATGCTAGTTTATGGATCTTTCTTACAATACAATTGCCTTTTTAAAGCTCCCCTCCTCCCCTTTCTATGATCATGACCAGGTTTCAGAAATGTTTGGTGTATCTCTCAGCTGTGCACTATTGTTCCAGGAGTTCCCTGCTTTCATTGAATTGTCGAAAACAGGAGGCAATAATGGGAAGAAATGGTTGCAGGAAAAGGCTGCTAAGGGTAAAATCTCCACAAGGATTCTTTCCAAACGAAGCCTTAAATAAATTGGGAGCATGGAGCCAAGTATAATGGTGACAGCAGTGTGCCTTCTGCTTACCAAAAGTTGAATTCTGTGTCAGGAATGATAATTAGCAGCTCTGAAGAAGAAAAAGCCATCAACCCTGTCCTGATTACTAATTAATCAGGTGCTGAAGGCATTTAAACCAGTGACCCTGTTTCAGTGATGGAAGTTACAGAAAGTGACACTTAAGATTTAAGGGGACACAGGTGTACTCTGCCACCCAGTGAAAAGGTGAGAGGCAGTACTAAAGTAATTTCCTGTTAGTTTTATTTGTTGTTTATTTTCATAGAAGCAGAATTCAGCTGGAAGGCTCAGGTTTGAGGAAGAGAATGAGTCCACGGGAGGGAGGGTTAACTGCACCACTGGGATAGATATGTCCTCCTCCACACAAGGCCATCTGTCTGACTGGATCCTTCACTGTCATTTCAATCATTAGGTTCTGTCTTTAGCTAATACATGCTTACAGATAAAGATTTGGAAAACAGAAAATGAAGAAAAATTACTCATGCTGCTTTCTTATATTTTACAATTTATTCATTTTGGTTTTTCAAGGCAGGGTCTCACTAGCTCAGGCTGACCTGGAATTCAATATGTAATATCAGGTGGCTTTGAACTCACAGCGATCCTTTTACCTCTGCCTCCCAAGTGCTGGGATTAAAGGTGTGTGCCACCACGCCCAGCATTCTTATATTTTAGTATGTATTTCATATACATTTATTTTATTGCCAGATTGATTCATTAATTCATGTTGTATCTTTTTTTTTTTTTTTTTCCTTTTAGAGGCACGGTCTCACTGTAGCGCAAGCTGAACTGGAACTTACTCTGTAGCTCCAGGTTGGCCTCAAACTCACTGAGATCCTTCTACCGTAGCCTTCCAAGGCTGAGGCTAAAGGCATGTGCTGCCACCCATGGCTTGTATCATTTTTTATCACTTGATATTTCAGAAACATTGTGTGGTCACTAAATTTATTTTGTCATGTAAGTTATTATTATGGGGTAGTATTCAATTGGATCAGTGCATGGGCGTGCACTTACCTCATCTGTGCTAGTGGACATTTCACTTGGTGGATTCTACCTCTTCACCCAAAAGCACAGTAAAGGACATAAAGATCTTAACCTGTTGATACATTGCTATTAAGAAAGTGTACCCATTTTTATGTATGCAAGTGGTATATAAAGGGCCCTTTCTCTTACCCTCAGCACTACTAAACATTAACCTTGTAAAACTCTTTGTTTCGGGCTGGAGAGATGGCTTAGCGGTTAAGGGCTTGCCTGTGAAGCCTGAGGACCCCAGTTCGAGGCTCGATTCCCCAGGACCCACGTTAGCCAGATGCACAAGGGGGCGCACACGTCTGGAGTTCGTTTGCAGGGGCTGGAGGCCCTGGAGCGCCCATTCTCTCTCTCTCTCTCTCTCTCTCACTCTCTCTCTCTCTCTCTTTATCGGCCTCATTCTCTCTCTGTCTGTCACTCTCAAATAAATAAATAAAAAAAACAGAAAAATTTAAAAAAATTAAAAAAAGCTCTTTGTTTCTAGATACATGAACATGGATCTTATTGTCTATATTTGCATATATGTGCTTTATAATTAGATTGAAAATTTATCAAAAATTCCTGTGGATTAAAAAAACTGCCAACTAATACCCATTGGGCTGTGTAACTTTTTTTTAATGATTGGAAAGGCGTTCTTTATATATTATGGTTATTAGGCTTGTTTTAGTCTGTCAATTACTTAAAATTTTATTTTGTATATATTTCATTGTGTTTATTTTCTGTGTTTTATTATTTTATTTGTTTATTATTTGTGTTTATTTCAATGAACATTGACTTTCAATTATAATATTTTAATAGGTAACCTAGGAAAAGGAGTTAAACTTTTTTTGGAGTATGTGGAATGTGTGTTGGGAGAAGCATAGAGATGAATGAAAGAAGGATCCAGACAGACCGGTTGCGATGATCTATGGCAGCTCTCTCAGGCCTGGAATCCCGTGACTCCTTCACTTTCCACTTTTAAGGTAATTCCTGCACATATTCAAGCCGTATGGCACTATTTTTGATCTTACATATTTTGAGCAAGCATTACTATTGCTTATTAAGTTACTGTGCTACAAATTCAAGGTTAATTTTCTTTTAATGAAGAAACTTCTACATGCCTCTGGGGATTTTTTCTTCTGTTCAACTGTTATGAGCCATTTGCATTTAGGAAATGCCAATAGCTTTAATGAGTGAGGCCTGCCACTCTCATGAAATGGCTGCTAACGATCTTGTAAGCAGAAATGGTCAGCACAATAACAGTTACCAAAGTAGCCTCCCTGACTGAGCCTGCTTAGCTTCTTGTTCTGCACATGGACACACACACAGAACAGTGCACTGTGGCTGCACTGATAACAGAAGAGACCATAAGGTTTCTGTGTGGAGCACTGCCTGTCTGCTTACGAATGGATGATGCCGGTTGTTGACAAGTCATTCTTACAGTGAGTTATAGCTATTAAGTTTGAAGGCATCTATATTTCCAGATTTATGAATTCTGTAGAATATTCTGTACTTTTATATTTTAGTAGAGTAGCCTGGGGACATCTCAAGATACATTCCTACTTTCAGAACAGCAAGTTTGGCTTTAAGACATTGACAAGGTGTTAAACAGGAAGGTCTTGGACCTGTAGGTATATGTGGTTTGCTTTGACACCTCATGCAAGGCCCTAAAAGTAGTCAGGGGTAGTTTTAATGCGTCAATTTAGAAAGATATTTATTGATCCTAAAGTTTGTAAACTAGAACTTCCTGCAGAAATGCAGGAAATCTGGCTCCAGGCTGTTCCTCATTAAGGTGCTGTGTTTCCTGTTTGGTTCACTACAGTTCTGAAAGGTCCATCTTATGCCCAAATCCCCCAGAAGCACTTAGTGTATAGATACCCGGGATGAGCGCTCTGTTTCTAGCTGGGTGTAGTGTCCTTCCTAGCCTGTGGCAGGAGGTTATAGATTTCCTCTTCGGAAGTGGTGTCTTTGAGCTAAGGTGTACTCAATTCCAAGCCCTGCATTTCAGCCCACCAATCTGCTTTTTTTCCTCTTCTGTCACTGAGTACTCAAGGATGGTTCTTACATTATAAACTAGCATAAGGAAGTACAATCGCTTTCCTCCTGGTCAATCCTCTTTGTTAGTGCCCCCCTGCTCTCTCCTGCTCTCTCCCATTGGAGTCTAGAAGATATGACACAGGAAGGAAGGCAGGAAAGAAAAGAAAAGCTGAAGGCAGTTGGGGCAGAAGTGAGTGAGAAGTGAGAAAGACGAGGGCACATGGGTGGAACTTTCACTGGATCCACTTTAGCATTCTAGGAGAAGCCTGCCTTTACAGCCTTCTGGCAGAGCTGAGCTAGTCACTACTGAAGACCTCCATTGTGCAGCTTGAGAAGTCTGAGGGGGATGGCGGATCCTTTGGCTGGTCTATTATCTAAACAGAACCAGACGTTCTCACATATTCCCGTGGGAGGTGTGGAAATAAGCTGACTCTGGCTAGACACCTTCTGAGAACAACAATAACAGTGGTAATAAATACAGAGTGCTTAAGCGTGCCAGATGCTCTTTGCAGTACTTCCTCTTTATTAATTAATCCTCAAAACACTGAGAGGCAGATACATTGCAATTAGCCTTCTCCCCATTTCAGAGTCAAGGAACTTCACTCAGTCACAGCAGTATGAAATAGCTGTCCCAAGTCACTGATAATAAGGGATGGTCTGAAAGCAGATGATTTGACATGATAATCTGGAGGGTGACTGCTGCTGAGTGTGATGAGGGTCTATGGGGGCAGCTGGCTAGACCATGGTGGGCGTCTGAGTGGAAGAGGGGCAGAGAAATGGTGGCTGTTCAGCAGTGAGAGAGGTTATGATGCGGAGATATGGAGCGACACTTGCACAAGTGTGTATTCCCAAACCCTCTGGCCCTCTTCTCCAAGGGAAGGAGGTCAGTCTTGTTGCATAGTTCATGCTCTCTTAGGGAGGAAGGGAGACCAGACAAGGAAAGATTCAAGTGGCGGCTTTACCAACAGGAGCTTGTGTTACGTAATCCAGTGGTTCACACAAGAGATGTGGAAAGAGACTACTTACTGGACTAAGCATGGTTTTTCTCTCTGCCACTCTGTGGGCAGGTCTCAGGAGGAAAGCTGAATATTACAAGTTAAGGAAATGTTTTACTTGCATATCTGAGTGTACCATAAATATCCGAAAGACTGGAAGTAATTTCTTTTTCCATGCATACAAGGTGCCAGTGTATAGTTTTGTCACCATGAATATGGAAAAATAAACCCTAGATGTTTTATTGTCATTTTCCAGTAGTTAGAGTGTAGTATGACTCAACCAAAAGCATCCGGGTGTTCTGTTTTATGAAGATTACTGCAATTCCACGATTCCAGAAAATTTATGCTTACTGAGTTGGATGATTTTGTCAAAGTGGCCATTCCCAAGTTCCTCCAGTCCTGTACAATTTATTCTGATAGCTAATGTGGAAACAACTGCATTTATATTTCTGTGATGGAAGGGAATAGTGAGGTCCCATGCGCCAAACTGATTAGTTTAAGAATTGTATACTTTTGCCCTTGAAAAAGACTCTCAACTGTCTGATATGACGGCAGACCAGGATGTGAATGGACAGTGTTGTTCAGAGTTTGTTGAGCCAGCCTAGGCAGGTATGAGTGTTTGGGTTGCTTCCCAGTTTGTCAGAGGCCTCGGAACTCTTGGAGGTTTCCAGCCTAGGATCTCTGGGACTCTCTTAGGGTACTCTGGGGCTTGGGAAGGCCTAGCATTAAAGGTTTGTCATGAAGCTTAGTGGTCATATACATTCTTTCATGAACTTCCTGAAGGTTCTTATCTACTTAGGGAAAAATGTTTTAGACTAAGTATTTGAAGACTAGCTCACATGAACATCTGTGGTGTTATTTCTTTAATGTCTTTGTTTAAATTAATTGACTTTATTTAATACACTTGTTCAATCATTATGAGTGGTTGAAAATAGTAACCTCTGTCACAAATTGGAGATCAAGAGTCATGTAGATACTCAAAGAAACAAAGCAGTAATGAAGTCTAATCAGCTGCTGCTGCTATTGAAGTATCTGAAGGTATAATCTCAAACTTTGGTTTTAATACTCAGAAATTAGCAAGTACCTAAGGAGTGCTAAGCAGCCATAAATGTTCTCTTTGTGTAAATGGGATTCAGGGGAACTCAAATGAATGCGATGGCATTTAGCTCAGGGTCCATGTATTGTAGAAACAGCATTCTTTAAAGTCACTTCATTGAAAAAAAATATGAGGAGGAGGAACCAGTTCAGCTGAAAATAAACATGTCTCCATCCTAGCATGCTTCTGCCCTAGCCTGTCTCATCCTAGCCTGTCTCCATCCTAGCCTGTCTCCATCCTAGCATGTCTCATCCTAGCATGCTTCTGCCCTAGCCTGTCTCATCCTAGCCTGTCTCATCCTAGCCTGTCTCCATCCTAGCCTGTCTCATCCTAGCATGTCTCCATCCTAGCCTGTCTCATCCTAGCATGTCTCCATCCTAGCCTGTCTACATCCTAGCCTGTCTCCATCCTAGCCTGTCTCATCCTAGCCTGTCTCATCCTAGCCTGTCTCCATCCTAGCATGTCTCCATCCTAGCATGTCTCATCCTAGCCTGTCTCCATCCTAGCATGTCTCATCCTAGCATGTCTCATCCTAGCCTGTCTCATCCTAGCCTGTCTCCATCCTAGCATGTCTCATCCTAGCATGTCTCCATCCTAGCCTGTCTCATCCTAGCCTGTCTCCATCCTAGCCTGTCTCATCCTAGCATGTCTCATCCTAGCCTGTCTCCATCCTAGCCTGTCTCCATCCTAGCCTGTCTCATCCTAGCCTGTCTCCATCCTAGCCTGTCTCATCCTAGCCTGTCTCCATCCTAGCCTGTCTCCATCCTAGCCTGTCTCCATCCTAGCATGTCTCATCCTAGCATGTCTCCATCCTAGCCTGTCTCATCCTAGCCTGTCTCCATCCTAGCATGTCTCATCCTAGCCTGTCTCCATCCTAGCCTGTCTCCATCCTAGCATGTCTCATCCTAGCCTGTCTCCATCCTAGCATGTCTCATCCTAGCCTGTCTCCATCCTAGCCTGTCTCCATCCTAGCATGTCTCATCCTAGCATGTCTCATCCTAGCCTGTCTCCATCCTAGCCTGTCTCCATCCTAGCATGTCTCATCTTAGCATATTTCATTTTAGCATGTCTCCAAACTAGCCTGTCTCCATCCTAGCATGTCTCATCCTAGCATGTCTCATCCTAGCCTGTCTCATCCTAGCATGTCTCATCCTAGCCTGTCTCCATCCTAGCATGTCTCATCTTAGCATATTTCATTTTAGCATGTCTCCAAGCTAGCATGTCTCCATCCTAGCCTGTCTCATCCTAGCATGCCTCCTCCTAGTATGGCAAGCTTTACCTTGCCCAGCCAGGAGCCCTGGAACATTGCTGGTATTAGGCAGTTGATGAATGGCTTTGTAGCAAGCAAAATACACAGTTAGTGCACTCTATTACCTCCTAACCAACAGTACCACTCCATGGAATACCAAATCACACTCCAGCCCATCAAATTTTCTCTTTATTTGTTTATGTACATGGGGTGTATCTGTATATGTATATGTATATGTATATATATATATACATATATATATATATGTATATATATGTATATATATATAAATATATATGTTTTTCTATGTGTAGGTGCACATATGTGCATTCTCTACCTTATTTATTGAAACAGGGTTTCTCACTAAACCTGCAGTTGTTGACTTCTCTTTTCTAGCTCGTCAGTAAGTTTCCTATCTCCACCTCCTAAGCACTGGGATTACAAATGCCCATCACCATGCCATCATTTACGTGGGTGCTGGGGATCCGAGCTTGGATCCTCACATTTGCACAGTAGAGGCTTACTGATTAAGCATCTCCTCAGCCCTCTCTTTCATTTTTGCTGAAAAATTAAATTTAAGGAAAATAAAAAGCATGACTCACTTGGGAATATTATCTACAGAACACTATCTTTCATGACACAGCTGTCAGGACAAGATGGTCCTCTTTTTGCACTGCAAAGGGATTGTAACAAGGTACTTAGAGTTCAGAAAACTCCTTGAACCCCAAACTCTAAGTTAATTTCTGATTTTAATCAAATAATTGAAAAAAAGACTGAGAAGGATAAATACTAAATTATTATATTTATTGAGGGAAATACAGAGCCAAGGAAAAGCACCCGCATGGCTAGAGATCCCCCTTGGAAGGCCAGGGAAAACCATAGGAAGAAGAGAGGAAAACAAGTTCAAAGAGCTCCTGCCATGTGGGGAGCTGGAAGTGGTAAAGAGTCCAGGTGGAGAATGAGGACTAGGCTACTCTCACCTTGGCTCAGCCTGGCCTGAGCTGAGGGGAAACCCACCAGCAGCTGGAGGTTCATGAGAGGTCAGGCAGTACAGAGATTTTGTTCTCTCCTCAAAAGCATATCTATACTTATGGTGGTGGGCCCTATCTTCCAGCTCATCTCACCTGAGGGACAGCTGATTATTTTGGGCTAGGGGTTATCTCAGGAAGAGGCTAGCCATGAGATCAAATTCTGGGGCCTGAACTTTGACCAATCACAATGTTAGGGCTAGATTTAAATCCTAAAAGAGACCTCCCTCCCAGGACGGGCCCACGTTATTTGTGGCAAAACAGATCTAGGTAAGAGATAAGAAGTCATATTCTGGCCCAAAGACATTCCTGCTTTTTTTTTTTTCTTTCAGGGGTCACCCTAACTGCTTAAAAGAGCTACCTGACTACCTGACACCCTCTCAGAATCACCCATTGGTCTCTAAATGCAAGGAATTGATGTCTGCACTGCAATGTCTAATGCTGATGGAGAATATTGTGTAGCCAAAGATCTACCCCAAGGACAGCACCTTGAAAGGAAGATCCCAGAAGAATCCAGCCACGTTTATGCTAAACCTCCTACAAGGCTGATTGAATGATTAGAACTTCAATGATTTTGGAGAAGTGGAATGTTGCAAACCCAGAGACAAATTATCCCAGCCTATCTTAGCCAACTATGTAATGGTTTTTTGGCCACCTCTGTGTGTGATCTAACATCCTTATGACTATTAGATAAATCCTTTGGAATGTACTAACAAACCACTAATTTCTACCAACCCTTGGCTAATAATGTCTCCAGTTATCATAGGCTTAAAAAAGAGATTTCCCCATTTTGCTATAACTGGCCTACTTGATGTTTCCATCAATTTTTTAAATATTTTATTTTTATTTATTTATTTGACAGAGAAGGGTGGGGGAGAAAGAGAGAGAATGGGCATGTCAGGGTCTCCAGCCACTGCAAATGAACTCCAGAGGCATGCACCCTCTTGTGCACCTGGATAATGTCAATCCTGGGGAGTTGAAACTGGGTCCTTTGGCTTTGCAGGCAAATCCCTCCATTATTTTTTAAAATTTATTTATTTGAAAGGAAAGAGAGAGAGAGAGAGGGAGAAAGTGATCAGAGAGTGAGGGAGAGAAAGGGTGTGCGCCTCTAGCCATTGCAAACAAACTCCAAATGCATGCTCCACCTTGTGTATCTGGCTTACATGGGTTTTGGGGAATTGGACCTGGGTCCTTAGGCTTCACAGGCAAATGCCTTAACTACTAAGCCATCTCTCCAGCCCTCCATCAGTTTATTTATTTTTAATTTTTATTTTCTTTTTATTTATTTATTTATTTATGTTATTGATTTATGATTTTCTTCTGTTACTATAAAAACTTTATGAAACTATTACCATGTTGGAACATGTTAGAACATGATGTTGGGGTAACCTAAATCGATGTTCCCATGCCATGGTTATTCATATTTGGCTTCAGAATAAACTACCTCTCATTCCCTTTAGGGCAAAGGCTGTGTTTTTTTTTTTTTTTATTGACAGTATTAATTTCTTGTGGTTGTGTAATGAAGTACCACCTAAGTATCTCACATTGAGGTTAGGAACTCCACATATGAATGGTAACTCGGGGCTAGTCCATAATATTATCTCATGTTAGGTTTTACCAGATAATCAAAGGTAATCTAATTGTAAACACTAACTTTGCCACATCTTCAGGGATATCTTTGGCAAATAAAGTTATATTTACAGATTCCAGGGACTCAGATATTGGCATAGTTTAGAGGATCAAGCTCCCACTCTAACAGGGCTAGAGATGGAAGGTTACCAGAGGTGACCAGAGACAAGATTTGTGAAGGCCTCTCTCTACTCCTGACACCCATCTCCCGGGGTGTTCTCTGCATTTCATAGATGAGGAAACTAACAGATGTCTTAAACCTCTTGTCAATATTCCAGCACTGGCAAGTGTCAGGTACGTTGCCTGTTCCAATTAACAGTAGGTAAGTCACATGATATTCACAGCCTCCTTGATCACATATGATCCGTGAACATGTTCTGCATTCTTCGGTGCATTGTGTCTGTCATGGGTCTGCACAAGCTCCTTGCATTCTGCTGAAATCTCCTTAAGTAGATGCTTCTGAAGACAGGCCACAGTGAAGACATAATTCCAGACAATGCTCTTCATTTCTGGCTGCATTGAATTTATGAGTGAATATGAATTTCCTTAAAAAATCAAAACAACTCACCACTCTAATGGCTGTCCAGGTGAAGAATCCCCTTATCTATAGTGCCCACACTGCTTCCGCATCAGCCAGGTGCTCAGTGTCTTTGCTGAGCAAATCAGCACAGTGTTAGGTTGTTTATCTTGCCTATGGAAGGCAGACACATCCAGACTGCTCACCTTCATGCACACTCCCTACGTGGCTCTCTAAATTATTTTTAGTAGGGGCCGTAATTGCTGTGAAGATGGAGCTTCCGAAGGCTCTTAACCATGAACCTGTCGAGCAGCATAGCTCTGGCGAAGTTTTGTAAGGGTAATGAAACATTCAGACAGGACCAAACTTGCCTAGGATCATTCAGTCAAGGTCTAGACCTAGGAGAAGTATTAGCAATGACCTCCAGGTATCCTCCTCCAGTCCAAGTGAAATTAGATAGCAAATGGCTATGAAATATTTCTACCACCATCTGGCAAAACGAGGTTTTCTAATTGTCTGTGTCACAGGCTAAGCTGAAGGAGGAAGAGTGGCAGGAAACTAGTTCCCCTGGATAGAAGGGAACATTTACGATGCCTGTCACCACCTGGGTTCTGAATACCAAATGTAATGCTGCTCTACCTGAATGAAGGTGGGGAGGTGAAGGCGGGGCTTTCTGGGACACCTAACATGGAGACCCAGACCTCAAGGGGGATTCATTTAAGTACATTCAGGATTTTGCTCCAAATAGAATACTTTCACATCCATGTGTATAGTTTTGCATAAGTGAGTTCAAAGCATACAAGCAAGCAGGTATGGTAATCAGTCACACACACACACAAAAGAGATGAGGCTGGACACATGGTTGTGTGGTTAAAGGTGCTTGCTTACTAAGCTACCAGCCTGGGATTCAAGTCTCAAGCCCCACATAAAATCAGATGCAAAAATGGTGCAATGTTGGGTTTTCTTCTCTTTTAAATTTTTGTTTATTTTATTTATTTGTTTGAGAGAGACAGAGGGGTAGGGAGGAAGAGAATGGACCCACCAGGGCCTCCAGCCACTGCAAAGGAACTCTAGATGTATGCACCACCTTGTGCATCTGGTTTACATGGATACTCGGGAATCGAGCCTCGAACTGGCGTCCTTAGGCTTCACAAGCAAGCACTTAACTGCTAAGCCATGTCTCCAACTTTCAGGTCTTCCTTTGCAGCAGTGAGAGACCCTGGTGTGTGTGTGTGTGTGTGTGTGTGTGTGTGTGCACATACACACACAAATACAAGTTTTACAAATGAGACTTCTTCCTGTGATGCAGAGCTGGTTTCTTTGCAGTGTTGTGAAGTGAGAGTTTTTGAGTATTGTCTTCCCCTGTCCTTTGCTGCCCACCTCTCAAGCATCCATCCAGACAGGTTCCTGTGATACTGAACAGTTGCCCCTCCCCATTTCCTAAAGGTTTCTGTCATAGATTGATCTTTCTCTTGGACACTCCTCCAGGTTGAGCTTATTACCTCATTGCTTTGCCATTGCAGAATTTATAGTTTAAAAGAATTGCTGCTGGCTGGGAGCTGCCAGCAGAAAGCTCGGAGATTCACAGTCCTCCTGAATTAGGGCAACAGATACCTAAGTAAGATCAACCTGTTACTCCTCTAGCCCTTGGGAGGAGATTTCTCCCTCTCCACCCTCCTTCTGCAGAGTTAACAATTTAGATTAAATTAGCTAAGAACACAAGATGGTAATTTTCATTTGTAAAGAGATTAAGTTCTTTTTTCTTCTTCTCAGGCTAGAACAACATAAACACAAAGATAAATTGAAATGGGATTTTATATTTAAATAGATTTCTCTAATACAAGTAATAATAATTTGCAAGGAAAGCTCTTTGGATAATTCTGAAGTGTCTGACCGTGGCATTTAAATGACTACAGGTAATAAACTGAGGGATTTGGTTTGTGATGCTGGCCTTGAGCTACTTTAGTAGACCAGTGGCTCTCCCTCCAGGAGGACTCACAGGCCTCTGACCCACCTGACCCAAGGCTAGGATACCAGCGTGGAACAGAAGTAACCCAGGAAGTAAATGGTCTTCAGCTTAGAGTCATTTACATTCATTATGCACCATAATCATTTGGCCAAATGTTTTATACTGGAGAAACTCTTACTCATGCTATAAAACATAATCAAATGCCTTTCATGATAATGAACTACTCAGGTTTAATGAATTTTTCCTTAAACATGGAGTTAATGCTCTATTTTAGAATTACTTTTGTCCAGTGAGTATTTAAATGACTGAACACTCATATAGTCTATGGAATATCTAATAGACACTGGGAAAGTGGAGAGAGAATGTCAGTCCCATCTTTTTTCATTTGCTTAAAAACCACATTATTAGAAATAAACATGAAAAGGAAAGAAATAAGCATGATGGAAATTCTATCATGTCAATACAATTCACTCATCTCTGCACTTGGGTGATTTCTAAAGAAATAGTGTGGTTTCTTCTTACCACCTGCTCCTTTGGTCATAGATTAATGACATCTGACCAAGCATGAAGGCATGCTGGGGCCATCTGCCATCTGCGGACGTGTTTCCACTTTTCCAAGCAGGATCCTGACAGGTTACATGGCACCACTCTCAGTCCAGTCATCCTTTCAGCTCTATGACCCAGATAGTCTGATAACAGGAATTCAGTATCTGCTTCCTAGGACCACATCTACCTTGTCTGCTTGCTGATGGTTAAAACACTGACCCCTGGGATGGAGAGATGGCTTAGTGGTTCAGCGCTTGCCTGTGAAGCCTAAGGACCCCGGTTTGAGGCTCGATTCCCCAGGACCCATGTTAGCCAGATGCACAAGGGGGCGCACGCGTCTGGAGTTCGTTTGCAGTGGCTGGAGGCCCTGGCGCGCCAATTCTCCCTCTGTCTCTCTCTCCCTCCCTCTCTCTCTCTCTCTCTCTCTCTCTCTCTGTCTCTTTCTCTCTCTGTCACACTCAAATAAATAAATTTTAAAAAACACTAACCCCTATGTCATTTTAGTGATAATAATGGCTTTTCTCTTATATAATAATAGGATGTCAACTAAAACTTATGCATTTGTCTCCATGCTTTCATGTGGGTTACATGGTTGAGAAAAATCGATGCCAAAACTCTTCATTCTAAACTCTCTTACCTGCAAGCCACGCCCTTACACATACTGCGCCATGTTGTTGCTATTTACGGCCACAGTCTCTGCTGCTGCGATCGTTGTGCACTCTTCTACCATCTCTTCATCTGCTCCCTGTTGCTATGGCGTCAAGAGAGTCTGAAAAAGAGGAGGACAGGGAGATAGGAAAGACACCCCTCTGCCTGTGCCCATTTGTATGGTTGCGGTTGTCTTGAGTCTCAGACCAGCTTCCAGACTTTCTCCTCCAGGTTGTGGGCAGGTCTCCCTGCTGTCATTATTGACACTCCTCAGGAAACCACACTGGCTGTCACAAAGTGCTGTGCGCAACAGGAATGTCATCAGTCCAATGATTAGGGGACTTGCTCTGGCTGTCACTAGTTGTGCCACCCAGGCAAAGCCATGTGTGTCCAATGAGTTGCACTTGAAAACAAGGGAGCAAGAATAAATGGTTTTGAAGTCGTGGTGATGGTCACAGATGTGTTTCTGGCACTGGTAGCTAGTCCACTCTCCCTTCCTCCATTCTTTCACTTAGAAAGAGACTTCATTGCTGGCTTGTGAAGCAGCTCTTTCATGATCATGAGGCAATTACTGTGAAGACAAAGGCACAATTCAGTTTGAAGAACTAGGCCCCAGTGGCGTCTTTCAGGTGCCATCCTCCACTGGACAGCCTTTTCTCAATATTTTTTGATGTGGAACAGTGAACCTGCTCTTAGAGGTTTTCTATTGTGAACACCTGTCTGTCTGCTATTCTGATGAACACCACATGTTGCAGTCAGGTTTGCACTGCTGGCTGAAATCACCCGACCAAGAGCAGCTTGTGGGGAAAAAAAAAGGTTTATTTAGACTGAAAGCCTCCAGGGCAAGAAGCTCCATGATGGCAGGGGAAAACAATGGCATAAGCAGAGGGTGAACATCACCCTCTGGCTAACATAAGGTGGACAATAGCAACAGAGAGTGTGCCAAACAGTAGCAAGGGGGAGCTGACTGTACCACCCATAAGTCCATCCCCAACAATACACTGCCTCCTGGAGGGGTTAATTCCCAAATCTCCATCAGCTGGAAACCTGGCATTCAGAACACCTTAGTTTATAAGGGACATGTGAATCAAACCATCACATTACGCCCCTGGCCCCCATAAACTGATAACCATACATGATGTAAAGTGCAATGCATTCATCCAACTTTAAAAACCCCATAGTTTTTTTTTTTTTTTTATCAATTCCAATGATGTTCATACCTCCCCATAGTCCAAGATCTTTTAACTGAGCCATAATACCAAAAAAAAAAAAAAAAAAAAACAAAAACCCAAAACCCCATAATGGCACAGAATAAACATTCACACTGCAAAAGATGGCATTGGGCATAGCAAAGAAATATTCAGCCAATACAAGATTTAAAACAACTAGAGCAAACATCAAACTCTGTAGCTTCAAGTCCAACAACTCTAGCCAGTGACAAATCTCCAAGTCTGATAATTCTAACCAGCAGCAAGTCTCTGGCATTCCAATTTCACCCCTCCAGCTAGGCTACTCACAGTCCTAGAAAACTTCATCTGGAGCCAGCAGCTGTCCTTGCCAGCCATCTTGTGGTCCTGGCATCTCCACTGGTTCTCCACTGCAAGCCACGGTTCAACCTCAGAGCTCCATTGGGTCTCCATGCTGGCATCCAACAAACCTGCTTCACACTGCCCATGTCTATTTCCAAACACAAGACTGTTGCAATTCAATGACCCTTTTTTTCCTGCATTTCTTACATTCTACAATACCAGGCAGGGTGGCAATTTAATCCAGGGGGGTTATATAGCAGACTTTGAAGAACACTCCTCGAGCACTCAGCCCCCTTTAAAAGAATCTACATTCTTCCGGTGCCCTAATGCAGGTCAGCTGGCCCAATCTCAATGGTTGTAATCTCTCAAACAATTGCAGGTGAATGGGCAGCAGTTTAGGCCCAGAGATTTCATTTCTGTGCCGTATCTTTCTGTTTGCACCAGTCCATTTCTATGCAATGCAACCCTGCACAACTTCTCAGAACATGGCCATAACAGCAAACCTCTCATACAAACTGCTTCTAACTGAGTCCAGACAAAGCTCTTTCCCATCATCATAAGCCAAACCTCACAGTCCATAGTTCTTACTGCCTTCAGGTCTTTCAACTCTGACCAGAATAGTCCATCAAGCTGTACTTACAGTAATGAAGGGTATCTCTTGCACCAAAGTTTCAAATCCTCCCACATTCTTTTTGAAAATCAGCTCCAAAAGGCTAAAGCCTCACAGTCAGATGTCTAGCAGCAATCCCACTCCCCAGTAACATTACTGTTGCAATCAGGTTCACGTTGCTGGCAGAAATCACCCAATTATGAACAACTTGTGCGAAAAAAGTTTTATTTTGGCTTACAGACTCAAGGGCAAGAAGCTCCATGATGGCAGTGGAAAATGATAGCATGAGCAGAGGGTGGACATCACCCTTTGGCCAACACAAGGTGGACAATAGCAATAAGAGTGTGTGCCAAACACTAGCAAGGGGGAGCTGGCTATAACACCTATAAGCCCACCCCCAACAATACACTGCCTCGTGGAGGTGTTAATCCCCAAATCTCCACCAGCTGAGAACCTAGCATTCAGAACACCTAAGTTTATGGGGTATACCTGAATTAAACCACCACACCACATTCAACTAGCACTGCTCATCAGACTTTCAGAGATCAGTAGCTATGCACAGTATTTAATTCATAGAAGGGGATACCTAGAGTTTTTGCTTGTTTGGGTTTTTTGAGATAGGTTTGCTATATAATCAAGGCTAGCTCTGAATTCATGGCAATCCTCCTGTCTCAACTTCCCCAGTGCTAAGATTACAGACGTATGTCACCCTGAGCTTTGTAAAACTTGTCTGTTAATGAGGAAGGTTAGAGCTGGAGTTGCTGGGTCATGCCTGAGTCCAGGAACAGAAAAAGCAGAAGCCATTTAAGCTTCTAGGAATTTTAGATGTTGGAAACATATCCTGTGCATGAGATTCCATATCACATGGCTCATTAGGATCTGTTGTGGCTGGGTTCTGACATTTGCTAACCAGTAGAATTAGAAGGATTGTTCGTAGAGACTTTAGAATGCTGGTCCACTGTAGGCATAACTATACAAAGGAAGGATTCAGGAAAGAATTTCTGGGAAAGAGTTTCATAGATCCTAAAAGAAAACAAATTAGGAGCAACAGAAGCACTGAGCAGCCTTGAGCTCAGTGAATAGACTAGGGTATCAACCACATATCACAACTATTTTTTTCTTTGTTTGTTTTTTTGAGGCAGGGTTTCGCTGTAGCCCAGGTTGACCTGGAATTCACTATGTAGTCTCAGGGTGGCCTTGAATTCACAGTGGTCCTCCTACCTCTGTCTCCTGAGTGCTGGGATTAAAAGCATGCACCACCATGTCTGGCAACACAACTATTTTTAATTGAATTCTATTGTAATAAAAAGTTTCAGTAAATAAAACAAACAAACAAACAAAAAGGCCCACCAAAAAAAATTTATCTTCATGAGATGAGCTTTAGCATTTTTTGTAGATAATAGTGTTTTAATTTCTAACTGTCTTTAGATGATAAATCTGAGCCCAATATTCATAACATTCTTTTCTTATATCTTGATAATAAAGGTATTCATGCATCAAAACATGAAGTATTAAATTTAAAGATTACTTCCTGTTGACAACTAGGAGATAATTGTAACAATTTTTCAGACTATGGGAGAAAGATATTTCTACACACTAACGTAACTAACTTCCTTGCTAGTTTTTAGGTAAATATTCATTTCTGATTGCTTTTGATATACAAGTACAGTCATTGCTTGCAACACTGAATGACTGGCAATTTCCACTTTGAAATAAAACTTGTATCTGAAAGGCAGTTTGCCAGTGAAACTGATTTAATAAGTAAATATTTAATCTTCAAAGAACTTGATAGAAATAGTCTAGCATTTTATGCATTCACATCTTGATAAATACCAGTAGCTTGCTAAAATAAATTAAAATGCAACTTCCATCTTCAAACAAAAAGCCCTTGCAAAAAGATGCTGGCTTGAAATTTGAAAACATTGAAGATGTATTTTGTTGAAAGATGTAGTGGAAATATGTTACCTAGGTTACATGAATTTATGATAAAAATATGAAATGAATGTGTTCTAAGGATATAATATACCTCCTTGCAATTTTGCTGTATCTGAAATCTGTTGCTAATTTGATAGCTCCTGCCTTATAACATCATTCATATGTTTTTTAAGTCAAATAGAAAAAAAAATCTTTTCTAGGGTGTCAATATCCCTGCTGCATAAAGATACAATGGTTTATTCAGAACATGTCATTTTTATCATAGGTCACTCAAGAGAGAAGGAGAGAGATCTGGTTTGCTTTAAAAGACTTCAGAATGGAAGCAGAAACCTTGGTTCAGAGTTTTTATTAATATGTTCAATTCTCAGAAAATAATTGATAATCCTGTTATAGAAGTGACAGTATAGAATCATGAAAAGATGTGCTTTCCAAGTGAAATAGCTTGCATTGGAACCCTAGTTTTCTCCACTCTGGCAGACACTTGTTTGGATGACTCAACAATTCACAGAGTCCATCACTTTCCCTGTGAGTGGCTAGAACTATTAATTCTCTTTTTAAAAATTTATTTTAATTAACTCTGGACATGCTTAGTATATAAACAACACATTTTGGTATCTTTTCCCACCTACCAGCCATTTTGCTAAAGAGGCGTTCCTCATTGGGGATGCAGTCAACCTCATGGAGATTATGTGTCATGAATTATAGGCGCAGCAGTCAGTTATGGGGGAGAAGCAATGTCTCTGTGCAAAATGTCCCAACTTGTGGTGCTAACAATCTTTTCAACCCCTCTTCCAAAAAATTCCCTGAGCCATGTTGGGTGCATTTTAAGTCTACTTCAGTAATGGGCTCTTAGGAGCCTGTGGAACTCTGCTTTGGTAGGTGTTGAGTGTCCTTAGTGTCTCTCTCCTTCACTCTTGTGCTGATATCAGGTTCAAGGAGAAAGCAGCACTCTTTCTCATTTCCCCAATTCCTCTGTGGTTTCAGCTGGGGCTGGGGTGGCGTGTGCTGGGTCATTTATCTCCTCAGATCTTGCTCCAATCTGAAAAAGAGAAGCAGAATCTCCAATGGAGAGTGAAGTCAACACTGGTTAAATAGAATAACCATTATTAATTGAGAGAGAATTCAAAGGGTGTAGACCCTCTTATATGCCAAGTATAGTGGGAGCTTGACATAGGAAAGCAAAATCGTTGTCTGGATATGATTCTGACTTGTCTCCCAGCTCTGGATATGCTTCACTTTCCATTGAGTGGATCTGTTAGCCTATCCAAGAGCAACTGGCTACCCACCATGGCTGTGTGCCACTATTGCACTTGTGTAAACATCATATCAGGTTGTCTGCTTCTGAGTTGCTTAGAATTTGAGTTGCTCAGACAAATGTTGGCCACTTTCCCTTAGTAGCTCATGTAGCACCTTCCAGTGCTAGATGGGCTAATTGTCTTGGGACTGGCCCTCTTCTAGATTCCAACCAGATCTCTCCATGGTCCATGCTAACAGTATATGGTGTCTTCAGCAGTAGGGTCTTACCATTTACCTCTGGTGGGTAATCAAGTGCTCTGACAAAAGTCTGAATTATTTGTTTTGGGAGAAGTAGTAAGTCTTTCTGATCAACAGCTCATTGTGGATGTAAACCACATCCTGGTACAGGGAATTACAGGGCTAGCACCAAGGGAAAAGAAAAAAGAAAAAGAGAAGAAAGAGAAACAGGAGAAATTTAAGGTTAGGCTTCATCTGGCGCTTTCCAGGGCCCTGATGCTCCCCCTATGGTCCTCTTGAGGGTTCCACCTTTTAGTCTCACTTCCAGGATATAGGATTATATGGAACCAGTTCAATTTGGACTCAGTTTTATGTTGCCCTCACACCTCCCCTTACCCCATGCCATACCCTGTGTATTGTCTAAGCCTTGATGTGCCATTCAGGTATGTCAGCAACTTGGGATGATCCAGGTTAAGAGCTGCAGATGAGTAAAATCATGCGACGGTTGTCTTTCCGTGATTGTATGAGCTGACTTAGAATGATCTGTTCCAAATTCAACCATTGTTCTACAAAATTCATTGTGACATTTTTTTTATCTTACTGCTGAGTAGAATTCCATCATGTAGATATACCACATTATAGTTATCAGTTCATGCAATTATGGGTACCTAAGTTGATTCAGTTCTTAGCTGTTATGAATTGAGCAGCTATAAACATGGTTGAGCAAATATCTCTGAACTAAGATGTGGAGCTTTTAGGGTAAATGCCCAGTAAGGGAATAACAGGGTCTGACGATTACTCTATCTTCATCTTTTTCAGCAGTCTCCAGATTGATTTCCATAGTGGCTGTACTAGCTTACATTCCCACCAAAAGTGAATGAGTGTTCCTATTTCTCCACATCCTAGCCAACATTTGTTTTCATTTGATTTTTAATGCTCGCTATCCTTACTGGGGTAAGGTAGAATCTCATAGTTGTTTTAATTTGCATTATCCTAATGGTTAGGGATGTGAAACTTTTCTTAAGTTTGTGTTAGCCATTTGTAATTCTTCCTCTGAGAACTCTGTATTCAGTTTTATGCCCCACTTTTGGGGTGGGTTGTTTGAATATTTATTGTACAGCTTTATGAGTTCTTTGTAGACTCTAGATTATTAGGCTTCTATCACTGGTATATCTGGCAAAGATTTTCCTCCCATTCAGGGGGTACTCTATTGTCTCTGATTATGGTACATTTATCTGTACAAAAGCTTTTTAGCTTCATGAGATCCATTGGTTGAGTGCTTGCTTCATCCTAGGCTACTGTGGTTTTGTTCAGGAAGTCTTTTCCCAGTCCTATATTGTGTTGAGTGCCTCCTATTTTTTCTTTCAGTGGTTGAAGAGTTTCAGGTATTATATTGAGGTCTTTAATCCATTTAGACTTGACTTTTGTGTTTGGCAAGATGAGTGTGTCTAATTTCATTTTTCTACATATGGTCATCCAATTTGTCCAACACCATTTGTTGAAGATGCTGTCTTTTCTCTAGTCTACATTATTGGCACCTTTGTCAGTGATCAAGCAGCTGTAGTTATTTGACCTAAGGTCTGGGTCTTCAATTCTATTCCACTGGTCTGTTTCTGTTTTTGTTCCAGTACCATGCTGCTTTATTGTCACTATGGCTTTATAATATAGCTTTAGATTAGAAATGGTGATACCACCAGAGGTGTTTTTATGTTATTATTATTTTTGGCTGAGAATATGTTTGGATTTCTGAGGCCTTCTGCCATTCCACATTAACTTTGAGATCATTTTTCAATCTCTGTGAAGAATGATGCTGGTGTTTTTATTGGCATTGCATTAAATCTGTATATTGTATATGCAGATGTATATCTGCATCTACAATCAATAGGGATATAGGCCTACAGATTAATTTCCTTGTTTCAACGCTGTCTGGTTTTGGTATTCGGGTGCTGCTAACTTCATAACCTGGTCTGCTATTATGTGGAACAGTTGGAGAAAAATTGGTTTCAGTTCTTCAAGGCAGGTTTGATAGAATTCAGTTGAGAAGCGATCTGGTGCTGGACTTTTCTATAGGGGGACATTTTTGATTACCTTTTCAATCTCCATGGATGTGATATGTTTGTTTAGTTGCTCTGAGTTTAGTTTTGGTAGGTAGTATGTGTCTAGGAATTCATCAATTTCTTCCAGAGTATTTAATTTTGTGGAGTAGAGGTTTTGGAAGTATGCTCTGATGATTCTTCCAATTTCATTGATGTCTGTTGTGATTTCTCCTTTTTCATTTCTGATTTTGTTAATTTGAGACTTCCCTCTTATTTTCCTTGATCAATTTGGACAGGGGTTTGTTACCTTGTTTATTTTTTTCAAAGAACCAGCTCTTTGTTTTGTCAATTTTTAAAATTGGATTCTTAGTCTCCAATTCATTAATTTTTGCTCTAATCTTGATAATTTCTTTCTGTCTGGAGCTCTTTGGGTTGGATTCTTCTTCTTTTCCAGTGCCTTTAAGTGGACATTCAGGTTATTAATTTGGGATCTCTCTGTCTTTGTAATGAAGGCATTTAGGGCTATGAATTTAGGACTGCCTTCATTGTGTCCCATATGTTTTGGTAGGTTGTGTTTTCATTATCATTTAATTCTAGGAATTTTACAATTTCTAGTTTGATTTCTTCCATGACACATTCATTGTTTAAAGTGTGTTGTTTAGTCTCCAGGAGCTAGTGGAGTTCTTTATGTGTCTTTTGTTAATTTCTAGCTAAAGCATTGTGGTCTGACATGATACAGGAAGTTACTTCAATTTTCCTGACTTTATGAAGGCATGCTTTTTGGCCTAATATATGGTCAGTTTTGGAGAAGGTTCCATGGGCTGCTGAGAAGAATGTGTTCTTTAGAGTTCAGGTGGAAAGTTCTGTAGATATCCATTAGGTCTAGTTGATCTAGGATGTTGTGGAGCTCTATTACTTCCCTATTGATTTTCTGCTTGGATGATATGTCTATTGATGATAGCGAATATTGAAATATTTTACATTGATGGTGTTGGTGTTTATTTCTGTTTTATTGTCAAGTATATTTTGCTTTGTAAATTGTGTTTCATGCATATATATTAATGACTGTAAGAAGTAGCTTTCTTTATCCTTTCTGATTACATTTGCTTTGAAATCTATTTTATCACATATTAATATAGCAACACCCACTTGTTTTCTATTTGCATTTGCTTGGAATATCATTTTCCCACCTTTCACCCTGAGGAGGTGTCTATCTATAGTGGTGACATGGATTTCTTGAAGACAGCAGATAGAAGAGTCCAGTCTTTTGATCCAATCTGATACACTGTGTCTTTTGGTGGGTGAGTTAAGACCATTAAAATTTGAGGTTATTACTGTGAGGTTTGAATTAATCACTGTCATCATCAGTTGTTTTATGCTTTCTTGTACTTTGTACTATTTTGAGCCTGGTCTGTTCTCATTATTGTGATCTTCTTATTGGCTCTTGAGATTGGTTGTTTGTTCTGCGTGGAGTATTCCCTCAAGTATTCTCTATAGGCTTGGCTTTGTGTTCATATAATCATAGAGTTGACAGTTTTAATGGAAAAGTTTTCTTCCACCATCGATTATGAGGAATACTTTTGCTGGGTAGAGTACCTTGAGTTGGAATCCATAGTTTTGCAAACTTTGAAGTTTTTCATTCCAGGCCCTTCTGGCTTTCAGGATTTCCATTGGGAAATCTTATGTAATTCTTGAGGGATTGCCTTTATATGTTATGAGTTGTTTCTCTCTTGCTGCTTTTAACACTCTCTCTCTTTTTTTTTTTTGTTATTATTGTTAAGAGTTTTAACTATGATGTATCTTGGAGAGTTTCTTCTTTGGTCCTGTCTGTTTGGTGTTCTGTGGGCTTCTTGTATCTGGATGGGCCTCTCTTTTGAGAGATTAAGAAAATTTTCTTCAATAATTTTTTTATACTAGTTTTATACTCAGTGAATACAGTAAACTTGGTACCATTGTTAGCCTCCTTCCTGTCCTCCCCTCCAAAGGAACCCTCCATGTTGGGGTATATGGGTTGTGCATGGTGGGGTTAGCCATCAGTTACGGGTAGGATAAAATGTCTCTGTGTATGATGACCCAACATGTGGCTCTGACATTCTTTCCGCCCCCTCTTCCACAAAATTTCCCTGAGCCATGTTGGGTTCATTTTAGGTCTGCTTCAGTGATGAGGTCTTGGGAGCCTCTGTGTCTCTGGATATCTGGTTTGGTAGGAGTTGATTGTTCTCTGTGTCTATCTCTTCATCCTTGTGCTGGTACCAGGTTCACCAAGAAAACAGCACTCTTGCTTGTTTCCCCAGTTATTCTTAGTTTCAGCTGGGGCCCTTCTGAGGTATGATGGGTGGCTCTCCTTCGAATCTGCATGTATCTGAAAAAGAGAAGCAGATTCTCTGATGGAGAGCAAAGTTAGCACAAGATAAATGGGATAACCCTTATTTTTTAGAGCAAATTTAATAGGTGTAGGCCCTCTTTTAACCCACAGTTGGTGGAAGCTTGATAATTCAGAGCAGGTTCATTTTTGGATATGGTTCTAACTTGTTTCCCAGCTCCAGCTATGGGTTCCATTCCACTGAGTGGATCAGTTA
The DNA here is from genome assembly GCA_036346955.1 of Dipus sagitta. Classification (NCBI taxonomy): domain Eukaryota; kingdom Metazoa; phylum Chordata; class Mammalia; order Rodentia; family Dipodidae; genus Dipus; species Dipus sagitta. Next base: position 36,604,600 of record CM070786.1, read on the forward strand.
GCCAAATCAAGAGCAGTTGGTTTTCCACCATGGCTGTGTACCACTATTGCACTTGTGTGAGCATCATGTCAGGCTGTTTGCTGCTGAGTAGCTTAGACCACGAGTTGCTTGGATAGATATTGATCATTTTCCCCCAGTCGCTCATATAGCACTTTCTGGCACTAGACATGCTAACTATCTGGGGACTGACTCTTCCAGCTTCCAGCCATGTCACTCCATGTTACGTGCCAACAGCATAAGGTGTCTTCAGCAGTAGGGTCTTACCACTAACCTTTGGTGGATCATCAAGCACTCTGACAGATATCTGTCTTCTTTGGGAAACCTTGTAAGTCTCTGATCTAAAGTTCATTGTGAATGATAGCCACCTGCTATCATGATGTTTTGTGTTTAACTTTGCTTATGTGGTGTATTACATTGATATATTTCCATATGTTGAACCACCTCTGCATTCCTGGGATGAATCCCACTTGATCAAGGTGGGTAACGCTTTTGATATGTTGCTGGATTCAGTTTGTGAGGATTTTGTTCAGGATCTTTACATATAAGTTCATCAGGTAAATAGTCGTGTAGTTTTCTTTTCTTGTGGCATCTCTGTCTGGTTTTGGTATTAGGGTGACTCTAGCTTCATAGGAGTTGGGGAGCTTTCCCTGTTCTCCAATTATGTGGCACAGTTTGAGAAAGATTGGTTTGACTTCTTCCATGAAGGTTTGATAGAATTCAGCTGAGAAGCCATCTGGTTCTGGATTCTTCTTTTGGGGAGGTTTCTTAATTACCTTTTCAGTCTAGATGGGCATGATAGGTTTTTTTTTTTTTTTTTTTTTTGGAGATTATTATGCTCTGAGTTCAGCTTTGGTAGATGGTATGTGCCCAGGAATTTATCCTTCTGGCTTTCAGGGTTTCCACTGGGAAGTTTGAAGTAATTCTGATGGGGTTACCTTTAAATGTGATGTGCTGTTTTTCCCTAGCTGCTTTTAGGATTTTTTCTTTTGTGCCAATGTTTAGAGTCTTAATGACAATATGTCTTGGAGAATTTCTCCTTTGGTCCAATCTGTTTGGAGTTCTTTTAGCTTCTTTTATCTTGATGGGCCTTTTTTTTTTTTGAGAGAGAGAGAGTGGGAACATTTTCTTTGATTATTTTGTTAAAGAAGTTCTCCATGCCTTTGGTCTGAATTTCTTCCCCTTCTGGGATTTCCATGATCTGGATGTAAGGACTTTTAAGTGTTTCCCACAATTTCCTCATGTTCTGTGTTTTGAACTCTTGAACTGTTTCTTCTGTCTTGTCTTCCAGATCTGAGTTTCTGTCCTCCACATGGCTAACTCTATTCTTGAGAGCCTCTAAAGAGTTTTGGGCTTATTCACTTAGGTTTGCATTTTCTACTACTTTTCAATCTATAGTTTCTAACCCCCTGTCAAGTTCCCTTTTCACATCATTTTCTGATTTTCTTGATGCTTCTTGGAATTCATCCTTGCATTTCTTTATGTCTTCATTTAGCATAGTCAGCTAATTTTTGAGGTCTTTTATTCATTTATGTTTTTGCTTTCCTTCATATCCTTTAACTGTCTTTGGACCCCTTCCATTTTCTTATCTATTAGGTCTAGTCTGGCGACAGCAGTATCCACATGATTATCAGTACTTTCTGGCTTTTCTACAAGTTCTACCAGTAGCTTGGTCAGGGCTGTATTGCTCACAACTTCATTTTTTTTTTATTAGTCAGTTCTGTATTCAGCAAATACAGTCAGTTTGGTACCATTATTAGGCTCATCCGTGACCTACCCCCCTCCCCTTAGCCCCTCCTTGTTGAGGTATATGGGTCATGCATTGTGGATTTAGCCCACAGTTATGGGTAAGCTAAATGTCTCTGCATATCATGACCCAACATGTGACTCTGACATTCTTTCTGCCCCCTCTTCCGCAAAATTTCCCTGAGCCATGTTGGGTTCATATTTGGTCTGCTTCAGTGATGAGGTGTTGGGGGCCTCTGAGGCTCTGGCTCTCTGATTTGGTAGGAGTTGATTTTTCTCTGCGCTGATCTCCTTCCCCCTTGAGCTGGTATCCGGTTCATCAGGAAAACAGCCCCCTTGCTTGTTTCGCCAATTTTTCTTAGTTTCAGCCGGGGCCCTTTTGAGGTATGATGGGGTGGCTTGCTCCTTAGGATCTACATCTATCTGAAAAAGAGAAGCAGATTCTCCAATGGAGAGTAAGTTAGCACCAGGACAAATGAGATAACCCTTACTTTTTTTTTATAGAGAATTTAATAGGTGTAGGCCCTCTTGTAGCCCACAATTGATGGTAGCTTGATATTGGAGAGTGGGCTTATGTTTGGATATGGTTCTGACTTGTTTCCCAGCTCCAGCTATGGGTTCCATACCAGTGAGGGGATCAGTTAGCCAAATTGAGAGCAGTTGGTTCCCCACCATGGCTGTGTGCCACCACTGCACTTGTGTGGGCATCACAACAAGTTATTTGCTGCTTAGTAGGTTAGACCATGTGTTGCTTTGATAGATATTGGTCAATTTCCCCCAGTCGCCCATGTAGCACTTTCTGGCACTAGATGTGCTGACTGTCTGGGGACTGACTCTCTTCCAACTTCCAGCCATGCCATTCTAATTTGCATGTCCATCACATAAGGTATCTTCAGCAATAAGGTCTTACCACTAACCTTTGGTCGGTCATCAAGTACTCTGACAGAAATCTGTCTGTCTTTTAGGAAACCTTGTAGGTCTCTCTGATCAAAAGCTCATTGTGGATGATAGCCCCATGCTGGATCTGGGAGTTACAGGTCAGTGCCCACTAAGAAAATGAGGAAAAAGATAACTAATATACAAGAGTTAGAGATAAGAGAGAGAGAGACAGGGAGAGGGGAAGTGAGGGAGGGAAGATGTAGGAGATTAAGGTTAGTCTTAATCTGACCCTCTCCAGTGTCTTGTGGTTCAAGTGTTCCCTGTAAGGGCCTGGTGAAGGATCAGCCATTTGGTCTGTCTTCTAGTAAGTAGAAGATTATGGTACCATTGCCGTTTGGGTCTAGATTTGTGTTTCCCACCCCTTTGATGCCCTCCCCTCCCTCCCCTTCCATCCTAGTGTCTAGTCTAGGAGATGCTTGCTGGGTATGTAAGGTATCTTCGGTAGATTCAGGTTAGGTGCTGTAGATGAGTGAGACTATGTGGCGATTTTTTTTCTGTGGTTGGGTAAGTTCACTGAGAATGATCTGTTCCAGGTTCAGCCATTTTTCCTCAAATTTCATTGTGTCATTTTTTCTTACTGCTGTATAGAATTCCATTGTGTAGATATACCACATCTTAGTTATCCATTCTTCTAGTGATGGACATCTGGGTTGATTCCAGCTCTTAGCTATTACAAATTGAGCCACTATAAACATGGTTGAGCAAATCTCTTTAGTCTGTGGTTTGAAGGTTTTAGGGTAGATGCCCAGTAAGGGAACAACTGGGTCTGTTGGTATCTCTATACTCAGCTTTTTCAGAGGTCTCCATATTGCTTTCCAAAGTGGTTGTACCATCCTACATTCCCACCAACAGTGGATGAGAGTTCCTACTTCTCCACATCCTCGCCAGCATTTATTTTTATTTGATTTTTTGATGTTTGCTATCCTTATTGGGGTAAGGTGGAATCTCATAGTTGTTTTAATTTGCATTTCTCTGATGATTAGGGATGCTGAACATTTTCTTAAGTGTATGTTTGCCATTTCTATTTCTTCCTCTGTGAACTGCCTGTTCAGCTCTTTGCCCCATTTTGTGAGTGGGGTGTTTGACTTCTTACTGTTTAGATTTCTGAGTTCTTTGTAGATTCTAGAGATTAGTGCTCTATCAGTTGGATAACCCACAAATATTTTCTCCCATTCTGTGGGTAATCTATTGGCTTTGCTTATTGTATGCTTGTCTGTAAAGAAACTCTTCAGCTTCATGTGGTCCCATTGGTTGAGTGATGGTTTAAGTTCATGAGCTACTGGGGTTTTGTTCAGGAAATCTTTTTCCATTCCTATATCATGGAAAGTACTTCCTAAATTTTCTTCCAGTAGTATTTGAGTTTCTGGTCTTATATTGAGATCTTTGATCCATTTGGACTTGAGTGTAGTGCATGGTGAAATGTGTGGGTCAAGTTTCAGTTTCCTGCATATGGTTATCCAGTTTGTCCAGCACCATTTGTTGAAGATGCTGTCTTTTTTCCAGCCTATATTGTTTGGGCCTTTATCGAATATCAAGTAGCTATAGTTGCTTGACCCAAAGTCTGGGTCCTCAAGTCTATTCCATTGATCTATACTCCTGTTTTTATGCCAGTACCATGCTGTTTTTATTACTATGGCTTTGTAATATAGCTTTAGATCAGGTATGGTGATGCCTCCAGAGGTATTTCTTTTGCTGAGGATATGTTTGGAAATGTGAGGCCTTCTGCCTTTCCATATGAAATTGGAGATCATTTTTTCTATCTCTGTGAAGAACAGTGTAGGGATTTTAATTGGAATTGCATTAAATCTGTAAATTGCCTTTGGTAGGATTGTCATCTTCACAATGTTAATCTGCCTATCCAGGAACATGGGAGGTTTTTCCATTTTCTCAAGTCCGCCTCAATTTCTTTTTTGAGTGTTTTTATGTTTTCATTGTATAGATCTTTCACTTCTTTGGTTAACGTTATTCCAAGGTATTTTATTTTTTTTGTTGCAATTGAAAATGGGACTATGTCCCTTATTTCTTTTTCTGTATCTTTTTCCTTTGCATAAAGGTAGGCTACTGATTTTTGTGCATTGATTTTGTATCCTGCTACTTTGCTATAAGAGTTAATCACCTTCAGGAGTTTTGGGATGGAGTCTCTCGGGTCTCTTACATATATAATCATGTCATCAGCGAATAAAGCTAACTTAACTTCCTCCTTTCCAAATTGTATCCCTTTTATTTCCTTTTCCTGTCTTATTGCTTGAGCTAGGACTTCTAGTACTATATTGAAAAGCAGATGTGAGAGTGGACAACCCTGTCTTGTTCCTGATCTTAATGGGAATTCCTCGAGTCTCTCTCCATTAAGTATTATTTGTGCCTTCAGAGCTTCGTATATTGCCTTTATTAGGTTAAGATATGAACCACCCATGCCAACTCTCTCCAATGTTTTCAACATGAAGTGATGTTGAATCTTGTCAAAGGCCTTTTCTGCATCTATCGAAATGATCATGTGGTTTTTATGTTTAACCTTGTTTATGTGGTGTATTACATTGACAGATTTCCATATGTTGAAGCACCCCTGTGTTCCTGGAATGAATCCCACTTGGTCAAGGTGGATAATGGTTTTAATGTGTTGTTGGATTCGGTTTGCAAGGATTTTGTTTAGGATCTTTGCATCTAAATTCATCAGGGAAATAGGCCGGTAGTTTTCTTTTCTTGTGGCATCTCTGCCTGGTTTTGGAATTAGGGTGATGCTAGCTTCATAAAAGGAGTCGGGTAGCTTTTCCTGTTCACCAATTGTGTGGCACAGTTTGAGGAAGATTGGTTTGAGTTCCTCCATGAAGGTTTGATAGAATTCAGCTGAGAAGCCATCTGGTCCTGAGCTCTTCTTTTTTCGGAGGTTTTTTTTTTTATTACTTTTTCAATCTCCATGAGTGTGATGGGTTGATTGAGGTGATTAATCTGCTCTGTGTTTAGCTTTGGTAGATGGTATGCGTCCAAGAATTTATCCATCTCCTCCACATTATCCAGTTTTGTGGAGTAGAGGTTTTTGAAATAAGTCCTGATGATTCTCCCAATTTCACTTATGTCTGTTGTGATCTCTCCTTTTTCATTTTGAATTTTGTTAATTTGAAGCTTCACCTTTTTTTGCTTGATCAGATTGGCCAGGGGTTTGTCAATCTTGTTTATTTTTTCAAAGAACCAGCTCTTTGTTTTGTCAATTGTCTTAATTGTTTCCTTGGTTTCCAATTCATTGATTTCTGCTCTGATTTTAATTATTTCTTTCCTTCTGGAGCTCTTTGGGTTGGATTTTTCTTGTTTTTCTAGTGCCTTTAGGTGGATGGTTAGGTCATTGATTTGGGACCTTTTTGTCTTTTTTACAAAGGCATTGAGTGCTATGAATTTTCCCCTGAGGACTGCCTTCATTGTGTCCCATAAGTTTTGGTACGATGTGTTCTCATTGTCATTCAATTCCAGAAATTTTGCCATTTCATTTTTCATTTCATCCACTATCCATTTACTGTTTAAAAGTGTGCTGTTCAGTTTCCAGGTGCCTTTGGGATTCTTGGTGGGTCTTTTGTTGTTGATTTCTAGCAATATAGCATTGTGATCTGATATCATGCAGGGAATTTTGTCAATCTTCCTAAATATGTTGAGGCAGTCTTTGTGACCCAATATATGGTCTATTTTAGAGAATGTTCCATGGGCTGCTGAGAAGAATGTGTAATCTGTGGATTTGGGATGGAAGGTTCTGTAGATGTCTGTTAGGTCTAAGTGATCTATGGTTTTGTTGAGCTCTCTTACTTCCCTGTTGAGTTTCTGTTTGGATGATATGTCTATTACTGATAATGGTGTATTGAAGTCCCCAGCTATGATGGTGTTTGTGGTTATTTCTGTTTTATTGTCAAGTAGGTTTTGTTTTATGAACTGTGGTGCCCCTGTGTTTGGTGCGTACAGATTTATGATTGTAATATCGTCTTGATGGATCGTTCCCTTGATAAGTAGGAAGTGGCCTTCTTTGTCTTTTTTGATTATATTTGGTTTGAAGCTTATTTTGTCCGATATTAATATAGTACACCTGCTTGTTTCTTATTCCCGTTTGCTTGGAATACTGTTTTCCACCCTTTCACCCTGAGGAGATGTCTGTCTTTAATGGTGAGGTGGGTTTCTTGAAGGCAACAGATTGAGGGGTCTAATTTTTTGATCCATCCTGTTAGCTTGTGTCTCTTGATGGGTGAATTAAGGCCATTAATATTTAGGGCAATGACTGTGAGATTTTATTTGATCCCTGCCATATTGTGATGGTAAATGTGGGTTGGAGTTTTCATGCACATTGAAGTTTTTTGTGCCTACTCTGAGTTTGGTTGTTGTAATCTGCTTCTTGTAGGCAATTGTGTTTGATTATTTTTTTCTTCTCTGTGGAGAATTTCCTCAAATACTCTCTGTAGGTTTGGTTTTGTGTTCATATAATTGTAAAGCTGAGTTTTGTCATGGAAAGTTTCTCTTTCACCATCTATTATGAGGGATACTTTTGCTGGGTAGAGTAGTTTGGGTTGGAAGCCATAGGTGCTTAGACTTTGCAGTGTTTCATTCCTGGCCCTTCTAGCTTTCAGGGTTTCCATTGAGAAGTCTGAAGTAATTCTGATGGGGTTACCTTCGAAGGTGGTGTGCTGTTTTTCCCTAGCTGCTTTTAGGATTTTCTCTTTGGTGTCAATGTTTAGAGTCTTAATGATAATATGTCTTGGAGAGTTTCTCCTTTGGTCCAGTCTGTTTGGAGTTCTATTGGCTTCTTGTATCTTGATGGGCCTTTCTTTTAAGAGACTGGGGAAGTTTTCTTCAATTATTTTGTTAAATAAGTTGTCCATGCCTTTGGTCTGGATTTCTTCTCCTTCTGGTATTCCAATGATCCTGATATTGGGACGTTTAAGTGTATCCCACAATTCCCTCATGTTCTGTTCACAGGAGGTTTTGAACTTACTGAAATTTTTGAACTCTCTAACTGTTTCTTCCATCTTGTCTTCCAGATCAGAGTTTCTATCCTCCACTTTGCTGACTCTATTCTTGAGAGCTTCTAGTGAGTTTTGGACTTGTTCAATTAAGTTTGCATTTTATATTAGTTTTCTATGTATAATTTCCATCCCTCTGTCAAGCTCCCTTTTCACATCATTTTCTGATTTTCTTGATGATTCTTGGAGTTCATCCTTGCATTTCTTTATGTCTTCATTTAGCATGGCCAGCTGATTTTTAAGGTCTTCTTTTTTTTTCCACTCTCCCTCAAATCTCTTAACTCTCTTTGAAATCCTTCCATTTTCTTATCTAATCCTTCCAATTTCTTATCTATTAGTTCTAGTTTTGTGATGGCAGCATCCACACAATTGTCGGCCCTTTGTTGCTTTCCTGCAAGTTCTACCAATAGGTTGGTCAGAGTTGCATTGCTCATAGCTTCAATTTGGTGTTCTGGTGCTATTGGTTCTTCTATGTTTTGGTTAGGTGTATTCATTGTGGGACTGGGTGATCTAACTGGATTTTCTTGCCTTTGATTTTTCATGTTATTTCTTTTGCGCTGTGTTCTGCCCATGACAGTGTATGGGCAGATAGGTGGGTGTATCAGCCTGGGCTCAAGAACAATGGGAATCTTATGCAGCCTGGGGGAGTTGCCAAGAAGCCTGGGCTTTGGCTGTCACTTGCCAAAGCCGCCTATCTACTGCCTGGCAGGGGCACCAAAGTTGCCTGAGTTCTCAAGTGGTAATGTGCCAAAGCTGCCTGCGTTCGAACTAGGAGTGGCACTGAGGCACCAAGCACTGATGCTGCCCGAACTCTGGCTGGGCATGCTGGGAACCGGAAACAGTCTGCGCTCCCCCGCCACAGGACAATTGTGGACGGCCGCACGGCAGACAGATAGGAGATGGGACCTGAGCTGGTGCAAGCAAGAGACACAGTCTGAGCTTGCGTGGCACCTGCTGTGGGACTGGGCTTGCTCAGTAAGTGGGCGAGTGGATGAGAGTGCGGAGCAGTCTAAGCTTCCGCACGCAGGGAATAATCTTATTTGCCAAAGCCGCCTATCTACTACCTGGCAGGGGCGCCAAAGTTGCCCGAGTTCTCAAGCGGTAATGTGCCACAGCTGCCTGCATTCGAGCTAGGAGTGGCACTGAGGCACCAAGCACTGAAGCCGCCCAAACTTTGCTGGGAACGCTGGGAAGCGGAAGCAGTCTGCGCTCCCCCGCCACAGGACAATGGTGGCCCGCCGGTGCGGCAGGCAGGTAGGGGGTGGCACCTGAGCTGACGCAAGCGAGAGATACAGTCTGAGCTTGTGGGGCAGCTGCTGTGGGACTGGGCACACTCAGTAAGTGGGCGAGTGGACGAGGGTGTGGAGCAGTCTAAGTTTCCGCGCTCAGGGAACAACCGGTGCGCGCGGTGGCAGCCGTGCGGGCTCCGGAGCAGCAGCAGCGGCAGGGGTGGAACTGTGAACACGGCGGTTATTTGGGGTGAGGGGTGCCTACCCGCCCGCAAGGGGATCAGCGGTTCCCTGTTCCCCCACCTCTGTGCCCTCCCAGATTTCTCTCCCCTAAAAGCCACTATGTACCCTTAATATCTTGCCTTTCTTTCCCCGGGATTTGCAGCGCAGCTAGGCAGTCGCCATCTTTGCCGGAAGTCGCTCACAACTTCATTTTGATGCTCAATTCCTAATGTCTGTTCTATGTTTTGATTAGAGACATCCATTGTAGGGCTGGGCAATCTTATTGGATTTACTTGCATTTGATTTTTCATGTTATTCCTTTTGTGCTGTGGTCTGCCCATCACAGTGTACGGGCAGCAACAGTGGGGCTGTGGTCTTGATGGGCAGCAGAGTGGTGACTCTTTGGGGAAGTGGGCCTGAGGTCGCTCGGGCAAGCAGAGCGCCTGAGGTCACACACAGGTGGGCAGGTGTGCAGGCAGGCAGACCAGGCCTGAGGTCACATGTGGGCAGGTGGGCTGGCAGGCAGGCAGAGCAGGCCTGAGGTCTTGCATGGGCCAGTGGAGTGGGTCTGAGGTCACACGTTGGTGGGTGCAGGGACTGAGGTCACATGTGGTCAGGTGGGCTGGTTGAGTGGGCTTGAGGTCATGCACAGGTGGACAGAGCAGACCTGAGGTTGCACGTGGGCGAGCAGAGGTTGCTTGTGGTCATGTGTGGGTGGGGGAAGCCAGGAAATCTCCTGCGTGCAGTGGCACAGGTGGAACTATGCTGACCTGTGTGCCCTTGCCAGCAATTAGTGCAGGAGTATCCTGAGGCTGGGACTATGGCTAGGGTAGCTGCTTGAGGGGGAGGGTTCTGGGACTGGTGGGCTACCCAAAAGGTGAAGAAATCACCCAATTACCTTTTTCTGACCCTTTGTGCTCTCCTGCTGGCAGTCTAGTAGAGGCTGCTCTCCCCTAAAAGACCCAGTGAACCCTTAATGTCCTGCCTTTCCTTCCCTGGGAGGTATGGCGTGGTTAGGCAGATGCCATCTTGACCAGAAGTCTCTTCTTCAATAATTTTGTTGAATATGTTCTCTATGCCTCTGGCCTGGATTTCCTTTCCTTCTTGTATACCCATGATCCAGATGTTTGGTCATTTTATGCTATGCTATAGTTTCCTCATATTCTGTTTACTTGATTTTTTGAGCTTTGCTAAGTTTTTGGCTTCCCAATCAATTTCTTCTGTTTTGTTTTCCAGGTCAGAGGTTCTGTCTTCCACATGAGTAACTCTGTTGGTGAGGGGTTCTAGAGAGGTTTTTATACTTTCCATTTGATTTTTGTTTTCTGTTGTGTTATTGTGCATCATGTCCATGTCTTTTTTGAGGTATGATTTCAATTGGAGTTCTGATTTTCTTGATTCTTCCTGGAATTCATTCTTGCATTTGATCAAGTCTTCATTAAGCTTAATCAGCCAATTTTTAAGATCTCCCAAATTTTTGACTCACCTTCAATTTATTCATATTTCTTTGGAGGCTTCTAACATTTTATTCAATGAAATTAAGCCTACTATCCAAAGCTGAGTGCTCTAGGAGATGATCACTGTTCAATTTCATTGATATGATTGCTGGTTCTTTGATGGTTTGCTTCCAGTTCAGTGATTTTTTTTTTCTTTTGATCAGGGTCTCATTTGTTGTTGTGTTTTCATTTTGGGAATGAGTTTCTGTTTATTTCTCTATGATTTCATTGGAGGTTTCCATTGTAGGACTGGGTATCCTTGATGGAGATCTCTGTTTTCTGACTTTCATTGGCTTTTTTGCATTGTTGTCTACCTACCTTAGGAGGACCCTTTATTTTATTGATCAGGAAGCAAGATTTTGTCCTTTGGCCCATGCACCCTCTGACTCAGGTGAACAGGGATGTTGGTACCCAGTTGCCAGTAAGTATACCTGGGCAAAAGGCCTGATTCCACAGCTCACACAGGGACCAGGCCTCCCCAAGCAAAGCACAATGGGACCTAGCAGGACCAGGGAGTTGTGAAGTGCCAGGGAACAGAGATCTGGCCTAGTCACTCCATGCTGTGTCCACTCCCAGGCAGTGCAGCCCAGGGAACCTGTACCGGGGAACTGGGAGAAGCCAGGAAACAGGGGTCTTCCTTACTCACTCCATACTTCCACACCTACCTGCACACTGTCTGCTCAGGGAACCCAGCCCAGGGAACTGAGAGGAGCCAGGAAACAGTGGAACTGCTAATTCTACTGCCTCTACCTCCTTCCCGATGAAGTTGTTTGTCCAGCTGAAAGGAAAGCCAGCATAGCATCTCTAAGAAGTTTTCTCTTTCAAAAGACAAGGATCTGGGCTGGAGAGATGGCTTAACGGTTAAGCGCTTTCCTGTGAAGCCTATGGACCCCGGTTCGAGGCTCGACTCCCCAGGACCCACGTTAGCCAGATGCACAAGGGGGCGCACGCGTCTGGAGTTTGTTTGCAGTGGCTGGAGGCCCTGACATGCACATTCTCTCTCCCTCTCTCTATCTGCCTCTTTCTCTCTGTCTGTCGCTCTCAAATAAATAAATAAAAATAACAAAAAAATTAAAAAAGACAAGGATCTGAGAAGAAAATCATTCTTTATTTCACCACTACTACTATAATACCCCACATTAGATGTGCTAATGGATAAAGAGATTGTAGCCATATTAAAAAAATATTTTTATATATCTATTGGAAGAGTGTGGTGATTTGAATGTAATGTACCCACAGCCTCAGGGATTTTCCTTTAATATTAACTTCCTACTTAAGTCTCCAGAAGGTAGAATCCTGCTGGAGATGGTGTGTCACTAGGGGCAGATCTTGTGTCCAGCCCAACTAGGAGTGTCCTGAATCAGCTCATACTGACTGGTGTTGGTTTTTGTCTCTGCAAAAATGTATGATAAGGATGTATGCTAAGGTAACTGCAATAGAGTGGAAGAGGGAGGGAGGAAGAGAGGGATGAACATCAGAGAGAGAGAGAGGGAGAGAGAGAACTGGAATGGGTGCATCAGAGCCTCTTGCCATTGTACGTGTTTGTCTTTACATGGGTACTGAGTTATTGAACCCAGGCCCACAGGCTTTGCAAGAAAGTGCTTTTAAACATCGAACCTTCTTCTCAGTCCTCTTTTCACTAGGGTTGGTGGGGCAAGAAGATGCCATTGGCCCTGACATCTTGTCTCTATCTTATGAAATCAGTCACAGTCCTGGTGCTACCATTTTTGATTCCTTTTCATCTAATGAAAACTTGTTTTGCTACTAGTCACCAAAAGCATTTCTTTCTTACATGACATTTGTTATGATAGGCAGACATTTTTATTTCCCTTTGATTCCATATCATTTTCTATAAAATGCCAATAAGAGACCTAAATCTATTTGTTGCTATTGTTTTGTAAGGATTCATGAAATAATGTATTTGGATAGATTAACGGAGTTGAAATTCACTAATGAATAGGTCATTGTGATGATATTTGAGCTGTGTTGTTTTAACCCACTTGGGAAAGATAGAATTTTAAAAGTTTACCAAAATCACAAGCTATTTTACCTTATTCTTTAGTGTTTAATTCCCTCAATGAGTTTACAAAGAAGGTATGATTACCTATTTACCAATGAAGAAACTGAGGCTTAAAAACAGTCATACAAATCACAGGGCTTGCATGGGTGAGAGTGAGTGTGTCAATAATAGTTACACCTGCTTTTTTGCCTACTTCCCTTGCATGATAGGGAACTCTGGACTGCTGCTGGAGACCTCAGCCACAGGCCTGGGACAGTGACAGAGAGGCCAAAAGCTCAGTAATGGGCACGTGTGTATCTGAAGATGCTGAAAAGAGGCTGTACAGTTTGGATGTAAAATGTTCCCATAGGCTCATGTGCTTGAATACTTAGTTCTCAGCTGGTGATGAGTGTAGGAGGTTATTGAGCCCTTGTGTCCCCTTGTGTCCTGGACCCTAACTGGTGAACACAGAGATGGGGTTTTGGAGGTTGTATCCAACTTGGTTTCTGGCCTGCACACCCTGCTTCCCAGTCATCATGGGGGGAGGATCAGGGGATTAGTGACACCTGTGCATATCCTTCAGAAAATGCAGGAGAAAGATGCGACCCTGGAGTGACTTGAATTTCATCTGGCGGCAGCACCACCTGAGAGGCTCCTGGAGCTCTAGGCTGGGAACTTCAATTTCTAACAAGTTTTGCGGTGCTTCTGATGCTTCTGGCTAGAGTGTGGCACTCTGAGATCCAGGGCCCCAGTCACTCTTAGCACCCTGCATTGGTAGGTGATGATTTAATTTAAAGCTCTTCAAAGGTTCAGAAGTTGAAGCAAGTAGTGAATCATCAACACTTCTTAGGAACAAGCGACAGAGTGTATAAAATAAGTAGAAAGGAAGTTCACACATGAAAAGTATCTGATTTTTAATAAAGACTAAGATGTAAGGTTTGTACCACCAGTTTTATTTTTCCATAAAAGGCAGTGTAGTTAATGCGGAGGGAGGCACAGGGACCTCACTAACTCAGACTTTGGGGACTAGGAGGGATGGTCTTATGATGCTTTTCTGTTCATTGTTAAGAATGACTAAGTAAGAAAATAGATAGAAATAATTAATCCCCATAGAAAAACTTTTTAAAAGGAAATATAGAAAACCCTATTTTCTCAGAATAGCCTCCTAAAGGGAAAGTTTAACTGGAAGATAAGAAGTAAACCCAGTGTTTCCTGAGGCTTTTTGTAGAGTTCTTCTGTCCTCAATTCACTTTGCTGTGGTTTAGTCTAACCACTGCAAACGTATGGGGGCGTTTGATGTGCAGCTGGGGTGGGTGTTGAGAACAGTGTGTGGCAAATGTCATCCTAGAACCTCCACCAAAGATGAATTGCAGTTAGAAACTCAGGAGGCAATCCTCACTAAAACTCCATTGCCATTGTTCATGGAAAGATTTCTCAAATTTACATAGAAGCACAAAAGACCCCCAGTAGCCTGGGCAAATGCACATTGCTGGAGGTATCACAATACCTGATCAGAATTATACCACAGAGCCACAGTGACAAGACCTGCATGGTACTGGCATAAAAAAGACACATAACCAGATGTGGGCGCACATGCCTTTAATCCCAGCATTCAGGAGACCAAGGTAGGAGGATCACTATGAGTTTGAAGCCAGCCTGAGACTACATACAAAAAAAAAAAAAAAACGAAAATAAAAAATAAAATAAAACCAAAACAACCCCATACAAACAACGATAATAAAAACAGGCACATAGACTAATAGCAGACACATAAGTAAACCCATACAATTACAATCATCTGCTAGAGAAAAGACATTTTTGAAACACATGTTGGTGGGAAGAATGGTCATCCAAACTTGGATGAACAAAACTAAATCCACATGTCTCACTCTATATATTAAAAAAAAAATCCAAAACTGATCAAAGACCTTAATGTAAAATGTGAAATTTTGATGAAACTGCTGCAGGAAACCCTTGATAAAACTCTGTCACTTATAGGCACAGGGAAGGACTTTCTGAAAAGATGTCAGTAGCACAAATGGTAACAGTAAGAATTTACAAGTAGGATTGTATCACATTAAAAAGTTTCTCCATGACAAATGAAACAATCAACAGAGTAAAGAGGCAGCTACAGACTGGGAGTAAATCTTTGCCAGCTCTTCATTTGACAAGGGATCAACATCCAGAATCTGCATAGAACTCAAACAATTAAATACCAAAATAACAATTAATTCAATCAATAAATGAGCACATAATCTGAGCAGACTATTCTCAAGAAATGTACAAATAATCAAAAAATGCTTGAAAAAATTTTCAAATCCTTATATATCAGTCTCAGAAAGACTAATTTTGCATATTTTATCTCATATGGTATCAAGATTAAAAAAATGAAAGACATGAAGGTCAAAGGGGCACTATTTGGGAGGATGAAGGGGAACAGCAGGAATGGGGAGGGTAGAAATGTGAGCAGTAGGGGGTTGAATAGGATTAATGTACACTATATACATAAATGAAAATGTCATAATGAGGCCCATTATTTTGTACAATTAATACTTAGTAGTAATTTAAAAAAAATCTATTTGCTAAACTCCACACTGTATAAATCTGTAGTGAATATTTTAAATGTTTCACAACTTAAATTTTACTGGTTTTCCTGAAACAAAACTCTTCCTGACCCTAATTTGCTTGAGTGATTTTGAATTATTAGGGAAAATACAATAGCAAAGTGAGACAGTATGCACTAATAATTATAACCAATCCTGGAGAATACTGAATAGTCTTCCCTTCTTTAGACCCTCATAGTACTTTGTGTTTCTTGTTTTGTTCATTGTATTCATCCTCTTTATTGTAAGTATATGGTTTATTTATATCATTAAAGGTGGGGAATATCTCTAAGGTCAGTTGCTGATGGGAAAATATGCAGCCTTAGGAGGTTATGTGACCTGCTTCAGACCACACAGCTGCCTAGTCCCTCTATTGGTAGCAATGCATTTTGCCATGTGTGACCTAGCTCCTTGTTCATTGAAGGTTCTGTATGAGTCATCTGAACTTGGCTAATTGCTTAGTGTTTATGTGAGATAAATTTTAACATATAAATTGTGTGGGAAATCATCCTTGAACACAAAGCTGTTTTCTCATTAGATTAGGATACTTGGATGTCTTTTTTTATTGGATAAGCTTAAACAGAAGCTGTATTCAGCAACCGTTTATGAAGCTCTTGCTTTGTGCAAGTGATTTTTGCAAGCGTGTTACTTGTGAAGAGATATGTTTTACTCTTATAGTCTTCAAAATGGGCCTATGAATTGGGTTGTTTTATCCTCAACTTACAGAAGAGGAAAGTGAGGCAAGGAGGAGTGACTACAAATCACAGTGAGCAAATGAGAGGTATACAAACCCATCTGCCTGGTGGGGTAATGCTTCTAAAAGAGGTCAGACCAAAAATTCTAGTCTCTCTGTTTTTCTGTCTCTCTCCCTCCCTTCTTCCTTTCTCCCTTCTTCTCTCTCTTCTTTGACATCTACAGTCAGATCCATAGCAGGCATCACCCACACATGTTCAAGTACATGCCAACAGCACATGATCCCCCACAACCGTGCATGAAGCAACCTAGGAGTGCCTGGAACTCAGGCCATGGAACCCAGGGACAGAATCATAAGGCTGGAAGCTCATGTGACTCTGCTGACACAGCTTGCCTGCTTCTGGAAGCTGCAGTGGTGGCCAGGGTGGTGTAGAAGTTAGAAGCCCTCCCACAAAACATCAGGGGTTGTAACTTTGCAAAGGCTGTAATTTTGTTCTGAGGAGAGTGGTGAATGTTGTGCATGAGATCTATGTCCTTGGATAACTTTTCTCATCTAAGACTTGAACAAAGTACAAAAGTGTTTAAGTTGTCCTTTAAACTTGCCAGAGAACAGAGCAGTGACTGGAACGAGTTTCCATAAAAGGAGACATGCTCATTTCCAAAGTCTTTTCTGAGATGATTGCTTTACTCAAATTTCAGATTTTCCCTGTAAGATATAGCCCTAGCCAGGGACTCTTGATTCAGACTAAGCTTGTTTTATCTTAATGACATGTGGGGATTCAACAGTAAGAAACTGGGGAGATTTTGTACCTTGAATGGAGTCCAGAGTTGGCATTTACTGGATAATGAAAAATAGAATGAGAATATGTTTTAGTAGTATAAAAACTTTAAAAAAATAGTCTTGAAATGTTATTCCCTGTGACTGTCACACCAGGCCCCTATTAAACATTTTTACTTTAGCCCTTTGGAGTCTTGGGCTACTGTCATTTGGCCTGTGTAGAGGAGGAGGCCGCTTATGCATGTAGAGTGACTTCTTGGGCACAGCCTCCTCTTAGGAAACATCATCAACCTCTTTTTTATTATAAAAGGAATCCCATCTTTTAAAGGGTGAGTAATTGTTTACATTTGAAGTCAATCCTGCAACAACACTGGAGCTAGATTGCTCTCTGAGGTCAAGATAGATATCTTGGGATATAGTCAACAGTTGAATGTCGAAAGCTCATCTCCCGAGGTTTATAGTTTTGATAGGTTTTCATTCAACTTAAAAGAAGTTAAACAGGAAGGTGAACACACCTTTCAGCTCCCAACAGCATACAAAGCTCACACATTTATCACACATGTTTCAAGATCAAACCATATTGAATTCTGATCATGTGCCTGACATAATGCTGATAGAGATGGTTTTCTGAAGAAGTTTACAGATTAGATTCATTTCAGGAATGATCAGAGTTTCTACTTTTGGGAATCATGGACCTTGGATTGGTTAAGGGCTCTGTGTTCAAGATCAAAGTCCAGTTTTGTAAGGTATCAAGGGTCTGGTGAAAAGGGAGATATTTGAGATGACTACTGACATGAATGAAATATAACTAAGAAAAACGAGCAGAATGCTAGGCAATACATATCTATGTTACTTACCTCTGAGGATCCTCTGATGGTATTAGAGTCACTGTTGTGAGTGATAGTCTGTTTTAACTTTGTAATTCTTGGAGAATCTCTCCATTTGTTTGCATGGCATATTAAGTGACCCAACTCAGTCACCATGGTGATTTGTAAAGAAAGGGTCAAGCTGCAG
Source organism: Dipus sagitta (assembly GCA_036346955.1). Classification (NCBI taxonomy): domain Eukaryota; kingdom Metazoa; phylum Chordata; class Mammalia; order Rodentia; family Dipodidae; genus Dipus; species Dipus sagitta. The sequence goes on from CM070786.1 coordinate 36,622,304, forward strand.
CCTGGCATGATTCTAGGGTCAAGCAATAAAGGAGAAGCTTTGCTAACTAAGCCAACTGTGCCCAAAATTTCCACCATCACTTTCTAATCTCAAAGTACCAAATGCTGATCAGCAGTTTGAGCCTGGGGATTCCTCACTATCTGAGAGTAAGCCTCACGGTGGTAGCTACTCACCAGATTAATGTGTGATGTACAGATGCTGTGTGCAGATTGGGAAGAAACAATGAGGTTCTCATGAAGATGATGACAAACCACTTGGGGATTTAAAATGAGCTCAGGGAATTTCTAGTTCAGTGCAAAACCTACTCTAAAAGTTCCTGATTATTCAGAATATAAAACTTAGGAATTTTGTCACTATAAGCAAAATACTGCACAACTTACCCCCCAAATGAGTTTGCTTGCAGTTAAAAAGGCTGCTTGTTAATTGTCTAGTGAAGTGTGGTAGTTTGAATAAATGTCCCCCAATACATTCAGGGGTTTATTAAAACTTCTTGGATTTCCAGCCACCTTACTGGAGGAGTTGTCACTGGGCTGTCCAGTCTAAAGGTGTGATGGTGGATTTGAAATTCCAATTTAAAGGTACGCAAAGTGCTTGACTTCCTCCAGGTGTTCTTGAAGTGTGCTGTGAGATTTGGCTTGTGGCTTTTCTCTCTGTGTTTGGTCCTGTTAGTGCAGGCCAACTTCTTCTGCTGTTATAGAACTTCCCCTGGATCTGTAAGCTTCAATAAAAATCCCTTCCTCCATAACTGTGCCTGGTCTGGAAGTTCATCTCAGTGACCTGAAACTGTCTGTTACTGGCTTCTTGGTGATTGTCTAGTGAAAATGTAAATTTAATATACCTGATGTTGTTAAGGTAGACAAATCGTAGGTAAAGACACTTTGTGTTTACTGTGTGTATTGACTTGCAAATGCTAACAATCAGGACAATCAGTTTAATTATACTTTTAAATTTATGGTGTATTAACTCATTGCATAATATAGGATTTTATTTTATTCTTTTTTGTTGATTTTTGTTTTGTCTTTTGAGGTAGGGTCTCACTCTAGCCAAGGATGACCTGGATTTCACTATACAGTCTCAGGTTAGCCTTGAATTCATAGTGACCCTCCTACCTCTGCCTCCCCAGTGCTGGGATTAAAGATGTACACCACCATGACTGACTTTTATTCTTAAGTTTATTTTATTTTCTCTCTGCTACCCAGACCCAGTTATCTTTATAGCTTTTGTTGTGTTTTTGAGACAGTGTCTCTCTATATATCTCAGGCTGTCTTTGAATTTGCCAGTATTCTTGATGCCTTTACTCATCCTTTACTAAACCCAGCTTCAGTCTTCACTTGTGTCGAAGTACTCACACTAAATATTTGATTAGTGTCTTTCCATAGGTCTGTAGAACCCTAAAATACTTAGGGTTTTGTTTTGCATGAATCTGTATTTTAAATTTCTAGAAATATTATTGTGTAGATCTCACCAAAAACTTTTAAATGCAGCACTATGTTTATAGTTAAGCCCACGCTGTAGTATATCTGTATAGCTCTTGGCTTCTGACTGCTGCTTGGGATTGCAGAGCAAGCACCCACATCACTTCACTGACTCCTTAACTCATAATAGGTCTGTCAGGTCCTCTCAAGTTCTCTATGCAGCTAGCAGTGCTTTTGATAGTCATGTCACCTGAGACAGGATGCAGGAAATATAAGCAATACCTCTCTTTGTGAAGCTCCAAGCCTCTCCAGGCTGTTAGAGTTTCTATCATATTCTTAGAAGCTGCTCAGAGCTTTTGGCAGCCTCAGAGCTGGAACCATAAACCCTGTTGTACATTGACAACTTCCAACATGGTGGCTCACAATGGGGCATGACTTTGTTTTGTTCAGGTTGAGGGACATTAAACAACATCAAGAAACTTTTTTGATGCTCATGACTGAGGAGACTGGACATTACTATTGCCTGGTGCTAATGAACTGCTAACCTTCCCATAATGCAGAGCAGCCGCCCTTCCATGGCTTTTTGATCTAAAATGGTAATAGTGCTAAGGTTGAGACACGGTTAAAGAGAATCATTCTTTTGCTCTACAAATGACTATCCTTTACACATTTGGAACTGTTCCTCTGGCTGCTGCTCTGGTTCCTGCTTCCTGCTTCCTGGCCACACCATCATGCCCACATCCTTCTCCCCTGTGCTGTACTGATCTGCTTCCTGCCTTTTGTCCTCTGCTCCATTTTGATTCCCCAGCTGTGGTCCCCAGTTTTGCCCACCTACATCATTTAAGACAGGCGTTGCTTAGTGATTGACTTAACTTTCGAACTTAATTCATCTTGCACCTCAGTATAGGCAGGGGTTTTTCCTGTGAATTAATAACTTGTCATTTTGGTTCACACATCTATGGACAAAAGCTAGTAACCAAACAATCTCATTTCTCCACTCTGCCTTACTAAGAGACCTCAGATTTTATTCCAGATGGGAGAAGTTAAACATTAAATATACAAGTCTCCTTTTCAGTTATTTGGGACATATAAGCAGCTTTCCAAATACTTCTTAAAAGCAGACTAACAATGGCCACACCCCTTCATATTCTCCATGTTCCTTACCTCTTTGCAGTACATGGACAGCATGCAGGATAATGAGAGGACTGTGATGATGGAAGCCAGCAGCAGAGTGATGGAGCACAGAGATGGAATTTATTCTCACTGACAGAACCACTGAGCATCTGCCTTGTCTCCCACTCCTTACTAGTTCTATGTATGAGGTACTATGTGGTAACTTTAGGTCATGTGACTCACTCCTAGATAAAATTGGTGGTTTGTATGTGCTGGCAAAATAAGGTTTTTGAACATAGAAATTGAACGGTCATCTTAGACCGTGCTGTACTCAGAAAAGCCAGTTCTCAGTGAAATCTTACCTATCTGTCATCTGTCCCAGTTAGTAGCAGATTTTGCTATCCTGCCTTTGAGGTTGACGATTTGCACTTATAAACTGCACCATACGATTATCCTTTGTAGTAAATAGTTCTTCAGACAGTGTTAGTCATGTACAAACAATGCTACTGGCTATTATTTACATGATGACCTTAGCAGGAAGAATGCCTTGTGCCCTGGAAAAGATACTGACCTGTAAAGACACCAAGTTTTAAAACGGACTAGGAAACTGGTCAAAAATCTTTATTAACTTAAATGTACCATTCCTGAAATGGATAGGTATTGAGCAGTTAACTGTATTTCCTGTGTAAGTCCAAGGTCCTATGGGAACCTTTAATCTTCAGAACCTATATAAATAGATAGATAAGGCCATATGTGCCTATAATCCCTGTCCAGTAGCCAGAGTTTCCAAAAGAAACAAAAAACAACAGCAAGTTCTAGGATCAGTAAGAAGCTCATTGTGAATCAAGGAAGAAAGGGCATAAGAGGGATGGCATTGGACACCTGACTTTCCACTCAGGCCACTGGGCACTTACATGTTCAAACATCACACCACACACAAGCAACACACACACACACACACACACACACACACGGAGAAAGAGAGAGAGAGAGAGAGAGAGAGAGAGAGATCATTCCAGGGGGAAAACATTTTTCCTTAGATACCACAGCAAATTGGTTTTAATTATTTCTTTGGGTCTTAGGAAACATATGGATGTTACTTAAAGGGACCAAAAGTCAGTGTTTAGAGGATGTTGCATGAAACATTTCCCCTAGGGAGACTTACACACACACACACACACACACGCACGTACACATACATCTATTTGCCCTAGTTAGGGTATAAGCAGACTAAAGCATGATTGTACCAAAATCCAATATCGGTAAGCCCATGAGTTTATTTGGGTTACGTATAGAGAGAGTATGGATGAAGCGCTACTTTCAGGAGCACTCAAAGACACCATGCAAAGCCCCGCCCTGTCTTGGGTGGTGACCTCCTGGAAGCTGGGATATGAAGTCTTTGTCCCTGGCAGGTATTTAGTGCTTCTAGAACCTTGGAGAGGAGTCTTCCCGAGGCTTGGGAAGTCCTCAGCCTTGTTTACCTCCCCAGCCTTAATGACAGTCAGAGTTGCCTGGATTTTAGGAGCTTCCCTATAGGATGAAATGTTTCACTGGAGGATATAGCTATGCAACAGAGGACCTGGGCCAGCAGTTGTGCTGTCTTTCCTTAAAGGCCAACTAAGTGGTTATGGGTAATTATATGTTAAGACTTTCAGGAGCTGCTTCCTTTGTCCTAGAAAAAGCTAGATCATGGAGGCCTCTAGTACCATGGTGTGGCTGGGTTTCTATCTGCTCCTTTCATACTGAAGGGAGGCTGTGTCATTTCAGTTTAGGTGACAGAGGGCCAGTACCATGGCAACACTGCTTTTCCTCAACCATGATTTTGTTTTCACAACATGCCTCTCATCCAGAGATATGCCACCTAAGGATCTTTAAGAAACCATAAGATGGGTCTGTTGGTATCTCTATACTCAGCTTTTTCAGAAGTCTCCATATTGCTTACCAAAGTGGTTGTACCATCCTACATTCCCACCAACAGTGGATGAGTGTTCCTACTTCTCCACATCCTCGCCAGCATTTATTTTTATTTGATTTTTTGATGCTTGCTATCCTTATTGGGGTAAGGTGGAATCTCATAGTTGTTTTAATTTGCATTTCTCTGATGATTAGGGATGCTGAACATTTTCTTAAGTGTATGTTTGCCATTTCTATTTCTTCCTCTGTGAACTGCCTGTTCAGTTCTTTGCCCCATCTTGTGAGTGGGGTGTTTGACTTCTTACTGTTTAGATTTTTGAGTTCTTTGTAGATTCTAGAGATTAGTCCTCTATCAGTTGGATAACCCACAAATATTTTCTCCCATTCTGTGGGTAATCTATTGGCTTTGCTAATTGTATGCTTGTCTGTAAAGAAACTCCTCAGCTTCATGTGGTCCCATTGGTTGAGTGATGGTTTAAGTTCATGAGCTACTGGGGTTTTGTTCAGGAAGTCTTTTTCCATTCCTATATCATGGAATGTACTTCCTAAATTTTCTTCCAGTAGTATTCGAGTTTCTGGTCTTATATTGAGATCTTTGATCCATTTGGACTTGAGTGTAGTGCATGGTGAAATGTGTGGGTCAAGTTTTAGTTTCCTGCATATGGTTATCCAGTTTGTCCAGCACCATTTGTTGAAGATGCTGTCTTTTTTCCAGCTGGAGCTGGGAAACAAGTCAGAACCATATCCAAACATAAGCCCACTCTCCAGTATCAAGCTACTATCAATTGTGGGCTACAAGAGGGCCTACACCTATTAAATTCTCTATAAAAAAAAAAAAGTAAGGGTTATCTCATTTGTCCTGGTGCTAACTTACTCTCCGTTGGAGAATCTGCTTCTCTTTTTCAGATAGATGTAGACCCTAAGGAGAGAGCCACCCCATCATACCTCAAAAGGGCCCCGGCTGAAACTAAGAAAACTTCGAGAAACAAGCAAGGGGGCTGTTTTCCTGATGAACCGGACACCAGCACAAGGGGGAAGGAGATCAGCATAGAGAAAAATCAACTCCTACCAAATCAGAGAGCCAGAGCCTCAGAGGCCCTCAACACCTCATCACTGAAGCAGACCAAAAATGAACCCAACATGGCTCAGGGAAATTTTGCGGAAGAGGGGGCAGAAAGAATGTCAGAGTCACATGTTGGGTCATGATATGCAGAGACATTTAGCTTACCCATAACTGTGGGCTAACTCCACAATGCATGACCCGTATACCTCAACAAGGAGGGGCTAAGGGGAGGGGGTAGGTCACGGATGAGCCTAATAATGGTACCAAACTGACTGTATTTGCTGAATACAGAACTGACTAATAAAAAAAAAAAAAAAAAAAAAAGAAACCGTAAGATGGAAGCAACAGTGTCCTTCCCCTGACCTGGATCAAGTTTGGAAGTGGAGTACATTATACCATTTCAGCTTAGCAACTCATGTGCGATGTGAAGATCTGCCAGGTCAAGGTAGAGAGGAGCAAGAGAAGCTGGGGAAGGGTAGGAATCTTCTGCTGATAGGTCTTGCACGTTCCTAGGCTCCGGTCTGCAGCTGCAAGAGTGACCTTTCCATGCTCCGTGTGTCTGAAGGACTGGGTAGACCCAAGGCCTGGGGCATATTTTACAGAGATTGTTGTCAGTTTGAACTAGTGCCATCTGCCTGGGGCACGGGTGCTTTATAAAGGCCTGAGCAGTGTCTGTCCAGCATATTTTTATTTATTAATTAGTTTATTGCCACTGACATAACCTGACTGAAGGCATGAGATACATAGGTTAACTAATTATTGGTGGGACAAAATTTTCCAAACTGAGGCTCAATAGGACATAATCAGCAGAGTATAAGGAAAAGCAGGCATGAGTATGTATGCTTGGATACAGATATTTTGCATGTATTGTTCAGATGGTCTTAAATCTTTAATTCTCTTGAGAAAAACTTGTTCTTATTATTTTAATAAGGTTTATTTGAACCCCACCTTACATGTACTCTCCCAAATCACTTCAGCGTTTTGGACCCCTAGTTTTCCTTGTCACTGTAATTGTCCCTTTTCTGTGTGACTTCCACGCATTTTCTTTATCTTTGTCATCACCATACTGGATGTCATCTTCATATTATTACTTGGGCCTGCTTCTAATATGGGTACTAAGCATGACTCTTTGTATTCAGAACTGTCCAACACAAGGTAAAGTCCGACAATATGAAGGTAGCACTACGTCTAGAACACCCTCATCCCTTCCTCACTTACAGGGAATCTCCTCTTTTGTTAAATCGCTGGGAAATTGGTTATTCCAAGCCACAGTGGACTATATCCGAACTCATAGACATGCCGCTTTCCACTTCATTGCATTCTTCCTTTGGAAGCAGCACTTTGGTCCACAAAAGGAAAAAAGATCCTGTCGAGCCCAAAGGCCACTTGCCACATGTGACATTGGCCTTAGCCAAGCCTCTAGATGTGCTCAATCAAATCCTTACCCCTTCTTTAAAGCCACAAGGAACTGAATCAGCAGCTGCTCCCCCCCCCAGGCGTCTTAGAAATGAGGTCACCTGCTCCACACCACAGCACTTACAGGTAGGAAGCTTTCAGTAGAGATCCTCACTGGTCCCAGGAAATAGTGCTCATAAATATGGTGGAAATGCTCTTATAATTTATTTAAAATGTCATAAAGTTTCTGCCAACTCTGCCCTTTCAAACCACAGACTTAAACAGTAAAGTAGAGCACTGAGTAGCAATTATCTTAAATTTCTCCCAATCATTTGGCCATAAGTAACCTTTCCCCAAGCAGTCTGATAGCAAAAGCATTTTGTTTCAAAGGAAATATTCTAACCTTTTATTTATATTACTTTTTCCCACAGCGGTCAAAACTAAAATATATACACGACGTGCAGAATGAAAATAAAATTGGTTTAGTTTCAGAGTTATCATTCTCCTCCAAGAGTGGCCTGAGGCAAGCTGATACTGTAGGAAATATTTGCACAACCTTGTTGGCAAAATTTCTTTGTCTTGATGCCTGATTTCAAATCTCAGAACTTGGTGTGATGCTGTGGTCATGTATTACCCCTGCCAAATGATGAATTTTTGTTTTGAAACTAATTGTTTCTCCACAGGGTCCAGATTTATCCAGCCGAGACAGGACAGAGCAGAGTGGTAGGGCCGGGGCGCTCTGCCTTTCTTTAACAAATCTCAGCATGTGCGCACTAATCACCTCATGAGTGACAGGTTTAGGGAAGATGACTGCGTTCACAAATTGCTTTAGATGTATGGAGCCATAGCTAATAGATACAGGAGACAGAGCCTGTGTGTTGTTGTGATTCCTATCACAGCATAAGCTTTGTAAAGAAGGCAGTGCCTGTCTCTTCTGCCCATTACATTCTCATGCATGTTATGGGGAATATAAGCATAAACCAGGATTTTGCAGAGAGTAAAATGGTCTGGAAGATACTTCATACACATACATACAAACACGTGTGCACACATACACATACAGGAAGGGAAGAGAGTGAGTACCAGAGACAGAAGGAGGTGCAGTAAAACAATAATTTACTAATTATCTTTACAGTCTGACAGTTTAAAGTTCTGAGAATCAATTTCCTTACAATTAGTTTCCTTAAAAACCTGCCTGTAAGGTTATGAGAAGGATAAACATATAAGCACAATACTTAACACTGGATTTCCCCTGTTAGAAACACAAATATCTACTGTGATATGCTGCATGGCTATATTGGAACTAGTCTCAGGACTGAGCTGCACCTGAACAAACTGGTGTAGTAGATGTGCAGGAACTCTTCACACTAGAAACTCCGGTCAGGGAAGAATCTGGATACAGGGAATTTGGCTAGTGAGTAATGCTGACTCATCACAGAGGAGAGGTGCCTTTGCATGATAACTATCTTCGACATTGCCTGAGTCCTCATTTTACTTCTCTCTGAGTACTGTGGTGACTGGAGCAATGACAGTAATGAGAGATTTCACTGAAGGGCCTGTTAAAGAATAATAATAATAGCTTTTATTTATTTTTTAGAAAGGGGTGGGAGACACCTGTTCTAATACAAGAGAATCAAGTCCAAGTCTAGAATTGTGAGTACTCTGATATCCCAGCTGTACCAGTGGTGGACACGCCCAATGCCTAATGTTTGTGCAGGGAAAATAGTGGTGCCCATGCTGTCTGATAGCATGTAGCACTCAGCAGATGCCCAGCAAGATGTACTACTTTAGAATTTGTGTCTAGTTGGGAACATTTTTCTGACCATGTCTCCAACAAGTGCCTTACTTTCTGTTCAGATGGATGGCATTGAAACTGAACAGATAGGGGGCTAATGGCAGAGTGACCTGGATGATTGCTGCTAATGCAGCTTCTTTGGGGATAGCTAGCCTGGGGCTCTGTAACTTGCTGATATTTTTAGTGCCTATTTATTGAAGTGTGTAGGAAAGAGACTGGACTTACTTACCCAGTATATAAATACTTATTTCCCTTGAGGCTTAGTTCCCTTACACATTAGATGGGGATCATATTGATTTTTTTTATTTATTTATTTATTTATTATTAGTTTTGTTTGTTTTATGAGGTAGGGTCTCACTCTAGCCCAGGCTGACCTGGAATTCACTATGGAGTCTCAGGGTGGCCTCGAACTCATGGCGATCCTCCTACCTCTGCCTCCCAAGTGCTGGGGGATCATATTGATTTTAACGATCACACAAGATAAAATATGATGGATATGGCACCTGAGAGGCAGGGAACATGTTGAATCCAGTTACTTGGATAGCAGGACTTGGAATTCTACCACCTCTACCATCAACTAGCAGTGCCTACTTTAGCAAGTCTTCATTAAAGTCAGTATTGCTGACCCCCCAAATTTTTCCTTCATACAACCTGTTGAACCTACTACTTTCTTTGATCCATCACTGCTTGGTCTAGTCAGAGAAATATTTTAATTGTTTAAGTTTGTTTTTTTTTAAATTTTTTGTTTATTTTTATTTGTTTGAGAATGACAGAGAGAGAGAGAGGGAGAGAGAGAGAGAGAATGGGTGTGCCAGTGCCTCCAGCCACTGCAAACGAACTCCAGATGCGTGTGCCCCCTTGTGCATCTGGCTAACATGGGTCCTGGGGAATTGAGCCTCGAACCAGGGTCCTTAGGCTTCACAGGCAAGCACTTAACTGCTAAGCCATCTCTCCAGCCCAAGTTTGTTTTTTAATTCATTGGCTACCAATGCTGATAATTGAGGGGCTGTAGCTTTATCACTGAGGCAGCATTTTGAATGAACCGCTAAGATGGTTTCCCAAGGAGGATCCCATCACATTCCTGGCCTCATTATTTGTAAAGCAACCTCGGGACCTTGGTTAAGCCATTTTTTTTTCCTTTTTAAGCCAACTTCCCAATTTATAAAATGGATGGTGTTGGAATGGAAGAGAAGAGCTTTTACAAAACGTAATGAGTCAGGATTAAGAGTAATTGTTCATGAAGAGAGCTGAGTTGGCCCTGAGTTAGGACCACAGCTTTAGCAATGCTAAGCTTGTAGTAAAGTTGGGTTTTTAAAACTAAGTTGGTATGTTTTCTCTATCCTTTAAAGAAACAAAGGGATATAACTAGGCTTCTTTATCAGATCTGATCTATCCTTATCACCAAAAGAAAAGCTTTTGTGAATTAAAAAAAAAAAAAAAGAAAAACGTTTTAAGTATGTCAGAGTTGATCCAAGGACCAGGAGAAAGCCTTTCAGGATTGTTGTCTGGAAGAAGCATTATTAAGAATGATGAGGAACTTGATGATCATTCTTAGGATTGTAGTCACAGGTCCTAGTGTAGTGGATTTAAGAAAACCATGACAATGTATAATACAGAACATCTTGATGATTTGGTCAATAGGTGCAGGATTTTAGGTTAGCTTAGAAAAAGTAAGAGAATATAACATATCTTGCACATTAAGAACTTTAGAGTAATGCATATGCTCTTAGCTTACTACTTTTTAAGCAAGTCATTCATATGCTTAAGTGGACTTCACTTATTAAACTGTTGATGAGAAAGTTTTCTTTTCTCTTCTTCTTCTTCTTTTTTATTTGTTTTTTTTTTTTGAGGTAGGGTCTCACTCTAGCTCAAACTGACCTGGAATTCACTATGTAGTCTCTCAGGGTGGCCTTGATCCACCTACCTCTGCCTCCTCAGTGCTTGGATTAATGGTGTGCGCCACCATGCCCGGCTTTTTTTTTTTTCTTCCTTCCTTCCTTCCTTCCTTCCTTCCTTCCTTTCTTCCTTTTTTTGAGGTAAGCCCAACAGACTGGCCTTTTGTTTTTATGAGAGGAGAGAGAGAGAGAGAGAGAGAGAGAGGAGAGAGAGGATTGATATACCAAGGTTTCTAGCCACTGTAGTCAAACTCCAGAGCCACTATAATTGAACTCCAGATGTGTGCACTACCTTGTGCACATGTGCAACCTTGTGCACTTGCATCACCTTGTGCATCTAGCTTATATGGGATTTGGAGAGTCAAACACGAGTCCTTTGGCTTTGCAGGCAAGCACCTCAACCATTAAGCCATCTCCCTCCTGAGGAAGGTTTCTTAAAAACATAAGCATAAAGCAAGAAAATACCCAATCTGCCAGGCATGGTAGTGCACACTTTTAATCCCAGTACTCAGGAAGGCAGACATAGGAAGATTGCTGTGAGTTCAAGGCCACCCTGAGATTACATAATGAATTCCAGGTCAGTCTGGGCTACAGCAAGACCCTACCTTGAAAAACAATACAAAAAAAACATAAAACAAACAAACAAACAAAAAAAAAAAACCAAAATCAATATATTAAATATTTGGTCTAAAAATCCACTGGGAGGGAGTGTGAAATTTTAATGCAACAGAGTTCAGTGCCAGTATGTCCTAAACTTAAGTTGCATATAAATCATGCAAGTATCCTGCTAAAATATAGATTAAGATTCTGTACACCTAGTGGGTCTCCTGTTGGTACCAATGTGGCTGAGCCACCACCATAAAAAGGTCTGACCTCCCAACAGCTATACTCTACAAGATGAATAAATCTAAAGAGCATGATATTGAGGTAAAGAAAAAAGTTGGAGAAAGATCTAGAGGATATAATTCACATAAATTTTAACAATGTTCTATATTGCTTATTGATGCAGAATACATAGTGAAAATATATTTAAAAAAAAGATTTCTGGTGCTGTAGGGTGTGTATGGCATGGAGTGAGTAGGCCAGAGCTTCCTGTTCCCCAGTTCCTCCCAGTTCTCTGGTCCCAGTAGGTCCTGCTGCAGCTGGCATGGAGCCGCTTGGACCCTGCGAGCTTGCTGCGGAAGTAGGCCCCTTGCTCCACCATCCTGATTGAAGTGCTCCTGGGCCCCCAACTGCCAGATACCCTGCACCAAAAGGTGCACACAACATGGAATGAATAGGCCAGAGCTCCTTGTTCATCTTCCACCTCCTGGATCCCCAGTTCCAGTATCCCTGCTGCTGCCTTGTGGAGGCCTGGTCCCTGTGTCTCAGCCATGGAAACACACTTGTTGCTCTGGTATCCTGACTGGTCCCTTGGGTAACCACTTCCCTATTCTCTTGAGTCAGATGGTATATGGGCCACTGTAGCAGGTGGCCTATGGACCCTGGCTCTCCAGATTTCTGGCTCCTGGTTCCACAAAGCATGATCTGCATGTGCTGAAGAGGATGTGCAAGTGGAGTGAAAAGACCAGAGCTCCCAGTTCTCCAGATATCTTTGATGTACACTCTCCACAATTTGTGTATCTCTGGTTATAACCCTATCATACACCACTACACGAATGTGGTTCACATTTAAAACAGAACACCTTTTGAAGATTGTACAAGAACAAATACTTGTTTCTTCCTCAATATAATAAAGTATTTCTCCAAGATGGATAGACTACAATTCATAAAAGGCAACGAAAGTCAGAAAACAGAGACCTCCACCAAGGATGCCTAGTCCTGCAATGGAAGCCAAGCCTCCAGTTAAATCAAAGAGAAATCAACAGAAATTCAATCCCAAAATGAAAACACAATAAACAATAAGACCCTGATCAAAAGAGTTGCTGAAGTGGAAGCAAGACATCAAAAAACCAACTATCATATCAATGAAATTGAAAGAAGTCATCTCTTAAAGTGTTCAGCTTTTGATAGTAGGCTTGACTTGACTGAAGAAAATGATATAACCCTCAAAACAGATGTAAAGGAATTGAAGGTGAGTCAACAAATGGAATATCTCAATAACTGATTGATTAAGCTTAATAAAGACTTGATCAAATGCAAGAATGGATTCCAGGAAGCCTTAAGAAAATCAGAACTTGAAATGAAATCATACCTCAAAAAGATTTGGACACAATGCAAAATAGCAAAACAGAAAAAAAAAATCAAATAGAGCTTATAAAAATCTTTCTCGAACCCCTCACAGTGTTACTCATATGGAAGACAGAACCTCTAACCTGGAACAAAAGACAGAAGAAATTGATTGGAAGCCAAAACCTTTGCTAAGCTCAAAAAATTCAATTGAACATAATACGAGGAAACTGTGGGATACCCTCAAAAAACCAAACATCTGGATCATGGTTATACCAAAAGGAGAGGAAATCCAGGCCAGAGGCATGGAGAACATATTCAATAAAATTCTTGAGGAACATGTTCTCAATCTCTCAAAAGAGAGGCCCATCTAGATACAAGAAGTCCAAAGAACACCAAACAGACAGGACCAAAGAAGAAACTCTCCAAGGCACATGATAGTTAAAACTCTTGACAATGAAAATAAAGAGAGAGTGCTAAAAGCATCAAAAGAGAAACAACACACAACACACAAAGGCAATCCCATCAGAATTATATCAGATTTCTCAATGGAAATCCTGAAAGCCAGAAGGGCCTGGAATGAAACCCTTCAAAGTCTAAAAAACTATAGCTTCCAACCCACTACTCTACCCAGCAAAAGTATCCCTCATAATTGATTGTGAAAGAAAAACTTTCCATGAAGAAAGTCAACTCTATGGCTATATGAACACAAAGCCAAACCTACAGAGAATACTCTAGGGAATACTCCAGACAGAAGAGTCACACAACCAGTCTCAAGAGCCAGCAAGAAGAAGATCACAATAGCAACAATAAACCAGGCTCAAAATTGTACAAAACACAAGGAAACACTAAACCCCATGAAACACCTCACAAGGCAGGGATTAATTTGAACCTCGCAGTAATAACCTTAAATCTTAATGGTCTTAACTCACCCCTCAAAAGACACAAGTTATCAGGGTGGATCAAAAAACTGGGCCCTTCTATCTGCTGTCTTAAAGAAACATACCTCACCACTAATGATAGACACTTCCTCAGGATGAAAGGATGAAAAATTATATTCCAAGCAAATGGAAATAAAAAACAAGCAGATGTTGCTGTATTAATATCTGATAAAATAGACTTCAAATCAAAAATAATCAAAAAGGACAAAGAAGGCCACTTCTTACTCATCAAGGGAATGATCCAACATGAGAACATCACAATCATTAATCTATATGTGCCAAACACAGGGGCACCATAATTTATAAAACAAAACCTACTTGACAACAAAACAGAAATAAACACCAACACCATCATAACTGGGGACTTCAATACTCCACTATCATCAATAGACAAATCATCCAAACAGAAAACCAACAGGGAAGTAAGAGAAATAACAGACTACCTCATGGTATGAATCAAAACCTCCATTATGGAATAAGAGAGAATTTAGACAAATACAAAGAATAACTTTCCTCCCCAACTCTACTGAATACATTCTTCTCTGCAGTCCATGGAACCTTCTCCAAAATTTAACATATATTAGGGAATCTAGCATGCCTCCATAAATTTAAGAAAACTGAAGAAACTTCCTGCATCACATTAGATCACAATGCTTTAAAAATAGAAATTAACAGTAAGAGACACATCAAGAACTCCACCAGTGACTGGAGACTAAACAAAACACTTTTAAACAATGAACATATTGTGGAAGAAAAAAATGGTAAAATTCATAGAATTGAATGATAATAAAAACACAATATACCAAAACCTATGGGACACAATGAAGGCAGTCCTTAGGGGGAAATTCATAGAGCTAAATCCCTTCATAACAAAGACAGAGAGATCCCAAATTAGTAACCTAACTGACAACCTAAAGCATTGGAAAAACAAGAATAATCCAACCCTAGGAGCTCAAGATAGAAAGAAATCATCAAGATCAGGGCAGACATTAATGAATTGAAAACTAAGAAAACAATTTTAGAAATTGATGAAACAAAGAGCTGTTTCTTTAAAAAAATAAACAAGATTGATAAACCCCTGGACAATTTGATCAAACAACCAAAAAAAAAATATCAGAAATCCAAAAGGAGAGGTCACAGCAGACATCAATGAAATTGGAAGAATCGTCAGGGCATACTTCCCAAACATCTACTCCACAAAACTGGATAATCTGGAAGAAATTGATGAATTCCTAGCCACTTATCACCTATCAAAACTAAACTCAGAGCAGATTAGTCTCCTAAACAAACTTATCACATCCATGAGATTGAAAAGGTAAAAAACCTACACCCAAAGAATTCTGAACCAAATTCTATCAAACCTTCATTAAAGAACTGAAACCAATTCTTCTCAAACAGTGTTGCACAATTGGATAACAGGGAATTCTCCCTAACTCCTTTCAATGAAGCTAGCATCACCCTAATACCAAAACCAGACAGAGATGTAACAAGGAAAGAATCTGTAGGCCTATATCCCTCATGCATTTAGATGCAAATATCCTGAACAGAATCCTTGCTATCCAAGTTCAACAACACATCAAAAGCATTATCCATATTGATCAAGTAGGCTTCATCGAAAGGATTGAGGAATGGTTCAACATACAGAAACCAGTCAACATTATATACCCCATAAGTAGACTTAACCATAAGCACCACATGATCATCTCAATTGGTGCAGAGGCCTTTGACAACATGCAACACAACCTCATGATCAAAACGCTGGAAAGAATAGGGATGGGGGTTATAACTCAACATAATAAAGGCTATATATAAAGCACCCAAAGCCCAATAATGTGTAATGGGGAGAGACTCAAGGAGTTTCTACTGAGATCAGGAACAAGACAAGGGTGCCCACTGTCATCACTGTTCTTCAACATAGTACTAGAAGTATTAGCCCAAGCAATAAAATAGGAGAAAGAAATATAAGGTATTCAAATTGGAAAGGAAGAAGTCAAGTTAGCACTATTTGCCAATGACATGATCCTACACATAAGTGACCCAGAAGTGTTCAACTCAAAACATCTAAAGGTGATTAATTCCTTCAGTAACATGGCAGGACACAAAAATCAATGCACAAATATCAGTAGCCTTTCTACATGCAAAGGACAAATATGCAGAGAAAGAAATCAGTGAGGCTGTCCCATTTTCAATAGCAACAAAAAACTTAAATATCTTGGAATAACACTAACTAAGGATGTTAAAGGGCTATATAATAAAAAAAAAACTCAAGAAAGACATCAAGGGGAACTTGAGAAGATGGAAAGACCTCCCATGCACCTGTATAGGTAGAGTTAATATTGTGAAAATGGCAATTCTACCAAAAGCAATACATAGATTTAATGCAATACCAAAGAAAATACCAGCATCATTTTTCCCAGAGATAGAGAAAAAATGTTCTCAAAATTCATATGGAATAGCAGCAGGCCTCAGATATCCAAACATACTCTAGCAAAAAAAAAAAAAAATTAAATCTCTTAAGGGCTCATTATACCCAATCTAAGGCTATATTATAAAACCATAGTAAAAAATCAGCATGGTGCTAAGATAAGAACAGAAACATAGACCAATGGAACAGAATTAAAGACTCAGACTTTAGGTCAAGTAACTACAATTATTTGATATTTGACAAACGTGCTAATAATATAGACTGGAGAAAAGAGTGCATCTTCAACCAATATATGGTGTGGACACACTTAAGAAAATGTACAATATCCCTAACCATTAGGAAAATGAAAATTAAAATAACCATGAGATTCCACCTTACTGCAGTAAGGATAGCAATCATTAAAAAAAATCTAACAGTGACTAATGTTGTCAAGGATTTGGGGAAAGAAGAACCCTCATCCACCATTGGTGAGAATGTAAACTTGTACAACCACTATGGAAATCAATCTGGGAATTGCTGAAAATGGTAAGCATAGAGGTACCAGCAGATCCAGTTATCCCCTTACTGGGCATTTATATTAAATGCTCCATGCATCAATATAGAGACATTTGCACAACCATGTTTATAGCTGCTCAATTCATTATAGCTAAGAACTCGAATCAAACTAGGCTGACTGCACTCTCCATTGGAAAATATGTTTTTCTTTTTTCAGAAGGTAATGAGACCAGAGGAGATAAAGTACCCCTAACACTTCAGCCAAGGCACAGATGAAACCACAGATGAATTGTGGAGATGAGCAAGAGTGCTGCTTCCATGGTGAACCTGATAATCAGCACCAGGGTGAAGGAGGCAGATCCTGAGGATACTCAACACATATCAAAACAGAAATCCAGAGGCTCCTAAGACTTCATCACTGATGTAGACTTAAAATTCACCCACCATAGCTCAGGGAATTCTGTGGAAGAGGGGGCGGAAAGATTATAAGAGCCACAGGTTGAGACATCATGCCTAGAGACATTCTCTACCCCCCCCAAAAAATAACTGACTACTGCTCCCACAATGCATATGGACCCCATGGGAATACCTGCAACCCCAACTGAATGGGTGCAGGGACGAGGGAAAAGAGGGTACTAACACATGATGTATCCATATGAAACATGTTAATAATAATAATAACAAACTTTAAAAATGAAAGATTTCTTATCGTGTTGAACTTGGAAAGGGCAGAGATGAAAGAGTTTGAGAAATTATGCAAGCAGCCTTTGAAAGACCTACAATGGTTATTTCTTTCTTTTGTTTAAATAAATTTTATTTATTTACTTGCAAGCAGAGAAAGATATAAAAAAACAAACAAACAGAGATAATGGGCACCCCAGGGTCTCTAGCCACTGCAAACAAACTCTGCACACATGTGCCCCTTGTGCATCTGGCTTACATGGGCTCTGGGGAATTGAACCTTGGTCCTTTGGCTTCACAGGCAAATGCCTTAATCACTAAGCCAGCTCTCCAGCCCTACAATGGTTATTTCTTAAGACTGGTGGCAGACACAAAGGCACTCACAATATTAATTTTTATAAGTTTTAGGCAATAGTGTGATTAACAAATTGTGTGTGAGTGTGTGTGTATGTGTGTGTGTGCGTACATGTGCATGTTACTTGGATGGTCCAAAAGAGACTCAATATAAAACTGTGAATATGCCGGGCATGGTGGCGCATGCCTTTAATCCCAGCACTCAGGAGGCAGAGGTAGGTGGATTGCTGTGAGTTCAAGGCCACCCTGAGACTGCATAGTGAATTCCAGGTCAGCCTGAGCTAGAGTGAGACACTACCTCTAAAAACCAAAAAAAAAAAAAAAAAAAAAACAACTGTGAATATAATATGTTTATTTTGGGGTATTTTTGCAATTGAAACCAATCACAAGTGACTTTATGTGGAAGATGGTTAAAAGAATGTCAACAGTGCTGTATCTGAAAAAAGAAAACAAAGTTTATTTAATAAGATATATGACATTTTCTTAAGTATTTTTAGCAGAACTTTTCATAATAGGTAATTCTACACATACTTAATCATTAACATTTAAAATGTGCCAAAGAATAAATGTTGACATTCTAGGAAGAGAAGAGTTCATTACATTCTGTGAGGGGTTGCTATTTATAAGAAGCTCATATTTTCTCATTTCTTGCCTGCAGGATTGATGTGCTTACAAGGAAACATCTTTTTGATTAGTTTTTCTTTAATTCACGTTTCAAATCAGTTTATACATCTCTTTATAAAAGCATTTTAGAAAGGACTAGAATTTTATTGAACAAGAATACTTGTTACAGAACAAAGCTTAAGGTAGAACCTCCTGGAGGTAAATGAGATACCCTTAGACTTCTCATGAAATAAGACTTCTCATGAAATAAGACTTCTCATCAGCAAATATCTCACACTACTTTCAAAAATTTTACTAGATTTAAAAAGGCACATAATAAAGGACCTTGGATTAATGACTTTGCCCTTATAATTAAAATGAGCTTTTTAAAAAGGGATAATATTTACTTCTGTGATGTTTACTGTTTGTTTATAATAAACTGTGATGGAGGCTGGAACACTATTTGGTGATTTGTGCTGAGCTCTAAAAATGTTTATGTTGGGGGTGGGTATGGTGGTCACTTCTTTAATCCCAGCACTTGGGAGGCCAAGGTAGGAGTATCACTGGGAGTTCAAGACTATCCTGAGATTCCACAGTAAATTCCAGGTCAGCCTGCATTAGAGAAAGACCCTACCTTGACAAACAAAACAAAACAAAACAACAACAACAAAAAGTTTATGTTGCCTATTAAGGAATTTTGTTTAAGAATTCCATCTATGTTCGGAAAACTATGCAGACATATTTTCAGTTTTCATTACAATTTATATATATGTATGTATGAATATATATTTAAACATTTTTTGAAATAATCTGATTTGGTTTGGATGTGAGGGTGATATGGTAAAAACAGGATTATACACCTAAGAAATTTATTGGCAACACTCATGTAAAACAGACAGTACTTTGTAAAAACAGGTATTTTGTAGAGCTCTTTCGACAAGGTAAAGGTCAGACAAGGTCCAGAGGAGAGAAGGAAGGGCTTCAGAGGCAAGGCCATTCTGGGAATGTTCGGGCTATGTGGCTGAGGAGTATTTAAGCAAAGCCTGTGGAATCCTGCTTCGAGGAGAAGCGCCCTGCTCTTGCACACACTCCACATGCGGTCACTGTTTAGGAGCTGCCCAGGGGGAGCATGGCACATTCAGCATCATTGGAGGCCCAAAGAAGGGAGCATCTAACCTGTACTTCCTGTAGCATGTCCTCTGATAGGACATCTTAATA
The DNA here is from genome assembly GCA_036346955.1 of Dipus sagitta. NCBI lineage: Eukaryota > Metazoa > Chordata > Mammalia > Rodentia > Dipodidae > Dipus > Dipus sagitta. Next base: position 36,641,780 of record CM070786.1, read on the forward strand.
GTGCTCTGCAGGAAAACACCTAGATAATATGTCCAAAAGATGGATTTTTCTATTGGAAAGGAGAAACGGGCATAGCAAAAGTGGAGAATGGGGCTGGAGAGATGGCTTATATTTGCCTGTGAAGCCTAAGGACCCAGGTGCAATTCTCCAGAACCCACATAAGCCAGATGCATATGGTGGTGCATGCAACTAGAGTTAGTTTTCAGTGGCTAGAGGCCCTGGTATGCCCATTCTTGCTCTCTCTCTCATAAATAAAATAAAATAAAATAAATTTTTAAAGTGGGTTACTGAGGAAGGCCAGTGGATGAGGGGTATAAATAAGAATGTATCATTATATACATGAATGAAAATGCCACAATAAATCACATTACTTTGTATGTCAACTTAGAAATTAATTTAAGAGGAATTTTAAAGTAAACTCTGTATTGGTTGGTGTAAGTTTGACAATGTAACAGACAACTTCATAATATAGTAGCTTCTTGCTCTCTCAGAGTCCAGCGAGGTATGTGGTGAGTGCAGCCCTACTGACATTCAGTCACACAGGTTCTACCATCTTATAGAATTATAGACTCTTCAGCTTGAATCTCTATATCCAGATGAGAAAAAAAAAAAAGGCAAAAGATCCCAGGAGTCATATGAAAGATCTTGGAGGCTTAGAAGTAACATAGATCATTCCTACCCATATTCTATTTGTTATACTAGTGCTAATTCAACTGTGGACATCTGGAAATGAAGAGAAACACATGAGTGCTGTCACGCATACTGCCAGTGTCCTGCCAATCAAGGGGAAGAGCCAGTTGAAGGATTAGTTGCAGTCATTTAAAAATATCTTTAGGTGCCTGGTGTATTGGCACACACCTTTAATCCCAGCACTCAGGAGGTGGAGGTAGGAGAATCACCGTGAGTTTGAGGCCACCCCGAAACTACATAGTGAATTCCAGGTCAGCCTGAGCTACAGTGAGACCTTACCTCAAAAAAGAAAAACAACAACAAGAACAACAACATCAACAATATATATGTGTGTGTGTGTATGTGTGTGTGTGTGTGTGTATATATATATATATATATATATATATATATATATATATATATATAAAATCTTTAGGTGCAGGCAGGCACAGCAGTGTGGAGTGAGTAGGCTGGTTTCCAGGATCCTCCCAAAACCCTGGTCTGGGTTCCCTGCAAGTACAGTGTGTGGGCAAGTGCAGTCTGGAGTGAGTAGGCAAGACCCCTGATCCCTTGCTCCTCCTCCCTGGTCTGGAATCCCTCTGCTGACAGTGTGTAGGCAGTGGTGTGGAGAGAGTAGGCTAGATTCCTTCTTCCTGGCTCCTCCCAGTTCCCTGGTCCAAGTTACCTGGGTTAGTCTGTGTGTTGGAGGGCACACAGTAAGTAGGCCTGATCCCTGTTCCCTACCTCCTTGCAGTCCTCTAGTGCTGGTAGGTCATACTGTGCCTTGCTTGGGGAGGCCTGGTCCCTGTGAGAGCTGTGGAATCAGGACTTTTGCTCTGGTATCCTAACCGGCCACTGGGTAGCAACATCCCTGTTCACCTGAGTCAGAGGGTGCATGGGCCAAAGGACAAAAGCTTGCTTCCTTTTCAATAAAATAGTCTTCCTGAAATGGGTAGATAACAATGCAAAAAAGCCAACAAAAGTCAGAAAACTGAGAGATCTACACCAAGGATGCCTAGTCCTACTATGGAAGCCTCCAGTGAAATTATAGAGAAATCAACAGGAATTCATTTCTAAAATGAAAACACAACAACCAATGAGACCCTGATCAAAAAAAAATTGATGAAGTAGAAGGAAACCATCAAAGAATTAACAATCATACCAAGGAAATTGAACAGAATCATCACCTACAGCATTCATCTTTTGACAGTAGGGTTAACTTGATTGAAGAAAATGTGAGAACTGGGCTGGAGAGATGGCTTAGCAGTTAAGTGCTTGTGTGTGAAGCCTAAGGACCCAGGTTCGAGGCTCGATTCTCCAGGACCCATGTTAGCCATATGCACAAGGGGGCACATGCATCTGGAGTTCATTTGCAGTGGCTGGAAGCCCTGGCAGCGCCCATTCTCTCTCTCTCTCTCTCTCTCTCTCTCTCTGTCTCTCTCTCTCTCTCTCCCTCTTTCTCTCTCTGTTTCTTTCAAATAAGTAAATAAAAATAAACAAAAAATAAAACAACAAAATAAAACCATTAAAAAAAAGAAAATGTAAGAACCCTCCAAAGAAATATGAATAAATTGAAGGTGAGTCAAAAATGTAAGATCTCAACAACTGGTTGATTGAGCTTAATGAAGCCTTGATCAAATGCAAGAATAAATTCCAGGAAGCAACAAGAAAATTAGAACTCGAATTGAAATTTTACCTCAAAAAAGTGGTGGTCACAATGCAAAATAACACAACAGAAAACAAAAATCAAATGGAAAGTATAAAAACCTCTCTAGAACCCCTCTCCAATAGAGTTACTCATGTGGAAGACAGAGCCTCTGACCTGGAAGATAAAACAGAAGAAATTAATCAGGAGGCCAAGAACTTTGCAAAGTTCAAAAAATCAAGTGAACAGAATACAAGGAAACTGTGGGACACCATAAAATGACTAAGCATCCAGACCATGGGTATACAAGAAGGAGAGGAAATTCAGGCCAGAAGCATAGAGAACATATTCAACAAAATTATTGAAGAAAATTTTTTGAGTCTCTCCAAAGAGAGGCCCATCCAGTTACAAGAATCCCACAGAACACCAAACAGACAGGACCAAAGAAGAAACTCTCCAGACACATCATAGTAAAACTCTTAACAACAAAAACAAAGAGAGAGTATTAAAATCAGCAAGCGAGAAACAACTCATAACATACAAAGGCAATCCTATCAGCATTGCATCATATTTCTCAATGGAAACCCTGAAAGCCAGAAGGGCCTGGAATGGAACACTTCAAAGTCTGAAAAACTATGGTGTCCAGCCCAAGCTACTTTTCCCAGAAAAAATATCCCTCATAGTGGAGGGTGAAAGAAAAACTTTCCATGAAAACAGTAAAGTCTATGATTATATGAACACAAAGCCAAACCTACAGAGAATACTCCACACAAAACAGTCAAACAACCAATCTCAAGAGCCAACAAGAAGATCATAATAACCAAAATAGACCAGGCTCAAAATAATACAATACACAAGGAAGCACCAAACCCCATAAAACACCTCATCATGCCAGGGATTAATTCAAATTCACAGTAATAACCTTAAACATTAATGGTCTTAACTCACCCATCAAAAGACACAGGTTATCAGGATGGATCAAAAAACTGGACCCTTCTATCTGTTCAAGAAACCTACCTCACCACTAAAGATAGAAATTTCCTCAGGGTGACAGGTTAGAAAATAATATTCCAAGCAAATTTGGTAATATACTTCAAACCAGAAGTAACCAGAAAGAACAAAGAAGGCCAGTTTTACTCATCATGGGAATGATACAACATAAGCACATCACAATCATGAATATATATGTGGCAAACATAGGTGCACCACAGTTTATGAAACAAAATGTACTCAATAACAAAACAGAAATAAACACCAACAGAAGCATGGTTGTAGACTTAGCACTCCACTATCATCAATAGAAAGATCCATCCAAGCAGAAAATCAACAGGGAAATAATCAAGCTCAAAAATATCATAGATCAACTAGACCTAATAAATATCTGCACAACTTTCCACTCCAGTTCTAGAGAGTACACATTCTTCTCGGCAGACCACAGAACCTTCTCCAAAATTGACCACCTATTAGGCCAAAAAGTGTGCCTTTATAAAGTCAGAAAAATTGAAGTGTCTTCCTGCATCATGTCAAATCACCATGCTTTAAACATAAAAATTAACAACAAGAGGCACATCAAGAATTCCTCCAGCTCCTGGACTCTAAACAACAGACTTTAAAAAATTATTTTTGTTTATTTTTATTTATTTGAGAGTGACAGACAGAGAAAGAGGCAGAGAGAGAGAGAGAGAGAGAGAGAGAGAGAGAGAGAGAGAATGGGTGCACACCAGGGCCTCCAGTCACTAGAAACGAACTCCAGATGCATACGCCCCTTGTGCATCTGGCTTACGTAGGTCCAGGGGAATCGAGCCTTGTACTGAGGTCCTTAGGCTTCACAGGCAAGGGCTTAACATCTAAGCCATCTCTCCAGCCCCTAAACAACACACTTTTTAAACAATGAGTGGGTCATGGAAGAAATCAAAAAGAAATTGTAAAATTCCAAAAATTGAATGATAATGAAATCCTAACCTACCAAAACATATAGGCACAATTAAGGCAATCCTAAGGGGAGAATTCATAGCCCTAAATGCCTTCATTACAAAGACAGAGAGATCCCAAATTAATAGATAGACAATGAGGACACTCAACACTTACCAAACCAGAGATCCAGAGGCTCCTATGAGATCATCACTGAAGTAGACTTAAAATGCTCCCAGCATGGCTCAGGGAATTTTGCAGAAGAGGGGGTGGAAAGATTGTTAGAACCACAAGTTGGGACATTTTGCCCAGAGACATTGCCTTTTCCCCATAAGTGATTGCTGCTCCCATAATGCATGACCCATGATCCCCATGGGTTGTCCTCCATCCCCATGAGGAAGGCCTCTTTAGAAAAAGGGCAGAGAGGAGGGAATGAATGGTACCAGCATGTGTTGTTTACATACTAAATATATTAATATATAATAAAAAATTCTTTAAAACATATTTTATTAAAGCTACAGATAGATAATTCCTTAAATTTATATAATGCACACAAAATACATAAGGTATCTAAAATTCCATATAACCATATAAGTATGAATTACATATACACATAAATATAATGGATAAAACACAATGTCACTTGTGCATGGTAACACACACCTGCAATCCTAGCACTTGGGAGGCTGAGGCAGAAGGATCATAAGTTTGAGACCATTCTGGGCTACAAAGTAAGACCCTATTTCAAACAAAACAATATAACACAAATAAAAACAAATACAAAACATTAAAAGTAGTTGAATTCTATGCAGAGAAATAATTCAAAGAAATGTTATAAAATATTAATAATAATACATTAGAATATCTTACCATCGAAATTTTACTATTTTATCTTTTTCAAGCGTATATTTATGGTTTCTTTTAAAATGAAAGTTGATAATATTTAACTTTTAAGAAATAAATCATTTTAACTTTGTCATTTAAAAAATATTTTATTTATTTGAGAGAGAGAAAGAAGCAGATACAGGTAGGGTTAATTGGCATGCCAGGGCCTCTAGCCACTGCAAACGAAATCCAGACATATGCGTCACCTTGTGAATCTGGCTTAAGTGGGTACTGGGGAATCAAACCTGGGTCCTAGGCTTTTCAGACAAGTGCCTTAACTGCTAAGCCATCCTCCAGCTCCAACTCTGTCATTTTAAAATCTTTTTCTCTACATCTTTTCTTTAAAACATTTATTTGTTTATTTGAGTGAGAGAAAGAGAGAGGAAAGAAAGAGGCAGATAGACAGAGAATGGGTGTGTGAGGGTCTCTATCCACTACAAACAAACTCCAGATGTATGTGTCACCTTGTTCATCTGGCTTACGTGGGTACTGGAAAATTGAACCTGGATATTTAGGCTTTGCTGGTAAGTGCCTTAATCACTATGGCATCTCTCCAGCAGTACACGTCTTTTTAACTCCTTTTAAAAATAGTTTTTACCTGGAGAGATGGCTTGCCTGTGAAGCCTAAGGACCCCGGTTTGAGGCTCAATTCCCCAGGACCTATGTTAGCCAAATGAACAAGGGGGTGCACACATCTGGAGTTAGTTTACAGAGGCTGGAAGCTCTGTTGTACCCATTCTCTCTCTTTCTCTCTGCCTCCTTCTTTCTATCGCTGTGAAATAAACAAACAAACAAACAAAAATTCAGAAATAAAAAAATAGTTTTTACATGATACGTTTCTATTTTTTATATTTATTATTATTATTATTATTATTATTAACAAGATGTTTTGTATAGATAAATCATGTGTTGGTACCCTCTTTTCCCTCGTTCCTGCCCCCATTCCATTGGGACACTCCTCAGTGGGGTTGCTGATATTCCCCATTTTTTTTTGTTTGTTTTTTTGAAGTAGGGTCTCACTCTGACTCAGGCTGACCTAGAATTCACTATGTAGTCGCAGGGTGGATTCAAACTCACAGTGATCCTCCTACCTCTGTCTCCCATGTGCTGGAATTAAAGGCATATGTCACCACTCCCAACCTTCTGTACATTTTAAATATTTTTATTTAGTTATTTGCAAGCAGAGAGAAGAGAAAGAAAGAGAGAGAAAATAGGTACTCCAGGGTCTACAGCCACTGCAAATGAACTCCACATGCATGCACTACTCTGTGCATCTGGATTATGTGGGTCCTAGGGATCCAACCAGGGTTGTTAGGCTTTGCAGGCAAGTGCCGTAACTGCTGAGCCACCTCTCCAACTCCCTCTATACATTTTTATAAATTGACACTTTAAATATTTTACACATAATATGTAATGAAAGATATCATGGAAATAAATCTGAGTGCTAGTATTAATTACTTAAAGATTGGCATAAGCAAAGGAAAAACTAGTTGGATCAAAAGAACCAAAAATATTACAGGGAAAAATGACATAGTCAAGCAAATATACTCCAGACATTCATTATGGAAATTTAGCAGAAACTGAAATTTAACTATGATGATATAGTAATGTTTTACTTTTTTAAATTGAGTTATTTAAAAACAAAATTGTCACTTATTTTTGTATGTGCATTTCTCAAATTTTAAATTATTTCTAGCTTGTTATGGGATAATTCTGAATATAGGTGTATTCCTTACTTGTATTCTGCTGAGACAAAATACCTAACTACAACAACAAAAAACTTAAAGAGGGAAGGTTTTATTTTGGCTCACAGGTTGAGGCTACAGTCCAATGTGGTGGAGAGGGTGTTGCAGAATGAGAACAGCTCTAGGTGTTCTGGAGGGAGTGTGAGATAGCTGATCACATTAGGATGGAGAGAGAGAGGATAGAAGGAGAGAGAGAGAGTCAGGGATGAATGCTGGTGCTCAGCTAACTTGCTCATTTTTATTCACCCTAGGACCCAAGCCCAGGGACATTGCCACCCAAACTCAGGGTGGGTCTTCCCTCCTCAGTTAAACCTCTTTGGAAACATTCTCACAGGCAAGCACAGAGACTGTGGCATGGTGATTCTAAATCTTGTCATGTTGGCAATTAGGATTAACCATCATAAACAGACCTCTGTGATCTGATCTGGGTACTCACTGCTCTCCTCCCACCGCTCTGGCCTGCCTCTATGCCCAGTGACACAACTATTCTTCCCACAGCTGATCTCTTCCAAATCCACCTTACTTTTTTAGATTTAGTGACAGCCACTCCTGAGCCGTTCCTCATTTGTTATGACTTATGCTACATACCTATTTTAAAACCAGTATTTAAAATACAGCAAAACAATAAACACACCTTAGAAAAAACACAACAGATGACACATTTTATAGTAATAAAATTCTGATTAGACATTCTGATATGAAGTGAGCAAAGTCATAAAGTTAGTTATTTTCAAAACCAGTTTACTATTTCCAAAACAAATCATTCGGGCTCCAGGGTTCTCCACTCCATGGTAAGGTGGTGAGGTATGCTTCTGTTTGTGGGTTCTGTCCTTCATGATTACTGATCTATGTGCTGATCTCTTAACATTTATGAGGTACATACAATATGGACTCGCTTCTCTCCCCAGGGATGTGAATCTGGTACCTCCATGGGATCAATTGCATTCAAGCTTGTCTCTGATCAGCCTTTGTTTGCTACCACAGCTGGTGGTGACTCTGTGGAGAACTGGCTCATCTGTGACTTGTTGGTTTTGGACTTTGGATGTCCAACACAGCTCAACACCACCAAACACAGGTGCGAGGGACTGCCTAGGATTATTGAACATGTCCAACTCTTTCCAGTATAGGTGATCTCATGAGCAAGGGCTCCTCATGACCTCGGATTATGTATCAACTGCCTTTAAGGATGCTTGCACAAGTTTGAGTAAATTAAGAAGTGATTACAGGGCTGGAAAGATGGCTCAGCAGTTAAAGTGCTTGCCTGCAGAGCCTAACAACCCAGGTTAAATTCCCCGATACCCACATAAAGTCAAAAACACAGCGAGACATGCATCTGGAATTCGTTTGCAGCTTCAGGAAGCCCTGGCATGACCATTCTCTCACCCTTCCTCCCTCCCTCTCTCTGCCTGCAAATAAGTAAATAAATAAATAGAATATTAAAAAATAAATGCAGGTTGCCTCTTTGAAGTTGAGAAGTAATTTAAATAATTTATCATTAAGTTATTTTTTACATTTTTATGTGTAATTCTCACTATAGAGTTGATGTTGACAAATCACCTATGCCAAAGCATCCTTGTTTGACATAAAACATATAACTTAAGCTAAAAAGAAGCTAAAAAGATAAAACTGTTCTTTTTGGATTATTGCTTTAAAATGAAATCAAACTCACTCCAAACAATCCAATTGAAACCATCCAAACAATGCTGCCATCTTATCAATGCCTAGTGGATTGTATCATGTCCACATATTAGGTGGCCAAGTTTCATGCTTCAAAACATTTTATTTTTTATCTGACAAATAATGTACTTATAAGTTAATGGACCATTCAAAACAAGAGTTCAGTAAATAGTTAGACATGAGTGATTGATAGTCATTCAGTGTGTACCAGCATCTCATTTATACTTAAGTCCCAGATCTTTGATCAGCCTGTGTTCAAATAGGTTGGTAACAGTGCAGAATCAGCTGGTGTCCCTGTTGTACTGGTGATTAAATATTTGTCAATATTACCCTTAGTATATATTTTATGGCTATGATTAAGGAAAAATAAAGGTAGTCTGTTCTATAACTTCTACCTATTCAAACTCCACTCCTCCAGTGTTTTTGACAATCATTCAATAAATGAAGCCAAAAATCCAACAAAAACAAAACACTCCATGTAATATGTTTTCTAAGACAAATGTAACAAGTGAACTAAAGGAAAACAAGCAGAAGACCCCCCCTTACCATTGATGTGGACTCTGCCTCATGCTTAAGCCTGTCCCTTCCTATTCCCTCTTTTAGCCAGGAGGACACTTTTGCTCACTTCAGACTGGCTTTATCTAACTAATTCTCTGGCCTTAGCCTCATCTCTCTCCAGGGGCACTGGGGCAGGAATGGGAACTCTTTTCTCCCAATTTTAGTGAGTTTGTCACTATATTTCTGCCTTTCTGATGGAGTGTATTAAAGGTTTACTTAAGAAATACCATTTAAAACAATAACAAACGCTGGTGAGGATGTGGAGTAAGCAGCATCCTTATTTACTATTGACAGGAGTTCAAACAGGTACAGCCACTATGGAAATTAGTGTGAAGGTTTTGCTAAAAGCTAGAAAGAGAACTACCATATAACATAGTTATACAAGTCCCAGGTATAGACTCAAAACTCTATGTTCTGCCACAGAGATATAGCCTCTATACCCATGTTCACTGTTGCTTTATTGCCAATTGCTGGGAAATGGAATCAAACTAGATGTCTAGCAGCTGATTAATGTATAATGAAAATGTGGTGCATATATACAATGACATTTTATTGAGCTGTAAAGTAAAATGAAATTGTGAAATTTGAAAGCAAATAGATGGTGTTGTAGTCAGCTCCACACTGCTGAGATAAACCTACAAACTAGAGACATTTTATGGGAAGAAGGGATTTATTTGAAGCTTACAGATTGAGGGGAGATTCCACTGATGACTAACGAAGCACTTTTCATACCTTTAGGCTAGAAAACAGATCTGCCCCCAGTGACACCTCCTCCAGCCAGAGCTAAAGACAAGCTTTTTTTTTTTTTTTTTTTTTTTTTTTTTTAACACACACACACCTGAGTCTACTGAAAGAAATACATTAAAATTATCACATTCTGCCTCTGGCTCCCAATAGACTCATAACCATTTCACATGGTAACTTGTATTCTGTCTAATTTCAAAGGTCCCATAGTTTTTACCAACTTAAGATTGTTCCAAAATCCCATGTCTCATCTAAGATTCAAGACTGTCTCTTATTTGTAAGTCCCATAAAATCAAAACAAGTTACACACTTCCAACATATAATGACACAGAGTAAACATTTCCATTGCTATAAGGCATAACAAGGGGAAAGTAAAACAATTCAAAGCCAAAAACATTTAGGAAAACATCATATATGTGCAGTTCAAGTCTGCTAAACATAATCATTGATGAGTTTCTGGATTTCCTAATTCTGCCCCTCCAGCTGCTCTGAGTATCCAGGGAAAACTTCCATCCTGAGCCAACAGCACTCTATGGTAGCCCTTACACAATCCTGGTATATCTAAAACATCTTTGAGTCTCCATTAAAACCATGGCCCACCTTCCAATGTCTCCATTGGTCTCTCTATTAGGGTCATCACATCTTGGGATGGTGCCTGGAACTATGTGCACTTCATAACCCATTCCTAACATTTTTCATGGCTCCAAAATCTATACCAGTGTTCAGGACACAGCCATGTTTTTAAGTTCTGGACAAAATAAACCATAACCTTGAAGAGCAGGTTCCTTCTTTTCAAAAGAGTTTGCATTTCTACCACACTGTCTTTCATCAGGCATCCTATCCATTGTTTCAATGTAAAGCAGTTGGGCCATCCTTAACCATAATAGTATCTCCTTAACTATAGCAGCTTCAGCAACCAGTCTCAGTGCCAGTAAGTTTAAACTTCATTGAATTTTTCCAATTTAAAATCTTAAATCTTTCAGTTCTATATCTTCCACAAAGAACATCAAATTACTTGAGAATTTAACCTTGATCATACTCTTAGAGGTTGGGCAGAAGAATGCAGCCAGTCCTTATATGAGGAGCTCAGTTCCAACAAATTCTCTGTGGTCTTTCCTTCCCTCTTGAAGGTTATAAAGCAGACATTATTTCTGTACTTAGCATTTTCAAACTCTTATCAGAATAGTCCACAAAACTTGGCTTACCTCTATGGAAGGTGTCTTTAGTTGCAAGTACCAAGTTCTGTTCCATTTCTCTAGCACAAACGTTCCAAAAGACAAAATTCTACATGGTCAGATTTATCAGCTAAAAATTACCCCACTTATCTGGTGCCAATTTCTGTTGTAGTCAGTTCCATGCTGCCGGATGAACCTCCAAACCCAAGACAGTTTATAAGAGGAAGGGATTTATTTGAAGCTTAAATATCCAGGGTAATTTTCATTGATGGCAGAAGAAGTTGGCCCCCTTTCACTAATCTAAGAAGAGAGACTCAACCAAACAGACTGGAGCAGGGACCCACACAGAGATAAAGCACTCTGGCATACCTTTAGGCTGGAAAAGAGGTCTGCCCCCAGGACATCTCTTTAGCCAGGACTGGAGATAGGTTTTTTTTTTTTTTTTTTTTTTTTTTTTAACACCTGAAGTGCTTGGGGGAAATACATTCAAACTACCACAGATGTGAGTTTAAAAGTTTATCCTAAGTAAGTTAACTCAGGCCCAGAAAGACAGAACCCACATGTCCTCTCTCATCTGTGGATCTTGACTTTTAATGATTGTCTGTATGTAGATAAAGTGATGTGAAAGTAGGTATAGACCATGAAACTAGTTAGGAGACCATGAGAGGGTAACAAGGAGTATTAAAAAGTGTGTGTGGATGGGAGGAGGTGGGGACAAAGGGAATATATGACACGAAAGTGGAAAGGAGGCTATGGGTAAGGGAGGACACATGAGAGGAAAAAGGGAGTGTAGCAGACAGCTTCAGGTTCACTGAGATGAACTTCCAGACCAAGCACAGTTATGGAGGAAGGGATTTATTGAAGCTTACAGATCCAGGGGAAGTTCCATAATGGCAAAAGAAGCTGGCCTGCCTTCACAGGTCCAAGCAGAGAGAGAGAAGCACAAGCCAAAAGCCAAAATCCAAAAAGCACACTTCAGGAACTCCTGCTAGGCACACTTTGCATATCTTTAGTTTGAAACCTGAAACCCACCACCACACCTTAAGATCCACCCAGTGACACTGCCTCCAGTCAGGTGGCTGCAGATGCAAACTACAAACAATAAAAAACTGAATATATTGGGGGCATTTATTCAAACTACCACATTCTGCCCCTGGCCCCCAATACATTTATAACCATCACACATTGTAAATTGTACTCAGTTCAATTTCAAAGGACCCCACAGTCTTGAGCAATTTAAGATAGTAAGTCCTGTAAAATCAAACAAGTTAAATACTTTCAACATATAAAGGCGCAGAGTAAACATTTTCAACTGGTATAAGGCATAGCAAGGAGAGACTAAAACAATGCAAACTCCACCACCATCATACAAACATCAAACTTCTGCAGTTCAAGTCCAGTACAACCAGAGACTGACAGTCTCCAGATTTTCCAGTTCTGCCCTTCCAGCTAGGCTGAGTAGCCAGGGAACACTTCCATCTCAGGCCAACAGTGAGCTACATGGTAGCCCTTGCAAAGTCCTGGTGTATCCAAAATATCTTCAGGTCTATAGGAAAACCATGGTCCATCTTCCAAAGGCTCTTTCAGCCTTTCAGGGCATCATGCCCTGCCTCATGCCGCATCTCAGCAGCAGCTCCTGGAACTGTGTGTAATTCGCGACCACTCCATGCATTTTTATGCTTCTGAAACTAATCCCAGGTGTACAGCCATATTCTTAATTCAGGGATGAAATAAATCATAGCCTTGAAAAGCAGGTTCCTTCTCCAGTCAACTCTTTCCAAAAGTGTTTGCATTTCTATGCTAGTCTTTCCTCAGGCATAGTTTTCATTGTTTTAATGTAAAGCAATTGGACCATCTTTAAATTGCTAATGTGTTTGACAATAGCAGGTTAAGTAACCTTGAACCAGTCTCAGTGCCTATAATTTTAACTTGCTTGAGGTTTTCCAGCTTAAAATCTTAAATCTCTCAGTCCAATATCACTAGCCAAGCACATCAGTCCATTACAAATTTAACCTTGATCAAATTCTCTGGGCCTGGGCAGCAGGACGCAGCCAGCCCTTATGCCAGTAGCCCAGTTCCAACAAAGTCCTCTGCAGTCTTTCCTTCCCCTTAGAAAGCTCATAAGCCAAGCCCAGATGTTCAATGCTGTCTGCACTTAGAATTCTCAGACTCTCATCAGAATACTCCATAAAACTTGGCTTACCACTCCAGAAGACAACTTCAGTTGCAAGCACCAAGTCCATGCCCATTTCTCCAAAACAAAGGTTCCAAAAGATCAACATCCACATAATCAGGTTCATTTCACCCTACTCCTGGTAGCAAGTTCTGTAGAAGACAGTTTCAGGGGTGCTGAAATGAACTTCCAGACCAAGCACAGTTATGGAGGAAGGGATTTATTGAAGCTTACAGATCCAGGGGAAGTTCCATGATGGCAGAAGAAGCTGGCCTGCCTTCACAGGTCCAAGCAGAGAGAGAGAGAAGCAGAAGCCAAAAGCCAAAGAGCACACTTCAGGAACTCTTGCTAGGCACACTTTGCATATCTTTAGTTTGAAACCTGAAACCCACCACCACACCGTAAGATCCACCCAGTGACACTGCCTCCAGCCAGGTGGCTGCAGTTGCAAACCACAAACAATAAAAAACTGAATATATTGGGGGCCATTTATTCAAACTACCACAGGGAGGGCGAAAAGTGGGGGGAGAAACAATAACAAAAACACCGTAATTAAACCTAATTCATTACATGCTAAGAAAATGTACCATTTTAGCAGGGTGTGGTGATAACCAACACTTGTGAGACTGAGGTAAGAGAATTGCCATGAATTCAAAACCATCCTGGATGAGAATGCAATCCTGTCTCAAAGGAAAAAAAAAGAGTTGAAATTATAAAATCCCTAAATATTTGTCTACAACTGGAGAAATGTGCTCATGTCTGGTGGAGGTTTGATTTGGACAGAGCCTGGCCTCTTTTCTGGCACCCGCTGTGGTGGCCCCAGAGTGGATGGAGAGAGAGAAGCCTGGGGTTGGGGTACTTGGCTCCTTCTTCTCCCTGCCCTGCAGTGCTAGGGCCATTCCTTACCTTCCCCACAGCCTTTTGGTGCTGACATTCATCACTGCACTCTTCCATGATTATCAGCTCCCCAACATATCACTTGTCTCCTACACTAGAAAAACAGTGATAATGTTTTATTTTAATTATTTTTTTTTGTCTAAAAAAAGCATAAGAGCTGGAGTAATGGGAATCTTTGTGCTAGTGACTGTTTTAGAAGACATCTGAAAAGTAGGGACAGATGTCTGGGCTTTAACCTTGCATTATCCTTTGGAAAATTAGAAGACCTAGAATCATACTGCTATCTCCTAAAGAGGGGACCCTAGCTCTGTTCTTGTGTGGCCTCATCCTGCCCCTCTCAGCTCTGCCCACCAAGACCTGCCCTCCTACAACAGGGAGGGGGTACTGGTGACTCTTAATTGGTGGATCTTTTGATTATCACTTCACTTGACTGGTTTTCTCTAGACTTGTCTGGCAAGTAGACAGGAGTCTGAAGCAATGACAGCTGACTCACAAAGGCCCAGGTCCATTCTTCAGCTCTCCAAGATAGCAGATTTGGGAGGTTGACCATGGGTGCTGCCTCTGCCATCCTTCCATCCTTAGCTGAAACATAACTCTCCAATCAAAGTGGACCTCTTTTATCCTGCTCTACCTAGGTTTCGAGGGAAGGGGAACACTGTTTGGATACTGCTCTGGAAGAGGAGCTAGAGCTTACCACATTGGATTGGCTGACCTTAGCACTGACAACCAACATAGAGGCAGGGTACCCTGAGATTTCAAAAAGTATCAGAAGGTGGTCTTCCACACTTCCTTTCTGGCAAGACCAGAGGGGGAAGGGGACTTATTTAGGGGATTTTTAATGAAAGCACGTGCCCTTAAGGTTTCTTGTCATCAAAATAGGGGAGGATATTTCAAAGGCTTCTTAAAATGCACATGAGACAGACTTGGTTGTGAGGGAGGATTTAAAGCCAGGCAAAATGTTTATAAGTTTGCTTCTCTTTTCTTTCTTTCCTTCCTTCTTTCTTTCTACTCTTCTTATTCTTTTTGGCAAGGAAGCTGGTAATCCATGGCATTCAGGGAAAAAACTTTATATGAATAACTTTTGCAGTTGGTTTTCTTAGATTCATATGATACTTTGTATTTAATTTTTTGAGTGAAATAAAATTATTCGATGGGATCAAAGAAGCTATCTGTGATTTGGAAAAAAAATCCAAAGTTCACCTTTCATAAGCTACAAAGGTTTTAGTTTCTTCATGTTTTAGACGATTGTCAGATTAATGTCTCCCTTCACATGTTATCTTCTATTTGATTTGCTGCTTTAAAGGCTTTATCTTTCTTCCTTCTTTCCTTTCTTCATCCTCCCTCCTTCCTTCTCTCTTGCCCTCTCTCCATGCTTATCTTCTCTGTCTTTTCTTCCTCCCCTCATCTCTCCTTTTCTCTTCCTCTCTCCTTCCTTCCCTCTTCCTCCCTTCACTTGTTCCTTCCACTTTTCTTTCTACCTTCTTCCCATGTTCCACTCTCCTTTCCTTCTCAGACTTCTTGCTTGTAGAAGGGGCAGCATAACATGTCATAAGTTCTTAATTAGGAGACAATGTTCCAGTCCAATTTTGCTATGTGACTCTGGCCTTCTCACATTACCCCTCAGTTTTCTCTATTCTGTGTAAGTGGTCACTACTAAGTTTTATTGACTTTTGAATAAAGTATTTCTTTAACCTTGTCCTTCATATCAGAGCATAAGAATGTCAGCTATGAAGGATAAGATTAAATAACTACTTTATTTTTTAAAGTCAATAAAGAAGAAAAATAAACAAGCATAATAGCAGCATTCAAGAACTGTCAATATAATAAAGATAGAAAATATAAGATTCAGCCAGGCCTGTTTGCACACCCCTTTAATCCCAGCACTCAGGAAGCAGAGGTAGGAGGACTGCCATGAATTAAAAGGCCACTCTGAGACTACAGAGTGAATTCCAGGTCAGACTGAGCTAGAGTGAGACACGACCTCAAAAAACACAACAACAACAACAACAACAACAAAAATATATAAGATTCCACATGGTAGAAGGAACTGAGATGAAAAGTAAAGACATAGGGAATTTAACAAGAAATATATGGCAGAAACTATCCCAAATCTTAAGAAATGGACATAGAAACACATTAGGCATTTAGAACCAAAAAGAGACAACCAGGAAGGGACAATCACTGGAAAAGTTAGGAATAGATCTCCACAACAAAGTCTGGATGCCAAAAAATGCAGAGCAAAGAAATAATATTAAAGCTGTGAGGGGAAAATACCAACTCATCTATGAAGGCAAATAAATCAGAATAACATCAGCAAGTGTAAAAGCCAGGAAAACATGAGATGATATATTTAAAACCCTGGAGATAAACAACTGCCAAACAAAATTGGTATCCAGCAAAGTTATCTTTTAAAATTGATGGTGAAATAAAAGCATTTCAAGACATGCACAAAAATAAGGCAACTTACAACTAAGCCAGCAATGCAGAAAATTCTGAGAGGAATTCTACACACAGAATGGGAAAGGTGCTAGTCTCAATCACAAGAGCACAGGAAAAATTAATTCATGAGATGAATAGATGGACAAGTAATCAATACAAAGAATCCATTACATTCAACACAGCAAACAGCAAATCTCTGATACCAACAGGGGAGAAAGACAATAACAAAAGTTAATAAAACCAACTGGAACACCAGCATTTTTCAAAAATAACCTTAAGTGTAAATGGCCTCAAGTTACCAAGAAAGGTAGATAACTAGTTTTAAGAAATATCCAGGACTGGAGAGATGGTTTAGCTTAACAGTTAAGGCACTTGCCTGCAGAGCCTAAGGACCCAGGTTTGAGTCCCCAGTGCCCATGTAAGGCAGATGCACATGATAGCACATGCATCTGGAGTTTGTTTGCAGTGGCTGGAGGCACTGTTGCACCCACCTCAAAGAAACATGCTTTACCAGCAAAGCAATCTACATCCTGAGAATCAATGGATGGAAACCAGTTTATCAATCAAATTGAAGCTAAAAACAAATTGGCATAGATATTCTGATTTATAACAAGGTAGACTTCAAACCAAAATTGCCATAAGAAATAATGAAAGTCATTCCATATTAATAAAGGAAACAATTCATCAAAAAGATATAATGAGTAGAAATATATGCACTAAACACTGGACTCCACAATTTCACAAAACAAATTCTAATGGGTATAAAAATTGAGGTAGATCTTAAGACAAAATGTGGGTTATTTCAATACTAACTTTTTAAAATTTTTGTTTGTTTGTTTATTTATTTGAGAGCCACAGAGAGAAGGATGGGGAGAGAGAGAGAGAGAGAGAGAGAGAGAGGGAAAATGGACATGCCAGAGCTTCCAGCCTCTGTAAACGAGCTCCAGATGTGGGCTCCCCCTTGTGCATCTGGCTAAGGGGGATCCTGGGGAATTGAGCCTCCAACGGGGGTCCTTAAGCTTCACAGGCAAGAGCTTAACCCCTAACCCATCTTTCCAGTCCTCAATACTAATTTTTTAAGTTAATTAATATCTTTGAACTTGTGTATGTGAGAGTGAGTATGTATTTATGAGCAAGGGTCTCTTGCTGCTGCAAAGGAAGGTCCATCCCATGTGAGTGGCTGGGGAATTGAACTCTGCCCATCTTCCCAACCCTTATTCCCTACTCTTTATTTTACATTATTTATTTATTTATTTGAAAGAGAGAAAGAGGGAGGGAGAGAGAGGGAGAGAGAGAGAAAATGAGTACACCAGGGCATACAGCCACTGCAGATGAACACCGGACGCATGTGCCCCCTTATGCATCTGGCTTACATGGGTCCTGGAGAATGGAACTGGGATCCTTTGCCTTTTCAGGCAAATGCCTTAACTGCTAAGCCATCTCTCCAGCCCCCTATTCCCTACTCCTATCTTTAGGTAGACCATCCAAATTAAAAATTAAGAAAGGAATTTCAGAGTTAAGCTATACTACAGATAAATGGACTTAACAGATATTTACTGAATATTTCATCTATTAGATGTGGAATACCCAGTCTCAGCAACCCATGCAATCTTCTCTAAAACCGATCACATTCTAGGTCACAAAGCAAGTCTTAACAAACACAAAATAATTAGAATGATTTCTTGTGTCTGTCACAGCATACTGGAATAATTTAGAAATCAACAACAAGAAAAATTACAAAATAACACAAAAATACTTGGAGACTGAGCAATACATTTTGAAATAACCAGTATGTCATTGAAGAAATAATGGGTGAAATTAAAATAATTCCTAGAATCAAATGAACATGAAATCACAGTTATCAGATCCTTTGTGACTCAGATAAGGCAGTTATAAGGGGAAAGTTTATAGCTCTAAGTGCTTATATATTTTTTTAAATCTCTGTCAGCTCAAATAAATGTGGCACCTTCATGATCTTAAGTAGAGGATAATCAAGCCAGACCCAAAAGTAGCAGAAACAATAAATAATGAAGAGCAAAATAGAAATCAATGAAAGGGAGATTAAAAGAACACTATGCAAAATTCATCAAAAAGATGGTTCTTTGGAAAAATAAGCAAGACTGGCAAGTCCCTAGCCACTTTAACCAAAGAAAAAAGAAGACAATTTGACAATAAAATTTGGAGACTGAAAAGGGATGACACCACAGAGTCCAATGGTAGCCACATAATCATTATGAGTACTTTGTAAATTTATATTCTAAAAGGATTCATCAAAACCTAGAAGAAATGGATAAATTCATAGACAAATATGACCTGTTAAAATTAAATTAAATTAAAAAGGTATGAATAATCCTAACATATCTATAACAAACAATGAGACTGAAGCAATAGTAAAATGTCTCCATAGGATAAAGTGGGATTTTTTTCAGCTGTAATGAAGAATGAAATTGTGGCATTTATAGGAAAATTGATCAGCTAGATATCACTGTATTTTTTTCATATGCAAGATCTAAATTTAAACTCATATAAACATGTATGTGTCTATGTAAAGTACATGTCAGTATTCAGTTCAGGGGCTATGATGGATGGTAGATGAAAAAGCCTTAAGGAGTAGGAAAGATTAAAAATAAAGGTCAAGAGAAAGCAAAAAGGAAGTTTGGAGTTAGGAAGGGGACCAGTAGAAGAATAGGGGCAGGGAGAGGGGTCTTGGAGCGGGGCAGGGAATGGAGAATAAGAACAATGTGCATGAAATATCATGATGAAACCTATCTCTTCATGTTAAACAAACAAACAAAAAGAATAAATTTAAAAAATATCTCACCATGTGATAAAAGGAATGCAGACCAAGACTATAGCTGGTTTCACAAGGGAAGTGAGTAATTTAGGGAATTCTTCTGAGAACTCATTGAATCCTAAGGCACCCTGTTGTTTTAGCACACTGGAGGCCAAATGATGCCTTGCCTA
Source organism: Dipus sagitta (assembly GCA_036346955.1). Taxonomy (NCBI): domain Eukaryota; kingdom Metazoa; phylum Chordata; class Mammalia; order Rodentia; family Dipodidae; genus Dipus; species Dipus sagitta. Next base: position 36,661,262 of record CM070786.1, read on the forward strand.
TTTTTTCTTAAGCAAAATCCAGAGTATCTATTCCTCTTGACCAACAGATGTGAAGATAAGAAGTAAAAGAGAAAACTAGTAGGTATTCAGCAGCAAGAGAACAGAAGAAATGGAGCTGGAGGGCTAAGCAGGGTGAGGTGGGAATCTCACAACCACTACTGGTCATGCAGAAGGGGAGCCACCACATACTCACCATTGCTGGCTTTCCGTACAGTGGGTATTCAAAATTTGGTGGCAACTGGCAAAGCTTTTCAAAGCTGGGCTTTTTATTATAAATGACTTCAGCTGTAGAAGGCTTTGAAAAGAGTAAATGTTTTGGTTGGTGACTAGCACTAGCTAGAGGATCAATTATTGGAATACAATTCTGAATTTCTCTGAAAATCAAATCAACACAGTTCAGTAGTCAAAAGCATAGGCTCTGAATTTGAGACTCAACTCTACTAATGGCTAGTTACACAACCAGAAGCACGTCATTTGACTTCACTTGTCACTTTTAATCTTTAAAATGAGAAAAAAATGTAATGTCTGTCTTTGCAGAAAGACTTCGTTCTTGCCTGAAGAGAGGCCGGGAAGTTGTGCTGGACTCATGGCCACTGGGGTTATCTCGGCTCTTAGAATGTCTTATGTGATAAGAGAGCCTTGTCTAGGCTGGGAATTTAATTAGCCAGGACATCCAGCAGTGTGATTTACGGGTTGGGGCTTTGAGTCCTTCAGAATTAGTGTGACCTCTGAAAAGGTGGGAAATGAGGTAAGCTGCATGAAACCTACGTAAAGCCTGGTCACCCAAGCTCAGTCAAGCTTCTCTGTTAGAAATTATGATGTCCTCCTCATATAGTACTGGTAGGACAAATAACATGACCCATAATTATAGAGGAACAGACTATCTGGAAGTTCAATGTTGGAAACCCTCCTAGTCTTTGCCCAGTGTTACTCTTCCTCTAATAAAACTATATTCCATTGCCGCTGCAAATATCACCTCATTTAGTGAATTCTATAATTCATAGTTAATTACTGATATTAAGAGTAATTGTGAGGATGAACTGTGCACACTCTAACTTTTATTATCTTACAGAGCTTTGTAGAAGGCAAATTTAGATAATTAAGGCATAGACTATACCTTAAATAAACCAAGTAAAATTGCTGGTATTTTTTTTAAATCCCTTAAAGTAATACCATGCTGTGGATGAAGGACACAAGAAGTCACTGGTCCAAGCTAAGCAAATAAAAATATGCAACCTGCTTATACTGCAAAAAATAATTTGTTTTCTGAAATTCAAAATGAGCTATGCTTTCTGTATTTAATCTGGAATAAAAAGACATGAGTCAATTTATTTTTCTACATGATAAGACTGAGGTCCACAGCAATGCCCAGATCCATAGACTGTGCTTGCTCTGGAATGAGAACACATATCTTTGGATTCTCAAGTACTGAAAAAACATGTAAAATATCTAACAGTTAGAACATGAATGCCTTGTGGGGGGAGACAAACTTGGGAATCTAAAGTAGGTGTAATGAGAGGTTGTAAATGTATACCCTCAGCTACTCAGGTCACCATAGGAAGCCTACCAAGTTCTATCTAGGGAGCCATCTCTTGACAGAGAAACTTATGATCCATACACTAGCATAGAGGATTGGAAATGTGTTCTGAGTCTAACACCACTCAATGACTTGACTGTAAATATTTTTTTCTTGTCTATTAAAAGTAAATTGGTATTTTCTGGGTGTACCTATCATATTATAGTATTTTCCTATGCATGTTTAATTTTTTCTAATTATAAATCACTTACTTTCATTTCCACAATAACTTATAGGGATAGACCAAGAAAATAGTATCATCTCCATTTTAAAAGTGAGGAAAGCTAAGCTCCAAAACCATTCTCCAGGCCCAAGGCCACTGTCTGTCATGTTGAGTGGATGGGATTAGATCTTCCAATTGTCAAGGGATTTCTCCATTTCTCAGTAGTTTATGATTTTGAGCATCAACTTGTCTTGACTTTACAGTTTGATTTTTATGAAGTTGTTCATGAAACTTAGATTTTTAAAAATTGTTTCCACACGTTCCTGGGTTTTCATACAATAATTGAATTTAAACTACTTTTATGGTTTAAGCTTTCATGTTTAGCTTGAAGGAAACATGGAAAATCTTTGCTATGGGTGGTCTAAAACTGACTGCGTTAGAAGAAACTGTTTATTTTGCAGATAATTCAGTAACAATCCTGTTTGATTTTCTTGCCCTGGATAGTATCATGTTTTACAAACATGTGAGTGAAACTGCTGATGTAAAAAACAAAACAGGGGCACTTTCTTTCAGGACAAACATAATCTTGCCAAGTCTTGAGACTCAGCTGCAGACTTGCCTGACACCCTGACTAAGTAATGTCTATATCATGCTTGGCTACAGAGGTTGTTTGAATCAACATAGAAATATACAAAGCTTGCCTCACAATGTGCCATAATTTAATTTTTATGTTTGGGAAAATAAGAAGAACCACTGTGACCTCACTGAAAGGAGGGTGTTGATTTGCACACATGAATTTGAGAGTCTTCAACTTCACTTTTGATGTAAGAACACAGAAACATGGGACAAAGAGGATTCTTCTCTCATCTTATATGATTTTATTAAATTATTTTCCTCACCTATCTAAAAGAAGAAATCATTAGCTTCTTGGTGTTCCTTTGCTCAAAAGCTTCCACATAGATTGAATTCACCTGAAGAGTCTCTCCTATTTGGATGCTGAGGTCTCACTCAGAACAATTAAACCAGAGCTTCTAGGAAGGGGATGTAAGCACATGCCTTGTTTTAAAGCTCTCCAAGAGCTTCTAATCAAGATTCAACACCCATCTTAGGAGGAAAAAAAAAAAGTTAAATCTTTTAGCAGGGCAGTAGGTTCACCCAGCTGAATTCGAGGGGTTACCTGTGGAGCTGCAACACTGGCAAAGCTCCTGGGTGCATGTGAAGGTGGTCTGATTTCATTTGCCTGATTTTTTTCTCCTCTGTAAGGCAGTAATTTCCATGTACTTCATATCTATAGCTAAAACAACATGTTCCATCCCTCAGAGCAAAACTATAAAACTCCTTTTCTGCTTCTTTTTTATTAAGTAGAGACTTTTTATAGACACATCATGTGTTGGTGCCATCATTTCTGCCCTCCCTGCCCCCACTCCACTGACAGCCCTCCTTAGTGGGATTGCTGATATTCACCATGGAGTTGTACGTTATGAGTTGTGAGAGCAGCAGTGTGTCATTATGGGGAGGGCTATGTCTCCAGATACTCCCTTCCGCCCTGTGGCTCTTACATTATTTCCATGCCCTCTTCTGTAAATTTCCCTGAGCCTTGGTGGGTGTGCTTTAATTCTACTTTAGTGTTGAGCTCTGAGCAGCTTTTGTATTTCTGCTGTGGTGCATTTTGAGTGTCCTCAGTATCTGTCTCCATGACCCTGGCCTGGGTTATCAGGTTAGGTTAGCTGTGGAAGCAGCACCCTTGCTTATCTCACCAGTACCTCTGTGGTTTCACCTGGGCCCTGGCTGCTGTGTGAAGGGTGGTTCATCTCCTATGACGGAGTCAGCTATCTATTCTTGTCTTGTTGGTAGACTGTGGTTGTCCTCGGTTCTCGCTGCTTTCTGAAAAAGAAAAAACAGATTCTCCAATGGAGAGTGAGATCAGGATTAATTAGAGTGGATAAACAAGGTTAATTTAGAGAGTTTTTCATGTATGTAGCCTCACTTTTGGTCCAAGGTTACTGGGAGCTTCTCATTGGAGTCCATTGTCTTGGCCTCTTATAGCGTTCTGACTTGGTTCCTAGTTCCAGCTACAGGTTCCTTTCCACTGAGTGGATTTCCTAGCCGATCACAGAGCCATTAGTTACACACCTAGGCTGAGTGCCACTATTGCATAGGTGTATACGTCTTGTCAGGTTAATTGTATTGTGTAGCAGTGTCCATTGCTTGCTGACAACACTGTTGGTCATTTTCCCCCAGCAGCTCATGTAGCACTTTGCAGCACTATATGGGCTAACCATCTGGGAACTGGCTTCCTTCTAGATTCAGGCAGACCTCTTGATGTTCTGCATTAGCACCATGCAGTGTCTTCAGCAATAGGATCTTATCTTTTACCTCCGGTGGATGATCAAGTGCTCTGACAGAAGCCGGTTTTGTTTGTGAGGCCTCCTACATCTCTCCCATCAACAGCTCAATATGGATTGCAACCAATTTCTTGTACTGAGAGTTGAGCCAGAGCCAAATGACAAAACTTTTCTTGTCTCTGCAAGTTTTTGGATAATGCTTAGGCACATAACTTCTAAGTTCTGTCATATATAATTTAATATATTTAATTTCTACTTGCATAGAATGAATGCCATGTATTCAGTGAGATTACATGTGTTCCTTCCAAAATTTAGGTGTTGCCAATGTGAGTATGAAGAGATGCAACCTTTAAGAAGTAAATTAGGCAATGTTGTTACTTCTGTTTTTGAATAGAATTTAGTGCTAATAAAGGGAATTATGAAAGTCATTCACCCTCTTTGCTTTTCTTCATTATACCATGTGGGGATTCAGCCAGAAAGCCCTTGCTAGATGTCATATGCTTCTCCCTTCATCCCTGCCCTACCAGCCAAGAGACTGTGACAAGTGAATCTCTGTTCAATATAACTATTTGGTCTGTAGCATTCTGTTATAGCAAAACAAATAAACTAAAACAAGACTCTAGCTTAGGAAAGCCCAATATTTTTGTGGTAATAGTATAATTTTGTCCAACATTCTCTATTCTCTATCATGTTTTAACCATGATATAACTTCTTGATTAACTCAAATATGTAATCAGTAACGGAGAAATGTTAGGAGAAACTTTGAGTGGAAGGGGTGAGATATTTTGAAAATAAGTGCTGATTTTGAGAAATAATTAAATAATTACATACCATTTCCATTTTCATGTAGTAGTGTTTCAGCATGGGAGTCACTTCTATCAGGGGCTGATCTTCAGTCTATTCTTTCAGACTCTTTACTCTTTAATCTTCTCTGAGAAATTTGAAAACAGTTAAGAATATATAGATTATCTGGAAGACAATTGTGCTGGGAAATGAGGTCTTAGAGCTTCCTCCAGGAGAGAATTACTTTCTTCATAACATTAACATCAAAAATAATACAAAGTTTTAAAAACATATATTAAGACAAGATTAAATTGGGAGTCACAGAATTGTAGTGTTTCAATGGAAATATCATTTTAGGCATCCAGTCTTAGAATGAATTTTTTAGAATATAATTCATTATAAGTGTGGGAGTATTTTTAACATATCTGTTGTCTTTTTTAGTGCTGTACTCTCAGTGTCCTCATATTTTCTGCTCTGGTGAATTCTGGGTCTCCTCAATGTCTACCACCATCTTTCTGGAGAAGGTTCTGGGGCTAGCAGAGAAGCACTCATATTTAATTCACCAGTTCCTCTGTAATGTTTCCTGGGCTCTGGCAGGTATGATAGAGATGACTATCTCATGCTAAGAACGCAGCTTTCTCTTTCCGTCATTCTGATTAGTCTTTGGTCTTTGGGTATTTGCCAAAATCTGTAAAGAGTAGGTCTCTGCTTTCCACACCTCAGTGGAACATTGTGGAAGGAGGGAAGAATGTAAGAACCACAGGATGGGAAAGAGTAAGGCATTGTCCTCCCATTAAGAACTGAGTGGTACATTCTGTACATAGAGTAGTTATGGATACAACCACTGAGGAGGACTTTCACTGAAATGGGGGAGGGGTGAGGGAACATTAGAGGATAACCTGATGGGAATATGCCCAATTTAAAATATGTTGATGTTTTAAGTTTTCAATGAAACTGTAAAATATAGTTGCTATTTATAAATAAATAAATTTTCCATATATATATATATATGGAAAGAGAGATACAGATATAGATAAATTGTGCAACTTTTTTTTCCTTGAATGTTACATGGATTGGGCGCAAGATATCCTCTATTAAATTTTTCAGTGGAAAATTTCAACAAACTACTGAGAGAAAATATCTTAGATGAAACATGGCTGCATGCATTTTAATAACCACTACATAAATTACCCAAATACATAATTTAACTATAGGATAACAGAATAGGAATTGAAATGATCATACATTAGCATGACATGAATTATATTGTTTTAAGACATAAAGTGTGTTCTCAATTCATAGATGGAGGCAGTAGTTCCATGAGTGCTTTTCTGGCTTCCTGGCCTGATGAGAACAGCCAATAATTATCTTAGTATCTCTTGAAATGATCTACACATAATTGAAATTGATGACAACAAGAGTGGTGCCAAATGACTTGGCAGAAAGTCAGGGACTTCTTTGAACATGGCCATTTGTGCTGACCTGCTCTGTAACTCTATATAATGTGATCTGACTGATGCAGCATAATATCAGGAGCCTAGTCCAAAGCTGGGAGGCACTGCTCTTTCAAGCCATCAACATGATAAAAATGTAGCTTCCAACTATGGAAAACAGCTACTGGTGCTGAAAGGAATCATACTCTTTCAGCTGTTTGCTAGCTTAACAAGAGCCCATAAGAGTCTGGGACATCTGGCCTATGTAAATGAGTTGTGGAATGCCCAGGGGGAATCTTGGATGCTTCACCATGCAGAGGTAATAAGCTGGTCAGTACACGTCAGGGAGCTAAAGTGGAGGCAAGGCTTTTCGCAGTGGTATTGTTTTATAGCTGATGGTTTATGGAAGCGATTTCTGTATTCTGAGTCTCTTTCTCTGCATAATTAGTCTTGGCTCTTGCTAGATATTATATTATACTGTATTATATTGCATTATGTTTTATATTATATATTATATAATTATATATAATATACATTATATTGCTAGTTCACATATATTATACAAGACAATTGTCTTAAAATTATCTCCATGATATTCTTGGTTATATATTGCCTTCCCAATCATGACAATTTGATTATGTTTGCCAAAGACTAATTGGCATGTTTGTTGGGTTATACTCAGCATTAATCTTCCCTTTTCCCTGCCGATAATGGTCACGTTGTCACCTTCCCATCTAAATGTACATGACAGGGGTCACACTCTGATACTTTGTGAACATCTTTTAATTGCCACATGATGATTTTGGCCCAAATGGAAATGGTAATGTAAAATCCTATATCCTGAAATACAAACTAAAAGGTTGAATCTTCATCAGGTCCTTGGAGGGAACACCTGAATCAAAAGGACCTGGAGAGGGTATGATGAAGACTAACCTTAATCTTTCCTGTTCCTCTCTCTCTCTTCCTTTCTCTTTTATATTACCTTTTTCTTCCTTCTTTTCCCTTGGTGCTGGCCTGTAACTACCAGTACCAGGATGCTGTTAACATCCACAATGAGCTGTTGACCAGAGAGACCCACAAGGTTTCCCAAAAGAAGTTATACTTCTCTCAGAGCACATGATTACCCACCAAAGGTTAATGGTAAGACCCTACTGCTGAAGACATCATATGATATTGGTATGGAACATGGAGAGACCTGGCTGAAATCCGGAAGAGTCAGTCCCCAGACAGTGAGCTTGTCTAGTGCCAGAAGATGCTAACTGGGGGAAAATGACCAACATCTGTCCAAGCAACTCGTGGTCTAAGCTACTCAGCAGCAAACAACCTGACGTGATGCTCACACAAGTGCAATAATGGCACACAGCCATGGAGGGTAACCAACTGCTCTTGAATTGGCTAATGGATCTGCTCAGTGGAATGGAGCCCATAGCTGGAACTGGGAAACAAGTCAGAACCATGTCCAAAAACTGAGTTAACTCTCTGATATCAAGCTTCCATCAATCTTGGGCTACAAGAGGGCGTACACCTATTAAATTCCCTGTGAAATAATAATGGTTATCCCATTTGTCCAGTGCTGACTTCACTCTTTGTTGGGGAATCTGCTTCTCTTTTACAGATGGACGCAGAACCTGAGGAGAGACTCAGCCCATCGTACCTCAACAGGGCCCCTGCTGAAACCATAGAGTAATTGGGGAAATGAGCAAGCGTTCTGCTTTCTTGGTGAACCTGGTACCAGCACAATGGTGAAGGAGTTAGACACAGAGAACACTCAACTCCTACCAAACCAAAGACAGAGAGATTTCCAAGACCTCATCACTGAAATAGACCTAAAGTGAACCCAACATGGTTCAGGAAAATTTGTGGAAGAGGAGGCAGAAAGATTGTTAGAGCCACAAGTTGGGACAATATGCTCAGAGACATTGCATGACCTACAATCGCCAGTGAGGAGGGTCCTTTTGGAGGGGTAGGACAAGGAGGAGGCTAACGATAACATGGCTGTTTACGCATTGAGTATGTACATAACTAAGAAAAGAAAAAAAGAATATTTTATTTTAAGCTTCCTACAAAGATAATGTTAGTATTAAGTAAGTTTTGAATACAAACAAATTCTTAAATCCTATTTATTAATTTCACTTAATAACTGAACAAATCTTAAATGTTAGGCCAATATGGTAACCACTACACTATGGAAACACTAACAAATGTTAAATGAGAACCCACTATAAACCAATAGCAGGGTGCATTCTGCAGAAAAAGAGGTCAATTATACTTAAAGAATTAGTAGTCCTGCTTGTAAGAAGAAGCAGAAGTATGAGTTCCTCTTGCTAAGTAATTTAACTAGCTAGTATACTTACAAGTTTTCTAAAACTGAGGACACAGTTGCATGAAATAAATTAATTGTGATCACTTATTTCTGGTCTTCTCTGAAATTCTACTAAAATAACACAAAAAAATTTTTACATAAAAAGATTGGAAAGATGGCTTAGTGGATAATTTGTGATAATGCCTGTGAAGCATAAGAACCCAGGTTTGATCCCCCAGAACCTATATAAACCAGATGCATAGGGTGGCACATGCATTTGGAGTTTGTTTACAGTGGCTAGAGGCCCTAGTACACCCATTCTCTCTCTCTCATAAATATATAAAAATAAATTTAAATTTTATTTTAAAAAAGCTATGTAAAAATTTAAAAAAATGGGTTGGAGAGATAGCTTAGTGGTCAATGTGCTTACTTGCAAAGCCAAAGTATTCAGGTGCAGTTCCCCAGTACTCATAGAAAAGGAAAGAATTATACCAAACTCTCTGTGCAAAGCAAATATTGCCCTGATACCAAAACCAAAGATGGAACAAAAAAGGGAAAATTACAGACCAATCTTTCTGATGAAAGAGATGCAAAAATTCTCAACAAAATACTGGCAAATAGAATGCAAGTAGATATCAGAAAGATCATTCAACCTGACCAAGTAGGCTTTATCCCAGAAATTCAGGGATGATTCAACATATGGAAATCAATAAATGTAATACATTATATAAATTGACTGAAGGACCAAAATAATCACATGATAATATCATTAAATGCAGGAAAGACATCTGACAAAATTCAATATCCCTTCATGATAAAAGTCCTCCAGAAATTGGGAATAGAAGGAACATATATTAACATATTTACAGCTATTTATGACAAACCTACAGTGAACATAATAGTAAATGGGGAAAACTTGAAGCTTTCCCACTAAAATAAGGAACAAGACAAGGGTTTCCAGTCCCCACTTTTATTTAGTATAGTCCTGGAAGTCTTAGCTATAGCAATGAGGCAATAAACACACATAACAGGGATACAAATTGGAAATGAAGAGATGAAATTATCATTATCTACAAATTATATGATTCTATGCATAATGGACCCTAAAGACTGTACCAGCAAACTATTAGAGCTGATGAACACTTTTAGCAATGTAGCAGGATACAAAATAAACACAAAGAAATTAGTAACCTTCCATATACTAACAACAAATATGCTGAAGATGAAGTCAGTCACTCCGATTCACTATTGCCTCAAAAAGAAATAAAATACCTTGGATAAACCTAACCAAGGAATTGAAGTATCTCTACAATGAAAACTTTAAAACACTCAAGACAGAAATTGTCAAAGATACTAGGAAATGGAAAGACATACCATATTCTTGGATATGATGGAGAGTGGAGTTGTGAAGGGGAGTGTGTGTGTGTGTGGTGGGGGAGTTACCATGGTTTATTGTCTGTAATTATGAAAGATGTCAGTAAAAAAAAATGATTAAAATATCAAAACAAAATTTTAAAAAGTTTATCTCCAAGGGAATCAAAGTTTACAAGAAAGTAAATATGATAGCAGAGTTATTTAGTAGCTTTATTGTGGACAATAATTCATTGACCATAATAAACAGTAAATAGTAATATAATCAGAAAACATGATATTACCTTTGTGATGACCAGAATACGGGAACAATTCTAACATACGTGTGTTCACCTATCAATAGCTCACAGGGAATTGTACTCAGACTTTATAAGAATTAAAGCGGCAATAGTTTCATAACATTATTATTATTATTTTTTTTTTTTTGGTTTTTCAAGGTAGGGGTTTACTCTAGCCCAGGCTGACCTGGAATTCACTATGGAGTTTCAGTGTAGCCTCGAACGGCGATCCTCCTACCTCTGCCTCCCGAGTACTGGGATTTAAGGCGTGCGCCACCACGCCCGGCTTCATAATATTATTTTTAAATGAATAAAATAAAATCTACAAATGGTAAATGTGTCTGCTTCTTATAAGAAAAAAATCAGTTTTATCTAGAGGCCTATATCCCTGATGAACTTAGATGCAAAGATCCTGAATAAAATCCTCACAAACCAAATTGAACAACACATCAAAAACATTATCCACTTTGATAAAGTAAGCTTCATCCCAAGGATGCAGGGATGGTTCAACATATGGAAATTGGTCAATGTAATACACCACATAAATAAACTTAACCCTAAGAACCACATTATCATCTCAATTGATGCATAGAAGGCCTTTAATGTAATACAAAACCACTTCATGATCAAAGTGTTGGAAAGAATAGGCATGGAGGCTTTATATCTCAACACAATAAAGGCTATATATATATATAAAGCACCTAAGGCCAAATAACACTTAAGGGGGAAAGACTCAAGGAGTTCCCATTGAGATCAGGAACAAGGCAGGGTACCCACTCTCACCACTGCTCTTCAATATTGTACTAGAAGTCCTAGCCCAGGCAATAAGTCAGGAGAAAGAAATCTGCTCAGTGTAAAGGATACCATATCTGGAATTTGGAACCAGATCAGAATCCGATGGAGACAAAGATTATCATGCTCTCCCATGTCAAGCTCTCACTGGCCTTTGGCTGAAAGAGGGTTACATACATCAAATTCTCCCTAAATTAATAATGCTTTATCTCATTTAAACTATGCTGACTTAACTCTTTATTGGAGAATCTGTTCTTCTTTTTCAGAAGGTAGCAAGACTCTAGGACATAACCTACCCTTCACATTTCAGCCAAGCCACAGCTGAAACGACAGAGGAACTGGTGAGATGAGCATGAATGGTGCTTCCATGCCGAACCTGATAATCAGCGCCAGTGTGTGGGAGAGAGACCCTGAGGTACTCAACTTCTACCGAAGCGGAGATCCAGAGGATCCTCCGAGTTCATCACTAAAGCAGACTTAAAACTCACCCACCATGGCTCAGGGAGTTTTGCGGAAGAAGGGTTGGAAAGATTGTAAGAGCCACATGTTGAGACATCATGCCAGAGGCATTCAATGCCCCCCTAAAATAACTGTCTGCTGCTTCTACAATGCATAAAACACAACCCCATAAGGAATATATGCAACCCCACTGAGGAGCGTCCCCAATGGTATGAGAGTGGAGAGATATAAAGAGAAGACAGCAATTTTTACATTATAAATCTAGTCTCCTATATGCGTTTTTCCCCCCACTAAATTGTGAATCTCTATTACTTACATAATGACTAAAATTTTAAGAAGAAAGATCTGGAGTGTACTACTTAAGGCTGAAGCGTTGGGACCTCTCCCCTTCTGGGTGAGCAGCGGAGCTACGCGGAGAAGCTGGCCGCAACAGGAGCAGCGTTCTCCTGGAGCATCCTTCCTGCCGCCAGCCCGCGGGCCGGGAAGCCAGGAAGCCGGAGACATATTCCAAGGCCGAGCGAGCAGGCAGTGAGGAAAAGACCTCCAACCGGCCATGTCGGTGGTGGGCTGGACGTGGCCTCGCAGAGCTGACACATCATGGTGGCTCAGGCCAGGGGCATCCAGACCATTGCCAGTGTGTTCAGCGACCCGTACACCCTGTCTGTTATATCATTTGGATGAAAAAACAGAACAACTGGAGTTGTAGCCAAAAATCAGCAAATTACTAATGCAAACAATGCAGTTGGTGTCAAACTTCAAGAGATTTCATGGCCAAAATGACCCCTTCATTCAAAAGGAAAAGCAGAACTTGAGTGATGATTTCGTGCCAATGAAAAATGGTGGAGTTGGGATAACGGTAATGTACATAGATAAAGAACATCTGTTTAGTGTGGAGTAGATCACAGCCATGTTGTTGACCAAGTTGAAGGCAATGGCCTACAGCAATCTCAAGAAGCCAGTAACAGACTGTGTCATCTCAGTCCCTTCTTTACAGATGCCGATCCGAGATCCTAGTAGGTGTCGTACAGATCGTTGGCCTGAACTGTTTGAGACTTATGAATGACATGGCATCTTTTGCTTTGAATCAGGGAATTTATAAGCAGGATCTCCCAAGCCCCCATGACAAACCTCGTATAGCAGTCTTTGTGGATATGGGACACTCCGCTTTCCAAGTATCTGCCTGTGCTTTTAACAAAGGAAAACTAAAAGTTCCGGGAACAGCTTTTGACCTCTTCTTAGGATGACAGAATTTTGACGTAAAGCTTGTAGAGCATTTTTGTGCAGAATTTAAAACTAAGTACAAGTTAGATGCAAAATCCAAAATCTGAGCAGCCCTTCATTTCTATCAAGAGTATGAAAAGTTGAAAAAGCTAATGAGCTCCAACAGCACAAAACTTCCACTGAATATTGAAGGCTTTATGAATGACAAAGATGTCTCAGGAAAGATGAACAGGTCACAATTTCAAGTGCTGAACTTCTACAAAAAAAAAACAGAAGCCCCCCTTTATTCACTGATGGAACAACTGACCTGAAGGTAGAAGATGTGAGTGCTGCTGGTATTGTTGGAGGCGCAACACGAATTCCAACTGTGAAAGACAGATTGCCAAATTCTTTGGAAAAGATCTTAGCACAACACTGAATGCAGATGAAGCGGCATTCAGGGGATGTGCGCTACAGTGTGCAATTCTTTCTCGGGCATTTAAAGTGAGAGAACTTTCTGTCACAGACTCAGTTCCTTTTCCAATATCTCTGGTGTGGAACCATGATTCAAAAGACACCGAAGGTGTTCATGAGGTTTTAGTTGGAACCACTCTCTCCTTTCTCCAAAGTCCTCACCTTCTTAAGAAGAGGGTCTGTTGAGCTAGAAGCTTTCTATTCCCATCCTCAAGGAGTTCCATGTCCAGAAGCCAAAACAGGTAGCTTTATGAGTCCAGAATGTTTCTGCACAGAAAGACGGAGAAAAATCTAGACTGAAAGCCAAGGTCCTAGTTAACACACATGGCATTTCCTCTGTGTCCACCGCATCCATGGTAGAGAAAGTTTCCACTGGGGAGGGTGACGTGTCCTCTGCTGATGGAGACATGGAGTGTCCAAGCAGACCACCAGATAGCACAAACTCTGATAACAATATTCAGCAAGACATCAGTGAAGCTGGAAAACAGCCCCAGGTACAAACTGATGGTCAACAAACCTCACAGTCTCCCCCTTCACCCAAACTTACCTCAGAAGAAAACAAAACCCCAGATGCTGACAAAGAAAATGAAAAGAATGTTGACCAGCCTCAGGAAGCTGAAAAACCTAAAATAAAAGTGGTAAATGCTGAGCTACCTATTGAAGCCAACTTGGTCTGGAAGTTAGGAAAAGACTGCTTAGACAGAGAGAAGATGATAATGCAAAATAAACTAGAAAAAGAAAGAAATGACACTAAAAATGCAGTGGAGGAGAATGTGTGTGAGTTCAAGGACAAACTGTGTGGGCCATATGAAAAATTTATATGTGAGTAGGAACATCAAAAATTTTGGGGACTGCTCACTGAGACTGAAGACTGGCTCTATGAAGAAGGAGAGGAGCACCCTAAGCAAGCATATGTTGACAAGCTGAAAGAGTTAATGAGAATGGACATTCCAGTTAAAGTCCAATTTCAAGAAGCCAAGGAAGGGCCAAAAATGCTTGAAGAACTGGGACATAGGCTGCAGCACAGCACCAAGATCTCAGCCGCCTTCAGAAACAAGGATGAGAAATGCAAACATATTGATGAGTCTGAAATGAAAAAGGTTGAAAAATGTGCTAATGAGGTGATGGAGTGAATAAATAATGTCATGAATGCCCAGGCTAGGAAGAGTCTTGACCAGGACCCAGTTGTACGAGCTCAGGAAACCAAAGCAAAGATCAAGGAATTAAACAATATGTGTGAACCTGTCATAACACAACCCACACCAAAATCGAATCACCTAAACTGAAGAGAAAAATGTTGACAAAAAGGAAGATGATCTAGAAGGCAAAAATAATTGTGGTGCTGAACTTCCACATCAGAACAGAGGGTGCTACCATAAGAGAAGAGCTCTGTAACTATGGACTTGGACTAGGTGGCAGGACGCACATTCCTCCAGCTAATAAAATATTTTTTCCATAGTATGTGGTTCTACATAAGAGACTGAGACTATTTACATTTTCTTTTTTAAGAATGGCTAGACATTGTGTGTATTATATGAAAAATCTACAAAAAGGTAACATCCTGTCCTGACAAAGCATGTGTGGATGTTTATAAACAAGACAAAGTCTGACTCATAAGGGCTTTCAAAAATTAATTCCAATAGACTGATTTTGCTTTCATATTAGTACAAATTCAGTGAGTAAATCAAGCTTAGTGAAATGTGTTAGCAGCATGCAAAACTAAACTTAGTTCTATCTCACTGTACAGTATGCTATCTTATGAAGGTGAGGAAGAAATAATACTGCTTATAAGCTGATTGTGAAACTCTGTGAGCTTTAGAATAAAGTTCATCCTCTAGAGTCGTTTCTAAAAAAGAAAGAGAGAGAAAGATCTGAATCTTGGACATTTAGTGATTTCAAATTCATTGAAACTTATTAACCAAATTTCCTATATGAATTTACTTTGTCAGGACAGGATGTTACCTTTTTGTAGATTTGAAAATCTATCTAACTTTGGTTACATATAGTGCTTCAGAATAAAGAAATAGATCTGAGGGCTGGAGAGATGGCTTAGCGGTTAAGCAATTGCCTGTGAAGCCTAAGGACCCCGGTTCAAGACTTGATTCTCCAGGACCCATGTTAGCCAGATGCACAAGGGGGCGCACGCGTCTGGAGTTCATTTGCAGTGGCTGGAAGCCCTGGCACGCCCATTCTCTCTCTTTCTCTCTCTCTGCCTCTTCCTCTCTCTGTCACTCTCAAATAAATAAATAAAAAATGAACACAAAAAAATTAAAAAAAAAGAAAGAGATCTGAATCACTGACAATTTCAAAATGGTTCACCTACCCAGAAATAGGTCAAATATTCAGGGAACAAGTTGTGAAAATATGATTCCTTTCTAGCAATTCTAACAATATATATTAAAAAGACAGTAATTGCAAAGATATTTAAAACATAATGATTTTAAGGTCTACGGTTTAATGACAAAAATCCCCAGCGATACATAATTAGAAAGATGAAGCTCAATATGAAAATGATAGATGGAAAATATACTCATTAATCTCAAAGATTACTCTGACCTGAAACCTGGGAATTTTACATGTATTCCTAGAGCAACTGAATGTGCCGCAGCCACAGTAACTGCTGTATGTGTTGTGAGGGATCATGAATACACTTCTGTTGGGATCATGATTTATAATGCAGTGAATATTTTTATAGGGTTTCATTCATATACCTTCTCAAAGAAATTTTTGTCTCAACTACACTGTTGAAAATTAGAACCAAAAACCCACAAATATTTTCACTAAAACTCATATAGAAACATGGTAATGTTCTCAAAAAAAATTAGAGGTAAATTTATGTGAATCTCAAAGAAAATACTAATTTTTGCAAAGATTTCTAATAATATAAAAATGTATTAGTACCGGGCTGGAGAGATGGCTTAGTGGTTAAGCACTTGCCTGTGAAGCCTAAGGACCCTGGTTTGAGTCTCGACTCCCCAGGACCCACATTAGCCAGATGCACAAGGGGGCGCACGCATCTGGAGTTCGTTTACAGTGGCTGGAGGCCCTGGCATGCCCATTCTCTCTCCCTCTCTCTATCTGCCTCTTTCTCTCTGTCTATCACTCTCAAATAAATAAATAAAAATAACAAAAAAATGTATTAGTACTTTGCAATTTCAAAGTTTTTCTATCCCCAAGATTTAGAGAAAACAGAGTGATAAAGAATGAAACATAGCTACAAAGATAGTTCAATTCAAGGTCACTCTGTAGCAAAGACAACTGTTTTAATATCTTTCCTTACACTGCTAATATTTGGAATTAAATTCTTCCAATTTTGTTTAATTTAAGGATCTTTTTTAACTTTTGTAATGTAGATGTAATCTGACTGACAATTGCTAGTCTTGAGTTTCTTAGTAAACTGGAGATTCTCTGGTTAAACACATACGCATATTTCTCATTTGTGCTTTGCCAATAATTCTCATGCATTGTATTATAACAAGCTCTAAGAGAAGATAGGAAAATTCAAGGTGATTGTCACATGTGTCTAATCTTTTCTTTTAAAACTTACTTTAGAAATTTTATTCAAAAATTTTAATGGGATCTATTTTTCAAGTAAATTTTTGGGGTGGTGTAATGAGAGGGATTTGGATACTGAAAAGACAAGGAAAAAATACAGTAAATGTCACTACATACCTTACGTTCCTGTGGCAATCTAACTGCCCTCTTCCCAGAACAACCAGCCCAACACTGTCCATCCCATGTGCAGCCAGAGTCACCATTTCAATTTGCCTAGATGGAATCATGGCATGTCATAGAGATGTGTGTAAATTAATGGAACATAATTAATTGTTTGGATCCAAGTGTGGAAAGTTGGAAGGAGTATAATTGCAAAAGAAGTAAAAAGAAGTTCTGGAAGAAAAATGTACGTGAATGTCTCAGACTAATTCCCCAAATGTTCACCTTGGCATCTATTGAAAAGGAAGTTGTAAATAGTCAAGGAGATGGTATATTAATCAGACCTTCTTTCATTGTGACAAACACCTGTAAGAAACAATGCAGAGGATGGAAGACCTAGTTTGGCTCATTGTTTCAGAATTTTTGCCCAAAGTGTGACTTATGGGAAATTATTTATTATGAGATTGGGCATAAGAGAAAAAATAAAAAGGGGGTTAGTGAGAAGGGCAGGGGAAGAAACTCAAGGGTTATGAAACTATAGGTCAAGAGAAGAGAGTGTTTTTAGGGAATACTATTAAACTGTGCTAAATACCATACAGGTGTGAGTGCTATGAAGAAAGAAATGTGTTCATTGCATTTGGCACTATGGAGGACATTGATGACTTCAAGAAGAACAATCATGTGGAGTGCTTAAAAGACAGGGTGACTATCTTGTTTAAGGAATGGATGGGAACTGGAACAAGAGATGGATTCAGTAGATCCAATATACACATGATATGAATTGTGAAACTTAAGAAGTAAGATGGTACACTTTAAAAATAATTACACATAATAAATCAGGGACTTCAAATATTGACTTAAGTCTTCTGAATTTTGTTACTCACTAATTATCAGGCATTCTTATGAACCAATTTCCTCCAAATTATTTCAAAGCAAATCCAGACACCATATCTTTTCCTCCGTAGATAATTCAAATATTTGCATGTGTGTACACATGTGTGTGTAATGTGCTTGCTAGAGGACAATCCCAGGTTTGTGCCTGTGAATTCTTATTGTTGTCAGGATATCTTTGGGGATATGTTTCAAAGTAAAATGCTGGCAATAATATAATACATAAATAAATTCACTAGATATTAACAAATTACTTACATAGAAGTTATATATCATATATTCATATGAATGAAATATGATAGTCTGTCTCCCTTTAGCCTTATCAACAAGGAATAATATAAAACTTTTGGGATTTAATAGCAGGCACAATTAACAAAAATAATGCATTAAAAATATAACTTTTCAAAAGTTGATTTTTTTTCAAATCAGAACATAAATTTTGCAAATAATTCAGCTGCTCACCTCCTGGTCTTACCAATTTAGAATAGTTCACCAATTAGTGAGTTAAGAAACACACATGCATTCACTATGCAATAACACTTGGTGTAATAATAAGCTGAAGAGACAAAAGAATAATATTTTCAAAGGTCTTAGATTGTCTACAAAGCTACTTTCATAACTTATGAAGTTAGTATTTTTTTTGAGACAGGATCTTGTTACATACCTCAGATTGGTTTTGAACTCTTACTCCTCCTGCCTCAGCTTCCAAAATTCTGACATTAAAGATACATGCATCATGCTCAACCTGAAATGGTATTTCTTAACCCAAGGCTTTATTCGGAAACTTTTAAACAGGCAGTGATTTAGTGGCTAGGTGCTCTAAGTAGTCTTCTAGGTAAAAACTACTAGAAACCTTTCTCTACCTACTTAATAAATGAAAATAAAGAAATATATAAATTATATTAAAAATTGATTATCAAAATTCTTGACACAGCTATGAAATAACATAGGTTAATATTATTTAAAGGAATCACAATAAGAATAATATTTGAGAGAGATAGAAAGAGGGAGAGGCAGGTAGATAGATAATAGGTGATAGATAGATAGATAGATAGATAGATAGATAGATAGATAGATAGAGATAGAGAGAATGAGCACACCAGGACCTCTAGCCACTGCAAACAAACTTCAGATGTATGTGCCACTTTATGCTTCTGGGTAATCAAACCTGGGTCTCCATCCCAGGATGGAATTCTGGATGCAGAAATGCTTTCAATGTCAGATGCAAACAGAATCTAATCACTTTTAGTCATATAAACTCTACCCTGCTGGTGGGATTGGTGGCAGTGGCCATTTCTTCACTGTCCTGTTCTGTGGCATGGCTGTGGGCACTGACCTAGAATGTCAGGTGTTAGTGCCTTCCATTCTTCTCAAAATCTGTCAAGCTGTCCAGATCTTTATTATAATAAACTAATTTTCTGCTTAATTTCTTGAACTTGGCTTGTTTTTCTAGTAACAAATAACCTTGCTAGATGTTGATACTGATTCCATAAGTCATTGTTGGAAACAGAACCTCAGGCAAAGGGAGCGTGTCAGGTAGTGGTGATCTAGTGCGACCAAAGCTGATGGCTCTGAAATTCAGCAACTATGGAAGGTTCTTGGCAAGCAAAGAGAAGCAGCAGGGACGTAGAGAAAGTGAGTCTTTTAAGACACCCAGATCCACTGCTAACAAACGATTTACAGGAACACATGGAAGTCAGGAACCACAGAGCAAGGTCAGGCTGCTTCTTAGGTTTTTACAACATGTGGAAACTTAAAAGGAATTATGATCTCAAAGTGCAAAATTCCTTGTTCATGACAGAGAAAGAAAACTACATAATTTTTTGGAACTAAAAATATTTAATCAATTGTGCCACAGGATTAAAATACATAAAAATCAAATACAGATTTTGATCTGTGACTGCCACTATCTTACAGTTTAGATTCACAGCCTTGTCAAGTCTTCTATGTGAAAGTTAGAGCTTCCTTTAGGAAGAGGGTGGTGGTGGGGTGGGAATCTTCTGCAAAATGCCTTGTTGAGCTAGTCTCTGTTGACATAGGATGCCGATAGGAGATACTGCCATCCAGATGGAATGTCTCATTTCAAATGCAAAACTGAGTCCTGAAGTGGTTTATAGCAGCTCTTAAAAGCAGCAGACATTGACATGCTTGTGACTATGGTCTGATGAAGGTGAAGATATGGTCATTGGAATGATTTAACTTGTAGATATATCACAGTGTCTTATCTGCTTCTGATATCTAGGTCAGAAAAGGATGAGAAATCTCTAGGATCCTGCTTTATGTTTATATTTTATTATTTATTTATTATATATATATATATATATATATACATATATATATGTATATATATATGTATATATATATATATATATATATATATATATATATATATATAGAGAGAGAGAGAGAGAGAGAGAGAGAGAGATACAGAAATAGGCAGGTAGAGAGAGAGAATGGGGCATGGGCATGCCAGGACCTCCAGCCACTGCAAACGAACTCCAGATGTGTGTGCCCCCTGTGCATCTGGTTTATGTGGGTCCTGGGGAGTTTAACCTGGGTCCTTTGGTATTTCAGGCAAGCACCTTAACTGCTAATCCATCTCTCCAGTCCCCTGCCTGATTTTATTAAACAACCTCCACCTCCTCAGAGCCTGATCCAAAGTGTAGTTTCTGCCCAAATCTTAAGAGCTTTGCTCCAGGCCTACAGCACCCAAAATCCTTTCTTGGAGAAGGATCATTTGGGAACCCCACAGGCTATACAGAAAGCTCCCAAAGTGTATCCCTAAAGGCCGTGTGGCTGTGCTCAAGTAGTAGTGCACCAGGAAGAGGGAAATTCTTGGTCTGAAATGAATGGCTCTGCACCGAGATAAATCCCGAGAAACCCCAAACAACACTTTAGTCCAGTAGTCAGCATGGAGGTTTATGTAGCATAAAGGAAGGGATTTGGACCAAAATAACTCACTGTACCCTAATACTCTGATCTTGCTACTTTTCAAGTTTTATGTATATAGTTGTTTTAAGTGCCCTTAACAAATGGAAGAATTTCTACAGTTCATTCCTACTTGAGAGTCAGATATTATGACACACACACACGCACATGCACACACACATGAAACACAATGTAAAAGACCAAAATTTTCCCTTTCAACAACACTGAAAACCACAAGGTTATTTCTTATTGGATGTCTGAGTAAGAAGATTTAAAAAAATGAATGTTGAAGGACTGGTGATGAGTTCTATAGAAACAAAAAGTCTATTTCCTGTTGAAATTTCTGAGGTCTGGCAGTTTGGGGCTTTCAAGGAAGTCAAAAGACAAGTTGTGATAACCTGTATTTTGGAGGTGACACAATATAATTGTGACTTTTGGACTATGTTCTATTGCTAGGCATGTATTAGTATGAAGAGGTGAAGAGTTTAATAAGTGATGATGTCATGTGGTGGGGCTCTCATGCATGGAATTAGTTCCCTAAAACAGACTTGAGGGAGGGTGTTTGTTATCCCCTCCTTCATGTGAGCACATAGTGCTTATCCTGTCCTGAGGATAAATAACAAGATGACATTTTGGGAAGGAATAGTTACTCTTATCAGACACTGAAAACACTAACTCTTTGATATTGAACTTCCCAGTTTCCATAATTATAAGAAAATAAATAAATTGCAGTTTTTTAAAAATTGCCCAGTCTGTAAAATTTTTATTGTATTAACACAACTAGTTAATGTAACAGACTAGTGAAATTATTATTTTCTTATTGATAAATTTCTAAGAAAGAAAATTCTTGTTATGAGGGAAAATGACAGAATGAGACTTCTAGATTTGAGTCTGGAGAAAAATTAGTGAACCTTCGAGGTATATTTTATGATGGGAACAGTTTGATAATTGAGGCAAGTTCAATGGGTATAACACTCTGACACGTGATCTAGACAAAGTATTGTGAGACCCAGTTTGATTTTAACAAAGAATTTCATTGCCATAGGTATTCTAAATTAGTTTTTAAATGGATTCTTCATAGTTTTTCCATGGACAAATAAACTGTGCAAATAAGATCTCAGCAAATTCAAGAAGAGGGAGGGACAGAGAAATGAAAGGAGGGGAGGAAGAGAGAGAGAGAGAGAGAGAAATAGGAAGAGAGACTGACAAGCATTTGTTCATTATAAATGATAAAGGTAATATAAATAGGAGGGTAAATCTCCTATTTTTTTTACTATATTCTAGAAAATTTATAATATATTGTGGACAAAAGAAACACTGTTATATAAAATATTAGAGCCCCATTTCAGAATAGATTTTCTGCAGCAGTTCTATAGACTGAGCACTGTCACATGAACTTACCTAGTATCACAACCTCAATCAGATCAGAGAGCTTCCCTCACACCTGCTTGCAAACACCTGTATCATGTTCACTTGTATGACTTATTAATGGATATGCATAGCCAGATTTTTATGTCAATCCCCAACTGAATTTAATTTCTTGAATTTTAGGGTTAAGATAATTTAGAAATGGAGTAGGATTCCTTAGGACATACTTCTAATTACTGAAAAAATATAAAAAGTAAAAACAACTAGAAAAATAATATGACAAATATTCATGAACATCATTAAAGACTAAAAAGGTAAGTGGGGGCTCAGTTATTTTACCTCCATTGGTAAAATAGTTACGTTTTAAGTTTGAAGACCTGAATTTGATCCCAGAACCTATATTGAAAAAGCAAGGCATAGTGACATGCATTTGAATCCCAGCACTGGAGAGCCAGAGATAAATTGCTAGGGCTTGGAGGCCAGCCAGACAAACCTAATTAGGCAAGTACTAGGCAAGTGAGAGATCCTGTCATAAAATTTGTATTGGGTGCCTGAGGAATGCCAACCAATATTGTTCTCTGGGCTTCACGTATATGCACACATGTATGTGTGCACATACACACACAAAGACTAATGACTAAAAAGGTTAGTGTTTTATTAATCATTCAGATTAAATACACACACACACAAATATATATATATATATATATATATATATATATATATATATATATATATATATTGCCCTTTACAAACTCTTTCAGGTTGTATCTTCTCCTGAGACAACCGTAGACTAAAGTTTGCATCTTTTGCTCTATAGACACATGTCTAAAATAGAAAAAATATTACCATGATATATCCTTAGAAATGCATATATATGTGATAAATGCATATCAATGCTAATATATGTCTAGAGGACTGAGGCATGATGGTTCTATGTTTCTCATTAAAATGACTTTTCATAGCTATGAATAAGCAGTGACTGCTACCTTACTTTTGTTTCAGAGGTTTACACCACTCATTATATCTAGGGTATAGTATTTTATTGCACGAGTAAATAGTGGTTATTTATCTTTCTCCAACCAAGAAACATATTCTTGCTCCTTTTCAATATGACCAATAATGTCATCTTCTTGTGGGAAAAAAGGGATAAAGATTGTCCATCTCAAAATAAAATATCCCCCTCATTTTCCAAAAGGGAAAGGGCTCAAGAGTTTTGATGGATGATGGCTGGAAATTCCCTAGGCATGGCAGTCTTTTGCCTCCAGACATGTTCTTCAATGGGCAGATCTGTAGGACTTAGCCTTGCTCTATCTTTTCCTTAAAACACAGTTTTAGATCCTATGCCTTGTGTCCCTGTTAACACACTAATTTACAAAACTATATAGAGATTGATAAAGAAATGAAGTATCATAATTGGTTCTCCTTAGAATTTAAAATATGTGAAAGGAGGGACAAAGAATTCAATTTCCCCTTCTGAAGAGTGAAAGTTTCCTACAGAGGAGACAAAAGGGGGGATAATGAGGGCAGCAGGGTTTTGCTGAGGCTCATCAAGGGAAGGCTATTTCCTCCTGGTAATGCATGGCTATTTTTAGAAAGGCATTTTTATTCTTTTTAATCTGCTGCTCTTACATGACTGCTGGTAAAAGAATGGGATCTGACTCATGGTACTGGCCTTGGGTGGAGAAGACATTCTGATGAGCCTAGAAGTCATAAAATTGCCATCCAGTAAAGAACAAGGATGTATCATTACGCCCTCCTGGACCTGTCAATCACCTGGACAGGAAAATCACCCCTCATGGAAGCCATCTGTTCTAGAGACTTTAACAAACAGTATAAAACCTGCTAAAAATGGAAATTTGGATAATGTTCCCATTGTCACCCGAGAATGATCCATGTTATATTGTCACAAACTCCAGCTGCTTCCTCCACTTCCCTCTGTGCATCTCACCTGATTTCTTTTAACAAAGATCACAAGGGTCTGGGAGGCCCAGGGAAACCAGGGCAGATAATGTGGCATTCTGTTGTAATTCTAACCAATGCCAGTTTTCAGTCCCTACATGAGCATAAAATTCCAGTTCTCTAGAGTAAGAATATAAATGTTGTCTCCATGACACCTCCAGTGTTATTTCATAAAAAGTAGGACTGGAGAGATGGCTTAGCGGTTAAGCACTTGCCTATGAAGCCTAAGGACCCTGGTTTGAGGCTCTATTCCCCAGGACCTACGTTGGCCAGATGCACAAGGCGGCAGCAAGCGTCTGGAGTTCCTTTGCAGTGGCTGGAGGCCCTGGCGTGCCCATTCGCTATCTATCTGCCTCTTTCTCTCTGTCTGTCGCTCTCAAATAAATAATTAAAAATAAAAACAAAAAATTTAAAAGTAATATTGTTTTTATACCCTCTTGATATTCATAATCCCAGAATTGCTCCCATCTCATCTTTAGGTAAACCTATGTGATGAAAAATAAATTGATTCAGCTTTTGATTAAACGATTTTTTCGCTTGGGTATGTAATATGGGGTGTGCATGTGTGGGCGACGCATGCGTGTACGTGCCCTTGTGGTGTCCCATGTGAATATTCATCTTTGGTGGCCAGAGCCAGGGATCTAGGTGTTCTACTCCATTGCCCCTCTACCCGTTCTTATTTGAGCCAGAGTGTCTTACTCATCTGGGTGCTTACTGCTTTTGGGGGAACTCCAGCAGTTGGTGGGTCTTTGCTGCCCTGCAAGGCTGGGGTTACAGCACAGCATGACACACACAGATCTTTATGTGGGTTCTAGAGATTTGAACTCAGGTAGTCTCAGACCCCTCAGGACTCATGCTTGCACAAGAAGCACACTTAACTGTTGAGCCATCTCTCTAGCTACTTATCCAGCTACTCTAGAAAGAAACTTTGAAATGTAAGAGTGCACTAGTTTGGTTTTCTTTATATTTAGTGGAATAAATTCTTAGGTATATTTTTGGTCTGGTTTTAGTTACTGCATGTACTTACAGAGGAAAAGAAAAGATGTAGTGATTCAAGAAACAAAGCAAGCTAAAACAGAAACTTCACAATTCAGATTTCTCCCCACCCCTAATCAGTGAAGATATATTTTTATTTATAGTCAGAAAACACTTTTAAAACAACTTAAACTTGTATACATGAAGTAATATGCTGATAGTAAGTTACCTACAGCTAAACTGTTTCTGCCAGTGCCTTGGACTACCGGTGCCGAATGGGAGAGGAATACGGTGCCAGCAGCCTTTAAGGTGTCATCTAACTCCGCGAAGCAAAGTCCTTTGTCTTTTACTAATTCAGAGCCAAAATGTCTTTTTTTTGTATGCATCAGAATGCTTGGTGATATTAAAAAGGAAAAGAAAAGGCAATTAAGATAAGAATGTGGTCTTTTGGTCACAGCAGGCATTTTACCACCTGCATTGTTGCAGAACTTTAAGCTGTGTCTAACAGATGACCCTGAAATGGATGTGTACATTTCACATTGCTTGATGAGATTTTCACCAAATGGCCCTTCCCCTAAAAGTCAGCATAGAAGTCATTTTCTGATGCAGCAGAAGCATCATTAGTGGATGGGGAGATGTCCTGAGTGTGTAATGCATTCTGGGAAACCACCACTTGGCACAGTCCTCCTGTGGTTGTTTTATAGTGCAGAGCTCTACTCTGCAGGAAAAATAAACCCAAATTCATTTGGGCACAGTCTTTTTTGTTGCTTTATTTAATTTTCACGTTGGCGTTTGGCCCTTAAAGCTTTAACAGGGCAGATGCGGCTTTGGAAGAGCTAGCTCAGTAATCCAGCTTGGTTAATGACTTCCACGCTAGAGACCAGCTCAGCAGTTTTCTCAGTCCATATTTGGTTCCTCCTCTTTTCCTATGCTGGAAAACCTCTCCATGGGATAACCTATCATCAATGGATGCTTTCCTGAGTTTTGAGGTAACTGCTTTAAGGTTGCTTGTCGGCAAAAGCACAGGCAGTGGTAATGCTGCTGCAACTGTGGTCTTAAGACCTAGAGGGAAAGCAGGGGAGAGTCCAGGCTACAAGAACTCTTGTGACCCCCCAGCAGGTTAGGAGAGCTCCAGATTGCTCTGGATAGTGCTGACTCTGTTCTGTTAGCTTTGGGAAAAATCTAAGATGAATTTGAATTTTTAATTTGGTTTATTTGAGGGACACATACAATAGAGAGAGAGAGAGAGAAAGAAAGAAAGTGAAAGTATGGCTGTGACAGAGCCTACTGACACTGCAAATGAACTCCAGACACATGCACCACTTTGCGCACCTGGCTTAGATGGGAAACTGAGGAGTTGAACCCGGGCTTGCAAGACTTTACTTGCAGGTGTCTTTAATCACTAAGCATTTTCCCAGTCCAAGTTTGCATTTTAAATATTTGCTTATTTGCACATGTGTGTGTATGGACATGCCAGGACTCTTGCTACTGTAAATGAATACCAGACTCTCGTGTCAAATTTTGTGTTCAGCTTACATGGGTGTCTGCGAATTGAACCTATGCTGGCGGGCTTCACAAACAAGTGAATTTAACTGCTGAGCCATCTCCTTGGCCCTATGAGTTTCAACTTCTGATGATCACTGGTATCCCCTGACATCAATGCAGAACTATGGACAGAATAAGAGCCCTGCCACTGGTTCCCCCTCCAGGTTCTGGGACTGATGAGTCCTCTAGATTTCCCTACGTCTAATTCCTGACAGTGTTGCACAGTTATGTTTACATCACAGGACTGTGAGGACTCAGACACTGGATGTGATATTTTCTGAATTATGTTTATTCCCAGGCCACACTGAACTTTTTAATGTTATATCTGGTTTCTGTCTGCATTATTGACTTAGCATGTTTTAACAATCAACCCCACCCGTTTATTCAAACTTATGCTCCTTTAACTTTCTCCAAAGCAGTACTTGTGAAACCTTGATGTGTTGGCCATATGCTTATTACATATTAAAGTCAGTGTAAAGGCATCCCTGGAACATTGCAAGCATTGTGACTGCTAAAACAATGCAGTAGCTGACTGCACTCGCTGTGTCTCCCATTGCTGCAGCAGGAGCTCTGGTCCATTACTGGTTCTGATAACCTGGACACTAGCATAATGTCTGATACATGGAGAATGGAAATCCAAAGTATCTGAAAAATTGTCCAAAATATCTTTGGTGTTTACTTGAGAAAGCAGTCAGGTGGGAGGGAAGACTAGCCTCTCCTGGCTGTGCCTGCGTGAAAGCCCAGCAGCCCGCAGCACTGGACACGGGCTTCCTGCCTCTGGCAGCAGCGCTGTGCTTGAATCACATGTTCCAGGAGCTCCCAAGACTAGCTGACTGGCTTTCTCAGATCACTGCAGAAGCCTATAGAACTTGTCTGCTTGATTTCCTTAACACCAAATCCTTGTTTCTGTCAAGTTTCTCTATATCCTCCCCCTCTCCTATAGTCTTTCTCCATTACCTATGTAGCTGCGCACATGCACACACATCCTTTGACAGGATTGTTTTCATGTTTGTCACTATGGCCACGTGATGAAAGTGTTGGCTCCTTCCCCTCTTTCCGCAGAATCCCAGGTTGGGCTTATGAAATCCTTTCACTGTAGCCCCTTTTACAATTTAAATGTATGGAATTATGGAATCTTCTCAAGCCCTCCTTGCTGAGAGCTGACAACAAAAAGGGATATAGCCTGGATAAGAACAGAACAAGTTATATATTGCAATCTCATAACCAGTTAAAAACTTTGAATTCAAAGCTTATCTGTACCCAGACCACAGTAGTGCATACTAATGGTGAATGGGTAAATGAATACTCAAAGCTACTGAAAGAATAAACAGTTGAATTTTTTTTTCATGGTTGTTTTATGTGTAATAGAGTGAAAAGCAGAAGAAATGCCAGAAGAGAATAAATATACTTCAATTATGGAATGATTTATTGTATGTACTCAAATTTCCTGGATGAGGAAAAACCCTCTTTCAGCTCATTTATTTACTTTGTGAATCAGTTCTTTTTATTTATTTTAAAATATTTATTTATTTGCAAACAAGGAGAGATAGGTAGGAGAGAGAGACAGACAGAAAAAATGGGTGAGCCAGGGCCTCCAGCTACTGCAAAGGAACTCCAGGTGCATGTGCTACTCTGTGTACTGGAGAATTGAATCCATATCATTAGGCTTTGCAAGCAAGTGCCTTAAATGCTGAACTATCACTCCAGCCCCTCAGTCCTTTTTAAAATGGTATCTGCTGTGATTTATTAAACCGAGTGCATTATATATAATTTAATCAGGTCCTGCATCCTTACTAGTAAAAATAGCATTTTAAAAATAATTAAATGGAAATGTAGAAAATTTAAGGGTTTCTTTGGATTTTTTTTTTTTTGTCTTGACTGCAGCAATTGTGTGTAACCAAGGGATACAGACATGAATCACCCGAGACAGATTCTGTTCTCCATTTCCTCCATGCTTATCTTGTACAGGTATCCTTCTAGAAAAGGACATGGTAAAGATAGTAAGCAGTGCTGATCTGACCACACACGTACTCTACTATTTATACAGTAGCTTTAATTGATTGTTCAGCCTGGCTTCTATATGAAGAACAATACACACCTGATTTTGTTCTGATTTGAAACTCTTTTGATATTCTTAAAGGGATGACATCAGCCATGAGATTTATAACTTGAATAGTTAATGCTTATTGAACAAAAACAAAAATGCTTATTGCCAGCTATTTTCTAAACATTTAAACTTTCATCAGTTCACTTATCCCATCTCCATGGCAATTATATGAAACAGTTGTCTCATTATCATCATTTTATGCATGCATAATGAGGAAGAGTAATTTGGTAGGAGGCCCTGTAAGAGAAGGTATGTGGTCTCTTCCCTAGCCTTGCTCTGTCAGGCAGCCCCAATGTCTCTCTGAAGAGATAATCATCTTTGCTTTGGACTGTTGGCCATTCTTGGTGATGTTTTACTTCATGTAGGTAAACATTAAGTACACATTTAATAGAAAAAAAAATATGTAAAAACTATTACACACAAATTGCGTGCAGTTTGATGTATGATCTCTCTTCCTTTCCCATCTTCTCTCTACCCTCTCTTTTCCTCCTCTTTCCTCCCTTACTTCTTCTGCTCTTCCCTCTACTTTACAGACAAACTGAGAACTGTATTATAGAAACCACTCATTTGTTAGTCTCAACTAAGTGACAACTGTCAAGGGCCATAGTGATAGGCAAGGTCATTTCCGCTTACTGTAATGCTCCTGACAATTGTTATGCCCTAACCTGGCTATTAGTTACTAAGGATTTACTCTGTTTCAAATATGCTTCTATGCACTCACAGGTGTTAATGCTTTCAACTCATTCAAAACAACCCAGGGATATACAGAAAGAAGCATGGACCATTGAAGCACTGCTAGCTCCCATTTATAGCCAAACAGAAGCATAGAGAATTACCTTATCCAATTCATAAAGCATCAGGAAAAAATTGAGGGGAGTAAGATCAAAATACATTGCATACATGCACACAAATGTCAAAAATAAAAACTACAAAGAAAACACAAGCCAAGTGAACTCACAAAAGTATGGTTGTATACCCTTGTACTACAATAGTCAAGATTCTCTCGAGTAGTAGAACTGATAGAATAAATATATATTATAAAGGGAATTTATTAGATTGGCAAACAAGATACAGGCTAGGCAGTCCAGCAATGGCTGTCAGCAGACTGGAGAGTCTGAGAATCTGGTAGCTGCTCAGTCCATGAGGCTAGATGCTCCAGCAGTCCAAATCTGGCACAGCAGGCCTACCTGAATCCAGGACGCCCCTGGTCTACAGCCCATGTTGGGAGACAGGCGCAGTGCTGACGCCAGCAGAGGAAGGCACAAACAAGGCAGATCACTCTCATCAAGGTGCAAAGGCAAAAGCAGAAAAAATATTGGGGGCCAATTTGTGCAAGAATCTCTACATATGGGCTGCCACCAGAAGGGCTGCCCACTGGGGGAGGAGAGCATGGTCTTCCCTCCTTAGTTAATCCTTCCGGGAAACTGTCTCACACCTGCACAGGAAAGTTGGAAAGCTGTTGTCTCAGTCACTGGCTTTCTCCCTGGGAGAGGCAGCTGCCCAGCTGGATCTCATAGGACTTTGTTGTGAAGCTATGATTTTATCGCAGTCCAATGTCTGTATGGCCACATGAAAGTATCTTTCTTTCTTTTTTTCTTCTTTTTCTCTTTATTAGTTAGTTTTATATTCAGCAAATACAGTCAGTTTGGTACCATTATTAGGCTCATCCGTGACCTACCTCCTCCCCTTGGCCCCTCCTTGTTGAGGTATATGGGTCAAAATGGTTGAACCTGGAACAGATCATTCTCAGTGAACTTACCCAATCACAGAAAGTATCTTCCTTGTTGAACGTGCTCTATATATGTGTTAGCACACTCATTCCTGGTAAGGACTTGAATTATTCACATCTACCTACAAACACTTTATTCATAAATTTCCCAGAAGTTTCTTGCTTAGGAAGTTTTTCTTAACATTAAGAGAGAAGATCAAAGGCAGCTCCCCAAGTAAAGGTTCTGCAAAAAGAGAAGTGACACAGAATTCCAGCTGATAAGATTAGGCATGTTGTTATGTTGTCTTACCATGGTTTCAGAGCAAAATAAATGATAAGAACTCAACATGAAACTCCTGGTCCAAGACCTTGCTTGCACATGAGCTGATTTTCCCTGTAGCTGTGTCTGCACCTGGGGCTTCCATGGGTGGGAAGGCTGAGGGGTCCCTGCAGATGATAGGAGGAGATGCTTTTGTGCAGAACGTGTTATCTAGTCTTTCTAGCGGCTTCAGGTACAATTCTACTCACCTCACCTCTCTTTGTTTCTTCTCCACTGCTTCTTCATGAATGCTGTTAACACATCTTTAAACACAAAGGCAATGGTAATGCAGGAGACAGTTCCTGTGCTCAGGAGCAACTGCACCTGTCGGAGTCATCATCGCTGTCCTGTGGTCTTTCAGCGACTGCGCTGCTTTTGTTATTATGGTGCAGCAACCTGGATTGGCCATGTCACCTAAATGTGCCATCAGCAACCTGGTTTCCACAGTTTTACTTATGTTTCACCTTGTAGCATTTTACCACACACACTGGTAAGAAGAAATGTAGTTTGCTAAAAATAAATCTTCCTGGCATAGGAGAAAAGAAGCTCTTGGGGAATGAGCTGTAAAATACTTTTGAGCTAATCTGTTTCATGTTAGGTCATGTTGGTTCATTTCATACATGATAGAAAAATGTTTTAATACCCAGTTTATAAGATGATGAGAATTGTAAAAATAAAACTAGAGATAATTTTCTATATATATCAAATCTAATCCTTTAATTTTCAGTAAACAAGGATGTGTCAACACCAACCTCATAGCAATAGGAACTGATGTAGGCTCTGCTCCGAACTGAAAGAATTTAGCACTCAGTGTGGCTGTGTGCGTTCTCACTGAGTCTGTGACTCCAGAAAGGAAGAAAGCCATGCCAATGTAGATATACACTGATCACCTGATGCACTGAGGCAATAAGCTGGCTTGGAGACACCTGAATTCAAACACAGACTTAAAGGAATACAGCAGACTTTAGAAGACACGTATCTCAGCTGGCCAGCTCAGTTGGTGGAACACAGAACTACTTGACTTTCTGTGGAATCAAGTAGTTTCCCACAACAGCAGCTGCAGCATGTTTACATGTTCAAGTCTATAATATATTCCCCTAACTGGAATTCCTATATATTCTAGTTTTACAACTCCTCTTTAAATTAGTTTTTTTTTATTTGATGAGCATTTGAAATAACAGAAGCCTGGCCTATGAAAAAGTGTAAATTGTTGGATTATATATTTTAAATCTAGCTCCTTGACATGGCTTTTCAAAAACTATCCAGCTTCCACAAGATTCTAATAAATCAATCCAAACTGGCCTTTCATCCAATAGATGCAGGACCTCAGCCATCTGCCCATTCCTTCTGGTTACCTCTTTGGCCTGGGATATCTTTTCATCTCTCCCCCCCCCCGCAACTGTTGCATTCTTCAAGACCCAATGCAAATGCCATCTCCTCATTTGTCCCTTCCAAGAAACAACCACCTGTCCTCTATCAAAACCCAAAATGTACCTGTGACCATAGAGCTTACTTTGTTCTTCCTGATATTCTAGTTATCTGACATTGTCTGTCTCTCTCAGTGACTAAACTCCTCAAGTATCAGGAACATTTCTTCTTTCCACTTCTTATATGAAAAATAATGCTCAGTAACTGAAAACTCAAATTAAAGATCCCCAAAGAGGCTGTACCTGGAGGCTCTTGAGGTCTTTCATGGAAGGACATCATATGTTCCCTGGCAGGAAGTTTTCTGACAGCCTTGTGTATTGGGTTTCATCTCATGTGACCTGGCACTTCTGCTTGGTGTACCAGTAAAGCAGGTGAGTCTGAAACAATCAATTACTCTAATCACTGGCTTCAGCATTATGTTGTTTTAATTATATTCAAGAAGAATTTAAATATATTCACAATAAATTGTATTTCTATAATAAAAGTAAAAACCCAAATAAACATTAACACTGAGGCCTAATCCTAAAACATTTGGCTCTGGCTTGTAACTCCTAGTACCAGAAATTGGTTACAATTCACATTGAGCTGTTGATTGGAAAGACATACGAGGTCCCCAAAACAAGACAGGCTTCTGTCACAGCATGTGATTACCCATCTAAGGTAAAAGGTAAGACCCTTTTGTGGAGGATACCACATGCTACTGACACAGAGCATCAAGAGATCCTGCTGGAAACTGGAAGGAAGCCAATTCCCAGATGGTTAGTCTGTATAATGCTAGAAAGCATAAATAAGCTGCTGGAAGAAAATGGCCAGCAATATGAGCAAGCAGGGGACACGTCTATATGTAAGCAACCAGACTGACAAGATGTACCTACTTGTGCAATAGTGGCTCCTAGCCTAGGTAGGTAACCAATGGTTCTCTGTTTGGTTATGTGATCTGCAGAGTGGAAAGGAGCCCATAACTGAAACTTGGAGTCAAGTCAGAATCCTATGGACTATGAGTTCCAACAAGAAGATCCCACAAGTTTTTGGCCAAAAGAGAGGTTACTCCCATCAAAATCTCTCTAAATTAACTATGTTTATCCGCTTTAACCTATCTGACCTCACTCTTCATTTGAGAATGTTTTTCATTTTCAGAAAGGAGTAAGAACCTAGAACAACTAAAGTCTATCAACAAGACAAGAATAAGTAGCTGACTCCCTGACAGAAGAGCCACTCACCAAACAGCAGGTAGGACCCAGGTGAAACCACAGAGAACTGGTGAGATGAGAAAGAGTACTGCTTCCATGGCAAGATTGACAACCCGCATCAGGATGATGGAGACGGACACTGAGGATACTCAAAACACTTCAAAGCAGAAATCCAGAAGCTGCTGAGAGCTCAACACTAAAGCAGACTTAAAGTATACCCACTGAGGCTCAGTGTATTTTGTGGAAGAGGGGGTGGAAAGAATGTAAAAGCCACAAGGTGGGAAGGAATATCCAGAGATATTGTCCCCTCCACAATAACTGACTACTGCTCTCACAACTGATAACCCACAACTACATGGTGAATACTGGCAATCCCACTAAGGAGGGTTCTCAGTGGTGTAGAAGGATGAGGGAAATTATGGTATTAACATATCATGTGTCTATAAAAAGTTTCCACTTGTTAATAAAAATCAAAGAAAAAGGGAAACTGTGAAAAAATTAAAACCAACAGGGGATAATTGAGCTAGAAAGCTTAGCTTACTGAAAGCAATATCACTATTCATTGTCAGGGCACACTGAAGACCTTTGTACATAGTGTCTGATACAATTAGACTGGAGGTTGTTAGACTAAAGGTGATATTTTGGGAGGAGGTCAGGTGTGTTCATTAGCATATTGCATACTATGCCCTGATAGAATCAGATAGACTTTTTTTTAAATGACCTGTGTTGACTGTAATGACTTATGTACCATAAGTATTTCAAGTGAACATGGACTGAGCTGTAGATAGAATTTCCCAGTCTAGGGACCCTGTTACCTGGCTGCTTGATCCACAGCTTTAGTATTGAATCTTATTAGAAAGGACAACTTAAGAAATAAGACAGTGATCCTTGGGTCCTAGTAATCTATTTGCAGTCTCCTTGAGGTTTGCGAACCTTTCAATTGTATATCTACATAAGTGCTATCCTAGTAAGAACACATGGTTATGGAGTAAGTGGTAAGAGTAAGTTGTATGTAATTGATGAGTATGCTGTTCCTAGAACTAGAAATCCCTTCAACTCGGTTCAGTACTAACCAGGTTAATTAAAAGGCAGAATAATTATGGTGCAATGAGTGAAAATTCACCAAATGGAAGGGCAGATAGTGGGTTCAGAATACAATGCCCCTTGTCTTCTCTATGGCTTGTGTGCTTTGCCTTACAGTTTCATTACTGACCACCTTTAAAATTTTTTTTTAATGCACGAACTCATATTTCAATATGAGGCATGACTTCTTAATGCTTACATTTAGATAGATGTCTTTCAACCTGGCTGTCACCATGTGAGTACAGAGAGGTTGGGTTGGTTGGATTAGTCCACCTTGACTCAGCATCCACCTTGATTGATCCCAGAGTGGTACAGGGAACACAGGGCTTCAGCGGTCACATTTAATGACCACAGATCCACCCTGGTGGTTAAGACTCCATGTGGAAGCTGTTGTCCATGACAGAGGACAAGCAGAGCACTCACTAATAAGCCACTATTTGCTGCTTTGCTATAGAAGGAAACATTTTGTCCTGTAACATGATTGTGTTTGATTGTAAGTGCTGGTATACACAAGCAATGCCTCCACCAGTCTTGTAGAAGATGAGGGAGAAGTTTGAACATCCTTGGAGAAATTAAAGTGCAAGTAATTGCCTATAATAATTTCTGTGTATTTATCTTGATGGAAGTAATATCTGAAGGTAGCTATTAATGATTTTAGTAATAGTTGTCATTTCTAGATGAGGACATGAGTCAGTATTTATCCTTCAGCTATGAGACTGCACTTCTACACTAAACATTGTTTAATCCACGTAGAATGTGACACAGATAAAATCAACTCCCTCTGAACTATCAAAATTGATGACAGTGGTGGCAAGAGCAATGTGCAACACCACTTCCCTTTGCTGTCCACTCTTGCATTGCTGACCAGCAGGACTACTGTCTCGGTGGCACCCTCCCTTCCCCTGTCCCCAAGGTACTTGTTCTACCTTTTTAATACTATTCGAGGATACTGCATGACTCCAGACTCCACAGTCATAACACTTATACTTCCTACTGGATCATGGAGGCAAGTTTTATGATTTACACTTTTCTCTTTTATTTTTCTTTATTGTCTTTAAAAATCAAGCTGAGGATCTTGTACATGATAAACAAGTTCACTACCACTGAGCTACACCCATAGGTACTATCCACTTTAAAAGTGAAATACAGGATTTTGAGCTTCTGGTCAAGATGCCTAACCAAACGGCAACTCCTGGAAAGGAGAGGCAAGAAATTAAGGGGTCACTGGGGCTTTTAGGGGAGAGCCATCTCTCATAGACTGCCAGTGGGAGGGTGTGGAGGGGCAAAAAAGGGAATTGGAATTGGCTGATTCCCACACTCTGGGGTAACCTACCACTCTCCTAATCCCTCCAAGCGGCCACGCTAGCCAGAGTCCCAACCAGGCTACTCTCATAGTAACTGCAGGCAAGGAGACCCAGGCCAGTAGTTCCAGGCACAGGCAATTGCCAGGATCCATATCCTCCTCTGGGCGTTCACAGATCCCCTGCACCCTCATGTCTTCAGACCCCCCACACCCACCCCACGTTGGTCCCTCTCAATCTGCCCCCACCCTGCACCCATCCACCATTCCACTCTGCCCCATACCCCCTTGACTTCAAATGCCACACATGGCTCTGCTCCCCAGCCCCCATCCTTTGGACCTGCTCTGCTTGGCCCCGCTCCCACCCTCCATGACTTTGGATCCGCCCCACTCGGCCCCACCCCCACACAACTTCTGACCTACTCTGCTCTGCTGGGCCCTGGCCCCTGATACTTCCCATCTACTCTGCTCCACCCCCACCCCCAGTGGCTTCAGACCTGCTCTGCTGAGCCCCACTCTGTCCCCACGAAAATTCCCACCTGCTCCCATCTGCCCCGCAGGACTTCAGACCAGCTCCGTCCACACTTGACTTCCCACCTGCTCCTCTCTACTTTGCCACTGCTCCTCATGACTTCAGACTGGCTCTTCTCTGTCCCTTCCCTGAACCCATGCAAATTCTGACCTGCTCTGCACTGCTCTGCCCCTGCCCAGAGTGATATTTTTTAAATTTTTTATTAACAACTTCCATGATTATAAAAAAATATCCCATGGTATTACCCTCCCTCCCCCCACTTACCCCTTTGAAACTCCACTCTTCATCATACCCCCTCTCCATCTCAATCAGTCTCTCTTTTACTTTTGATGTCTTGATCTTTTCCTCCTCTTATGATGGTCTTATGTAAGTAGTGTAAGGCACTGTGAGGCCATGGATATCCAGTCCATTTTGTGTCTGGAGGGAGCATGTTGTATGGAGTCCTGCCCTTCCTTTGGATCCACATTCTTTCCCCCACCTCTTCTGCATTAGACCCTGAGCCTTAGAAAGTGTGATAGAGATAGTGCAGTACTGAGCACTGCGGTCATTTCTTTCCATCACCACGGTATCTTCTGAGTCGTCCCAAGGTCACTGCCATCTGAAAAGAGAAGATTCTCAACCAAAAGTGAGGGTAGCATTAATATAAGCGTGTGAAGATTAACAGAAGTGCTTACTAGGCAGTTTGATAAGCATAGTATATACATTTGGCCACACAAGAGGAGATGTTACACCCCTAGGGCTTATGGCTAGCCCTGTTTTAAGTTTTCAGTATCAGGGATGTATTCCCTTCCCATGGAGTGGACCTCCAGTCCAATTAGAGGGCAGTTGGTTTCCTCCATAACAGATGTGCCACTATTGCACCAGTTGGCTCATTTGGCCTGGCTAGCCAATTGTAAGGCTTAGTGTCCACTGATGAGTATCTTCACTGGTGATTTCTCTTTCTCCCACTGAACTGCATGCAAAATGGCTTCTTCTGGCTTTCTGTCAGCTGGTCTACATGGAGGAGGTTATCAGCTCAGTTCCAGCAAGATTTCTCAGTGGCCTTGCAGCCTAAGTATATGGAGTCTTCAGCAATAGGGTCTTACCATCTATTCCTGGTGGGAAACCAAGGGCCTTGGCAATGGCCTATAATGTTTTGTGGGTATCAGGGATCTCCATGGCCAACAACTCACTGGAAGATATTCCATCCCTGGCAATGAAAATTTTCTAGCAGCAATCAACAGCTTCTGAGTGTTCCATTGTCCAAAAAAGTAGGATTACATAAGTTTTATTCATATCCTCTTAGATTTTGATTAGCTGTCCCTCCACCTTTCCTTTACTCAATCTCTTCTCCAGACCTCACTTTGGGCTTTTTCACCCCCATTAATCTATTCTTCTACTTACATATATACAATACCATCCTATTACATACCCCCCTCCCTTCCTTTCTCTTCCCTTTCTATCTCTTTTCTAGCTTACTGGCCTCTGCTACTGAGTTTTTTCCTTCTCACACAGAAGCCCAGTCATCTGTAGCTAGGATGGACATATGAGAGAGAACATGTGGCACTTGGCTTTCTGGGCCTGGGTTACCTTACTTAGTATAATCCTTCCCAGATCCATCCATTTTCCTGCAAATTTCATAACTTCATTTTTCTTTACCACTGAGTAGAACTCCATTGTATAAATGTGCCATATCTTCACTATCCATTCATCAGTTGAGGGACATCTAGGCTGCTTCCATTTCCCAGCTATTGTGAATTGAGCAGCAATAAACATGGTAGAGCATGTACTTTTAAAGAAATGAGATGAGTCCTTAGGATATATGCCTAGGAGTGCTATTGCTGGGTCATATGGCAGATCAATTTTTAGCTGTCTTAGTAACCTCCACACTGATTTCCACAATGGCTGGACCAGACTGCATTCCCACTAATAGTGTACAAGGATTCCTCTTTTTCCATATCACCGCCAGCATTTATGGTCATTTGTTTTCATGAAGATAGCCAATCTGATAGGAGTGAGACAGAATCTCAACGTAGTTTTAATCTGCATTTTCCTGATGACTAGGGATGTAGAACATTTTTTTAGATGCTTATATGCCATTCGTATTTCTTCTTTTGAAAACTCTCTATTTAGTTCCATAGCCCATTTTTAATTGGATTGTTTGATTTCTCATTATTTAATTTTTTAAGTTCTTTGTATATCCTAGATATTAATCCACTATCAGATGTATAGATGGCAAAGATTTTTTCTCATTCTGTAGATTGCCTCTTTGCTGTATTCAGTGTCCTTTGCTGTACAAAATCTTTGTAATTTCATGAGGTCCCAGCAGTCAATCTGTGGCTTTATTGCCTGAGCAATTGGGGTTATATTCAGAAAATCTTTGCTAAGACCAATATGTTGAAGGGTTTCCCCTACTTTTTCCTCTAGCATTTTCAGAGTTTCAGGTCTGATGTCAAGGTCTTTAATTCATTTTGACTTAATTCTTGTGCATGGAGAGAGAGAAGAATCTACTTTCATCTTTCTACAGATAAATGTCCAGTTTTCCCAGCATCATTTGCTGAAGAGGCTGTCTTTTCTCCAATGAGTATTTTCGGCAGTTTTATCAAATATCAGGTGGCTGTAGCTACTTGGACTTGCATCTGGATCCTCTATTCTGTTCCATTGATATACATGTCTGCTTTTATGCCAGTAACAAGCTGTTTTTTTTTTAATTTTTTGTTGTTGTTTATTTTTATTTATTTATTTGTTTGATAGCGACAGACAAAGACAGAAAGAGGCAGTCGGAGAGAGAGAGACAGAGAGAGAGAGAGAGAGAGAGAGAGAGAGAGAATGGGCGCGCCAGGGCCTCCAGCCACTGCAAATGAACTACAGATGCATGTGCCCCGTTAATCACTAAGCCATTTCTCCAGCCCAACAAGCTGTTTTTGTTACTATGGCTCTGTAGTATAGGTTAAAATCAGGTATAGTGATACCACCTGCCTCATTTTTGTTACTCAGTATTATTTTAGATATTCGAGTGTTTTTGTGATTCCAGATGAATTTTTGGATTGTTTGTTTTTCTATTTCTTTGAAGAATGCTGTTGGAATTTTGATGGAGATTGCTTTAAATGTGTAGATTGCTTTTGGTAAGATTGCCATTTTCACAATATTGATTCTTCTGATCCAGGAACAAGGAATGTTTTTCCATTTCCTAGTGTCCACTGCAATTTCTCGTTTGAGTGTTTTATAGTTTTCATTATAAAGATCCTTTACTTCCCAGTGTGATTTTTGACCTGCTCTGCTTCACCCCACCCTGCCTGCAGGCTACCTCCCACCTGGTCTGTTCTGGCCCTGCCCCTCACAACCTCAGACCTAGTTGCACCACGCTCTGCCCCCAGGGGAATCCCAACCACTCTGCTCTGCTCTGCCCCCACCTCACGCCACTTCAGACATGCTCTGCTGCACCCCATGAAACTTCCCACCCCCTCCACTCTGCTCCGGCATCACCCCTCACTATGTCATACCTGCTCTGCTCTGCTCAGCACCCACCTGCTGCAAATTCAGACCTTTCTTTGCTCCACTAATCCCTGCCCCCATGTGACTGTTGACCCAATCTACTCTGCCCTGACCCCAGGCGACCCGCCCACACATGACCTGACCTCAGATACATTCTACCCCCCCACCCCGCCCCTCTCCACCAGGAAACTGCACCAACTTCTCCTGCCCATAGTGACCACAGTCACATTCTCTCTGCTCTCACACTGTGATGGGCAGACCACAATGCCAAAGGAATAACAAAATATCAAACGCAAATAAATCCAATAAGATCTCCCAGTCTTACAATGGATGTCTCTAATCAAAATATAGAAGATGCAATAGGATCAGAACCCCAAAATA
This sequence comes from Dipus sagitta, assembly GCA_036346955.1. Lineage (NCBI taxonomy): Eukaryota > Metazoa > Chordata > Mammalia > Rodentia > Dipodidae > Dipus > Dipus sagitta. The sequence goes on from CM070786.1 coordinate 36,701,283, forward strand.
AAGCTATGAGCAATACAACACTGAACAAGCTACTAGTAGAACTTGAAGAAAAGCAACAAGGGACTGATAGTCGTGTGGACACTGCCATCACTAGACTAGACCTAATAGAAAAGAAAATAGAAGGGGTCCAAACATAGTTAAAGGTTATAAAGGAAAGTGGAAAAGAAAAAAAGAAGAGGACCAAAAAATCAGCTGGCTATGCTAAATGAGGACATAAAGAAATTCATAAAGAAATACCAAGAACCATCAAGAAAATCAGAAAATGATGTGAAAAGGAAACTTGACAGAGGGATGGAAACCATATATAGTAAAGTAGTAGAAAATGCAAACCTAATTGAACAAGCCCAAAACTCCTTAGAAGCTCTCAAAAATAGAGTCAGCCACATGGAGGATAGAAACTCAGATATGGAAGACAAAACAGAAGAAAAAGTTCAAGAGTGCAAAAGTTTTGATAAGTTCACAAATTTCTGTGAACAGAACATGAGAGAAATATGGGATCCAGATCATGGGAATTCCAGAAGGGAAAGAAATTCAGACCAAAGGCATGGAGAACTTATTGAACAAAATAATCTAAGAAAACTTTCCCACTCTCTCAAAAGAAAGGCCCATAAAGATACAAGAAGCTAAACAAACTCCAAACAGATTGGACCAAAGGAGAAACTCTCCAAGACTCTAAATATTGACATCAAAGAGAAAGTCCTAAAATCAACTAGGGAGACTTCCAGTTAAGGAGGCAGCATAGGTACCATGCCAAAGCAGTCTAGGGGGGGGGAAAGGCAAAACAACAACAACAACAACAACAACAACAACAAAAAACAGCAAAATACACACTTTTACTGAAAAGTGAGGTGTATAGGAAAGTGAAATGGCAGCAGAGAAGTAGGAGAGATCCAGTGCATCCAGAGCCCACACAGGCTGGCAGAAGTGGCTCCAGCAGGTCTGCCAGGACGCAGTGCTGGACCATGGCAGCGGCAGTGCACCAGCCAGCCACCAGGCTTGGCTTGAGTAGCAGGAAAAGCCAGGTGGGGGGATTTTCCACTCACACCAGAGCTATCCACAAACTCAAGAAATGTGAAGGGAGAACAGTAGTGAACAATGGAGGAGCAGATCACAAGGTAGAAGAACACATGGAACAGCAAGAGAACTAGAGCACAATTGGCAGCCTTCCCTCCCCCACCGCCAGTGCCCAGCTCCCACGAACAGAGCAGAGGTCCAGGGATCCGGCCAATCCTACTTGAACTGACAGCAGGACTCATGCAGGAGCAGAGGTAACTGGGATTACACCAGGGAAGGGTCTCACCTGGTCACAAGCTGACTTGGAACCCTCAACAGACCAGAAATCTTAACTTCCTTGTTGTCAGGATTAAGGGAGTGGGTGAGGCACCACACAGCCTAAGGGACAGACAGAGGATCTGGTTGTCATAGTAACTACTCTTGTATAAATACTCTGTGCTGTTTTCCATTGAAAGTGTACATTGTTTAGTTAAATTTTAGAAACTATCTGTACTTGGTTCCACTCCGCCTACTTGAGTACTCTCATAGCAGGCAAACCGAACACCTAAGGTCACTTTTGTAGATACTCTGAGAGTCTTGAGAGCCACACCTAGTGCCTTAAGCTCCTTCTCTGAAGCAAAATCTACATCTAATACATCTAATAATACCCAGCTAACTAGAAAATCCAATCATTAAGTAATACAGGATGCAAAAATATATGCATTATAACACAAGAAACACCAAAAATAAAGACAATATAAATCCACCAAAAAGTATCAATGCATCAGGAATGACCTCCAGTGAGAACGAGTTAGAGGAAATGCTTTGGAAAGATTTCAAAAGAATGATTATAAATATGTTCAAAGAAGTCAAAGAAGAAATCAAAGGAATGAAAGAGGAAATCAAAGGAATCAAAGAAAACACAGGACACCAATTTAATGAAATGAAGAGTCAATACTAGACATAAATAAGGAAATAGAAATAATAAAGAAAAACCAGTCAGAATTAGTAGCGATGAAGAACACAGTTAATGAAATAAAAAAACTCTGTAGAAAATCTCACCAGTAGAATGGATGAAGGAGAGGACAGAATATCTAAGCTAGAAGACCAGGTGGCAGATCTAATACAGTCCAACAAAGAGAATGACAAACTAATAGAAAAGTATGAGTGGGAATTTCAAGCTATTCAGGACATTATGAAAAGATCAAACATAAGAATTCAGGGCATAGTAGAAGGAGAAGAATTTCACTCCAAAGGCATAGTAGGCATCTTCAACAAAAACACAGAGGAAAACTTCCCCCAAATTGGGAAAGAGGTGCCAATGCAGATACAGGAATCCTTTGGAACACCAGCCAGGCAAAACCTGGAAAGAACCTCTTCTCGCCATATTATAATCAAACTACCACACAAACCAAAGAAAAAATATTGGAAGCAGTCAGAGAGAAAAATCAAGTTACCTACAAAGGCAAGCCTATCAGTATTACAGCAGATTACTCAACACAAACTTTAAAAGCCAGAAGGGTGTGGAGTTATGTATTCCAAGTCCTGAAAGATAACAACTGTCAACCAAGGTTACTTTATCCTGCAAAGCTATCCATTCAAATAGACTGAGAAAAACAGGACATTCCATGACAAAAGCAAGCTAAAGGAGCATTTGAAGAGAAAACCAGCTCTACAGAAAATACTTGAAAGAATCCTCCATGCTGAAGAAAAAGAAAAGCACACATATAAGGAACCGGGAAAAAACAAATAATACTTAAATACTATTTAACAGAAGACAGCAAAGGTAAAACTGTAAGAACTACAAAAAAAAATGGCAAAAATGAATACACACCTTGTAATATTATCCCTTAATATCAATGGCTTCAATGCCCCAACAATAAGGCATAGGTTTGCAGACTGGATTAAAAAGCAGGATCCTTCAATTTGTGGTCTCCAAGAAACCCACCTTTCTGCCAAGCATAGACACTATCTTAGGGTGAAAGGTTGGAAAATGGTGTTTCAAGAAAATGGACCTAGAAAACCAGCAGGGGTTGCTATCCTAATATCTGACAAGGTAGACTTCAGTCCAACATTAGTTAAGAAAGATAAGGAAGGCCACTTTATATTGATTAAAGGCACCCTCCATCAGAAGCACATTAAAATCCTAAACATATATGCACCTAATATGGGAGCCCCAAATTCATCAAACAAACACTATTAGAACTAAGGTCACAGATAACACCAAACACAGTGGTAGTGGGTGACTTCAACACCCCACTCTCATCAATTGAAAGGTCATCCCTGGAAAAAATAAACAAAGAGGCATCTGGACTAAATGAGGTCATAGAAGGAATGGACCTAATAGATATATACAGGACATTTCATCCAAATGCTGCAGAATATACATTCTTTTCAGCAGCACATGGAACATTCTCTAAAATAGATCATATACTGGGTCACAAAGCCTGCCCCCATAGATTTTGGAAGATTGACATAATTCCCTGCATGATATCAGATTACAATGCTATATTGCTAGAAATTAACAACAAAACACCTATAAAAATCCCATTGGCTCCAGGAAACTGAACAGCCACTTTTAAACAATAAATGAGTAGTGGACAAAATAAAAAGTGAAATTGAGAAATTTCTAGAAATGAATGACAATGAAAACACATCTTACCAAAACTTATGGGACACAATGAAGGTGGTCCTCAGGGGAAAATTCAAAGCACTGAATGCTTTCATAACAAAGACAGAGAGATCCCAAATTAATAACTTAACCATACACCTAAAGGCACTGGAAAAGCAAGAAGAATACAGACCAAAAAGCTCCAGACAGAAAAAAATAATTAAGAACAGAGAAGAAATTAAGGAATTGGGAACTAAGAAAACAATTACAAAAATTGATGAAACAAAGAGTTTGTACTTTAAAAAAATAAACAAGATTGAAAAACCCCTGGCCAATTTGATTAGGCAAAAAAAAGAGGCACTTCAAATTAACAAAATTAGAAATGAAAAAGGAGAGATCACAACAGACATAGGTGAAATTGGGAGAATCATCAGATCTTACTTCAAAAACCTCTACAAAATTGGAAAATATGGAGAAAATGGATAAATTCCTAGACACATACCATCTATCATAGCTAAATTCAGAGCATATTAATCTCCTAAACAAACCTTTCACACCCATAGAAATTGAAAAGGTATTGCAAACCTCCCCAGAAAGAGGAGTCCAGGACCAGATGGCTTCTCAGCTGAATTCTATCAAACCTTCATGAAAGAACTGAAACCAATCTTTCTCAAACTGTGCCACACAATTGGAGATCAGGGAAAGCTCCCCAAATCCTTTGGCAAAGCTACTATCACCCTAATACAAAAATCAGGCAGAGGTGCCACAAGGAAAGAAAACTACAGGCCTATTTCCCTGATGAACTTAGATGCAGGGACAAAATCTTCGCAAACTGAAACCAACAGCACATCAAAAGCAGTATCCACCTTGATCAAGTGGGCTTCATCCCAGGAAAGCAGGGGTGGTTCAACATATGGAAATGCGTCAATGTAATACACCACATAAAAAAGGCTAAACACAAAAACCACATGATCATTTAGGCAGATGCAGAAAAGGCCTTTGAAAAAATACATCACTTCATGATGAAAACATTGGAGAGAATTGGCATGGTTAGTTTATATCTTAACACAATAAAGGCTATATACAAAGCCCAAATAATACTTAATGGAGAGAGACTGAAGGAATTCCCATTGAGATTGGAAACAAGACAGGGGTGTTCACTCACACCTCTGCTCCTCAATATAGTACTAGAAGTCCTATCTCAAGCAATAAGGCAGGAAAAAGAAATAAAGGGGATGCTACTGGAAAAGGAAGAAGTTATGTTAGAGCTATTTGCAGATGACATGATTCTACATGTAAGAGACCCAAGAGCCTTCATTCCAAAACTCTTGAAGGTGATAAACTCCTTCAGCAAAGTAAGAAAGTAGCAGGATACAAAATAAATGCACAAAAAACAGTAGCCTTTCTATATATAAATGACAAAGATACAGAGGAAGAAATAAGTAACATTGTCCCATTTTCAATGGCAACAACAAAAAAATAAAATATCTTGGAATAACATTAACCAAGGAACTGAAAGACCTATACAATGAAAACACAAAACACTCAGAAAAGAAACTGAGGAGGACTTAAGAAAATGGAAAGACCTCCCATGCTCCTGGATAGGCAGAATTAACACTGTGAAAATGGCAATCCTTCCAAAGGCAATCTACTGATTTAATGCAATTGTCACCAAAATCCCAACATCGTTCTTCACAGAGATAGAAAAATTGATCTCAAAATTCATATGGAAAGGCAAAAGGCCTCAGATATCCAAACATATCCTCAGCAAAAGAAACACCTCTGGAGGCATCACCATACCTAATCTAAAGCTATATTACAAAGCCATAGTAATAAAAACAGTGGAATAGAATTGAGGACATGGACTTTAGGTCAAGTAACTATAGCTACTTGATATTTGACAAAGGTCCTAACAATATAGGCTGGAAAAAAGACAGCATCTTCCACAAGTGGTACCGAACAAACTGGATAACCATATGCAAGAAATTGAAACTTGATCCACACATCTCGCCATGGACAACAATCAAGTCCAGATGGATCAAAGACCTCAATATAACTTCAGAAACTCAGCTACTACTGGAAGAAAAGTTAGGAGGAACATTCCATGATTTAGGAATGGGAAAAGACTTCCTGAACAAAACCCCAGTAGCACTGAATAAAAAATTCACACAACCAATGGGATCCTATGAAGCCAAAAAATTTCTTCACAGACAAACATACAATAAGCATAGCCAATAGGCTACCTACAGAATGGACATAATATTTGCTGAATATCCAACTGAGATAGGCCTAATTTCTAGAATCTACAAAGAACTCAAAAACCTAAACAATAAAAAGTCAAATAACCCACTCACAAAATGGGGCAAGGAACTGGACAGGCAGTGCACAGAGGAAGAAATGCAAATGGCAAACACACACCTAAGGAAATGTTCATCATCCCCAATCATCAGGGAAATGCAAATTAAAACTACTGTGAGATTCCACCTTACCCAAGTAAGGATAGCAAAGATGAAAAAATTAAATGCAAACAAATGCTGGCAAGGATGTGGAGAAATAGGAACCCTCATCCACTGTTGATGGGAAGGTAAGATTGACAACCACTTTGGAAAGCAATATGGAGACTCCTATAAAAACTGACTATAGAGTCACCAACAGACCCAGTTATTCACTTACTGGGCATGTAAACTAAAAGCTCCAAGCCTCAGCTCAGAGAGGTGTGTTCAACCATCTTTATAGCTGCTCAATTCGTAATAGCCAAGAGCTGGAATCAACCCAGATGTCCATCATTAGACAAATGGATAACTAAGATGTGGTATATCTATGTTTAGACAGCAGTAAGGAAAAAGGATATAATGAAATTTGAAGAAAAGTGGTTGAACATGGAACAGATCATTCTCAGTGAACTCAGCCAATCAAAGAAAGATAATCGCCACATATTCTCACTCATCTACAGCTCCTAACCTGAATCTACCCAAGTTGCTGACATACCTACCAAGCATCTTGAGGACCAGAAGGGAGGGGTTGGGTGACACAAAAAGGTAATGGAACCATAAAACTCTACAACTTAAAAGGCAGACCAAATGGTTGAACCTCCACTAGGCCCTTAGAGGGAACACCAGATTCACAAGGCACTGGAGAGGGTATGATGAAAACTGACCATTATCTCCTCCTGTTTCTGCTTTTCTTTCTCTCTCTCTCTCATTCTCCCTCTTCTCTCTCATCTCTCTATCTCTTTTATATCACTTATCATTTTCTTCCTTCTCTTCCTGGGTGCTGAACTGTAACTCCTGGTACCAACAGGTGGTTATCATCCACAATGAGCTTTTGATGACAGAGTCCCACAAGGTCTCCCAAAAGAAGTCAGATTTATGTCAGAGAACTTGATGATCCACCATAGGTTAGTGGTAAGACCCTACTGCTGAAGACACTATACACTGTTGGCATGTATCATGGAGCAACATGGCTAGAAGCTGGAAGATAGTCAGTCCCAAGACAGATAGCCTGTCAAGTGCCAGAAGGTGCTACATGAGCAACTGGGGGAAAACGACCAATATCTGTCCAAGCAATGCATGTTCTAACCTACTTAGCAGCAAACAGCCTGAAGAGATGCTCATGCAAGTGCAATAGTGGTGCATAGCCATGGTGGGAAACCAACTGCTCTTCATTTTGCTAACTGATCTGCTCAGTGGAATGGAACCCATAGCTGGAGCTGGGAAACAAGTCAGAACCATATCCAAAAATGAGACTGCTCTCCATTAAACTATCTCTAACAAACAATAGTTATCACATTTACTTGGTGCTAAGTTTACTCTGCATTGGAGAATCTGCTTCTCTTTGTCAGATAGACATAGATCCCAAGGAGAGAACCACCTCATCATACCTTAAAAGGGCCCTAGGTGAAACTAAGAGGAATTGGGGAAACATGCAAGAATGCTGTTTTCTTGGCAAACCGGGAACCAGCACAACGGTGAAGGAGATAGATACAGAGAACAATCAACCCCTACCAAACCAGATATCCAGAGACACAGAGGCACCCAAGATCTCAACATGGAAGCAGACTGAATATGAACCCAACATAGCTCAGGGGAATTTGAGGAAGAGGGGCTGGAAAGAATGACATGCAGAGCCATTTCCTTCTACCCCAAAACTAAAGGCTAACCCCACAATGCGTGCATATACCCCAACAAGGGGGTCCTTGTGGAGTGGGGAGGACAGGGAGGAGGCTAACAATGGTACAAACTTGACTATATTCACTGACTACAAAAATTTAAAAAAATGAAATATAGATCTCTACTGTTATGTTTAAAAGTGAATGGCATACCAAAGTCAGACAATCCCATGAGAAGCACTTTTAAATTTTCCCTCTGACTTATATTATTTCTTCTTTTGTCTTCTTCAAAAAGAAGGCATGATTTTTAACATGATGCTGTGACTTTCTTTATTATGCTTTGGTTTGGATGACAGTGATATCAAAATAATGATAGTGTACACTATAGTAATTGCACACAGCGAAACCTACTACCATCCATTAATGAAAAGCTTGGTGCTGAGTGGGCTGAGAAGGAGCTGAGGGAAAGGCATAGACACCAGGCACAGAAAGTTTACCTCAAAGAAAACCTGATATTAACTCCATCTGAGAATCTAATAGTTATATATTTTCCTTTTTGTGTTTCTGTTGCTGTAGAAAAATAAAATGCCCTTTTACTATTTTATTTCCTCTGCAATTTCCAGTATACTTTAAGGTAGTTACATGACAGGAACTTTTTCACAGTCTTCTCAAAGTACCTCAACTGAACAAATACCAGGTGTTCAATAAATATTTGTTTTTAATGATATGAACAAATAAACCCTGAAACTTACAGAAATGTTCTTTGGATTTTAATAAAGTTTATTAAAGCTCAATTAATAATACATATCATACAATGCAGTTTTTCTCCTCCTTCTGCTTCTTCTGCTCCTCCTTCTGCTTCTTCTGCTCCTCCTCCTCCTTCTTCCTTTCTAAATCATTTGAGGGTCATAAGAATCTAGTGTAGCCTGGTGGTCAGAAATATGGCAGGGTGAGAGGGCACTTCAAGGAAACTAGAACTTGAGTGGGTACAGGAAAGGTCAGTACTACCAATGTCATTGTGTTAGGTATCAGAGCCAGTTGAAGAGGGTGCGTGTGTACATGTGTGTACATGCGCACATGTGTGTGCACATGTGTGCGTTTGTGTGCATGCATATATATGTGCTCCTGTGTGCATGATTCATGTCTGTTGCCCATTCTCTGCAAGCATATTCTTTGTTTTGCATTACATTTGGTTTGTTTTGAGATAGGGCCTCGCTTTACAGCCCAGGTTCTCCTGCCTCAGCCTCTCCAGTGCTAGGATGACAGGTAGTGATACCACATCTGGCTGCATTGCATTTTGCTTGTCTTCATTTTCAACAAGAATCATCAATATCTTCATTTTCTTTCTCTTTTAAATATTTTTATTTATGTATTTATTTTAAAGAAGAGAATGACAGAAGAGAAATGATGAGAATGTGCATGCCAGGGCCTCCAGCTGCTGCAAAAAGAGACCAGATACATGCTCCATTTTGTGCATCTGGTGTTACATAGGTACTGCGGAATTGAACCCAGGTTGTTAGGCTTTGCAGGTAAGCACCGAAAAGCTGAGTCAGTTCTTCAGCCCTTAGTGTCTCCATTTTCTAAACAGTTATTCTCACTCTTGAGTAGCTGTAATATTTCTTTTAAACATCAACTGCTTCTCTGTGATCCTATAACAAGAAATACCTTCAGGTAACATATAGGTATATGGAACTTTTTATTTTGGCCCTAAAGGTTTTTATTCTTTTCCTGCTTTAACCCCACACTCTCCTACTCTTTCCCCTGTCTTCTCTTCCTCCCTCCTTTTCTTTACTCCATACTTCATTCTCTCTATCCTGTACTGAATTTTTACTGGGACCTATTCATATTGTATACTTGCATTAGTGCAGTACACTAGAGTCAAATAACACATAGCTCATTTTAAAGAATTTAGAGTTTACTGAGGAAGATTGAGAAGAGGATAATGTGATATTGTGGTGAGAGCTCTGGTCCAGTTCTAAAACTCATATCATAAATGGATGGGTTACTCAGACGGCCACAGACAGCAGAGGAAGAGAGTCTGTGGAGAACATGAATTTTGAGCTTACCGTATGATAGAAGGATGCTAGACAAATGAACAAACAACTAATAAAGTAAGAAAAAAGAATTCCTACAGATAAAACTTGAAATCTACATTGAAGGAAAACTTTATTGATCAATCAAGTGACTAGCTGTTGAAATGGATGTGAATTTTCTAGCTCTGAACAAGGTGGAAATAACATGAATAGTAAAATAGTCCTAGAAAGAGAAGTATGGGTGACTATAACCAGGCATATAGAGATGAACACCTCCGAGATGAAATATTTATACATTTGAACCAGTGTATTTTCTGTTCTAGGAGTGAAACTTATTTGTGTAAGAAAATGTAAATTAATGACAATGGGTCAGCAAGCAGTAAAAAATCTTAAAACTATAAGTAACCATAAAGGAAATTGCTAATGTTCTCAGAAATATCTCTCAGAAAAAGAAATAGTAAGCTGGGTGTGGTGACACATGCCTTTAGTCCCAGCACTATTGTAGGAGTATCACCTGGAGTTTGAGGCCACCCTGAGACTACAAAGTGAATTCCAGGTCAACCTGGGCAAGAGCGAGACCCTATCTCGAAAAACAAACAAAACAAAACAAAACACAAAAAAAGAACAAGAAAGAAAAAAAATCAGTGACAACTGGCTTACTGTTTTATCAAAATTAAAGAAAATAACTAATTTCTAAGTTTTTGTGAGTCTTCCAAATGATTAAAGCAGTGGAAGGCCATCTCATTGGTTTTGTAAGGCTAGAATCAGAGGGTTACCAAGATAGCATGCTTTTATTACAGAAAGAATCAACCTTTCAGTAGGACCCTAACTCAGTATTCCCATATGTCCATCTGAGTGGATTCTGAAGCCAGGGCTGGCAATAAGCCCTGCACTGAAATGGCTTTCTCCTCACATGAAGCACAGTATTTCTCTGTGGCCATAAGCTTTGGTTTGAGGTGAGAGCAAAATCAGCGAAAGTTATTTCTTTTTCTTGCTGATAATGTCACAGAAGATTCTTGCCATAGATCTTAGTTCTTCCCATCAAGAATGTTACCCTTCTCCCTTAAAGGAAGTTTCACAGTTTCTCTGGATGTTTGAGTGGGAAGCATCTCTATTGTTAAGCTTTGAGGACATTATCAAATAATTTACAATTGTACAGCATACAATATTAAAGTACTAAAATAGTCTAATGACAAAGATAGCTACCATGTGACCAGTGGCCACATGTATACAGCAGACACAGTGGTCAAAGCAATTTACATCCTGGGTGGAGGAGCAGGATGTTAGGAGAATTCACACCCTATTTTCAATGGCATGAGATTAATATTTTTTTTATTTTTTGAATTCTTTTTTAGTTTACAGTTGAATGTTGGCAACTTAAGGTTAGGAACATAACTGTAAGTTCACCTACTCACAACAGATGAAAGTGTATAAATAAACCATGATCAAATGTCAAGTATTAGAAATATGATTAGAAATTGGGATTATTTTAGGAATGTCAGACATTTCACCATCAGAAAATCTTCTAAGGCAATTCTATTTAGAAACAGGTTAGAGGGGGAAATACTATATATTTATCTCAAGTGATGCCATTTAGAATCTTCCATAAAAGTACCAAGTAATGTTTTTTGTTTTTGTCCAACCTTCACTTGGAGCAGAAGGGAAGTTCCTTAATGTGGGCAGGTTTCAGCTATGGATGGCGAGTGTGAAGGGAAAGGGCATATAACATGAAACATTCCCCACTACGGTTAAGATGTTAATTATTGCTGCATCTCTTCCACCCTGCACTTCAAGGGTGAGTCAAGCAATATAGCTGATAAGGAAAAGAAAAGAATTATTAGAAAGGAAGATACCATTGTCTTATCTATAGATGATAGCATGTCAAGGAAAATTATAGAATTTGGCAGAAAACTGTTAAACTTAGGAGATAATGAGAATTAAAAGCTTTAGGATTATGAGAGATATCGCTAGGAAAGATGTTATTCCATGTTTATTTTTACTGTATAATTTAAAGCTATTTTTATAAAAAAGTTACTTTGAGCCTGGTGTGGTGACTCACACCTTTAATCCCAGCCTTTGGGAGGTAGAGGTAGGCAGATCTCTGTGAGTTCAAGGCTACCTTGAAACTACATAGTAGATTCCAGGTCAGCCTGGGCTAGCATGAGACTGTACTTCAAAACTCCCTTCCAAAAAAGTTATTTTCTTATTTTTAAGTTTATGAGTTTATGTGTTTATTAGAAGATAATTCATAATAGAAAATATGAGTGAGCTGAGATTCAAGGGTTTGCTGTTCCGCTCACAATCCATTTTCATCTGCTTATATAAAATCATCATACCACAAGTCACATATTCACATGCATATCAATTCATATTCTCCATTTGCAGTGAAGTCACATTCCTTTATTATTTCTATTATGTTTGAAATCATCAAAATTACTATTACTATTTTCATCATTACTTTCATGCGTCACTAAACCCTTTTGAACCATTGATCCAAATTTTCAAATAGGAACATTCTCTCAGCATGATACTGTTAATAGAAAATACTAAATTCTCAATTATAAAAATACTGAAAATTGTGGAAAATTAATTGCCAGAGACAAAAAGTACATTTTGTTAAGAATATGAAAGAAGAACTTACCAGTGCATTCTTACACTGCTGAAAACTTTCCACACAGTGGCCAATATTATCTGTGTAATGGAGTCTTGATTGACCACTATGAACTGCCAGATGTGCAGACATCTCATTGAGGAACCCTTGTTCCATGTTACTTCAGGAAGAAGAAATAAGTTTGTAGGTTAAAATTACCCTGATATGGCCAAGAGTGCTGGTGCATGCTTGAAATCCCAGCATACAGGAAGTGATGGTAGGAAGATTAGGAGTTCAAGGGCGGCTTCAGGTCTACAGTGAATTTGAGGCCAGCCTCGGCTATATGTGACCTCATTTTAAAACAATGAAAACAACAACAAAAAAGTACATTGATATGAAGAATTTAAGACAAGATTCACTTTTATCCTGTCTTTGTGCATATATTTCTATCTGAGGAGAGTCTTACAGCATTTCCTGGCACAAAGCATAGACTTGGTACCGTGTTGGAGGACTTCTTCTTTTGTGTGAAAATTTGGCAATGGTGGTGGTTTACACATCACTTTGGGTAGGGGAGCAGAATCTCATACAACTCATTTCCTCAAAAAAAATTACTTTTTAAAACTACTTAGATCTCTCACTTTCTCTCTTTCCAAAAGGGATACATTAATCCTCAGTTAAGGAAATTTTTCCTAACGTGATTTTCAACATTTAATTTTGGTTTTGGTTTTTACAAGCATCAAGAAAGAAAACACTGAGTTCATCTAGTATGGTACTTCATGGTTGTAGACAAAGAGATCAAATAAAGACCTTCAACTTGCCTAAGAAAATGTTCAGATTTGGAGGAATCATTACTTTTCAGAATATGAATGTAGCTTTTGGCTTTGAAAATGTAGGTGCTTAAATATGGAAAAGACAAAATGTGTGCATGGGAGTGAGCAGGGTAGACACACACACAGACATGACTATTCCCTTCATGATATTTATTTCATAGCCGATTCTCCTTAGTAATCTTGTATTTTCTTGGCTTTGAAGTAGACAGTTTGGTATTTCCAGCTTGGATGAAATTACATATTTCTAATGAGTTTCCTTGACATTTGCTGTGGCCTGATTCAGGTCAGCTTATTGCTTCTCTCTCATAGTCCAAAAAGAGAAGGCCAGGAGGCAAACCTTCTCTTGCTCATTGAGCAAGTGAGAGTCTTTATGTAGGCATTTCTAATTAGAATGTACAGACTATCAGTAGGGGTCGTCTTGGAGGCTTTCCTTTCAACTCAGCATGCTGCCAGGGGGATGCTGGCCATTCTCCTGCATCCATCAGTGCTGAGTAGCCACTTCTCTGGCATGGTTTCTTAGCAGGTGAGGTTTGGGCCTGGAACATGAATTTCTGTGGACAACCACAACTTGTGTCAGGCTCAGGGGCCAGGAAGCTCCTCAGAAAGCAGGGCTGAGGAACCAAGCTCAAAGGCAGACTCTCCTGCCCACCACCACCAGAGTACCAGCACTAATTGCTAATGAGGCTTGGAGAAAGGCATTGCATACAACCTAAAATCATTGGTCCAGGAATGGAAATTTATGTAATACCAAATGAATTTTTTGCCTTTTGTGCTTCTGGAATTCAAGTATCAATGTAATCATCAACCATGAAAACATTTTAATATGTTTAGCTTTTCCTACTGATTTACTTTTGACATTTAAAATCACTATAGTTACTTCTATGTCATGGCATGGAATTTTTAAATTATACTGGTTAAATACATTTTTTGAGTTATGGACATATTTAATATGTAAACAACACATGTTGGTACCATCCTTTCCCTCCTCCCTGCCCCTTTTCTGAAGAGGTCCTCCTCATTGGGAATGCAGGACAACTCCATGGGGATTGTAGGCCATGCATTATGGGAGGGTGAGGCAATGTCTCTGTGCAAAATATCCCAACTTGTGGCTCTAACAATCTTTCTGCCCACTCTTCTGCAAAATTCACTGAGCCACGCTGAGAGCATTTTAAGTCTACTTCAGTGATGGGCTCTTAGGAGCCTCTGGATCTCTGGATTGGTAGGTGTTGAGTATCTTCAGTGTCTATCTTCTTCACCCTTGGGCTGATATCAGGTTCACTAAGAAAGCAGCACTCTTGCTCATTTCCCCAATTCCTCTGTGGTTTCAGCTGGGCCAGGGTGGAGTGGACTGGGTCATTTATTTCCTTAGGTCCAGCTCCCATCTGAAAAAGACAAGCAGATTCTCCAATGGACAGGGAAGTCAGCACAGGTTAAATGGGATAACTATTACTAATTTAGAGAGAATTAAGAGTGTAGACCCTCTTATAGCTAAAGGTTAGTGGGAGCTTGACAATGGAAAGTAGAATCATTATCTGGATATGATTTTGACTTGTTTTCCAGTTCCAGATATGATTTCCTTTCCACTGAGTGTATCTGTTAGCCAAGCCAAGAGCAGCTGGTTACCCTCCATGGCTGTATGCCACTATTGCACTTGTGTGAGCATCACATCAGGTTGTTTGCTTTTGAGTCGCTACGATTTTGAGTTGCTTGGACAGATGTTGGCCACTTTCCCCTAGTAGCTCATGTATTGCCTTCCAGCACTAAATGGGCTAATTGTCTGGGGACTGGCTCTCTTCCAGATTCCAACCAGGTCTCTCCATGGTCCATGCCAACAGCATATGGTGTCTTACCATTTACCTCTGGTGGGTAATCAAGTGCTCTGACAAGTTTGCATTGTTTGTTTTGGGAGACCTAGTAGGTCTCTCTCATCAACAGCTCATTGTGGATATAGACCACATCCTGGTGCAGGGAATTACAGGCCAGCACCAAGGGAAAAGACAAAGAAAAAGACAGAGAAGAAAGAGAAACAGGAGAAATTTGAGGTTAGGTTTTATCTCACCCTCTCCAGGCCCTTCGATGCAGGTCCTTTTGAGGGTTCCACCTTTTTGTCTGACTTCAAGGATATAGGATTCTATGGTACTAGTTCAATTCGGGTCCAGTTTTATATCCCCCCATCTTCCCCTTCCCCCAAGCCCTACCCTCCTTATTGTGCAAGCCTTGAGATGCTATTCAGGTATGTCAGCAACTCAGGCTGATCCAGGTTAGGAACCACAGATGGGTGAGACCATGTGACAATTGTCTTTTTGTGGTTGTGTGAGTTCACTTAGAGTGATCTGTTCCAAGTTCGACCATTTCTCTACAAATTTTATTGTGTCATTTTTTCTTCTTGCTAAGTAATATTCCATTGTGTAGATATAGGACATATTCGTTATCCATTCATCCAATGATGGGCACTTGGGTTGATCCACGTTTTTAGCTATTATGAATTGAGCAGCTATAAACATGGTTGAGCAAATACCTCTGAACGGAGATGTGGAACTTCTATGGTAAATGCCTAGTAAGGGAATAACAGGGTCTGTTGATCTATCTTCATCTTTTTCAGCAGTCTACATATTGATTTCTACAGTGGTTGTGCCAGCTTGCATTCCTATCAACAGTGAATGAGTGTTCCTATTTCTCCACACCCTCACTGACATTTGTTCTTATTTGATTTCTTGTTTGTTTGTTTTCTGAGTTAGGGTTTACCCTAGTGCAGGCTGACCTGGAAGTCTCAGGGTGGCCTCAAACTCATGGTGATCCCCTTACCTCTGTCTCCCAATTCCTGAAATTAAAGGCATGCACCATCATGCCTGGCTCATTTGATTTTTTAATGTTTGCTATCCTTACTGGGGTAAGGTGGAGTCTCACAGTAGTTTTAATTTGCCTTTCCCTAACAGTTATAGATGTTAAACATTTTCTTAAATGTGTGCTAGCCATTTGTAATTCTTCCTCTGAGAACTCCCTATTTAGTTCTCTGCCCCACTTTTGGAGTAGGTTGTCTTATTTTTTATTGTTTACTTTTTTGAGTTCTTTGTAGATTTTAGATATTAGGTTTCTGTCAGTGGTATAGTTGGCAAAGACTTTCTCTCATTCAGTGGGTAATCTATTGGCTCTGTTTATGTTATGTTTATCTATGCAAAAGATTTTTAGCTTCAGGAGATCCCATTGGTTGAGTGCTTGTTTAATTTCCTTGGCTACTAGTGTTCTGTTCAGGAAGTCGTTTCCCAGTCCTGTATCATGGAGAGTGCTTCCTACTTTTTCTTCCAGTAGTTGAAGAGTTTCAGGTCTTATATTGAGGTGTTTAATCTATTTGGGCTTGATTGTTGTGTGTGGTGCGATGAGTGGTTCTAGACTTCATGCTGTGTTTCCATATAGAATTCATGTAAGATTCAGAAAATTTTAGAGGCATTGAAGACATACACTATGCTATGACAGGAAAGACTGCTATTGTTTTATATCTCTGTAATAAGAAGGTGCTGAATTTTTGTCTCAGTTATAAACTCAATGGCCACTCTACAATTGAATGTGAATAAAATGATGATGTTGATACTCATCTGTTTGCTATGACAGGGTATTAAAAACATATGAAAAATAAATTTATTTCATAATAATATGTTGCTTAGCATGAAATGTTCCCCACAGGTGCATGCAGTTTGAATACCTGCACCCAAGCTGGTGGCAAATTGGGAAGGTTGTGGGACCTTTGGGAGGTGGAGCCTTGCTGGAAGAAGTGTGTCACTGGGGCAGACCCTGAGGTTGATTAGTCCAGTTCCCTGAGTGTCCAGAGAGCTCACTCAGGCTGCTTCCTTCCTGCTGCTGTGACAAGATGTGGATCCCAGTATATGCTCTGCCGTATTGTCTCCAACCTGATGTAACTTCCCCTCAAAACTGTAAGCCAAAAATAAACCCTTTCCTTCCATAAGGTGTTTCTGGTTGGATGTTTTGTCTAAGCAACAAGAAGGTGACTGCTATAAATAAGCACAAAGATTGTTTGAGTTATTATTTAGACATGGGAAATCACAAAATGTGATAGAACAAATGTTATATTTGCAACAGAAATGATTTGCTACCAATAAATGGTTTTGTCATACATTTATAAAATAAAAATTAAAAAAATATATTTATTAGAAAAATGTTATACTGACTGAATTTTACTGTCATTATGGCTCAGATACAAATACTTGCCCATTAATAATATAAATGTGGGGGCCTGAGATATTGTTCAGTGGCAGAATCCTTGCTTAGCATGTTCAAGGCCCTAGGTTCAATCTTTAGGACTGTGAAAATAAAAGGAAAATAATTGTATCATATAATTACTGAGGGAACATTTCTTAGATATTGAGAATTAGTCCTGTAAGCTAAATGTCGAAATTTTATAAAAGAACTTGGATAACACAAATAGTTCATGTTTTGCAAGTTGAGCTCAGAGTGGGCCAAACTATAGTGCATTAAAGCAGTGATTCTCAAAGTTGAATGGACAGCAGAATCACCTGGAGGGCTCATTAAATTCATATAGCCCTAAGAGTTGCTAATAAGTTCCCAGGTGACACTGCTGCTGCTGCTGTCTGGGGATGCTGTGAGAGCCACTGCGTCAGATGCCTGTGCAATTCTGAGAAAATCATTCTTTGCCATTTTTTAGTTTTCCAATGGGACTTTTTGTTTTCTTATAGAGATCACCTGAAGAAATGACCTTAACATTTTTAACAGATATCTTTGTAGCTATTTTCACAATGGGTAGGAATGTATACCAGCAAATATTTACAATCTATATCTAAAATATAGGGTTTTGTAAATATATATTATTTACCTGTATCCATCTATTAACCATCTATTTCTATTTAGGTACCTATTTTTATACTATGACTTTATGTTGGAATTTTGTGAATTATGTTAGACTCCTAAATACTTTAGAATTTTATCGGAGATGGTGGTTGGTAAAAGATTGGAATTTGGGTGAAAATCTTTAAGGATTTGACACCAGTTTTCTTAGATTGGTAAGTGACACATCATTGGCTTCACAGAAGTACAGGGAATTGTTAAGAAAACTTTATGGTTAATCTTAAAGACATCATATATCTTGAACAATCTTACTCTTTCATGGAAGTACTCAGGACTAAAATGTTTCAATCTGTGAGATTTATAACATTTTTTTTAATGTATGTACTTTACATATGTGTAGGTATTTGTAAATAGTTTGACTTACCCATGTGTTTATTTTCCTTTTATATTTTCATTTCTATATTTACTGTGCTGGAGATTAAACGCAGGGTCTCATACATGCTAGGCAAGTGCTGTACTACTTGCCCCCCTGGTCCTAGTTCCCTTATAACAGAAGGAAGACTATTTGAATGTGTTCTTGAAATAGTCCTCCTTTGTCCTGTTGATATAGTTAAATGGCACCATCCCAATGTCTGTCCAGCTTTGCCTGGCAGCTGGGGCAGGGGAGCAGAGGAGAGGCTCTGGAACATCTGCTTCAGCTGCTGATGGCTCCTTGCTGCAGGTTGCTGGAGCACGCACCAGGATTCACACTTGCCCTATTTCTAGTTCCCACATGCCTCCGCTTGCTTAGAGATCTAAACAACAGGGGCCATGATAGAGATCAGGCTTTCTAGTGGGGGAAATCCTGCAGCCACCTCCCTTAGGAGTCTGAATGTCTGCTCTCAGCCAAGAATGTGGTCACACCCTGATGCCTTACCTCCATATATTATTGTGCTGTTTGGGCACAGGTAGGTAAGCATTGAGGAGCTACATGTTCATTGGAAGATTGCCTTTGATGACTTTTTTTGTTCTAGCATAGTTTTGGAATTTTGGATGTGACAAACTAGTGAATATTTCTGAAAGTTTAGTACTTTACGTCTACTTAAAAGCTTTAAAAAATTTCCTTTTGTTTAAGATATAAAGAAATGGGCTTCTGGGCTTCACTGTGACATGTTAATGCATATATATGCCACTATATTTTGCCTTATTCTTTCCCCAATGTCTTCTACCATAGACACACACACACAGACACACACACGGCAGATACAGACTGAGAGAGAATGGTTACACCAGGGCCTCTAGCCACTGCAAATGAGCTCCAGACACATGTGCCACTTTGTGCATCTGGCTTTACATGCGTCCCGGGTAATCAAACCCAGGCCTCAGGCTTTGCAAGCAGCACATTTAACCACTGAGCCATCTCTCCAGACTTCGTAAGGATTTTTTGAAGTCATTGTGAATGTCCTTGCTCACATAGGTTTTTTTCTTAGTAACTTTGTTATTGAAACTTATAAAAGCTACAGATTTTTTATGTTGATTGTAGAAAGATTTTTTATAATCAGATTTAAGTTTTCTAATGGAGTCATTAGCATCATTTAAGTATGGAACCATGTGTTCTTAAATTAGGAATAATTTTACTTCTTCCTTTGCTATTTGTAATCCTTTTATTTATTTTTCTTGTTTTATTGCTGTTACTAAGACATCGATGTTGGATAAGAGGAGAAACAGTGGCTGTTAATGTCCAGTTCTTGATTTCAGTGGAAATATTATCATTTTTTCCATTTACTATAATATTGGTTAGAGGTTTATTGTACATAGCCTTTCTTCTGCTACAATATGATCCTGATTTCATGAGGGATTTTATCATGAATATATGTTGAGTTATGTAGCAGTCTTTTTTGGCATCTATTAAGATTGTCATGTGATTTCTTTCTTTATGTCTATTTATTTGATGTAGTACAGTTATTGATCTGTGTATATTGAACCATCCTTACATACTTGGGATGATGCCAGTATGGTGATGGTGTATAGTCTTCATAATATGTTCTAACACATGATTTACAATAATTTTATTGAGAGATTTCATATCTATATTCTTCAGGGAAACAGGTTGTAGTTTTGTTTTTGTTGAATACTTATCCTGTTCTGGTATCAGGGTGATACTGGCTTTGTAGCATGAGTTTGGTAGTATTCCTTCCCTTTTATTTTCTGAAAAATTTTGAGGAAAATTGATATTAACTCAGTTTTAAAGGCTTGATAAAAATTTGACATTGAATCCATCTGCTCATGTGGGCTTTTCTTTATGGGGAGACATTTTTAATGATCAATCTCATTGCTTATTATAAATTTTTGACTTGTTTATATTTTGTTAATTTAATCTGCTACATGATGATGAATTTTGCTAAAGTTTATAGGTCTTTTTTTGAGACATGTTTTCCAATTACTCCCCAATGATACTGTGGGTTTGACGATAATCAAATAGCATCCCCTTTCCATCTCTCATTTTATTATTAATTATTATTATTATTAATTTGTATCTCCTTCATTTTTGTTGATTTAACTAGAGTTGTATCAGTTTTATTTTTCAAAGGACTGAATCTTTGTATTATTTTTTAGATCAGTTTATTAATTTCTGCCCATTTTTTGCATGTTATGTGTATATGATGTATGTGTGTTTCTGTGTGTTAGCCCATGACTACATCCAGGTGCACATGTAAATGTGTATGCACGTGTGTGAAGGATAGAGATCAATCTTGGGTGTCTTCCTCTGTCTCTTCACTTTAAATTTTGAAATAAGATCTATCACTGAACCTAGGGTTCACTGGTTCAACAAACTACTAAGTTTTCTAGCCGTGCACATCCTCTTGTTTTCATTCCCCAGTGTTGGGATTACTGACACATGTCGTCATACCAAGCTTTTATGTGTGTGCTGGTTGGTGATCTGAAATCAGATCTTCAGGCTTGCATGACAGTCACTTCACCATCGTACCACTGTCCCTGTGCTGATCTGTATTATGTGTTGTCATCTACTGCTTTGGGCTCAACTTTTTCTTGTTTTTCTAATATTTGGTGGTGCATCATTAGTTTATTTGTAATTCCTCTAAATTTTTAAAGTATAGACATATAGCTATGAACTTTCTTCTTAGTGCTGCCTTAGCTCTATGCTAAAAGTTTCAATAAGTTGTGCATTCAGGTTTATTTGATTCTTGGAATTTAAAAGTTTCTTCTCTGATTTCTTCAGTGATACAATGTTCATTCATGAGTGTATTGTTCAAAATGGGCATGGTAGCACACTCTAATCCCAGGATTCTGCAGGCAGAGGTAGTAGGATAACTGTGAATTTGGGGTCTCTCTGAGACTACATAGTGAATTCCAGATAAGCCGGGTTAGAGCGAGACCCCTACCTTAAAAAACAAAATGAAACAACAACAACAACAACAAAACTTTTTTGTAGTGTTTGTGGTTTCCCTTGCTAACTTATTTCTAGTTGTTGTGCTATCTGATCTGATAATTACAGGACATTATTTTCAATTCTTTTGTATTTGTTTAGTTTAGTTTGTGAAATATAATGTGATTTATTTTAGAGAAGATTCCATGGCCTGCTGAGAAAAGTATATATTCTTGATATGTTGGATGGAATATACTGCATATATCTGTTAACTCCATTTGATTTATTGTGTAGATTATTATTTTTTAGGTTTGGAAGCCAATCTAAAATAAGAGTGAGGTATTAAAATTAGGGCTATTATTTAATGAGGATCTATATGGCGTTTTATGCACACTGGCATTTATTTTATGACATTGGAAGTGCCACTGGTTGGGGCATATATATCTATAACTGTTAAATCATTTTAAAATGTGTATTTATTTATTCAATTGACACACATGAAAGGGAGGAGAGAGAAAGTCGGTATGTCTACATCAGGGCCTCTTAATTGAATTGAATCTAGGTTGTTAGGTTTTGCAGGCAAGCACCTTAACAGCTGAGCCATCTCTCCAGCCCATATTTTATCTTTTTTATTATATGAAGTGGTGTTATAAATTATGACTAATTTGGCTTCAAGTCTATGTGACAGGTATCAGAATGGGCACAACAGCTCATTTTCAGTTTCCATTTGCTTGATAAATTAACTTCTGTATTCAATTCTCAGTATGTGGGCATATTTTCCAGTGGTTGTGTTTCTTGAGGACAACAGATAGCTGGATCTTTTTTTTTTTTTTTTGGTTTTTTTCGAGGTAGGGTCTCACTCTAGCCCAGGCTGACCTGGAATTCACTATGGAGTCTCAGGGTGGCCTCGAACTCATGGCAATCCTCCTACCTCTGCCTCCCGAGTGCTGGGATTAAAGGCGTGCGCCACCACGCCCGGCTTGGATCTTGTATTTAGTCTAGTCATGCTAGTTTGTTTTTTCTTTTGGGGGGAGGAGGGACAGTGAGTTTAAGTCATCTACATTTAAGCCTATTTTTGGGAAAGGTTTGCTAATTCCTGCAATTTTGATTACACTGAGTTCACTATCTGGATTCTCTTCTGTCTGAGCAAGGATCTTCTCTGCTGGCCACTCTTTCTCTCAGCTGTGGATTAGTACACAGTCTCCACAGAAGCAGCAGCACAGGTGAAGGCCCGCAGACATGAGCAGTGTGCTTTGAACAATGCCGAATTAGCAGGGTGTCTGGAGATTCCAATTGAGGGAGATGCATTTAAAAACAGCATTAAGAAGTGTATTGAAAAATCAGGGTAAACCTTACCATGCTCCAACTGAAATGTAATATTTATTCATTCCAACTTTTAAGAAACTTTTCCTATGATTTGTCATTGTTGGTTTTTAGAGAGAGAGAGAGAGAGAGAGAGAGAGAGAAAATGGGCACACCAGGGCCTCTAGCCACTGCAATCTAATTCCAGACACATGCGTCACTATGTACTGGGGATTCGAACCTGGGACCTTAGGACCTTAGGCTTCACAGCAATTGCCTTAACCATAAGCCATCCTTCCAGCCCTGTCATTAATATTTTGTCCATAATGTTAACTATTTATAAAGCAAATGTAAATATTGTCCTCTAAATCAAAATTTTAAACATTGCCCAATGAGTAGATCTCTCCATAATGTTATTAATTTTAAGGAAATGAAATAATCTTCCAAATCCACCTATTATTGTGGTTAAAAACCAGTTCTCTTATTTGTTTCCCTGTTTCCCTCCTGCCACTTGCCCATCCAGCTCTAGGCAAGCATAGCACCTTCAAGTTATTTTGACTTTAATCAGCTTCTTTTCAGGCTTAATGGTTAAAACATAATTCTACTGTTCCAATGTTTACTTTGAAATTACAGAGTGAAATTCACATATCTCAAAGAAATGTTTTATTAAACACCCTGGCTCCCTACATAAACAAGATACCCAATAATGTAATTTCAGATATACCAATAAAATCAGCATATCTTCTTCCTGATTTATTTTTTCACTTATTAGAGACAGAGAAGGACAGAGACAGAGAGAGAGAGTGAGAATAGGCATGCCAGTGCCTCCAGCCACTGCAAATGTACTCCAGATGCATACGCCACCATTTACATCTGGCTTATGTGGGACCTGGAGAATCAAACCTGGGTCCTTAAGCTTTGCAGGCAAGTGCCTTAACTGCTGAGCCATCTCTCCAGCCTGAAATCAGCATATCTTTTTACAATTCCAAAATATTTTCTGAAAACAACTTAAGTTTGTTATTTGTTAACTGGGTGAATGATAAAACATGTTTTCTTTAGACTATGGTACATAAATGTTATTCTCAAGTTACCAAAATTCCATGACAAGGGGTGTGGTGGAATTTTCTTTATGATGGTTGGTAGGTACCCTCAGAAATTTACACTGGAACCTTATGTATTTATGCCAACTTGACTGTTATAGGAGTATATAATTTGTGACACTTTGGACATTTTCCACATCCAATAGTCCCTGAGCCCAGAGGAGGTGGACAACTTGGGCCAAGAGCAAATAAACAAGTCAACAGAGAAATGAATGTTCACAGACTGACATCTAAGCAGTGGCAGGTCTGAACTCCAAATGGGCCAATCAACTTGGGCTTGGAAAACACTCCCAATCTCCCAGTGATGTGCAGACTTGTGTGTTTCTCACTGAAGGTGCCTTTGCACTGTTCATATCTAGAAGTACAGCCTTTGGGCATGGCACCAAAATTTTTGTTGCCATGGAGTGTGAGTATTGTTTCTTAAGAAACTAACCTATTGTTTTCAAGTAAAGCATCTACCATTCGCCCTTGTGGTCCTGGAAAATGAAATGTCTGTGACTAGTTTCTTTTCCCAAACAACTGTGTTTGTTTACTGGCAGGCTTGGAAAGGAGTCAGCCAGTAGCTCTGTCAGCACTGAGGCACTTGGAGAGCCCACAGGGGACAATGGGATGATTGAAATAGAAAACTGTTAAAAGACCTCAAGAAGATGGCACAAAAATAGTCCAGCTGCAACATAGGGTGAAGTTTCGGGGGCATCTGACACTTGATTTTCATATTTCTTTTTATAAAAACCAGGCAAAGAGACTGTGAAGTTTCTTGTTTTCTGGAAAAGTATTAGAACCTTATTAATTATGAGAGAGCGAACATGGCAATAAGAGGAAAAGTGTAATTCTAAGTATAATGGTGCTTGCTGGAAACACAGATTGGCAGGCATATGGGGTCCTGGCATCTGGACAGAAGCCTTTGGAACCATCTGCTTCTCAGAGACGATTTTGGCACTTTCTACAGAAATTCATGTGACTCACAGGTCTGGGTAAGGCTTTTTAGCAAACAGCCACAGAGGAGACAAGTACAAAGCGTTGGTTACCTGGAGCTTTGTCACGCGTTAGCTTCGTCTTGTTCTGGGTGTTAGGCCTGCACGAGACGGGCGTGTGCGTTGGGTGGTGGCAGCAGGGGTGTCTTCAGCAGTGCTTTCCCCACCTTATCAGCAAGTGGCGTTTCTTTTTTCCATTAGGGTGACAACTCTGCCACCAGCCCGTCTTAGGTGCAAAGAGTAAGCTCATATTTGCTCTGTGGCACTCTGCAGTACAAAGACCTAGGGGATCACTTCCATTGCCCTCCACTTCTCATTCCACCCAACATTCCTGGGAATTGTAGGCATTCCGTGCAAGGGCTTTAGGAGTTTGGTGCTACATATTGTCCTGATAACAACCCACATGCACGGAAATTATAAACATGGGTTCTCTAAGTTCAGATATAATGAAACTATTAAGATGAATAATAAATTACATATTTATATATAATGGTTCAATTGGATGAGGTATTTGCTACGCAAGCATGAGGCCCAGAGTTCAGATTTGAGCACCCACATAAATCTGGGGCAGATATGGGGGTTTTCCACTAATCCTAGTGTCTGGAAGGTGGAGACAGGAATTCCTGGGGCAAACTAGTTAGCTAGATTAGCTGAATCTATGAGATCTGAGTTCAAGAGAGAAAGCCTTCTTCAATAATGTTATAGTCAGCTCCATGCTGTTGGGTTGAACTTCTAAGCCAGTTTATAGGAGGAATGGGATTTATTTCAGGCTTATAGATCCAGGGGAAGTTCCATAATGACAGAAGAAGCTGCTCCCTTTTAACAGATCCACGCGGAGACAAAAAACACTACCAGGACCGCAAGCAAGCACCAAACCTCAGGGATTCCTGGCAGAGTGGGAGCTCAAGCACTCTGCATACCTTAGGCTAGACATCAGATCCGCCCCCAGGGACACCTTAGGCCTAAACCCTAGGATCCACCACCAGTGGCACTTCCTCCAGCCAGGCAGCTGGAGGTGAGCTTTTTAATAAAAAACACCTAAGTCTGCCAGGGGACATATATTCAGACTAACACAGCAAATAGGGTAGAGAGAAATTGAGGAAAGCACCTGACATCAACCTTTGCCCTCACATGCCTTTGCACTCTTACACACATGCTCCAAAAAGCATATATACACACATACACCACACACTTGCAAAAAAAAAAAAAAACGATCATATTTTCATCATAAAATACTATTTATTGAGGATTTAAAATATGAAAGACTGGCTGAAAAGATGGAACAGCAGTTAAAGGTGCTTGCTTGCAAAGCCTAACATCCTGGGTTTCATTCCCTAGTACCCATGTAAAGCCAGATGCACAAAGTGGCACATGGGTCTGCAGTTCATTTGCAGTGGCAGAACGCCTTGGCATGTCCATTCTTTCTATCTGCCTCTTTCTCTCTGTCTCTCTCTGAAATAAATAAATAAATAAATAAAATATTTAAAAATATGTAAGACAATGGGTTCAATAGAGTAAACATAAAATATTACTAATATAAGAATGTGATGAGAGTGGCTTGGAGTGAGAATGGAAATGGGGCTACCCTTTGATGGACCATTTGACCGTGGCCTTCAGATCTTAAATGCATGTGTCTGGAAACTTCTCACCCATTTCTCATTCCTCTTCCAGGACTCAATTTTATCTCTTATGTAGAAACATAACCACATTACCACATGCACATAGTAATTATCAGATTATTATAAAGGAGAATCACTGAAAATGGACCAAAATGGCCAATCAATAGGAAAATGTATTTAGAAATATCATAATATGCAATACCCTATAGCTACTTTAAAAAGTGAGCTAACTCTAGAAGGACTGACAAGGAAAGATGTCCATGGCTTACGTTAAGTTAAAAACATTTTTTGATTTTAGAAGTGCATGCACAGCGTATTTTTCTTTCTTTGTAACCACCCCCCCCAAGTTTAAATGTAAAGTGCCTATCAGATATGTGCTGTGGGTTGCTCTGAACAAATACGTCTCTCAATGATAAAATCAGGGGATTGAGGATTGTATGCTGGGTGGTATGGTGAATTATGTCTTCACATAATCAAAGGGTTTGTAGGGGAAAGAAGGGAGACAAGAGAGAGAGAGAGAGAGACAGAGAGAGAGACAGATAGAGAGAGAGAGAGAGAGAATCTTAAGCCTTGACATGCATGCCCATTGTACCATGCACACCTTGGCTGACATACTCTAGGAATGAAATCATCACTCCTCTCTGCCCAAGTTCACTTTTTCTATTGTCCTATCAAAACATAATTTTATTACATACACTTTCTGGCTTTAGGTCTATTCTTTCGGAGACTTACTTTTGAAAGATCATTTTGAAAGTTTTAGTATTTCAAATATTTGAAAACAATTCTCACCAATTTCAAGTTATCTTGAATTTTCTCATATTTTCATATTCTCTTCATTTGCATTTGGTCACTTAGTTTCTCAAATCTAAATCTTCATGAACTTAATTCTGTTGATTTCCCTAATATTTTTAATTTTCTTGAAATTGTCTTGAATCTCATTTTTCTTATCAGATGCACTAGAGTTTGAGATAGTTATAAATTCATGAGCATTATCTTTCATATTTTCAAAGGCTTGTTGATTCTTAAGTGAAAGTCCTCCTTGGCTGAGGACTTGTGCCTGTTCAATGTTCTGTTCTGCTGGTATTGTGGTATATGTATCCCATTTAGTCAAGGGCTTGTAGAGTCAGGCACCATATTACGACTGTGAGGTTGTCCTCCTATGTGTCAAATAATCCTCTCCATTCATGAAATCTTAAGACCTTTATGTCCCTTTTTCTTGATATTACTGCAAACATGGATACTGCCATTCATTTCCAAGTGACACACAATGGGTATTACTGAGATAAGGGCTCTTCTAATTTCCCCAGCGTCTGTGGTCTCTCCCAGACCCTCTTGCCACTTCTGTTTGTCTGGGCCCTTCAAGGTGGCAATATTCGCAATGTTTAGAAGCAAAACAAGAAGAATATGTTAAGTTTCAATGTTTAGTGGCCCCATTGTGTGATGGACTTATTATAGAAAAATTGCTTGTCTTACTCGTGTCTGTGTGTGTGTGTCCATGCAGCACTCTGACTGTTCACTTACCTGTGGTGGCTGGAGGGAACATTGGGTGCCCCCTCCATTACTATTCAGTCTGACTTTATTTGAGCTGGAGTTTCTTACTAATGCTGGAGACTGCCTTCTATTCCTGCAAGCTCTGGTAATTCTCAGGTCTCTGCTCCCCAGAGGGATGGGGATATGGAAGTGTGTGGCCACTCCCAGTGTTCTATGTGGCTTCTGGAGATCAAACCCAAGCAGTGTCTCATGTTTCCTCAGTCCCTTATGCTTGCATAGGAAGGACTCTTAACTACGGAACCATCTCTCAAGATAACTTGAAATTTGTCTTGACAATGAAGCCTAACAAACACCTCCAAAACTATAATGTGCTTTATAACAATCAGAATCTGATTTTCATTTATGAGTGGAGCCTATCTATAATCTGCAGGTTGTATTTGGGTCTCTCCATGCATCTCCTTTAAGCTACTTGAGGATAAACTTCTAATGGCAAAGACAGAGGGTCAAGAGTATGAAGAGGAAAGAAATGATGTTCTTTAAGAACTTAGAACCCACTATGTCTTACGCCCATATCCTATAGGTCCAAGCTAACCATAGCTAAGGCATGCATCCTTTAGTGATACTGAGAAATAGTAAGGACAGGAAGAATGGAATCTTTGGAGAATAATCTGTGATTTTGCTTCATTCTCTTCTAGTGTATTACGTGAGTTGAGGACGCTGGAAGGAAATCCTTTTGACAAATCCCATATTTGAATCGCTTCTTCTTTGGGGTTTAGAGCTTTCAAGTCAAATATAGTTTTCTCTTTCTTTCAGCTATTTTGTCATCTGTAGAGCTTCCTACTAGCCATATAATGTAGCCCACACCACAGCTCAGGAAGCATGCCCAAACCTGCTTGAGACCAACACCTGGCCTATTTATGCTTAAGATGAAGAGGGCTGAGTACGTTTTGTACATTCTACACCTGTGTGTGTGTGTGTGTGTGTGCACATGTGCGCATGTAAAGAAGTGGGATTCTGTAGGGGATAAGTATAAAGCAACTATATTCTTCCTCCTTCTGCCTCTTTTTTTTTTTTTGTTTGTTTTTTTGAGCTAGGGTCTCACTCTAGCTCAGGCTGTCCTGGAATTCACTATGGAGTCTCAGGGTGGCCTCAAACTCATAGCGATCCTCCTACCTCTGCCTCCTGAGGGCTGGGATGAAAGGCATGCACCACCACGCCCGGCTCCTTCTGCCTCTTTTAACCAGCTCAGTACAGAAGTTTTCCTCCATCTGGAAGAAAAATGATATTTTGTAAATTTTTCAGCCTTGCTCGATAATGAAATATCCTCTCTCATTATTGACCATTAAGATACATTTTTAATTTTTTTTTCTTTATTAGTCAGTTTTGTATTCAGCAAATACAGTCAGTTTGGTACCATTATTAGGCTCATCCATGACCTACCCCCCCCCCTTGGCCCCTCCTTGTTGAGGTATACGGGTCATGCCTTGTGGAGTTAGCCCACAGTTATGGGTAAGCTAAATGTCTCTGCATATCATGACCCAACATGTGGCTCTGACATTCTTTCCGCCCCCTCTTCCGCAAAATTTCCCTGAGCCATGTTGGGTTCATTTTTGGTCTGCTTCAGTGATGAGGTGTCGGGGGCCTCTGAGGCTCTGGCTCTCTGATTTGGTAGGAGTTGATTTTTCTCTGTGCTGATCTCCTTCCCCCTTGTGCTGGTATCCGGTTCATCAGGAAAACAGCCCCCCTGCTTGTTTCTCCAATTTTTCTTAGTTTCAGCCAGGGCCCTTTGGAGGTATGATGGGGTGGTTCTCTCCTTAGGATCTACATCTATCTGAAAAAGAGAAGCAGATTCTCCAACAGAGAGTAAGTTAGCATTAGGACAAATGAGATAACCCTTACTTTTTTTTTTATATAGAGAATTTAATAGGTGTAGGCCCTCTTGAAGCCCACAATTGATGGTAGCTTGATATTGGAGAGTGGGCTTATGTTTGGATATGGTTCTGACTTGTTTCCCAGCTCCAGCTATGGGTCCCATACCAGTGAGGGGATCAGTTAGCCAAATTGAGAGCAGTTGGTTCCCCACCATGGCTGTGTGCCACCACTGCACTTGTGTGGGCATCACACCAAGTTATTTGCTGCTAAGTAGGGTAGACCATGCGTTGCTTCGACAGATATTGGTCATTTTCCCCCAGTCGCCCATGTAGCACCTTCTGGCACTAGACGCGCTGACTGTCTGGGGACTGACTCTCTTCCAACTTCCAGCCATGCCATTCTAATTTGCATGTCAATCACATAAGGTGTCTTCAGCAGTAGGGTCTTACCACTAGCCTTTGGTGGGTCATCAAGTACTCTGACAGAAGTCTGTCTGTCTTTTAGGAAACCTTGTAGGTCTCTCTGATCAAAAGCTCATTGTGGATGATAGCCCCATGCTGCTTCTGGGAGTTACAGGTCAGTGCCCACTAAGAAAATGAGGAAAAAGATAACTAATATACAAGAGTTAGAGATAAGAGAGAGAGAGAGAGGGAGAGGGGAAGTGAGGGAGGGAAGATGTAGAAGATTAAGGTTAGTCTTGATCTTACCCTCTCCAGTGTCTTGTGCTTCAGGTGTTCCCTGTAAGGGCCTGGTGAAGGATCATCCATTTGGTCTGTCTTTTAGTAAGTAGAAGATTATGGTACCATTGCCGTTTGGGTCTAGATTTGTGTTGCCCACCCCTTTGATGCCCTCCCCTCCCTCCCCTTCCATCCTAGTGTCTAGTCCATGAGATGTTTGCTGGGTATGTAAGGCATCTTGGGTAGATTCAGGTTAGGTGCTGTAGATGAGTGAGACTATGTGACAATTTTTTTCTGTGATTGGGTAAGTTCACTGAGAATGATCTGTTCCAGGTTCAGCCATTTTTCCTCAAATTTCATTGTGTCATGTTTTCTTACTGCTGTATAGAATTCCATTGTGTAGATAACATACTTTTTTTTTTGTTTTGTTTTGTTTTGTTTTTCGAGGAAGGGTCTCACTCTAGCTCAGGCTGACCTGGAATTCACTATGTAGTCTCATGGTGACCTCGAACTCATAGCGATCTTCCTACCTCTGCCTCCCAAGTTCTGGGATTAAAGGTGTGCGCCACCACGCCTGGAATAAGATACCCTTTTTAATTTTCTTATGAGAGAGAGACAGAGAGAGAGAGAAAGAGAGAATTGGTACATAAAGGCCCTAGCCAGTGCACATGCATCACCTTGTGAATCTGGCTTGTATAGATTCTAAGGAGTTGAACCTGGGTCCTAAGGCTTCACAGGCAAGCACCTTAATCCTCAAGTCATCTCTCCAGCCACATTTTTTGAATAATTAGTCATTTAGAGTAATTCTTACATATTTTTGAATAATCAGTCTTGTTCATTCCAATGTAAAACTCATACTCAAAACTTCATTCTGTATTTTCATCTGGGGTTGGTTCTGAGCTCCTCTGCTACAGAGGACCCATGACCTCAAGGTCTGTATTTCCCTACCCTGCCCCATCCACTTGGCTGCATTCAGCCAGGATGGAAGCAGGTGTAGGTAAAAGAAAATGGGAAAGCAGCTCTGTATTAATACAGTGAGACACTCTTCCTGTCTGTGGCTACTTGTAACCAGCCTCCTGCTTCTGCTGCTGAGATATCTGACCCATGTGTGAGGCCCTGCAGCAGCCACACGGTGGGCTTCACGCTGAGGTTTTTGACAAACATCTCTCTCTCTCTCTCTCTCTCTCACACACACACACACACACACACACACACACGGAAGGCAAAACATGAGAGCCCAGGCCAAAAGATTCAGAGGAAGCACATGCACGCACATGTGGGAAGCCAGGCATGAGAGTGCCAGTGCCTCACCTTCACATAGGCATCGGGAAAGGATAAGATGTGGTAGAGTGAAGGGCTCAGGGCTTAAAGACATCATATGAGTGACAAAGTGAGACAGCATCCACAAACAAAATGCTTGTGGGAAGCAAGGAAGAAAATACTCAGGCAAAAAGGAAGGGCTCCCTCCTCCCACATTTGCTGGAGAGTCAGAGAATTACACACTGTTGTTCAGGTGAAACCACAGGATTGAAGGAGGAACAGGTGAAGAGGAAATTCCACACATTCCAGGCCCATTTCTATGGGTCAGGCATTCAATTACATGAGTCTTGCTCAGGTGTTTAAGGGAGAGACCTGACTGGTTGTTGGACAAGGGGCTGACTCAGCAAGGGCCAGTCCCTCCGGGTGTGCTGGGCTGAGGAAGAAGCAGGAAGCCCTGTTGTTGAGGAATTGCTTGCAGCCATCTTGGATGAAACTGGATCAAATGTGGATTGTAGTCCTGTTATGGCAGGAAAGGTGACATCTTGTTCTCCTTGGGCCTTTGTTCCAGGCTGACTGCCTATCAAAGAGCTCTTTCTCTTGTTTCTCCTTCAAGAGAGGAGATTTGGGGGAAGGAAAAGGGAAGGTGGTGGGAGGAGATTATGACCATGGTATATCTGTGTTTATGGAAGTTGGCAATAAAAAAGTTTAAAAAAGTGCTTGTTTGCAAAATTTGCTGGCCAAGGTTTCCCAAGACACCCACGTAAACTGGGTCAAGTGTCTGGTGTTTGTAGCATCAAGAGACTGTGGCATATGCATACAAACACATACACACACGTGCAAGTAAATAAATTAAATAGTTAAAAATTTAAAAGTCCTCAAACTATGAACAATCTATGGTCCCAATATATCTTCCTCCAAACTTATAATCTTTAAATTATTTAAGACAGTCTCATTACCCAACACATGGCAGTGAGGCCAAGGATTATTGTAAAGAGTGAGTTCATGGGCTGGAAGGATGGCTCAGCAGTTGAGGCATTTGCCTGCAAAGCTAAAGGATCCAGGTTTGATTCCCCAGGACCCACGTTAGCCAGATACACAAAGGGGCACACGCGTCTGCAATTTGTTTACAGTGCCTGGAGGCCCTGGCATGCCCATTCTTTCTCTCTTTCTCTCTCCCTCTTTCTCTGTCAAATCAATCAATCAATCAATAAAAATATGGTGAAGAGTGAGTTCATGTGGGAACAGCTGTTAGCAGAATGTGCACAGTCAACCTCCTCAGCTTCTGCCTCTTTCTGCAAAGGCCAGTGTGCCCAGCGCTTTCTGAAGAGGACTCATGCCATCCATCACCAGGCAAGTTACCAAAATTGCATTGGAAGTTACAAAGTTCAGTTTTTACCAATACCATGTTTTGGGAGCTTACCTCCTCAGTAATTGACTCCCAAATTGCAACATTATGTGTAGTCTTACCATGGTAATAGTAAATGGTTTATGAAATCCCCATTGTCTAAATGTAGGGAAGGCTTAAAAGAAAAATTGACCATCTCTACAATGGAAACTGATAAGACCTCTGAAAGCACATGGCCAAATTTTTAAAATGTATTGAATGAATAAAAATAATTCTCAAAACTGTACTATAGGATGGTATTAATTTTGAAAATGAAAAAAAGTTTATATTTAAATATATAAATCAAATTTTCTGAAACAATTTACCACCAAGATGGCCATGAAGGACATCTTTGGCAGGGATATGTTAATTTTTAGCTTTCTATTAATATATACCACTCAAACTTCATATAATTAATATTCTTTCTCTTAATGTATATAAAATGAGAAAGTGAAAACTAGAATTATGAGTTATGTCTGCTGACTCTGTTGGCAAGAGGAAGACCTGACCCACAGGTGTGTGCAGGCCAGACTCACAGATCTCTGCCTGGGAGCAACTGTGAAGGGCTGAGAACAAGCAAGTTATTCAGCTGGGAGCTGCAGCTGACCTCAGCACAACTCCAGGTCTTCTTGCTGCTCTTGGTCAGCCATTGTAAGCCTGACAGAGAGGTGAACATCTGTTTGCATCTTCAGTGTCTGCTCTTTTGGAGAATCTTTCCAATCATTTCATCAGTCCTTAAGGAAGCTGGACTAGGAAAGTAGAAGTGAAGTTATGGGGAAAAAGAAGGGCAGTATACCTACTGTGTGTAGTGCATTCTTGGTCCACAGGGAAAAACTGTTACTTTCAATAGAAAAAACATTCCACTTGGTTAGTTAAAGGGCAGCCACCCTATATGAACAAGGAATCTTCAAAAGTTCCTATAATCTTTGTAGGTGGGTTCAGTGATATCTGAGAATTTATACAGTTTGATTCTTCTTTTCTTCAAAAGCCAGGGATTATAATTTCCATATTAAATTGAGTTTAAGCATTGCTGACAATTTCTAAGAAAGAAACAAAGGATCAATGATAACTGAGGAAGAACAGATTTGTTTTAGACAAATAGTCATTGAAAAGTTGACTTTATAGTAAAAAGTTTAAAGCATATTTTTAGTGTTCAGTGCCAGTATCAGAGGAGCTGGGGTACTAATTCAGTGGTAAAGTGCTTGCCTAGCAAACAGGGAGCCCTAGTTTCCATCCCCAGCACCTCAAATAGAAAGTAATTTATATACAGAGTAAATGACATTTTTCTTGGGCTCCTTACATATGTGTACATATGTGAGAGGGCATAAGATAGTAAATAGGAGATTGTCCCTAAAAGCTCACTCAGAAAACAAAATTTGCCTTACTGCACATGGACTCTACACCCATCTGGGCAGGCGGCCCCTGTGGTTTTACTTCCAGGCATGTATTAGAATGTGTTTGAGAAGAAGCAGCTGTCTGAGCTGGGTGGCTCCTATTGCTTCACTTCCAGGCACATATTAGAATGGAAACTGAGTAGAAACTGACACAGGGGAGAGTTAACAATGTTTACAAAGCACAGAAAAACTTAGCATATTTTTGGAATTGGGTATATGTGCAGCCTGGTACAGGTGGGGGTCTCAGGTTTTCAACAGGTTGCTAAGTGCATTCTAAGAACAGGGATGTGTATATTGCCCAAGCCAAGCAATGTTCTGGGTGCTTAAGATTGTGTGCCTCAGGCCCTGGTTATACATTATTTTAATACATTACATTATGATCTTACAATATGAAAATATTTTGCTCAAAAACTGGAGGAACAAGTGGCTTCAGTTGGAAAAGTCATGTCTTTTGGCATTTCACTAGAGCAATGAAGGTGACCACTATGGCCCTGGATTATGAACTGAGGTTGCCATGTTGAGGTGGCAAGGTAGAAAAGCTTAGCAACCAGGCTCTGCTTGACTTGAGGTACAAACACACCCCTATCCTGGAAGTATACTCGGCAACCTGGGACCCCTATCCACACCCCATTTCACATAATGCAATAGGTAACTCTGCCCCAGCACCCCCTTGGTAATTCTCTTTTTAATTTTTAAAAAATATTTTTTATTTATTTATTTGAGAGAGAAAGAGGGAGGGAGGGAGGGAGGGAGGGAGAGAGAGATAGAGAGAGAGAGAGAGAGAGAGAGAATGGGCAAGCCAGGGCCTCCAGCCACTGCAAACGAACTCCAGATGCGTGTGCCCCCTTGTGCATTTGGCTTATGTGGGTCCTGGAGAATCAATCCAGGATCCTTTGGCTTTGCAGGCAAATGCCTTAACCACTAAGCCATCTCTCCAGCCTGGTAATTATCTTTTTGTGGTTAGTTTCTATTAAAATAAATCCTGGAGCATATCTGGAGAGTAGAGGCAGGGGGCTAATCTGGTCTGGACTGGTTTTGCGTGTATATGCAGTAAGGAAAAAGGTGTTCCCAAAATGAACTTTTAGGAGAAAGATCCCAATTTACTTTCTTATGCCTATGCATGATGGGAGGTGCATATGATTAAAATCAGATGCATCGTGGGAACGGTCATACACAGTAAACTAAGTCATATGGTATATAGCCCAAATCTATGGGTCAAAACCAAAAACTTTGGTCCCAGCAAAGGAAGGCCTGACCCATAGCCCACTGCTCTTCAGTGCTACAGCTCAAGTAGCTCTCTGCTCCCTTGTGGCAGAGTCCATAGAATACTGTCCTTCTGGACAAACTTACTGCTGCTTTGTTATTTGTGTGACTTTTTCTGTTCTTTGAATAAGATATCAAGAACCTGGAAACACCTAGTCCAGACAAGACCACTGGCAACAGCAGGGCTTAAAGACATGAAGGACTGATTTAAGGAGGGACAGAGTCTTCAGATGCCTTGAGATATCCATGGTGACTCAAATGATGCAACTGTATCTGCAGCAGAAAAACCTGTTATTTGTTAAAACATTCATCTTGTGAAGGATCAGTTCTCATGACAGGGAACAGTGGTTAGCCAGTGCACTGTTAAGCATGTCCTCTATATTGTCTGCCTTGGTCATGGTTGCAAGCTATGGGTTTGTTACCAAGTATGGGTCCAGTAGTATCAGGATAAAGACTGGCACACAGACCCCGTCCTGGAGCAACAGGACAGGGACATAGTGGCAAGAGTGGCTACAGATTCGCCTTCATCTTACCATCACTGATGCTGCCCTCAACTGCCTGAAAAAATGCAGACCAGTGGTTAGAAGTCTGTAGGTGGGAAGAAAAGGGCAACAGGCAGCCTGCCAGGCAGAGATTCCAGTGGAGGCAATGATATTTAAAGGGCCTATAGCTGTGAAAATGACACCTCATTCTGAAAGCCACAGAGGTCTGGTCTCAAAGGCCAGGAAATGGCCAAGCTAACATAAAGCTTGCATTTCCAATAATTGCTCTGCTTTTAGCCAAAGAGGTCAAAAATGCATCAACATTTCATTTATTGGGCTCAATTTGTTAATATCCTTTCCAAATAGAATGGCTTTTAAGATGTCAAAACAGTCTACAACTTTTCCTTTCATAATTCCTAGCTTTAACCAATTTCAAATACAGGGAATTGCAGTAATGACCTCCATTAAATTCTCACTAATTATCATGCTGACTGGTATTCTATTGTTTTGCACACTTACAGGAAAAGAATGTGTGACTCTGATCTGTCATTAGTAGGAGCATGTATTTAAATTTGAAAGTACTTTAGAAATTCCTACATATGTATAATCATATTTAAGGTTATTCAATTTTAATTAAATTTCTATGTCCCATGAAATATTAGAGAAAAATAAAAATTTTAAGTGGTATTCTTAGCTTCTATCTTAATGTCACTTATCAAAGACAGCAGTAATGTAAGAAATTACATATTAAAATACCAATTTATCCCTGAAGAAAACTATTTAAAAATCTTTGTAGAGTAGGAGAGATAGCTTAGCAGTTAAGTGTGCTCCCCAGGTAAGCATGAGGACCTGAAATCCAGAGTTAGAATCTCCAGAACCCATAGTCAACAGCTGGGCCTGGCCATGTGTGCCTGCAACCCCAGTTCAACAGGGAACAGAAATTCAGAGACTGATAGACTCAGAGGAGCTAATGATGGAGCAGCACATCTGACTTTCTTTCTTTTCTGGCTACACATGTGAGTGCATGGGGTGCCTCAAGGGCATATGCATACCACACACACACACACACACACACACACACACACACCACGTAAGCATACCATATCACACACAAGCCCCCCCGCCCCCCAGCAGACAGCTTCAGGTTCACTGAGATGAACTTCCAGACCAGGCGCAGTTATGGAGGAAGGGATTTATTGAAGTTTACAGATCCAGGGGAAGTTCCATAATGACAGAAGAAGCTGGCCTGCTTTCACAGGACCAAGAAAAGAGAGAGAAGCATAAGCCAAAAAGCCAGAAGCCACGCAGCACAGCACACTTCAGGAACTCCACTAGGCACACTTTGCATATCTTTAGATTGAAATCTGAAACCCACCACCACACCTTAAGATCCACCCAGTGAAACTGCCTCTAGCCAGATGGCTGCAGATGCAAACTACAAAGTAGTAAAGCACTGAATATATTGGGGGCCATCTATTCAAACTACCACATCACACACCACACACACATACCACACAAGCATACCATATCACACATACCCCCCACACAAGACACAACACACATACACACACATATCATACATCCCCCCACAAACACCACATAAGCAAAAAAGTCATTAAACTCTGAAGAAGAAAAAAGTTTAAAGGCTTAGAGTTCTTTTGATAATCTTGGCCTATTTAAGTTCTTTTTCAAGGATACCACACTAGTAATAGGCTGTAAAGATAATGTTTTTGGTGAACTGAATAAGCTGTTAATGTACAAAGTATGTTGCTCTGTGGTTCATAGTATGTTTGGGAATGGAAGAGAATGTTTGGCCATACAAATTGCTAAGATATAAATGGATATTTTCAAGCTTTAGATGGAAATTATATTATTTCTTCAAGCTCTCAGATTTCAGAGAAGATAGTAATTGCCAAGACAACAACAACAACAAAACCATGAGACTTTTCACACCCTTCAGCAATAAATACTGTTGCATGCATCTTTAATCATTCAGTTAAAGCCAGGCATTCTACTACTTATGGAAAGTTTTCACAGATAGATGGTTATTTATTGGAAACTCACCAGATGCTATGTTTATATTATTAACGTGTTTCAACATGTGGCTAAGCTAATCAGGGGAGTGAAGAGCAGATGTAGTTACATTTCTAATTAACTAAAAATTTTTTTAAATTCAGTGTACACTTTAAATTTTGAGCAATTCAAAATAGTTCACAATATGTTAGGGTATTGAGTATTGACCTTTTGAAGAGTGAAATTAGAATTTGAAGTATATAGGATGTATAGTAACATCAAATTCAAGGAACTTCTTTAAAAATCTTCTGTGTAAGTAGTATGTAAAATAAGTCCTGGTGGTCTGGAATTCTGTATTTTCATTCTGATCAGATGTGTCATTTGGGGATTGAGAATGTAGCTTAGTGATAGAGTGTGTGTACAGCATAAATAAAACCCTGGGTTCAGTCCTCAGCATATATGCATCTATCTATCATCTATCTATCTATCTATCTATCTATCTATCTAATTCTATCTTTCTCTCTCTTTCTCTATCTATCATCTATCTATCTATCTGGAGAAACGCATCTATATAGATAAGATAGATAAATATATATCTTTGGGCAGTGTGTGCACTGTGTGGCACATTTTTCTTCTGGGGTGGGCCTCTGCGCAGTGTGGCACACTCTCTCTCTCTCTCTCTCTCTATATATATATATATATATATATATGAAGATAGAGAAAGAGAAGCATACTTTGAGAAGGCAATTTGGGTGCAAGTAGTTTAAGGGAAGTAATCTTAAGACAACACCTGTGGACGATGAAGGAAGCAAACTTGGCAGTGGAGAAACTGCCTGCACAATCCAAAGCTCTCAGAAGATTCCACAGAAAGTTTTTAGGTCTTTCAAGGTTATCCTAAACTGACAAAGTAAGGCTGAGTCTTTGTATCCTGACATCCTCCAGCTATAGGATGTAGACTGAGGGATGGGGTATAACTGGTCGGGAAGTGACTATCATCCATCAAAAACAAACTCAAAAATGAAAAGCTAGTTAAATTTTTTTTTCAATTTCCTGAAGATGGTGGGCAATTTGTGAGTCTTTGGGGTGGGCCCTGGGCAGTACTTCTGCTCAGGGATGGGCTCTGGACAGGGTGGCACACTTCTGCTCTGGGGTGGGCTCTGGACGGGGTGGCACACTTCTGCTCTGGGGTGGGCTCTGGGCAGTGTGACACACTTCTGCTCTGGGGTGGGCTCTGGACAGGGTGGCACACTTCTGCTCTGGGGTGGGCTCTGGGCAGTGTGACACATTGGTCGTCTATGGTTGCTCCCTGTGTCCTTTGGCTCTAACAACTTAGCAAAAGTTCTGGGACTACTCCTTCCTTCAGGATTATTGAGCATGCTTTTCATTTTCTTCTTTTTTAAAAGTATTTTATTTATTTATTTATTTATTTATTTGAGAGACAGAAAGAGGCAGAGAGAGAGAGAGAGAGAGAGAGAGAGAGAGAGAGAGAAAGAGACAATGGGCACACCAGGGCATCCAGCCACTGCAAACAAACTCCAGATGCATGCACTCGCTTTTGCATCTGGATTTCGTGGGTCCTGGAGAATCAAACTGGGATCCTTTGGCTTTGCAGGCAAACACCTTAACTGCTAAGCCATCTCTCCAGCCCCATGCTTTTTATTTTTAAACCCAGGAAGCTACAGGAAGGTTAAGAACTGAACGAAGTTCAGCCACACTGCCACCTTTCTCTATGACTAATGAACACTTGCTATTTGGGGTGCCTTCCTGGCTGGGATTATGCAGACCCTCGTACCTTTACAGGGTCTCTTGGCACCATGATTCTTTCTGGTCATGATTTCTGTACTGCAGTTCAAAATTTCACAAGGGTATATAAACTTCCAAGTGAATCACTGGGAACTGACTGCATTTTTTATGGGCCCCTTTGCAAAAGCTCTATCCCCTTTTTTCAAAAAGAATTTTTTTTTTCTTTTCTTATTTGCAAGGGGACAGAGAGAACGAGAGAGGAGAGAACACATCTCAATTTCCCTTTTAATGAAGGGAAGATTCAACTCAGGACCTCTCTCTTTTTTTTTTTTTTCTTGTTTGGTTTTCCAAGATAGGGTCTCACTCTGGCCCAGGCTGACGCAGAGTTCACTATATAGTCTCAGGGTGGCCTCGAACTCACTGCAATCCTCCTACCTCTGCCTCCCAAGTGCTGGGATTAAAGGCGTGCGCCACCACGCCCAGCTTGAGCTCTTTTCTTTGACTGTTGGGCTATTTCCCCATCTCCTTGTCCTTCCACTCTCTTCCTTTCTCCAACTTTCCTTTTTTCTCAAAATTGTTAGCCACAGTGTTCTTGGATCTCTCTCTCTCTCTCTGTCTCTCTTTCTGGCAGAAAGTACTTGAAATGCATTTGAGCACAAGTGATCGAGTAAACCTAGTGTTTCTTCAAATGTGTTTCTGGTGAAAATAGTACACTTCCGGGACGGGGGAGGGGTGGACTCTAGACATACGGAAACTAAAGTTTCAGGTCCAGAAATGAGGCCATCCAGAGCCATTCTACTTCAAACTCTCAAAGAAAATGCCTCTGCTAGCCAAAGACTTTGACGCCTACCCACTCCAAGACACGCTGCAGTCGGCGGTCAAGGCCGTTCCGTGGCTCTGCCCGAGCAGCTTCTGGTTGGCACAAGAGATCCTCTGCGGTGTCTCTACCCTCGAGCTTCCTTGACTCTGGAATCTGCCCAGAGGGCTGAGGTGATGCTGCTCACAAACAGAATGCTACAGTCACCTTCTCATTGCTGGGACAAAGCACCAGACCAGCTTTTGTTGAGAAATGGTTTATCTCATGCTGCTTTGAGGGGAAGTTTCCCCGTTGCAGGGAACTCATGGCGGAGCACAGGCCGAGCATCACAGCTGGTCATAACAGCTGGAAGGCAGCAGCAAGAGTGGGCTGGCTACTGAACCCCCAGTTTGACTGGACTAATAAACCTCAAGGTCAGCTCCCAGTGACACATGTCCTCTAACAGGTCCACCTCTCAAAGGTTCCGTGAGCAGGGAGTTGACTATGAACCTTAACAGACAGACACGTGGTGCTATGGGCATTTCACATTCAAAGCAGCCCAGAGAAACAAGACTGGGAGTAAACTTTTGCCATTTCTCTCAGATTCTGGGAAAGAAGGCTTCAGTTTGAACTGAGGGCTCTAGGCAATATGGCATAGTTATTCATGACATGGACCAATATTTTGTCTCTGAATGAAAACTCGAGGGCAAAAAAGGAAAGCCCAACCCCAAACTATTCCACTCAAGTCTAGCTTGGTGATCCAATGCATTTATTGAGGTCAGTTATTGTGTTTGAAAGCAAGATAAGATCAAGTACATCAATTTCTTGCCATGCACCTGGTTAGAAGTAAGGAAGGGCATCCTAATTTGGTACAGCCTGGGTCTTGACAGATTGAGAATTCAGCAGGGAAAACAGCTAAATGGGTGTTAGAGAGCTCTGCTTCATGCTGCTGAGCCTTCTGTCCCACCGTGTCAGCTCTCTCTGGCCACTTACTGTGGACAATGTTTTGAGTGATATTTATGTGGCTTGTGTTCCAATGGCTTGCATTTTCCCGTTGGTCAAATCACTCTTTCTGCTTTATTCATTCTGAAATGATTGTTTTCTGGTGGACACAATTAGCATACAACACAAAAATATGAGTGATAGATCACTAAGAAGGGGATTCCTGGAGAGCAGGCTGGTTCAGTGGGAGGCACTGAAGGAGGTTACCCTTTCAGAATTAAAGCTCTATTGGGGAGCTGTAGTTCCATGCCAAGGTGGCATGATGACATTTCAAAGCCAGTGAGGGAAAAGAAAGAGAAAGAGAGACAGGGGCAGGGGTCCAGAAATATGAGAAACAAAGGGCAAGTGTCTTTTTGCTGAGCTTCTGGAGGACAGGGCTGTATCTGAACATACACTACTATGTGGGACAAGTCACTGAGACAGTAGAGGGGAGACTGGAAGGCAAGAAAGGTCTCTGTTGCTTCAAGGTCTCCAAGGGGGAAAGGCTGTTCTGTTCTGCCCTGCTCCCTGATAGGGCACAAGGCCATAACTCAGGTGACCTTGGGTTTCCCTGGCAACAAAGAGCTGGTCTTTTCTTTCCTGCCTGGTTCTGGTCCTGGACATCAGGATCTCTTAAAGTAATCACATCTATGTTCTAACAATGAAAATCTTCACACAGCCCAAGCATATCCCTGTTTCTAGAGTTCCTTGTCCTTGGTCTCCCAGTATTGCTTTGTCCTAACTCCTGACAAACCAGTTGTCCTATTTGCTCTTTACTATGAATTGGAATAATTTCATTTTGGATTGCCACTTTTTTTAAGCCATGCACATGAACAGATGAAAAGTGTAAGTGTAGAAAAAAAGAAAAAAAAAGAAAAAATATTAAGTATTGAAAAACTTATATCATTGCTATATTTCCAGGCTACCATGGTGGGACTGTCTTGGAGCCATAGTACTTAACAGAGATGCAAGTGTCCTTATTATGCCTTAGCTGTTAGGCACTGCTTCAGTCTCTACATTGACTCTTTCCACAGAAGTTTTGTCAGTGTACTTATTTATTAGATGATCCAACTGAGTCAGGGCCTTTTAGCAGAGATTATAAATCCCTTCCTGCTTGTGTCATGATGTTTCCTGGGACCATGTCTACTACAGGACACCAGCATCAGACCAGAGGAGCAATTCCACTCATCGGGCTTAGTAAACCAATGCGTACTTGAGGTCGATTACAGGAACATGGGTGACCTGTGTAACTGTGTCACTGGAAATCCCACCACGGTGTGGAGAATGACGCAGGGAAGCATAACTTGCAGGCAGCTCTGCAAGCCTAGTCTCCACTCTCTAGCAACTAGTGTTGCTTATACTACCATGGGGAGGGGTCTTGTGAGTTTGTCACCTTCGGAGCCTGGTGAATTGCATGAGCTCCCCGCTCCCTCCAGAGAAGCGTTTCAGTTTTGGAAATGGCCACACAGCACTGTTCTTAGCTCCACTCATGGCTGGCAGCCTTTCAAGTCAACCTGTCAATGGATCAGGGAATATTTCTAGGGGTGGGCAATGTTGTCTTCACAATTTGAAAATGTCTCCCAGGAGATGTACCTTTTCCTTTTTGGTTAAAGATAAAAAGTCCTGTTACCTTGAAATGTCCCAGACCACAAGAAAGTTAAGAACCTCACTGAGGAGGTAGGACTCTGAACCTTTGCAGTTTGTCCTCTAGACAATTACTTTATACGTGGTTCTGAACCCTGGTTTTAATACTTCATTATGTCATCCCAGTTTTAAAATAGCTTCATAATATCTTATAAATATGTTTCATAATTAAATAATCTATTCATATGTTTATTATTAATAAGCTACTGTACTGAGAAATTTTCTGAGGATCTAGAATCACCAAAGGAAAAAAATGTTACATTTTATTAGCACTAGTGGCCTATGTGCTTAGAATTATAGGCTCAGAGAAAGATATAGCTGGAGATGAACATGCTAAGTAATTAGGACTTTCCACTTCTTTTCTTTTTTTTTTTTCCATGTACATGTGTATGAGTGTTTGTTTGTGTGTGGGCACACACGTGTGGGGGTACACATGTACATGCATATGTGTGGGGGCCAGGAGTTCATTGGTAGTGTCTTTTCCTTGCTTATGCTCATCTTTATTCACAGAACCAAGGTCTCTCCTTTGCAGCTAGAGCTCACCAGTTCCACTAGTTTAGTTAACCATCTTGTTCTTGGGACTCCCTCTCTCTACCTCCTGAGTGCTAAGATTATAAGCAGGTCGCCATGCCCTCCTGGCATTTACATGGGTTCTGAGCTTCAAAACTCTTTATTCACACAGCCATCTTCCCAGCTCCTACTTGTTACCTTATATTTGAAAAAGCAAGCATGCGTGACTTTCTCAGGTTACCTAATGAGCCATGTAAACATTTATAGTGTCAATGCGTCTTCAAATTTAGCTACAACTTGTTGTACTGAAGGAAAAGTTCTGATAAACTTATTAATTTTTGTAACTGTCCATTTGACTCTCAGAAATATTGTCTTGTTTAAAATCCTTTCACTTGTGAGCAACAAAAGTTAGCACTTGTTCATTTACAAAAAACACAAACAGAACAAAACAAAACAAAATGAGTTTACCAGCATTAAGAAACAGAAGCTTTGGCCCATTGTGACTACCGTACGTGGCTGTCCATCAGTGTTTGCTCCATTCCCCATTCCGAAGCTGCAGGCTCCCTAGCACCCTCTCTACTCAGCAC
This sequence comes from Dipus sagitta, assembly GCA_036346955.1. Taxonomy (NCBI): domain Eukaryota; kingdom Metazoa; phylum Chordata; class Mammalia; order Rodentia; family Dipodidae; genus Dipus; species Dipus sagitta. The sequence goes on from CM070786.1 coordinate 36,745,725, forward strand.
CACAGGAGTGGGTCAAGATTTCAGTCTTGGCCAACCCATGTTTTTCCCTGAGCACAGTGATTAGTTCAAATATACCAAATGATTTTGACACATCAGTCAGAAGCCTTACCGTGTTGATAATTCAGTTGTTGGGAGAGATATTTGCTTTTTATTGAGGTTTCTCACTGAGAAGGTTGCATTCAGAGGTTAGTCAATAGCCATTTTATCTACCATTTAAAAGGGTCCAGTCAGCACAAAGCCTAATTCTCTGAGGTTCCAATTTTTACAGTCCTTTCTTAAATCTGTTACTGATATGATAGAGAGTAAGGTAGCATTTATCTTATGGGTAGTTAACTAGGGACTGGCCATCAGAGACATGGATGCCACCTTGTCTGCTCTGGCAGGACTAGAACTTCCATCTGATTCAGTTTCATCCAAGACGGCTACAAACACCTGTGAGCTGGCCCATCTTGAATTAGCCTCCTGGGTCTGCCAATCAACCAGGTTTGTCCCTTACAACTTGATGATGATGCTCATTGTAACTGGATACCAGATTCACATAACTGGACATGAAGCACACGGGAGATCCCCTTCTTTGCTTCTTGCTTCGCCCCTCCCTCCTTCTCAGAAGCGTCTTTCCTGGAGAGGTATGAGGTATATTTTCTTACTCTCTGATCTTCCTCAGCTGGAAAGGGGGATACTTTGCTGTTGCTTGGATATTTTCCTGCTTTGCTTTCCCTTTTATCTCTCCCTAAAATAAATTTCATAATTTACCCTCCTCTGAATTTGCATAATAAAATATTTGTCACTCAATTATTTGTTCATGTGGACAAGAACCTGTAACTTGAGAGCTGCTGAGACTATAACACATAGCCGAGATGATTAGCTTACAAAGAGAAAAGGTTTATTTAGACTCACATTTTCAGAGGGTTTGGTCTGTGATTGACTGTTCCCAATTTTTTGGACCTGTGTTAAGGTCTTCAGTCGAACATTCCAGATTCAAACTATAGCAGTCTTGTGGTTTTATTTTCCAATAATAATTTCTTTACTTACTTAAACTAATTTGTGTTGTGTTTAAATTGCTTGTGACTTATAGAATTCTAGTAGATTGGGACATTTTACAGAATTCAGTGGTTCAGAGCCTGAAATTAATACAGGAAAAGCTTGGGGAATCCAAATAGTAATGTTGATTTTCTCTGCTCTTCCTTTAAATATTTGTTTGTTCTTCACATCTTCATTCTTCCATTTCAGGATTTGCCTTTCTTTCCTGAGTATCTTGCAGGAGAATATGACTGGCCTATTTTTCAATTTCCCTCATCTCTGAAAACATTCTTAGGAAAGAGAGAATGTAATTGGCCCATTTTGGATGAAAAACACTTATTTTATTCCAGTTATCTGTGGCCATGATGCTATCACATTATAAAAAATGGCTAGTGAAGTCCCTTTGTGAAAAGGTAGGCTAATAATTCCCCAAACACTGCTATATCTGTTTTATTCAGGTCTCTTTAATGATTTTCTTTTCTTTTCTTTTCTTTTTTTTTTTTTTTTTTTTTTGAGAGCAACAGACAAAGAGAGAGAGAGAGAGAGAGAGAGAGAGAGAGACAATGGGCGAGCCAGGGCTTCCAGCCACTGCAAATGAACTCCAGATGCGTGTGCCCCCTTGTGCATCTGGCTAATGTGGGTCCTGGGGAATCGAGCCTCGAACCGGGGTCCCTAGGCTTCACAGGCAAGCGCTTAACCATCAAGCCATCTCTCCAGCCCATGATTTTCAAATTCAAATTATTGTAGGAATTTATTGATTGAAAGAGTTGTTGTAGTTACCTTCTCATTGTTGGGACAGAACACCCAACCAAAAGCAGCTTATGACAGGAAAGGGTTAAGTTCAGGCCTACAGTTTTGAGTGGAAGCTTCATCATGGCAAAGAAAGCTGGCCCACTTCATCATGTACCCACAGCATAGAGAGAACAGCCAGAGCTCAAGCTAGTTCTGAACACACGCAGTAGGCTGGACTTCAGATCTGCCCCCAGTGACACACTCCCTTCAGCAGTGCTGCAGCTGCTTGAGACTAAGTAGGAAGTTTAATCTAGGATTCCTAAAGCTATGGGAAACTTCTACATTACAACCAACAAATTCCACCCCTGCCCCCACATAGACTCCTGAGCATCTCACAATGCAAAATGCACTCAGTCCACTTCAGAAATACCCATAGTTGTTTTTTTTTTCCACAAATTTTAATTCTGTTCAAAAGTCCATAGTCTGTCATCAGAGAAATGAAAAATGAAACAATTCTTAGATTTCATCTAGCCCAAGTTAGAATGGCCTTCATCAAGAAAATTGAATGCCAACAAATGGTGGTGAGGCTGTGGGGAAAGAGGAAACTTTACACAGTGCTGGTGGAAGTGCAAACTGGTACAACCACTATGGTAATCAGTATGGAGACTCTTGAAAAACATGCAAATAGATCTACCATTTGATTCAGCTATGCCACTCCTGGGCACAAACCCTAAAGACTCCACACTTTTCTACAGAGATACTTCCTCAACCATGTTTGTTCACAATAGCTAGGAACTGGAATCAGCCCACATACACATGAGCTGATGATGAATAATGAAGATGTGGTACACATACATACTAGAATTTTACTCAGTGGTAAGGAAAAATGAAATAATGAAATTAGCAGAAAAATGGATGGAGTTGGAAAATATCATTCTAAGTGAGGTCACAGGCACAGAAAGACAAATGCTGCATGTACTCATCCATCTGTGATTCCTAACTGGGATCAATTGAATATTAGTGTAAGTGGTAGTAAGCAACAGGAAAATGGGCATAAACTAGAATAACACCAGGAGAGAGAAGAAATAAGGAGAGAGGGTAGGAGTAGTTATCTGACAGGTTAAGGGAAGGACTGAACATCAGAGGTGGGTGGAGGCTTAGAGGGGTAGGAGGTAGGGAGGGTGGGGAAGGAATTACACAGAAGATATGACATCATGAAACACCTCCACACAGACCCTCATTCTAGCTAGCATTCTACAAGATATAAACACAATAAAGGGGGAGGGGGAACAGCCCAGACAGAAGGAGGACAAAGCTTAACTTTAAAGTCATAGACTCTGGCCAATAAATCCCCAGGCCCAGAATTGAGTTTCCCCCTACAGACAGCTGTTGGCTAGGGGTATCCATGTGGTCCCTAAAGCAATGCAGACCATTGCAGAAATGCTGATTACCTGCCAGTGGTAAAAGGTGATGAAGACACCCCTGGCAGTGGACACAGGACTTTGGAATATCATGCTGTAACTTAACGGGAAATTATCTCCCACCTGACTATCCCTCATAGTTCTAGAAAGCCACTGGAGGAAAATGGACACTGGAGGAGACCCTGCTTATTCAGGAAATCAATCAGCCAGTCAAGACATACACACTTGTGCAATAGTGGCACACTTCTGCAGGTAACCAACTTTTCTCTGATTGGTCATGAGGCCCACTCAGTGGAATAGAACTTGTATCTGGTACGGAAAACCAAGTCAGAATCCCATTGTCAAGAATCTCATACACTCCACAGAGAAGCCCCCACTGCTGCTTGGAAAATAAGAGGGAGCTTGTACACCAAAAAAAAAAAAAAAAAAAAAAAAAAAAAACAACTCTCAAATCTGCATACTGCCCTTTAACTCAAGCTGCTTTCACTCTTGTTTGGAGAAACAGCTTTAAGGCTGGAGAGATGGCTTAGTAGTTAAGCACTTGCCTGTGAAGCCTAAGGACTCCGGTTCAAGGCTCAATTCCCCAGTACCCACATAAACCAGATTAGGTGGTGCATGCATCTGGAGTTCATTTGCAGTGGCTGGAGGCCATGTTGTGCCCATTATTTCTCTCTTTCTCTACTTGCCTCTTCCTCTCTCTCTATCTATCTCTCAAATAAATAAATAAAATTAAAAGTTTTTTGAAAAGAAAAATTGCTTTATTTTACAGATGGCAAAGAAAGTGGAGGAGAACCAAGATCCATTGACAAGATAAGAAGTTAGCTGACTGCCCACCATGAGAGGTGCCACCTCTACCACATTTGCCATGACCCAGAGAAATTGCAGGTGAAGTAACAACATGAATATTGCTCTTACTGCTTTACTGACAACCAGATTCAGATTTACGGTAAAAACAAAAACAAAAACAAAAACCAAAAAACATGGTGATCAATAAAATCCTACCAAAACAGAAATACAGAAGCTACAGAAAACTTAACACTAAATTAGACTAGTCCACTACTTTTTTAGTTTTGTACTCAGCAAATACAGTCAATTTGGTACCATTGTTAGGCTCATCCATATCCTGCCCCCTCCCCCTGGCCCCTCCTTGTTGAGGTGTATGGGTCACGTATTCTGGAGTTAGCCCACAGTTATAGGTAGGATAAATGTCTAGTCCACTACTTTTAAATTCAACTTCGCTCAAATTCTCAGGATGTGAGTAAAATGCAGCCAGCCCTTTTATCACTAGCCTAGTTCCAACAAAATTCTCTCCTTCCCCTTTGAAACTTCATAAGCCAAGCCTTCACAGTCTACAATTCTCTCTGAATTTAGCATTTTAAAACTCACAACAGAATAGCTCATCAGTCTCTCATTACAGCACTGCAAGGCTTCTCCAGTCCAAAGTGCCAAATCCTTCCACATTTTCCTGCAAACACATTCTACAAGACCAAACCTGGCATAGTCAGATTCATCACAGCAATAACCCAACTCCTCTGGTACCAACTTTCTGTTACAGTTACCTTCTCATTGCTGGGAAAACACACCACACCAAAAACAGCTTATGAAAAGAAAGGGTGGGGCTGGAGAGATGGCTTAGCGGTTAAGCGCTTGCCCGTGAAGCCTAAGGACCCGGGTTCGAGGCTCGATTCCCCAGGACCCACGTTAGCCAGATTCACAAGGGGGCACATGCATCTGGAGTTTGTTTGCAGTGGCTGGAGGCCCTGGCGCAGCCCATTCTCTCTCTCTATCTCTGCCTCTTTCTCTCTCTGTCTGTCGCTCTCAAATAAATAAAATAACAAAAAAAAATTAAAAAAAAAGAAAGGGTGTATTTCAGGCTTTCAGTTTCAAGAGGAAGTTTTATCATGAAAGAGGGAAATGACTGACTCCATCATACATCCATAGCAGAAAGAGAACAGGCCGCACTCAACACACACAGTAGGCTAGACTCAAGTTCTGTCCTGACAGTAACATACCTCCTCCCAGCAGGCCTACTGCATAGTAAATAGGAAGTTTAATCAAAATGACCTGAGGCTGAGGCTAGAGAGATTGTTCAGTGGTTAAAGGCATTTTCTTGAAAACTCTATCAACCTAGGTTTGATTCCCCCATAAATCCAGTGGTTAAAGGCACTTTCTTGAAATGTCTATCAACCTGGGTTTGATTCCCCATAAATCCAGATGTACTAAGTGGCAAATGTGTCTGGAGTTTGTTTGCAATGGCAGGGAGCTCTGGTGTTCCCAAACTCACTCTCTCTGTCTGCCTCTTTTCTTTCTCTCTCTCTGCCTTTTTCTCTGTCTATCAAATAATTAATAAGTAAATTAAAATACCTGAGGCTATGGGAGCTATTTACATTCAAACTACTACAAAGGATTTTTTTTTTTTGTATTTTTAAGGTTTTATAATTAGGATTATAAATGTGAATCCCTCTTTAAACAATATTCTAATCAGTCAAAACATGTACAGCAGTGTTGCATGTCATGGTCATAAACAAATTGTTCACTTTCATTTGTTTTCATACAGAGATGCTGGATTTGCTCTTCTAGTTAAAAGTGTCATGAAGGCTTTAGAGATCACTCAGTGCTTAAGAGTGACTGCCACTTTAACCATGGCCTTGAGCATGGCCTCTGGTCCACAGACCACCAGCTTACTTCCCAGAATTCATGTAAGAAGTCAGGCATGGCCATGCATTTCTGTAATCCCAGTCCATGGAGGGGTGTGTGTGCAGAGACTGGAAAATTTCTGGACTCAGTGATGGGTAGCAGCTCCAGGTTGAGGGGGAGATGCCATATCAAGAGGTCACTCGGCATTCATCTCTGGCCTCTGCATGTATGTGTATGGGATGCACATCTGCACACACAAACAGGAACAATGAAGTGGATTTGGGTGTTTAGAGCAGTGCATTGAGCAGATCAGGGAGGGGATGCCTCATAGTTCTTGACCCTCTGTTGTTTGCCCTGCACACTAGACCCCATGGACGAAACAACATAGTTAGATAAGGAAGCCTGACTAAGGTTCCCTTTGCAGTCTGTGAGCTGCGCCCTCTCACTGCCGTCAGTATCAGCAATGCATGCAAACAGGAAGCACCCCACATGCTGGTTGAGAGATTGCAGAATATCACCATCGTCAGTTCTCTTCCTTTGGCATAACATTTCACTCAACCTTATCTTAGCTTCCAGTGCTATTGCTGCAATAAAATTATGGCATCAGACATAGTTGTGGATAATTTCTTTCAGAAGATGGTAAAAAGACGCTGACTCTGACAAATAAACAAAGCCTTGAGCATTTAACTGGTTGGCTCCTTGGGTGCTTAAATGACAGATCCTTATGTGTGGGCATAATCAGCACAGAGCCATGAAATGGAATGTGAGCAAATGCTCCTGAGGGTACCAAGGACAGCTTTTGGTGGTAATTTCCTCTCATCTATTCCTAGCTCACATCTTTTGAAAAAGGAAATGTATTGTGCTAATCTTGCACTTGTTTTCAATGATGAAATCTTTCAAGAAGAATTCTATATTTTCTAACATGTGGTTTGCAAAACGCAGAGCATTTGTCAAACATGATAGAAGGCCCAGGCATCCCCTCAAAGGCATGATGGAGGAAGGACATAGTGTTGGGAAGTTTGGTGAGAGGAATTCTTTAGCTGCTACAGTAGGTTGTGGATGACATTCTATGTATAAATTGAATTTTTATTGAAGGAGGAAGAAGATAAAATATAGAAGGGAAAAAGGATGCTGCTGGGAAAATGGTCACACCAGGCCTGTCTGCTCTGTTCCAATTGTGGGTCAGAGTAATGAATCAAATTGCAAGATTAGACACATGTTGATTTTCCATGGTTATGATACAGAATTTTAAAAGTGGAGCTGAGCTGGTTATAGGAAGAAGGAAATAGAAAGAGACATGTGGGAAACGAACTGATACTCCTTGTTCAGGCAGCATCCCGCCTGGTAGCTGCAACCACAAATCATGCTCTCCCAGGGCTTGCTTTTCAGTGCAAGATCACTCTTTCAATACTCCTAGAGTTCAGCGGCAGCAATTTTAATACGAGAAATTACAGTCTTCTGTTCTTTGCTCCATGTTGTATTTGGTTCCTGGGTTAGACATTTCTGTTACCTCTACTTATATCCCTGTTTTTTTTTTTCTTTCTATTTTTCCAACTGCTGCAAATGAACTCCAAATGTATGAGCCCTTTTGTATCTGGCTTACATGAATCCTGGGGAATCGATCTTGGGTCCTTTGGCTTTGCAAGCAAGTGCCTTAACTGGAAAGCCATCTCTCCTGCCCAAGATTTTAAATTTTAATGATGCTTCATTAACTAGTATTTATTGATTTTTTAAATTTTATTTCTGTTACATTTAGATTGATGGTGAGAATTATGTGTAGTATATTTAGAGAAACAGACATATTCATAACTAGTGAAGTTTCTCAAATTTTTTTTCTTTTCTTTTCTTTTATTTTTTTCTTTTTTTATTTTATTTTTATTTTTTTTCTCCATTTTTATTAATATTTTCCATGATAACAAAAAAAATCCCATGGTATTACCCTCCCCCCTTTCCCCTTTGAAATTCCATTCTCCATCATATCCCCTCCCCATCTCAATCTTTCTACTTACATATATACAATACCAACCTAATAAAAGCCCTCCTCCCTTTCTTTCTCTTCCCTTTCTATCTCCTTTTTTAACTTACTGGCCTCTGCTACTGAGTTTTTTCCTTCTCACACAGAAGCCCAATCATCTCTAGCTAAGATCCACATATGAGGGAGAACATGTGGCGCTTGGCTTTCTGGGCCTGGGTTACCTCACTTAGTATAATTCTTTCCAGATCCATCCACTTTTCTGCAAATTTCATAACTTCATTTCTCTTTACTGCTGAGTAAAACTCCATTGTATAAATGTGCCATATCTTCATTATCCACTCATCAGTTGAGGGACATCTAGGCTGGTTCCATTTCCCAGCTATTATAAATTGAGCAGCAATAAACATGGTTGAGCAAGTATCTCTAAGGTAATGAGATGAGTCCTTAGGATATATGCCTAGGAGAGCTATAGCTGGGTCATATGGTAGATCAATCTTTAGCTGTTTTAGGAACCTCCACACTGATTTCCACAATGGCTGGACCAGATTGCATTCCCACCAACAATGTAGAAGGGTTCCTCTTTTTCCACATCCCCGCCAACATTTATGATCATTTGTTTTCATGATGGTAGCCAATCTGACAGGAGTGAGATGGAATCTCAATGTAGTCTTAATCTGCATTTCCCTGATGACTAGGGATGTCGAACATTTTTTTAGATGCGTATATGCCATTCGTATTTCTTCCTTTGAGAATTCTCTATTTAGCTCCATTTCCCATTTTTTGATTGGTTTGTTTGATTCCTTATTATTTAACTTCTTGAGTTCTTTGTATATCTTAGATATTAATCCTCTATCAGATATATAGCTGGTGAAGATTTTTTCCCATTCTGTAGGTTGCCTCTTTGCTTTCTTCACCGTGTCCTTTGCAGTGCAAAATCTTTGTATTTTCATGAGGTCCCAGTGGTTAATCTGTGGTTTTATTGCCTGAGCAATTGGGGTTGTATTCAGAAAGTCTTTGCCAAGACCAATATGTTGAAGGGTTTCCCCTACTTTTTCCTCTAGCAGTTTCAGAGTTTCAGGTCTGATGTTAAGGTCCTTAATCCATTTGGACTTAATTCTTGTGCACGGAGAAAGAGAAGAATCTATTTTCATCTTTCTACAGATATATATCCAGTTTTCCCAACACCATTTGCTGAAGAGGCTGTCTTTTCTCCAATGAGTATTTTTGGCATTTTTATCAAATATCAGGTGGCTATAACTACATGGGGTTACATTTGGGTCCTCTATTCTGTTCCATTGATCTACGAGTCTGCTTTTGTGCCAGTACCATGCTGTTTTTGTTACTATGGCTCTGTAGTATAGGTTAAAATCAGGTATGGTGATACCACCAGCCTTATTTTTGTTGCTCAGTATTATTTTAGATATTCGAGGTTTTTTGTGATTCCAAATGAATTTTTGGATTGTTTTTTCTATTTCCGTGAAGAATGCCTTTGGAATTTTGATGGGGATTGCGTTAAATGTGTAGATTGCTTTTGGTAAGATTGCCATTTTCACAATATTGATTCTTCCAATCCAGGAACAAGGGATGTTTTTCCACTTCCTAGTGTCTTCTGCAATTTCTCGCTTGAGTGTTTTAAAGTTCTCATTGTATAGATTCTTTACTTCCTTAGTAAGGTTTATTCCAAGGTACTTTATTTTTTTTGATGCAATTGTGAATGGGAGTGATTCTCTGATCTCATCCTCTGTGTGTTTGTTGTTAGCATATATGAAGGCTACTGATTTCTGTGTATTTATTTTGTATCCTGCTACATGACTGTAGGTTTTTATCAGCTCTAACAGTTTGCTGGTAGAGTCTTTAGGGTCCTTTATATATAGAATCATGTCATCTGCAAATAATGATAACTTGACCTCTTCCTTTCCGAGTTGTATCCCTTTTATGCATGTCTCTTGCCTTATTCCTATGGCTAAGACTTCCAGAACTATATTAAATAAAAGTGGGGACAGTGGACACCCTTGTCTTGTTCCTGATTTTAGTGGAAAAGCATCCAGTTTTTCCCCATTTAGTAATATGTTGGCTGTAGGCTTATCATAAATAGCCTTTATTATATTGAGATATGTTCCTTCTATTCCCAGTCTCTGCAGGACTTTTATCATGAAGGGATGTTGGATTTTGTCGAATGCTTTCTCTGCGTCTAATGAGATGATCATGTGATTTTTGTCCTTCAACCCATTTATATAATGTATAACATTTATAGATTTGCGTATGTTGAACCATCCCTGCATCTCTGGGATAAAGCCTACTTGGTCAGGGTGAATGATCTTTCTAATGTATTCTTGTATTCTGTTTGCCAATATTTTGTTGAGAATTTTTGCATCTATGTTCATGAGGGAGATTGGTCTGTAATTTTCCTTTTTTGTTCTATCTTTGCCTGGTTTTGGTATCAGAGTGATGCTGGCTTCATAGAAGGAGTTTGGTAGAATTCCTTCTTTTTCTATTTCATGGAAAAGCTTAAGAAGCAATGGTGTTAGCTCTTCCCTGAAGGTCTGGTAAAATTCAGCAGTGAATCCATCTGGGCCTGGGCTTTTTTTAGTTGGGAGATTTTTGATAACTGTTAGCATCTCCATGCTTGTTATAGGTCTATTTAAGTGATTAATCTCATCTTGATTTAATTTAGGTAGGTCATATAAATCAAGGAAATCATCCATTTCTTTCAGATTTTCATACTTTGTGGAGTATATGTTTTTATAATATGTCCCTATGATTTTTTGAATTTCTCTGGCATCTGTCGTGATGTTACCTTTTTCATCTCTAATTTTATTAATTTGTGTCTCTTCTCTCTTTCTTTTGGTCAGATTTGCTAAGGGTTTATCAATCTTGTTTATCCTTTCAAAGAACCAGCTCTTTGTTTCATTAATTCTTTGTATTGTTGTTTTGGTTTCTATTTCATTAATTTCTGCCCTAATCTTTATTATTTCTTCCCGTCTACTGATTTTTGGTTTGCCTTGTTCTTCTTTTTCCAAGGCTTTAAGGTGAAGCATTAGGTCATTTATTTGCGACCTTTCTAATTTCTTAATATAGGCACTTAAAGCTATAAATTTACCTCTTAGAACTGCCTTCATTGTGTCCCAGAGATTTTGGTATGTTGTGTTCTCATTATTGTTTGACTCTATAAATTTTTTGATTTCCTTCTTGATTTCTTCATTGACCCATTCATCATTTAGTAATGTATTATTTAGTTTCCATGATTTTGTGTATGCTCTATATCCTTTCTTGCTATTGATTTGTAGTTTGATTCCATTGTGGTCAGATAGAATGCAAGGAATTATTTCAATTTTCCTGAATTTGTTAAGATTTGCTTTGTGTCCTAATATATGGTCTATTTTAGAGAATGATCCATGTGCTGCTGAAAAGAATGTATATTCTGCAGCATTTGGATGAAATGTCCTGTATATGTCTGTTAGGTCCATTCCTTCTATGACCTCGTTTAGTCCAGATGCCTCTCTGTTTATTTTTTCCCGGGATGACCTGTCAATTGATGAGAGTGGGGTGTTAAAGTCACCAACTACCACTGTGTTTGGTGTTATCTGTGACCTTAGTTCTAACAGTGTTTGTTTGATGAATTTGGGAGCCCCCATGTTAGGTGCATATATGTTTAGGATTGTAATGTCCTCCTGTTGGAGTGTGCCCTTAATCAATATAAAGTGACCTTCCTTATCTTTCTTGACTAATGTTGGAGTGAAGTCTGCCTTGTCAGCTATTAGGATAGCAACCCCTGCTTGCTTTCTGGGTCCATTTGCTTGAAACACCGTTTTCCAACCTTTCACCCTAAGATAATGTCCATCCTTTGTAGAAAGGTGAGTTTCTTGGAGACAACAAATTGTAGGGTCCTGCTTTTTAACCCAGTCTGCAAATCTATGTCTTTTGGTTGGAGCATTGAGGCCATTGATATTAAGAGATATTATTGAAAGATGTGTATTTATGCTTGCCATTTTTTTTTTTTTTTGTGGTTCTGGTTCTACCTTTGCTCTCTTATATTAACTAGTATTTGAGTGTTGTTTGTTGTTTTCCAGGTTCCTTATATGTGTTAAAATATGGAACGCTTCACGAATTTGCGTGTCATCCTTGCGCAGGGGCCATGCTAATCTTCTCTGTATCGTTCTAATTTTAGTATATGTGCTGCCGAAGCGAGCACAGTTTCTCAAATTTTTAATAAAACTGCTAGAGAAATTTTTAAAAATACATTACTTTTCCAAATTCATTCTATTGTAACCAAATTTCACTCATTTCAAGGTACCCCAACTTTTGAAATCAGTTTTAATCAATCAACTTTATGAAGAGTTGATGTAGTGGTTTGATTGAGGTGTCCCTCATACCCTTAAGTGTTCTGAATGCTAAGCCCCCAGCTGGTGGCAATTTGGAAATTGGTACCTTCTGAAGGTGTTGTATTATTGGAGGAGGGCTCATGGGTGTAATAGCCAGCTTCCCTTGGTACTCTTTAGCACACTGGCCTGCTTCTGTTGTCCACCTGATGTTGGCCAGCAGGTGATGTTCACCCTCTGCTCATACCATTGTTTTGCCCTGCCATCATGGAGCTTCCCCTTAAGTCTATAACCCAAAATAAACCCTTTCCTCCCACAAGCTGCTCTTGGTTGGGTGTTTGCTGCCAGTGATGCAAAGCTGACTGGTGGTTCTTATTTGATATTCCTATAGCATAATTAAAATAGATTATGCATATATAATATTGCCAAATTGTATATATATGTGTATATATTATGTCCTTATCATACATTATAATTCATAGATATCCATTCATGATATTAAAATTAGTTGAGAATTTTTTGAATGCTTTCAGTAAACTTATTTTTAACTTGGCGAGAATTTAAAATCTCATATATATGTAACTAACTTGTATTATGTGTGAAGGGCTTTTCCACATGCCACTACTCTGATTTCTCTGGAGAGGTTTAGATAAAGGGGCCCATCAGGTATCTCAATGCACACCAGCTATTGTCCTGGTCTGTTGATTTCTAATCACCCTGTGAATTTCTCCTTTACTACCCACTGGCTTCAAACTTGCAAAGTTGGAATTCTAATCAGATCTAGCCACTTCCAATCCAGCTACAGGGAAGACTCCAGAACAGTTTTGGGGCTGTCTGTAGCTGTAAATCCTGCCTGTCTGGTCAGTTTGTCATCACCCTGGATTCTGCTCCTGCCATTGCCAGGAAGTCCAATTGTTTTCTAAGTGGCTTGCATTCTCATAACTATAATCATAAATATGCTATATAGGAGATTTTTTTTTTGACAATACTTCTTTGTAGGGTAGGATACAAAAACAGGACAAAGAGAAGACCATATTTTATAAGGAATGTTTTGGAAAGGTTAAATTTTCTCTCTGTGTGTATTGTTCTTCTATAGTAGAGCCATACAAATTTTAAATTTTATTTTATTTTATTTATTTATTTTAGAGAGAGAGAGAGAGAGAGGCAGATACATAAAAGAGAGAGAGAGCACATGGGTGCACACCAGAGGCTCAAGCCACTGCGAATGGACTCCAAATGCATGTGTTACCTTGTGTGTCTGGCTTTATGGGGGTACTGGAGAATTGAACCTGTGTCCTTTGGCTTTGTTGGCTAGAACCTTAACCACTAAACCATCTCTCCAGCCCAAATTTTAAATTTTGAATAGATTATTTTGTTGTTTCCATATCTTCTAAGTAAATTGTAAGCCTTTTATGTTTTATTTGCTGGTATATTTTATTTTAAAATTATTATTTTGGTTTTTCAACGTTGAGACTCACTCTAGCCCAAGCTGACCTGGAATTCACTATGTACTCTCAGGGCGGCCTCAACCTCACAGTATTCCTTCTACCTCTGCCTTCCAAGTGCTGGGATTAAAGGCATATGCCACCACACCTGGCCATATTTAAAAAATTTAAGACCACTAATTATTTCCTTGAATAAAGTCTGTCCTTTTCAAAAGTTTCTTCTAAGTATTATGACACTGTTATAGGAGTTGTATGGATCAGAGCCAGGGCTCTAGCAGCCTTATAAGGTAGTCTTGTATATATGTTTTTAAAAGGCTAGTAAACAAAGTAGTTATAGTGAAAAGCAGAAAAAAAAATTTATTCAATGGCCACATTGGGAAGATGAAAAAAGTAGTCCAATGACCTCCAATCCATCAGGCAGCATACTGACATGAAGTTTAGGCTTAAATGGAGGACCAGAGGTTTGGACATCAGGTATGTGGTCAAGTGTGGACTCACTCCAGTCTCTCCTGCAAGGCTAGGTGACAAGTTGTCAGAACTCTGTGGAATCACTTTCCAGTATACCAGCTGACAAGTTCCTCTATGTTTAGCACCAGAAATAAGGTCTTTTTCTTCTCCCAGCATGAGATTAAAATATTTTATTGATTTATGAGAAAGAGACAGAAGAAGAAAGAAAGAGAAAAAGAGAGAGGGGGTAGAGAGAGGAGAGAGAGAATGGGCATGTCAGGGCCTCTAGCAACTGTAAACAACCTCCAGATGCATGCATGGCCACCATGTGCATCTGGCTTTGTGTGAGTACTGGGGAACTGAACCTGGGCCCTTTGATTTTTCTGGCAAACACCTTAACTGCTAAGCTATCTCTTCAGCTCAGCACAAGATTTTTGAGGTCATTCCAATTCCATGGGGACCATTGTTTCAACAGTCTGATAATCCAAGGGAGGGGCAAATGATAAAGTCATTAGATTTTGCAGGCAAGCACCTTTTTTCAACATTTTTTCACCAGATTCTTTCAAATTTCTGATTCACTGCTAGCAATGTTTCTTGTTTAGACTTGTTTTTATGACTTTTAACAGTAAACTGATTTTATATATCTAGTTAATTCCATAGTCTGAGGAGCCTGAGTGAGTTCATTTAAGAATACTGATCCAATTTTCTTCCTTCGTAACATTTCTGTAAGTGTTCTGAGCTATAGATGATTGAAGATGTAAAGTGCCCCTTTTGCATGTTTCTTATTTGAAGCATTTGGATGTATTTTGATTGATCTTCCTAGTAAAGTTCTATGATGATGGTAAGCAAATGTCTAAATATAAAGAACTACTGTTGAACTAAAACTAGAATGATTTATCTTTAGAATTTAAGAAACACTTCAATCTCTCAGGTGATATTTTATAATGTAGCAGATTTAAGAAGGCAAATTCCTTCTTTATTAGTAATCAATGAAAACATTATCATATCATTAAAGTATTAGCTATGGAAGAGAAAATTTTAACATACTACAATAATATTTAAGGTAAATCACGACCAACTGGGCATGGTGTGCATGTCTTTAATTCTAGCACTCAGGAGGCAGAGATAGGAGGATCGTGAGCACAAGACCACCCTGCGACTACATAGTGAATTCCAGGTCAGTCTGGGCTAGAGTGAGACCCTACCTTGAAAAACTTAAAAGAAAAAAAAAATAGAAAGAAAGAAAAAATGTTATGATCATATATTTGCTTATTAATTATCAATTTTAGAGCTAGGCAATGAAATGGTTCTGCATTATCTTTGTGTTATCTTGACAGAGCAGAGAGAACTAAGTCTAATTTGCACTTGTCCTGGGGAGGCTCACATGCTATCTCCTTAGATGTTAGTCCAACCAGACTTACGGGAAATTAAAATGACTGTGTCCCTGAAGCGCTGAACTGGGACCGATGATTTCTTTAATGGTGTGTTCAGAGATTCAACTCAGGACCCCAAGTATTCTGTTGAGAGAGAAGATATTTTTGGCCCTTTTGTATGAGTCTCCAAAAATCTAGTCCAGGAGGAAATGTTCAGAGATGAAGGAGAGAAAGACAACAGCCTGATATTCCCAGCGCTTCCTGCCAGAAGCAACTTCCTAGAGCAAGGGAAAGGCAGTGGGCCTTTTCTTCTAAAAGGCACCTACTAGTGGATGACCTGCCATGGAAGGCGTGACAATGATTAGCTATGTTCATTTATCTCAAAACCTCACCACTTGTATTGCTGAGGCACCAGAGCATGCTGGGTGATTTCTACATTTCTCTGAGGGACATTAAAAGAGTGAGCTGCATTCACAGCTTCCTAACTCAGAGTAACTGGCAAATTTCAAGGAAAGGGATGTGTGGAAGATGAACATGTCAGTAGGGCTTGGTTGCAGAAGGGACAGCTCACTGTCAGGACAAGGCAGCCTGGCTGAGACCGTCACTGATGAACAATGGGAGTCAGAGGAGTCTCCATCATGCCTTAAGGGTTAAAGGAAGTCCACAAAATAGCAATGGGGAAAGTACAGTCTCTATGGATGAATCCAAATGCAAAGAATTAAAGAATATAAGGGATTGTCCCATACCAATGGAGTCCCTGTCCGTCTATGGCTGATGGGAGCTGCTCCCTTTTCATTCTAAATTTCAACTTACAAAATAAGCTCAGTACAAGACCATGAGTTCTGTCTTCATTTTCTTAGAGGTATAAAACATAGAAAAGTACAGTTTTTCCAAAGCTGTTTTACTGTTTACACTGTGTGCTAATGCTCTTTTGCTACCAAAGATATTCAAGAAATAAGGGCATAAGACAGTGAAACAGAAGAAAGTGGGAGTGGGAGAAAAAAGAAAGGAAATTGGAAAGCTAGGAAAGAGTGGTGGAAGGAGAAAAGGGTGATGGACATAGTGTTTCAGTCTAAAGAATTGAAATACCTCACAAAAGCTTTAGAAAGAAAGTAAGATTTCTCCAAGTATTTTGTGAAGGAAGAGTAGATAAATATATAAATAAGCAAACAAAGCAAGGAGAGGAGACTGCTAGAGAAAGTTGTCTACTTTAAAACTTTCCTCACAGCCTACTTCATTTTTGGATAACGGGTCTCTATTTGACTACCATGTGTATGTACAACATCTTTGAACAATTTCACTGAGCTTGTGTGCTTTGAACTTAATAAATGTTTGACGAGTGAATAGAGCTTTAAGGGAAATTGACATTCTCTACATTCGGATTTAAAGTTTAAACCTCAAATTCAGTATCCAAATCTTAATCGAATTAGTATATGCATGAAGGGATAGGCATGGGCAGGGAGAAGTCAGAAGTATATATGTGGAAGGATCTATCACAGGAGCTAGACCTCTTGACGTTGCACAACCAGCTGAAAACCGTAGTAATGTTAAGAGGTCCTTAAGTACACCAGAGTGTTGCAATCATTTCAAACCCACTGCTGGAGGTAGGCCACCTTCTCTACGCAGAAGCCCTTGTCAAATTTGAAGCAGTGAGGCGTCTCCTGGGCTGATGATGGGTTCTTGCGAGGCAGTGTGTCTTTCTCCCGTGCTGAAGAAGGCTGCTGATTCGATAAACCTTCAGAGATGAGGCTGAAACTCAGCTTTATACATTTGAAGCTAAGTGGACGAGAAAACTTCCGCTTGGAACTCACCTGTGGAAATCATGGCTTAACTGAGCAGTCCCCAAAGTCACTGAAGGGCGTTCTCCCTTTGGGCCTCACAACAGCGGCGGTTCCAAGCTTCCCTGCCCCGCAGTGCGATGATGTGTCTGCAGTCACCCCAAACGCTGAGGTGACTGTCAGCATTAGTTAGGGGGGGGGGCAGAATGCTCTAAAGTTTCACAAATAAAAATTAATAAAAAAGAGGAGGGGGGAATGTAAAAAAAGGAGCCATTTATAGGAGTGGAATCAATACAAATGCTTAGAATGGGTTTCAATGTTTTTGTTGTTGTTGTTCAAAACAATCATAGAAATTTTCTACCTCTGAAATGCTATTTTGCATTCTCCATTTTGCCAAACTGCTTCAATGGTACGACCTATTTGTTAGCCTTGAGATTCTTTAGTTTTTCCTAATAACATCCAAGATGAAAGCACGATCTCTACCACATATCATTCACAGCATGTGGGGAGCAGTTGGTTGAGCGTTAACTCAAGGTAACAGAGGGAATGGCATATGGTTGTTGGGTTTCTGAGGACCAGGACACTCATGTGCCTGTTCACATGGTTCAGGGGTGTTTCCATACTCACCTTGCAGCAGAAATGCTCAGATCAATTCCACTTGAGGCCAAACGGTTGATTTTGGCATGTACTGAATGTGTGATGTCATTTCCTTACCCCCACTGTGTATATTCTGTTTCAAGCTGGTTTAGTGGTGATGCAAGGTCACACAGCATGATTCAAAGGTCTGCTGACATATTTGTTTATGAATAAAATTATTGGAAATGATCAAATTTGTTTTGAGTAGCCACACAACCCGCAAACAGGCCCAGAGACACATTAGCTCACTTAGATGAAAGCCCAGGGGAGTGTTCCACTGACAACAGCCAAGAAGCTGAGCAGAGGATTCCAGGCAATAGAACACTCCTGCTCTAGCATCTAGTGATTCTGCCGACTTTCAACAATTTCCTAAAATGTTTGTTTGTGACAATTTTTACATGCTGGCTAAATTTCCCAATTCATGCCTAAACACTAAGTTTTCTGATCTTCTGTTGGATATAAGGGCACCATTTGGATATAGGCAAACTATATGGACAAATTCAATTCTGGTAGCTGTTTTTCTTTCTTTCTTTCTTTCTTTCTTTCTTTCTTTCTTTCTTTCTTTCTTTCTTTCTTCCTTTCTTTCTCACTCTCTCTCTCTCTCTCTCTCTCTTTGTTCCTTTCTTTCTCTCTTTCTTTTTTTGAGGCAGGGTTGCACTCCAGCTTAGGCTGGCCTTGAACTCACAGCAACCTTCATACATCAGCTTCCCAAGTTTATTTTTTCTTTTCTTCTCCTTCCTTCCTTCCTTCCTTCTGTCCTCCCTCCCTCCCCCTCGCTCCCTCCCTTGCTTCCTACCTTTTGTTCTTTTTGAGCAGGGCAAAAGTAGATTTTTAAGGAAATATAGAGATCTTGAGAGACTAGCAGGGGAGGAGGGGATCACAGTGGAAAGGGAGAGGGCATTCATCTGGTAATTTCTTTCAAAAAAATCAGTTAGGGGGCTGGAGAGATGGCTTAGTGATTAACCACTTGCCTGTGAAGCCTAAGGATCCTGATTCAAGGCTTGATTCCCCAGGATCCACATAAGCCATATGCACAAGGTGGCACATTCATCTGGAGTTTGCAGTGGCTGGAGGCCCTTGTGCACCCATTCTATCTCTATCTGTCTCTTTCTCTCTCTGTCTGTCACCCTCAAATAAATAAAAAAATATAAAAAAATCATTTATTTGTGTGTGTGTGTGTGTGTGTGTGTGTGTGTGTGTGCATGTGTGTGAGAGAGAGAGAGAGAGAAAGAGACAGAGATAAGGAGAGAAAGAGAATGAGAGAACTTATGAGTATATTGGGTGTCTTGCAAACAAACTCTAGAACTCTAGAAGCATCTAGATGCACTTTGTGCATCTGGATTTACATGAAGACTGGGACTTGGACCTGGACCAGAACATTTTGCAAGCAAGTACCTTTAAGTGCTGAGCCACCTCTCTAGCTCCAACCCTCCTGTGATTGATTTTATAAATTCTTGCCCATACTTTTCAATAGCTTTAAATGTTATTTGTGAAGAACCAAGATGGGGATCAATTCTACAAAGTAAATAATGATAGAAATGTATACCAAAATCCTATTAGCAGCAAGTTTAATTAATCAGAGTCACAGTTGTGGAAGTGACTGTTCTAAATAAATTTTGATTGCTTTAGCTAGATAATTTCTCACCTATAGACTGAAACTCAATTTGCTAGTCTACTAAAACACATACATACACACACACACACACACACACACACATACCACATAAACACAAAAACATACATACATACATACCAAGAATATATGTATATATACTTGATTTTCTATTACATGGAAGTTGAAACTATAGAGGTGTACTATTTACCTTTTATGTGCTGGATTATGTAGGAAATTATGGTGAGCAACTGAAACAGTATACACCCCCCCCCCGTATGTGTGTGTGTGTTCATGTAGGAATCTTATTTCTGAGACCACAAAAATTCAGAAGTAGTAAGTTGGGAAGAGAACAGCTCTGCTAGAGCCTGATGAAAACAAGGCAGGTGCTCATATATGAGGGGAAATGCTAGAACTTGGACAATATGGTGAAGAAGAAACTTAGAAACAGTCACAAGCCTTTAAAACAACAATGCACTCCAGGGACAGATCATATAAATGTACACACTGTGTATGCTTTAGTAGTCTTGATGAACGTCATTGCAGATCAGTTGATACCAAAACTTTAGAAGAAATAATACAAAATAATACTTGTATCAGAAAGTTAAGAGCATGTGCGATATTTTTAAGGGACTAAAATGTTTTGGTGCTTATTGAGTAGGATTCTCTTATGATAAATGGCAGATTGTCAATATTGAGTAAATAATGATTTGCTATTCAAACTGCTTTCTGTTTCCTAAAGAAATATATCTCCTCACAGAGAAGTTGTACAGATTTCATGTTAAACTCATTTGCCTTAAGTTTCTTCTACTTCCTGGAGCTAATAACTTTGGAAATCATTTTTCTGAGCCACATCCCAAGTAAGGTAAGCCAAGCCATGCTTAAGAGCAGAGCCAATCCTACCTTTCGTTGTAATTTTGTGGTTTCCAAGTCACAAGCCAAGATGTTCCATGAGGTAGAAGCCAAACTTTATTCCTTTCTTTTTTTTTTAAACTCTCTTTCCCATGCAATTTCTTTTCCAAGTATGGAACTCAGTTTTATGTTCCAAATTCTTTTCAAGGCAATAAATGATTGGCCAGTGACAAGGGAAAAACGAAGTTCAAGTAATGGGACAAAGAGAATATGAATCAGGGTTTAAAAAGTTTTATTCAGATAAAAATAGTTCCAGAATATAATTATGTTTTAGCTGACCCAGAAAAGACAGCCTTCCTGACAGTCAAGTCTGGTTCTTTGGTACCTGGCTGGTCCTTTTGGAAGACTTTCTTGGGATTATTTCTTTTAGATTTTGGAGCAATTCCCTGTACTCTCTCCGTAGACATATTCAGCAGTATTGCTCTTTGTTTTATAGTAAGAGCATACATTTTTAGAAAAAAGTCAATCAATGTCCTCTGTTTAAATATATATTTGATATGTTGATATGTGGTTCAGGAAGAATACATACCACATACATATGGGGTCACGGTTGCATAATTCCCTGGGATTTTACATCTACTTCCTCTTTAAATGACCTTTACAAGAAACATTGCTGAACGAGTCTTCATTGAGAAGAGACCAGATTCCACTGGGCAGTTTGCAGTTGTAATTATGTACAGGCAGCCAGCATGCTCATAAATGATAGCTGCTAGAACGCACAAGAACCTGAGCCTGGTGAATTTCTCATTGAGGTTGTAAACAATCACACCTACTTCACTATTGGTAATATTATGGATTCTCTTATAGGTCACGTGTTGTGCAAAGAGACCGAAAGAACCTTGTGTGGCTTGCTTTATATTCATTCTGTAGGAATTTCAGTTTCAAGTGGATATTTTAGTTTAAGTTATAGATGAAAAATTAATATCCTACTTTTGCCTGTGTATATGATATGGAAATACTATTACCTTTAACATGCTTAACAAGGAAATTTTATTTTTGACTTAAACTTAGTTTGTAACTCTGCTTACATTTAAAAATTTCAATGATGAAAATTCATATTGAGCTTTTGACCATTTCTTGAAATTGTCACAATCATTTGGATTTCTAAAACTACCTTGACTAGATCTAGATCTGTCTTCCAAATTTATTAGAATAATAAGGTTGGTGATGGAAGGCTGTGCCTGCTTATTCTCAATGCTTTCCACAAGGAGGTAGTTTATCTAATCACATAACCATTTCTTTCCAAAACGCATTCCCAAGGAATCAAGCATGGAAAGGGTCCAACAGGATAACACACTTAGGCCGGGTCATCAGAAGATGGGAATAAATTGCCCTTTTGGTTAGAAGGCATTTATGGTATAGCACTTTCATTTTTAAATTTTAGCATAGAAAATGCTCTCTGTGTGTCATTTTAGCAGGAACTACAGATTTCATTCATTCATTAAAAATAATATCCTTGGAAAAAAGAATATAAGCTGAAACAAAAAATCATTGCATAATTAAAAATATGCCTCATAAAGGATAGCCCTAGCTTTCAATAAAACTTATAATTTAAGTAGGTCAAGCCCTTCTCTAACATTATCTGAATTAGTGAAATCTTACTGTATTTCATAATTAATCCCTCAGACATTTCAGAAAAACTAAAGTATCGTATAGAAGCTGGACCAAGCCAAACATTAGTGGAACTTGGTCTATTAATTGTAGAGCTAATTTTGAAAAATCATTCATGGAAGAAAAATGTCTTTGTGAATGAATGGTGTTGTAGGGAAAGTTCTTCCAAAATGAAACATTCAATCCTAGAAGTAGGTTGTTAAGACTCAGGAAGTAAGTCAGAAAGTAAACAACTCACTAGTCTCTGGAAGTTTATGAAATTTGCAGGATTCATAAGGCACCCCCACCAAGGTTATATAAGCATTAGAAAGTGGTAGGGAGAGGAGGCTCTCTGGCCTGAGGAGCTGCCTGCAAATCATACATTGAGCTCCAGGGACTCATCTCTCATGGGCCATCATGGAGTTGTCCATGTTCCTATAAGTACCATCAATAAACTCACTGGTCCACAAAACAAGTTTTGGGTGGAATGGTTTTGTTTGGTTTGTTGTAGGTACTCACTGAGGTGAATAAATGTGTATTCATGCCTCCTCAGGACAAGTTAACACAACAAATAGTAATAATGATACATTTCATTGTTATTTAGGGATTATAATAATAACAAATAAATTAAGTAATGTGAGGCTGGGAATTGATGGAAGTACTGTGTACTTCACAGAGCTGTCAATGGACACCTAGAGTAGTTTACCACAACAACTTAGTGTGTTGCTAATATTTAGCTATTTTATTATAAGCATTAACTATTCTAGAAAGGCTTATACAAAATTTAGATTTTAATCAGTTTTTCCTTTGGGACAAAGAAAGATTCATGGTAAAAGAGCTAGAATAATTCTCAACTAAAAGGAAGTCATGGAAGGTGTTGCATGAGAACATCCTTCTCCATCCCTTGTTCCGTTACTGCTGTGGTCTGAATTGGTTATTCATCCAAGCATACCAAAAATTTTAAAGAAGAAAGAAATATAACAGAAAGCATGAAAAAGAAACAAGAAAAACAAAATTATGGCAGATTGTGTGCTTTTGCCTGTGGCTTTAACAGACATCTGGTTTACATTTTCTGTGTGCTTCAGAATTTTACTAGCTCTTGAAAACATGATTGGAAAACTAAACCATGAACATAAAAACTAAAGGAGGCTATTTAAGAATTAGACTGGGGAAGAAGAATGAGGCTGCAGTAAGAACACAACTTAGAATGATCTACCTCCTTCAAAGAGAGTATGAAGAGAAGCCTAGTACCCTCCCAAGACACATGGGCATGACAACAGTGTTCTCTGGTGGTAGGGGCTTACACTAGTTGCTACTGCTGCACCAGAAAGGCGCTTTGAGGAAAGCACCTTTGATTCTTGCCAAACCCACCTACCCAGTGCTCAGGGCCTTCGCGAGTCAACCCTAAGAAGGGAGGAGGACCTGGAGAAACCAGCGTCATACTTATCTTGGGCCAAAACAGAACCAGCAGCAGCCAAAACAATGTGTACTCACTCTGTCTCTTATTTCACTTGACCTCTTTACCTTCTGAAACTTCCCCGAGATTCCCAAGTGACTCTTGTGATGTTGCAATGTTAAGGAGTAACAAAAAATTCTTACCAATTTAGAAAGAATAGCTCTGGGGGGAAATCAATGAGAAAGGGTGCTTAATAAAAAACTGTATGCTATGGGATAGAAGGACCAGACCACGGCCAGTAAACACAGTGTCTGTTGTATCTGAACAGAAGTCACTACAACAGACTGATCATGTCCTACCTTGCTTTAATGAATCTTACGATCGGATTATCCCATATCCTGTGCAGCTACAACTCAATAAAATATCAACATTTATTTCCTTTCAGGAGACCCTTCCACTCAGAAATGCACTTAAGTTCCCAAAGGCAGTGACAGTCAGCTTAGCACACTCTATATTCTATCTGCACCAGAATTAATGAAAAGTATTATGTACTCTCCTCCAGGAATTTGGCTGTAGATATAATAACTTGTCTGATTTTTTTTTTCTTTTTTGGTTTTTCAAGGTAGGGTCTCACTCTAGCTCAGGCTGACCTGGAATTCACTATGAAGTCTCCAGGTGGCCTTGAACTCACAGCGATCCTCCTACCTCTGCCTCCCGAGTGCTGGGATTAAAGGCGTGTGCCACCTTGCCTGGCTAGACTTTTTTTTTTTTTTTAATATTATGCAGTTTTGTTTTGTTTCTGGATCTAGAAGACATAGAACTGGTCAAAAAATAGATTTTGTCCATAAGAGCTCTTAATGATTTAGTTTTCCTGCTTTGGGCCATAAATTTGTGGAGGAAGAGAAGGAACAAGTCTGTTACTGGCTGCGGCTCCTGAAATGACTCATATTGACATGGGGACCAGAGTTCAGCAGCCGGGGGTCCTTCCTTGCAGCGCTGGTGAGTGGTGCTTCAGAAACTGGCTAAGCAATGCTCCCAATTCCAGTTGGTAGGACACTTGATTTATTTTATATAATAGGAGAAGAAATAAATATAAAGCATACTTATATTTTATTATCTTCTTGACTATCAGATGTGCTCATACAGAATTTCCTACAGCATTTGTTTCCAGCTGTTTCCTTCCTTCTTTCTGTGTCTCTACCTTAGTGTTTTTTTTTTTTTTTTTCTTACTTTAAAGATACTAACTGTTCCAGTTCAAGTCTCACTTTGGCTACTTTATGTGTGATTTGGGGCAAAGATGTAGCTCCATTTCCTCAAGTGTACCACAAGTATAATAAAAGCATCTTTTCTTAGAGAGCTCTTGTGCGAAAGGACTCAGAGTCACCTGCAGCCCAGCATGAAGGCTGGCTGTGAGTAGTGAGAATGGGCAGGTAGGAAGTTTTAGAATTTTTGAGATAACAGGGCTTTAAAAATGGTCTTCAGTTTTCTTTGCATAGTCCTCAAATCTTGTTCATGGGAAGAGATTTTTATGGTGCTATTCAAATTCTTTTTTGGAGCATGCAGCACAGAAATACCAGTTTCTTTGGCCAGAGCCAGGGGTGGGCGGTGGGGAACTGCCAGTAGTCACAGAGATACTGTGCATTACCAATGGATGATTGTGATGATTGCAGGTCACTCTGTGTCCTTCCTGCAATCAAAAGGGAAGTTGTTGTGCATGAGTTGTGACCAGTAGGTACGTAGCACTGCTTTTCTCAAGGTAAGTTTGACAATACATAACAAAAATCTTTTGTATGAAATAGTTGTCTCCATTTGGGGCATTTTCTCCAGAACTCAATCTCCATAAAGATGCAGGGTGCATGATGATACTACAGAAGCAGTCATTGAAGGGCTTATGCTCACTGAATAAGGAAAAGCTATCTAACACACCATTAGTTAAGCAAGTTATAGTGCATTGAAACAATGGACCACTGTACTGGGAAGAAAAAAAACCTGTAGTTAATACCATGAAAAAATTATCCTAATATATTGGTTAATGAAATTAATAGCTTCAAATCTATGAGTTTTGTTTTCACATATGGTGGGTAGGGAGTGTGAAGATCAGACAATCCCTGAGCTGCAGGTGTTCTTTTTGTTTCCCTTTTGTTCTACATATTCTGACTTTCACCACTAAACAGGTATGGCTGTACAGTTTTAACTGAACTGCCACATGAAATATCATGTGTGAGTTTTAGAAGCTCTGGAAACATTTTCTTGAGTAAATATTGCATATTGAGCTTGGATGGCTTATGCATGATTTCTATGCTTAGTTTTGCAACTTGGTGGTGAGGGAGACTCTATGGCTAGCTGCAAGCAACCTGTGTCTTCACTGGTCACCTGTGAGATGAACAGATGCTTGCCCTGCCTAGGTGAAGCTGCAGGATTCATACAGAATAGCAAATGTTACTGGTAGAGCACACAAGTGACATTTGGATTCTATTAATGTAGAAAAACAGCTTACTTAATCCTGATAAAGAAAAGAGTATATCCCTTAAAAAGACAAGAAAAGAGGCTTGTTTTCTAGCTTTGAGCATAACTGTAACCTTCTCGGCTTCGCAGATGCTGCCTGCTCAGCATGGCCGGAGGGTGGTACAGAGAACACATGCCCAGCAAACCACCACTGTTGACTACCAAGTTAGTGACAGTTGAAATTTCCTGACACAAAAACAATCAGAATGAAGATGAAGTAAAGTCAGTGATTTCCTATGTATAGAATTATGAATTCATTCCTATGTTAGGAAATAAACAGGTCATAGTGAGAGGGGGTACAGTTAGGGTGACTGGACCCCTGAAAGTAAAAAAACAAAAGGCAGGAAAGTTTGCGCTTACTAGATATCAAAGACAAACTGACTTCTTATGTCTTGCCTAGTTCCCTAGACCTGTTTTTTTTTGCCCCCACAACCAGTACACCTTCTGGGAAGGAGGTCTTTCATAGAATTTAAATATTGTGGTTGGTCAAGTTCAGCCCCTGGAACTTGTTGCCAGGGCTAGCCTCTTCCTGAGATAGTCCCTAGACCTAACCCACCAGCTGTCCCTCTGGTTCACCTGAGCCAGAAGACAGACCACCACTATAGGTCTTATAAATACCTTTGCAATGGGTGGTCAGACTCTCTGACCACTTGGGAACTTATATGTGTGGGTGGGTTTTTCCCTTGATTGGGCCTAGGCTGGCTCGGCCTTGCCTGGCCTGGCTTGGCCCAGGCCCAGGCCCAGCAACGAAAGTACCCTAGCCCTTACTCTTCTCATAAGCTCCTTTATACCCTCCAGTTCCCCAATGGCAGGAGATCCTTGGATGTTATTTTCTCTTTTCTTTCCATGGCTCTGTATGTCCCTCAATAAATATAATAATTTGATAATTATCCTTATCAGTTTTTAAATTCAATTCTTTGATTAAAATTAGAAACAAACCTAGGGTTTAGGGTTCTAGGACTTTCTTGGACCTATAACACTCCATTGCAATAGAAAAAACCTCCTACCCTTGATACCTCTTATATGCCCTGACATGAAGAGTAACTATATTACAAAGACAACTGGATGATGTCAGGACAAACTCTTTGCTAGAATTAGAGACGATATAACAGACGCTTCATCTTCAGATTTCTAAAATGTAATTATCTCTATATTAAAAATAAGTAGGTCAGGGCTGGAGGAATGGCTTAGCAGTTAAGGGGTTTGCCTGTGAAGCCTAAGAACACAGGTTTAATTCTCCATATCCCATGTAAGCGAGATGCACATGGTACATGTGTCTGGAGTTCGTTTGCAGTGGGTACAGGCCCTGGAATGCCCATTCTCTCTCTCTACTTCTCTCTCTCTCTCCCATAAATAAAAAATTCATAGAATATTTAAAAAAAGTAAATAAGTCAGTTAGAGCACTGGATAGGGACTCACCAAGGAGATGTGATACAGGTGAGGAATTGGAAGTGTTGCAGTTAGGTTCACATTGCTGGTAGAAATCACCTGACCAAGAGCAGCTTTTGGGATAAAAGAGGTTATTTTGGCTTGCAGGCTCAAGGGGGAAGCTACAGGATGGAAGGGAAAATGATGGCATGAGCAGAGTGTGGACATCACCCCCTGGCCAACATAAGGTAGACAACAGCAACAGGACAGTGTGCCAAACCCTGGCTTGGGGAAACTGACTACAAAAACCATAAGCCCACCACCAACAATACACTCCCTCTAGGAGGCATTAATTTCCAATCATCATCAACTGGGAACCTAGAACCTAGCATTCAGAACACCTAAGTTATGGGGATACCTGAATCAAACCACCACATACTGTCCCTGTCCCCCATAAACTGATAACCATCCATGATGTAAAATGCAATGCATTCAGTCCAACTTTAAAAGTCCCCATATGTTTTTAATCAATTCCAATGAGGTTCAAGCATCCCCATAATCCAAAGTCTTTTAACTGAGCTATAATACAAAACAAAAATCCCCCCAAATCCATAATGGCACAGAATA
Source organism: Dipus sagitta (assembly GCA_036346955.1). Lineage (NCBI taxonomy): Eukaryota > Metazoa > Chordata > Mammalia > Rodentia > Dipodidae > Dipus > Dipus sagitta. The sequence continues at coordinate 36,773,518 of CM070786.1, forward strand.
AACATTCACACTGCAAAAGATGGCATTGGGCATAGCAAAGAAATATTCTGCCAATACAAGATTTAAAACAATCAGGGCAAATATCAAACTCTGTAGCTTCAAGTTCAACAACACTAGTCAGTGACAAATCTCCAAGTCCAATAATTCTAACCAGCAACAATTCTCTGGTATTCAAATTCTTCCCCTCCAGCTATACTACCCACAGTCCTGGAAAACTTTATCAGGGGCGGGTAGCTTTCCTTGGCAGACATCTCATGGTCACAGCATCTCCACTGGGTCTCCACTGCAACCCATGGTTCATCCTCAGGGCCCCATTGGGTCTCCATGCAGGCATCCAGCAAACCTGTGTCACACTGCCCATGGCCATTTCCAAAACACAAGACCATGTTTCAGACTCAATGATCCTCTCTTTCCTGCATTTTTTATATTCCAAAATACCAGGTAGGGTGCCAATTTGTTAATCCATTGGGGAATAAGCAGTCTTTGAAGAACAAGACACTCCTTGAGCACTCAGGCCTCTTCAAAAAAGTCTGCATTCTTTCTGTTACCCCAGTGCAGGTCAGCTGGCCCAATCTCAAAGGTTGAAATCTCTGAAACAATTTGCAAGTGAATGGGCAGTAGTGTAGGGTGAAAGGTTTCAGTTTTTTTCTGTGCCATATCCCTCTGCTCACACCAATCCATTTCTGTGCCAACCAACCCTGCACAACTTCTCAGGACATGGGCATAACATCAAGTTTTTCACAGAAACTGCCTCTAGCCCAGTCCAAGCAAAGCTCTTTCTTACTGTCATAAGCCAAACCTCACAGTGTATAGTTCTTACTGCATTCAGGTCTTGCAACTCTGACCAGAATAGTCCATCAAGCTGTACTTATAGCACTGCAAGGCATCTCTCAGGCCAAGGTTTCAAATCTTTCCACATTCCTCTTGGAAATCAGCTCCAAAAGGCCAAAGCCACACAGTCACGTGTCTATCACAACCCCACTCCTCAGTATCACTTTACTGTTGCAGTCAGGTTCACATTGCTGGTTTAAATCCCCCGAACAAGAGCAGATTTGGGGAAAAAAGAGGTTTATTTTGGCATATAGGCTTGAGGGGGAATTTCCATGACGGCAGAGAAAATGGTGGCATGAGTAGAGGGTGGACATCACCCCCTGGCCAACATAAGGTAGACAACAGCAACAGGAGAGTGTGCCAAACACTGGCAAGGAGAAACTGGCTATACCACCCATAAGCCCACCCCCAACAATACACTGCCTCCAGGAGGCATTAATTCCCAAATCTCCATCAGCTCGGAACTCAGCTTTCAGAACACCTAAGTTTATGGGGGCACCTGAATCAAACCACCACAGGAGGGAAGAGTATAAAATAAGTGAAAAGAAAAGTTCAAACATAATAGCTAAACCATGTTTGCTGCTTTCTTACCATTTTTCAGAACCATGCTAAGTTTCTGGCCTACATTATCTTAGCTGTTGGTTTTCAAAGTCTGGATTCTAGACCAGCAGTCAGCGTCATCTTGGACCTTATTCTTGATAGAGGTACACAATCACAGGTCTTACCAGAAACCTCAGCACCAAAATCTCCAGAGATGGCATCCAATAACTGGGGTTGTCAATCTCTCCAGGTAATTTTTATGTGGACTGCTTGGTCTAAATGAATCCTATTATAACTCTGTGAAGCTGTGGTTATGAAACATTTATTGTCGAAGAAACTAAAGCTTAGAAAAGAATTGCCTTCACTTAGGCCCTTAGACCCAGAGCTCTCATATTCCTTGTTAGAATCAAAAGTTCAAAACACCTGCCCTTCCACTTGATGATATCTTTAATTTTTTTATTGTTATCACCATCTATTTCATGTGGATACATCATGTGTTGGTACCCTCTTTTCCTTCATCCCTGCCACATTCCAATGGAGACCCTCCTCAGTGGGGTTGCAGGTAATCCCTATGGGGTTATGATTCGTGCATTGTGAGAGCAGCAGTCAGTTATTATTTGGGCAGAGGGAATGTCTCTGGGCATGATGTCTCAACCTGTGGCTCTTACAATCTTTCCACCTCCTCTTCTGCAAAATTTCCCAAGCTGTGGTGGGTGAGTTTTAAGTCTACTTCAGTGATGAGCTCTTAGGAGCCCCTGGATCTCTGCTTTGGTGGGTGTTGAGTATCCTTAGTGTCCATCTCCTTCACTCAGGTGCTGATTTTCAGGCTCACCCTGGAAGCAGAACTCTTGCTCATCTCCCCAATTCCTCTGTGGTTTCAGCTGTGGCTTTGCTGAAATGTGAGGGGTAGTTTATCTCCTCTGATCTCGCTACCTTCTGAAAAAGAACAGATTCTCCAATGGAGAGTGAAGTCAGCATAGTTTAAATGGGATAAGCATTATTAATTTGGGAGAAATTGATATATGTAACCCCTCTTTTAGCCAAAGACTAGTGACAGTGTGACACCAGAGAGAAAAGTCTTTGTCTCCATAAGATTCTAATCTGGTTCATGATTCCAGGTATGGGCTCCTTTACACTGAGCAGAGCTTTTAGCTACTCAGAAAGCTATTGGTTAGTCGTCAGTGCTGCGTGCCACTATTGCACTGGCATGTACATCCTGTCAGGGTGTTTGCTTCCATGTAGCTTAAACCTCTGGTTGCCCAGACCGTTGTTGTCCATCTTTCCCCAGTAGCTCATGTAGTGCTTTCCAGCACTAAACAGGCTGTCTGAGGACTGGATTTCTTTGGGATTCCAGCCAGGTCTCTCCATGCTCTGTGTTAGCAGTATGAGATGTCTTCAGCAATAGAGTCTTATCTTTTGCCTCAGGCAGATAATCAAATGCTTTGACAGAAAGCTGTCTTGATTTGGGGACCTCATAGGTCTCTCCAATCAACTGCTCCTGAGAGTTACAGGCCAGAGACAAGAAAACTTCCTTTTAGGCTTAGGCTTCCAGGGCCCTTCTTTCCAGGTGCTGCACCCTTACTCCCTTTTGAGGGTTATATCTTTTAGTCTATCTCTAAGCAGAAATGTTTATATGGTACCAGATCATTTTGGATTTAGTTTTGTGTTTGTTTTAACTCACCCTCCCTTTGCCCTCCATGAAACCCTTCTGTCCCTGTGATCTGGGGCTTGAGTTGCCTATCAGGTGTGGCAGTAACTCCAGCTGGTCTAGGTTAGTTACCTCAGATAAGTGAGACCGTGCTGCGTTTGCTTTCTGTGATTATGTGAGTTCACTGAGTATGATCTGTTCCAAGTCTGTCCATTTTTTTCTACAAAATTCATTGTATTGCTTTTTTCTTAATGCTGAATAGAATTCGACTGTGTAAATGTACCACAACTTCATATTCCATTCATCCAATGTTGGGCACCTGGGTTGATTCCAGTTCTTAGCTATAATGAGTTGGGCAGATATAAACGTGGCTGAGCAAATATCTCTGTAGTGATGTATAAGCATTTAGGATCAATGCCCAGTAAGGGAATACCTGGGTCTGTGGGTAGCTCTATGCTCATCCTGTTCAGGACCATCACCCTGGGCAGCAGGAGGAAAGTGAACAGGAAACGTGAGCTCCCCCTAGAGGTCATCAAAATGGCAGCTACAGCCATTTAGTGTTGCCTGAAGTAGGTATCAAACTTATCACTAAATATTTCAAAAAGTTTGACTTTATTTTTGAGAGGAGATGATTAGAATATTTTCATTTGGAAAAGGCATTATAGGAAGCTAGTAATTTTAATATTACCGTGGCTAAGCTATCAAAATATAAAACTAGAACTTGAATGAACAATATTTTATATTTCAAAATTAAAATAAAATAATGTTTATCCATGCAACAGGTATTCTTTGAAGGAACAATTCAGAATACCTGTAGGGCTTTTTTGCTATATTGAGTATCTATTTTCCTCTTCCTGTTTCTTTTTTTTTTCTTTTTAAACTTTTTATTGACTATTTTCATACATGTACAAATGCACTTTGATCAAAATATCCTCCCTATTACCATGTTCTATATTTCTTTCCTCATATCCCTTACCCTAAATCCCTTCTTCTTTCCAACTAGTGTCTTTTGAATTTTTTTTATTTAAGTGAAATTTTTTATTAGATATGGACATATTTTGCATGTAAACAGCACATGTTGGTACCATCCTTTCCCTCCTCCCTGCCCATTTTCTGACGAGGTCTTACTCATTGGGGATGCAGATCAACCCCATGGGGATTGTGGGTCATGCGTTATGGGTGGGGGGAAGGGGAAGCAGAGGCATTGTCTCTGTGCAAAATGTCCCAACTTCTGGCTCTAACAATCTTTCTGCCCCCTCTTCTACAAAATTCCCTGAGCCAGGGTGGGGAGCATTTTAAGTCTACTTCAGTGATGGGCACTTAGGAGCATTTGTATCTCTAAGTTGGTAGGTGTTGAGTGTTGTTGAGCACTGCCAGGCACAGGCTGGAGCCTTCCGGAGAGGGGCTGAGCTTCCAGGAGTGGCTATGGACCCCCAGGAGGCCACTCGCTCTCCAATCCCAGCACACCTGATTTTAGGCTCTGCCCATAGCCCTGTGACCTTTGGCCAGTTGCCTAGGAAACTCCTTATCTGCCCTCACACAGCCTATCCTCCTGAGACTCCAGATCACCTGATACCCCCTTCCCCCTACGTCGTCCCCCCCCCCCCCCGCCATTGGCCATTGCCTACGTGCTGGAATGAATGCCCCCATATGCTAATTAGGCATCCAAAATGAACTTGGTACATCCAATCCCCTTAGGACCCTTCCCCCCACCCTCAGGTGCTTATAAACCCATTTCACTGACAATAAACGGAGAGAGCTGTTCAACTTTCTCCCGGGATTTTTTCTTTCATCATGCGCTCACCCACCCCAGTTGCCTAGAAGCCTTTGGAGGGAACCCGGAGCAAGAATCCAGGAACCCACAGAGTGTCCTAAATATCTATCTCCATAACCCATGTACTGATATCAGATTCACTAAGAAAGCAGTGCTCTTGTTCATTTCCCCAATTCCTCTGTGGATTCAGCAGGGGCCAGGACAGAGTGCACTAGGTCATTTATCTCTTCAGGTCCAACTCCCATCTGAAAAAGAGAAGCAATTCTCCAATGAAGAATAAAGTCAGCATCACTTAAATGGGATAACCATTATTAATTTAAAGAGAATTAAAAGGGTGTATATACTCTTATAGCCCAAGGTTAGTGGGAGCTTGACAATGGAAAGCAGAATCATTATCTGGATATGATTCTGACTTGTTTCCCAGTTCCAAATATGATTTGTTTCTACTGAGTGGATATGTTTGTCAATCCAAGAGCAGCTGGCTACCCACCATGGCTTTGTGCCACTATTGCACTTATGGGAGCATCACATCAGGTTGTTTGCTTCTGAGTTGCTTAGATTTTGAGTTGCTTGGACAGATATTGGCCACTTTCCTCCAGTAGCTCATGAAGCGCCTTCCAGGACTAGATGGGCTAATAGTCTGGGGATTGGCTCTCTTTCGGATTCCAACCAGGTCTCTCCATGGTCAATGCTGACAGTATATGGTGTCACCAGCAGTATCTGGTGGGTAATCAAGTGCTCTGACAGAAGTCTGACTTGTTTGTTTTGGGATATCTAGTAGGTTTCTCTGATCAATAGCTCACTGCGGATATAAACCACAACCTGGTACTGGGAATTAGAGGCCAGAGGCAAGGGGGAAAAAAAGAAAAAAGAAAAATACAGAGAATAAAGAGAAACAGGAGAAATTTGAGGTTAGGGTTTGTCTCACCCTCTCCAGGGACCTTTGATTCAGGTGCTCCCCTTAAAATCCTCTTGAGGGTTCTATCTTTTAGTCAGACTTCCAGGATATAGGATTCTATTGTACTAGTTCAATTTGGGTTCAGTTTTATATGTCCTCCATCCTTTCCCTTCCCCCAAGCCCTACCCTCCCTATTGCCCAAGCCTCAAGATGCTATTCAGTTATGTCCACAACTGGCTGATACAGGTTAGGAAGTGCAGGTGAGTGAGATCATGTGACAGTTTTCTTTCTGTGATTGTGTGGGTTCACTTAAAATGATCTGTTCCAACTTCGACCATTTTATACAGATTTCTTCATACTGCTGAGTAGAAGAATTCCATTGTGTAGATGTACCACATCTTGGTTATTCATTCATCCAGTGATGGGAACCTGGGTTGATTCCAGTTCTTAGCTATTATGAGCTCTTTTAGAATTGAGCTTTTAAGGTAAATGCCCAGGAAGAGAATAGAAGGGTCTGTTGATAACTCTATATTTATCCTTTACAGGAGTCTCCATATTGATTTCCACAGTGGTTGTACCAGGTTACATTCCCACCAACAGTGAATGAGTGTTCCTATTTCTCCACAGCCTTGCCAACATTTGTTTCATTTGCTTTTTTAATGTTTGATAGCCTTACTGGGGTAACGTGGAATCTTCTAGTTGTTTTAATTGGCATTTCCCTAATGGTTAGGGATGTTGAATATTTTCTTAAGTGTGTGTTGGCCATTTGTGATTTTTCCTCGGTATGGAGTATTCCCCCAAGTATTCTCTGTAGGTTTGGTTTGTGTTCATATAATCAGAGAGTCGACTTTTTTTTTTTCATGGAAAGACCAGGGAGGTGGGAGGAACCCAGATAAGGGTCTCACCTACTCACCCCAGACCGCTTCACCCTCCCACACACAGTCATGCAAGGAACTCAGACTTGGGAGCCTCTTCCTGTTTCTCAGTAGAGACCTGCTTTTATTCAGCTGCTTGCTATGTGAAGCTAGGCATTTGAGACATCTCAAGTTTCACTTCAGAAGTCAAATAACAATTCACAGAGTCTTCAAGGCAGTTGGTGGGGAGGAGGCATAAACACATCTGGTATCAGGGTATCAGGTCCCACATTTTTTTAAACTTAATCAGAATCTCTGCCTGTGATGGGCTTCTTGTGCTAATGAGCACTCAGTAAGCCTCAGTAAGCCACTTGTAGGGTTACCCCTGGCCAAAGATTGGTGACATGAGTATAATATAGTGTCAAGAATGATGAATTTTGCTGGATATTTGTTGAAATATTTTCTTCATTGAATTTTTTTTTAGGACGTTCACAAGGAGAAACTCTTTTTCTTCCTCTGAATGGCATTATACTCTATAATTGCAAAGTGGCAGCTGCAGTTCATTAAGTATTGCCCAATACTTAACAGGTTGAGTAGGAGGAGAATTGAGAAAATAGGAAGCAAGTACCCGACCCGCATTCACGTCTCTCCGCTTCCTGACTGTAGATGCAACATGACCGGATCCCTTCAGCTCCTGATGCCACCACTTCCCTGCCATGAAAAACTGTTCCTTGGAACCATGTACTAAGATGAACCCTCCTACTTTAAGCTGCTTTTGACAGGTGTTTTCACAGCAATGAGAAAACTAATCCAAAGATAATGACTTAATATTACCCTCTGTATTTCCAAATTTTTACACATTTAGATATAGTTGTTTCTCTGCTTCTCGGCTTACATCACAATGAGCCCATCCTTAGTGGAATCTGTATTTACTGCATAGAACTATTATAGAACTCGTAGCTTAGCAACACAGAGCACTAAAGAGAACAGGCAGCTTACCTCATGATCGCATGGCAGATTGGGAGCCTGCATGAGGTTCACTGCCGCTGCTCAGCTCTGTGGCAAAGTATCAAAGTTATCACATCCCCTACCACCAGCCTGAGAGATCGAAATTGAGATTGTGGGGTACAGTCTGTGCTGAGTATCACTTTCTCATCACTGTAAGTTGGAAAGTCGTAAGGTGACTCATCCTAAGTTGAGGGCTATGCATATGCAGTTCCCTTCTTCCTTGAAGTTCTGGAATTTCTTAGAAGATTCAAACATGTATTTACACACTTTTAATGACCATTTTTTTTGTTTTCAGTGATACCCAGAAAGCCAGATTCCCCACAGCCAATGTCCAGCTGGAAAAGTTGACCCTATGGCTAACCTGGAGCTCAGTTCCCTGTAACTGGGGTACTGCAGTTTACCATATATATCACTGTGGACCAGTGCTGCCCCTCAGGTTTGTCCTGACTGCATGTTTTGGTCACAACACATTGAGTTTGGTGAAATGGGGCTTTCAGCTCTGATGTACAAACACTTCCTTCTTGTGTTTCCAGAGAAGTTGGTTGAGGGCAGGTTTCTGTGGCCAGAAACCACTGCTTCCCTTGGACATGCATGCCTGGGCTGGTTGCTAAGCACTGGTTTCTTTTTTTCTTCAGAGAAAGTTCTGTTTCCCAACTCTCACAGTGCTTGTCTACAGTCAGACTTAGGTTGGCCCTTCTGTCCTACTAGATTGCCAGCTTTAAATACCTGCAAGGTTTGTGGTAGCAAACTGTTTGTCTCTATTCAGAAGCTCTTTCTAACCTTCAAAGCACATCGTAGATGTTTTCAGTCCAAAGTATAGGATATGCAAGTCACATAAACGTACATGAATATCTCTATGTTGGGAGCTTCTGGAGACAGCCCACTGTACTTCAACAGGAGGATATTGTTTGTTGATTAATATGTCAAATGTTTCATATATAGACATACGTAATCACAATTGAAGAACATTTTATTTTCCTCCAATAAGCATTTCTTGAAAATATAGCTGCCAATGGTAGACAAGGCACACATTTTTTTTTAGAAAAACAAAAAACAAAAGAACAACTAAAGAGTATAGTTGAATAGGACCTTGTTGCAGTCAGGTTCACACTGCTGGTAGAAATCACCCAACCAAGAGCAGCTTATGGGAAAAGAGGTTTATTTTGGCTTACAGGCTCGAGGGGGAAGCTCCATGATGGCAGGGAAAATGATGACATGAGCAGAGGGTGGACATCACCCCCTGGCTAACATAAGGTGGACAATAGCAACAGGAGAGTGTGCCAAACACTCGCATGGGGAAACTGGCTATAACACCGATAAGCCCGCCCCCAACAATAAACTGCCTCCAGTAAGTGTTAATTCCCAAATCTCCATCAGCTGGGAACCTAGCATTCAGAACACCTGAGCCACAGACCTGTTTAGGAAGTACTGTAAAAAGACACTTGTACCTGTCTTTGTTACTGATTAGAAATCAACACTTCTACAACTTCATTTTGGAAGTTTTTATTAGTTCTCAGCTCAGCTGAACTGTGATTTCACTGGCTTATAGTGTAGGTGCCCCTCACCATTTATTATACTCCTTGTGTTTTCAGCCTCTGGTTGTTCCTTCTTGCTTCGTTTTTCTCATATCACTTATCAGTAAATGAAATATCTACGTATTGTACTATAAACTTGGAGACTCAGGCTGTTTCTCCTGTGTACTCATAAATCCTCAGTGCTTGGAACTGTGATTTGAATAAGACAAGGACTGAAATCACACAGATGCATCTATATCCCTCTGCAAAATGTGAGCGGTCTTCCAAATGCTGGGACAGGGGAGGAGGAGTCCAGCAAGGTCTGCGGGGAGGAAGAAGCATGTAACTGTCTGAGACCCAGAAAGACAGCAGGGCAGGTGCGGTGCTGCACAGTGTCTAGTGAGAAAGAGGCCGGCCCGTGAGCCAGGAGTCAGGCCTGCTGCATGTGTGCATGTGGCCACAGTCACATTTCTGGAAAATTAAGTGAGTTCTCTGTGATTATTAATCTCAGTTGTCAACTTGACAGGATTTAAAATCGCCATGGACACACTTTTCTGTGGTTTGCTTCTCTCTGCGGGGTTTTCAGGAGCTCAGATCCAGACTGCATACAAAGCATTCCCTTTGATTTCTGACTCTGGATGCACTGTGACTGGCTGCTTCATTTTCCTGTTGCCATGCCTTCCCACCATGTTGGACTAGGTATATTCCCTGGAGCTGTGAGGAGAAATTCCCCTTCCTTCCTCAAGTTGCTTTTGTTATGTATGTATTGCACAAATGAGGAAAGTAATACCTTCTCCCAGTGGGAATCACTGCTTGGACCAGTGGGTCTCTCTCCCATATGGATGTAGAGTTACTTCCCAGTTTGGTTGCAGAAGTTACAAATAGAGATTTGCATTTGTGGGACCTGCACATCGGATTCCAGGCTGAGTCCAGGCACTGGTAAAAGTGCAGTTCATCACTATTTTCCTTCTTTGTCTTTCCTAATGCTTCAAATCTCTGATTATTTTGGACTTGGGATGGTTACAACCTCTCACAAAGTGACACTTAAGGGGTGTACTGCCAGCTTGCTCACCTTCTGAGAAGCAGAGCTGGGGATAGTCAAAGGTGGGAAGGGGGTCATTTTGCTTGGGAAACTGACAGCCCTCCACTAATTGTGTTTTTCTCAACCTTGGTTTTCTCTGTTTCCTGTTTTAATTATGTTAGTGGCCATCATCTGAGCTCAAAGCCTGGCAGGGGCTATACCTTTTTATCTCTGCTTCACCAACATTTAACAGCACTTTGCAAACCAGCATTCAATAAAGATGTGCAAATAAATGTCCCGTGGAGAGTGAGGCTGTGTTTTGCCTGTGGTGGGCTTGCACCTGTGTTCTTCCAGGTGTTGGCTGGACTGTTTGGCTGTTGTTTGTTAGAACAGTTGTAATTTTATTGGGTCTGTGCCAAGTGCCTCAGAATCTTAAAAACTAATGTTGGATGACATTTTATTTAAATACCTTTCCATCTTCTAGATTGTATGTCACCAGCAGAGGACAGAAACAGCAGTATTGCATTTACTTAATTATTTACTGTTCCCCTCATCACTGGGGATTGAACCCAGGGCCTCACACATGCTAGGCTCCAAAGCTCTAGCTCTGACCTATATTGCTAGCTTTTAAAAAACCAAAACCAAAAATGAAAACAAAGAAAACCCTAGAGTTTGTCTTACTAAGTTGCCTAGGCAGGCCTTGAGCCCTTGATTCTTGTGTCTCAGTCCCCCAAGTAGCTACCAGACTTTTACAATCTGCTTTTCCCAGGGTTGCGTGGGCTCTGACATACACTCAGGATGGGAGCTGGTAAAACTGCCTTCCTCTGAGATTTAGTTTTATCCTATACATGGAGACAATTAAGCTGTTTTATAGGGTGGCTGTGAAGATGAAAAGGAAATGATATATAAAGAAAGTTCTGTACCCAGCCATCTATTAACACTAGTTTGCAAACTCTGCTTTCCTGTGTGGAAACCAAGGTAAACATATGTGTCATGCAAGCAGCCTTCATATGATCTGTAACTCAATTTTGTGAATTCTTGCTCTGCTCCTTGAGTAGGGTTACTAGGTAGCTCCCAAACCTACCTAATGCATTTTATTGTTTCAATACTTTGATAAATTATGACTGTGTAAAATTCTGCTGATGCAAAGAGAGAACACAGCAGATAGCACAGAGCCCTCTGAGTGTTAGGGACCAAGTATGAGCAGATCCCTCTCACTGGGTATTTCTATATTGCACATTTGCCTCAGGCAGGAGGACAAGCATTTTGCTCAAGACTGCAGAAGTCTGTGTTTGTTTAATGATTACTCCAGCTTGCTTTGTAATTATGACTGCATGAGCAATCCTGCTCAATCCAGGGATCCTTCAGAAAGTAATGGCACTCATTTACAGCCATGGGCTTTGTGTGAACGCTTAAGTGTTTGGTCTGTGGCCTGCTTGCATGCTCCATTGCTTGCCTGATGGACCCAGTCCCCACCTGCAAGGCTTTTCCAGCTCTTGATGGAGCACTGTAGAATGAGTGCTGAACCACAGGGAGAGACAAAGGAAACAGAGCATATGTAGGACAAGGAAGATCAAATTGGTAAGAAATTACTGCTCCCTGAGTTTTCCAATCAATGCAAACTGGTTCTTTCTTTCTTCCCTCTCTCTCTTTCTCTTTTCTCAATGGAATGTAAAATCAGTATGTTAGGCCTTTTGGTAGGTATCTTGAATATTAAGTGAACTTAGAAAATTTCTCCAGGCTTCAGGTAAACTTATGAATGTTTTCTTTCAACTGAGTATTTTTAGATAATTAAAAACTAATTTGAGTAAATTTCCATGGCTATGTCTGCTTATAAGCACGCTTTAGTCATGATAACAAGCTCCTTAAAGAAAGAGGAAGAGAGCACTGTGTTTAAGTCACGTTCAAATTTTTTGAGAGAGACAGTAATGATAAAGTACAGGGAAACAATTATTGAATGTTTAGTTCCTGCACAGTGCCTTTGAACATGTGTTTCATCCTGAATGAAATTCTGTTACGTGCACCATACTCTTTAAAAAGGAAAATGAAGATGTTGGTTAAATTCTTCAATAAGCCAGCCCCAAAGAATTTCCTTTGAAGTTGTTTTATAAGTCTCCCCACTGAAAAACTTTAAGATAAGTTATAACTCTGCTTTGTGCCTTGAAAATAAATTCAGCACATTAATTGTATTTATGGGAGAAAGTAGTAAATGTCCCAGAATGAATACACAGCCATAATTTACTCAGAGGGATCTGCTACTGCTCATAAACTTCTCCAGCGCCCCACTCCTGGTTTATGACATCAGCCAGCCTCACAAATGAATCACCGCCTTGTGCACATCGGATCCTGACTCTATGTAAATTTTCACTGACTGCTTATCAAACAGGATTATTACTTATTGCCTATTTTCTTTATTAATTTTCCAGGAGATTAAATATAGTCTGTACTCTGTATGGAGGGCCTCAGTTTGCCTAAGCTACAGATCCATTTAGATTAGTAAATTCGTGGACATTATTAGGAGGCTGACAAGAGTTGATCTCTCTTTGCCTCAGTAAAGGATGGTTTACAGGGAAACCTTAGCCTATAGGGGAGGGGCTCAGATACATGGTCTTATGTCGCCATGTTTTTACCATTGATGGGGCAGTGACTAATACACTGTGGCAAGTGCAATGCTCATCCAACGGGCGGGTATCCACACTTGAGCTCCCTGTGGAAATGGCACATGCATAAAATAGCTGGGTGTATACACACAATCTCCGTGACAGGAGATACAGGATTTTTTTTTTTTTTTTGCATCATAATAATAGATGCTCCAGTCAAGATGTTTGAGGCAAACTGCCCCAAGGCAAGGTGGTCTGAACCACAGATAGGCAGATGAGGCTGAGACTGCAGTAAAGCAGGGCTGGCAAAGCCCTCAGCCAGGTGAGGAAGAAGCAATGAGGGATTCCTGTTCTTGCCATTTCCCAAGTATGCCCAAGAAGTGAGGTGCCTCTTTCAGCCCCAAGAGCAGTGGTGGTTTCAGGAATCATTGGCTGCTAAGAGAAGAGGCCATGAGCCCACCTGCACTGGTGCCTGGAGATGCAGAAGTCGGTATGAGGTGACTAAAGACTAAAAGTAATTCCTCCAGTCTGGGAAATGAAATCCAAACTAGTACTATCTGTTACTGGTCCCAAGACTCCATTTCTGCCTCTGTGCTGGTGGGCCAGAAGAAACTGAAATCATTGCTTTGCAACCCTTAAGGCAACTGACATTTTATTTATACTTCTTATCATGTAAGTATATACATTAGTATGTTAAATCAAACACAAAAGCCATTGTAGAACCTTTTACATTTCAGCTTGGGAAACATGTTTGATTGTAATTTAGCCATGTGCAATCCAAGAAAGACACCTGTTTTTGCCGAGAAATAACACCAGATCTATCCATGCAAACTCTATTTGACCTGAATTTGAATTGGCTTTGTGTTTCATTTCATGTCAAAACCACCTACTTTTCAAGTGTTTCCTATGTCACAATACCAAGAAGATATGGCAAGGAAATGGAAGCATGCAGGTATTCTAAAGTTTTAATGCCGTTTAACCTATTTCATAAAAGTACCTAAAGCATAGCAAAGAAAATATATAAACACATATGCAAATTAGCCATCCGCTGTGACCATTAGCAAGCCCTCATGCCGTCAAAGTAGTTTTCTGGTAATTTAAAGCTAAGTGCCAGCAAGGGAAACCTAAAGCCCCAGGGAAGGGGCTAAGAATAAATCTCAGACATTTTCTGGCTTTTATTTATTTATTTATTAAATATTTTATTTATTTACTTATTTAGAGAGAGAGAGAGAGAGAGAGATTGGGTGTACCAGGGCCTCCAGCCACTGCAAATGAACTCCAAATGCATGTGCCACCTTGTGCATCTGACTTATGTAGGTAGTGGGGAATCAAACCTGGGTCTTGAGTCTTCACAGGCAAGCACCTTAACTGTTAAGCCATCTCTCCAGCCCCACTTTTAAATGGACTTCTAAAGAAAATTAAATGTGATCAATGTGAAGTCATAACAAAAAATTGAAGTCAAGGAAAATAGAAATGACTAAATATTAAAGTTAAAAAGAGAAAAACCTTCAAAAATTAAAAAAAAAACAGAATTTGAACCTTAGAAAATATTTTGATAAGTTGAAAGAAAAATTAGAGATCCTTAACAATAACACTGCCACTGCAGAAACCACAGTGGTGTTGGCTGCTACCCCCATTTGCGTGACCAAATTTCTGACACAATCCCTTGAAGGAAGGAAGGTAGGAAGGAAGGAAGGGAAGGAAGGGAGGAAAGAAGGAAGAAAGGAAGGAAGGAAGGAAGGAAGGAAGGAAGGGAAGGAAGGGAGGAAGGAGATATTCAGTCTGGTTCACAGTTGCAGCAAGAACCAGTCCAGCAGAGCAGGGAATGCACAGTAGAGCAGCTTGGTCTGTGGTGTCTGAACCAGGAGGCAGAGGCTTGTTCTCGTGGATCAGAGAGAGCGAAGCCAGAACCTGGAGCTGGTATAACCTGTTTCATCAACAAGGCTCCTGAAGGCTCCACAACCCTCACAATAGCATACTATTAGGTAAGGACCAAGTGCTCAAATACATGAGCCTGTGGAGGACATTTCTGATTCAAACTATAACATTCTGCTTCTTGGCCGCAAAGAAACATGGCCATCCCATAATGCAAAAGGCATTTGTCGTATATTTAAGAGTTCCCATAATGTCAGCAGTCCTAACACTTTTCCGAAGTCCAAAGTCTCAATTGAGAGTCAAGGTAACCTCTTAGCTGTGAAACCCTGCAAAATATGAATAACTATATGAACAAATAAATAAAATACAGGGCTGGAGAGATGGTTCAGTGGTTAAGGCAGTTGCTGCAAAGCCTAGAGACCTGGGTTTGATTCTCCAGTACCCACATACAGCCAGATGCACATAGTGGCACATGCATCTGGAGTTTGTTTGCAGCAGCTGGAGGCCCTGGCGTGCCCATTCTCTCTCTCTCTCTCTCTCTCTCCCTCTTTCTCCTTGCAAATAAGTAAAATAATAATAAACAATCAAGTTACATGTTTTCAGTATATAGTGGCACAGGAGAATCATTACCCTTCCAGAAAAGAAGAAGAAGGAGGAGGAGGAGGAGGAGAAGGAGAAGAAGGAGGAGGAGGAGGAGGAGGAGGAGGAGGAGGAGGAGGAGGAGGAGGAACAGGAACATAGGAAGGACATACATGCTAGACTAAACCCACCTGAGAAATCCACTCCCGAAGTTCCATATTCATCCTCAGAGGAAGATGCTGGTGTGATGGGAATTCTCCAGGCTGAGTAACTTCCATTTACTGCATACATGGACTTTTGTTTGAGCTGGCTTCAATTCTGTGCTTACACTTTCCTCCAAGACTTTCCATGTTCCTGGCTGCTCCAGCACCCTGGAGACTGCCATTATTATTTAGCTTTCATCCTCAAATCTTCATGCAAACCCACTCTGGGGAGGGGAGGCTGCTACAGGAAATTCAATGTTGCTATACATTCCTGGCCTCACCAGCTTTTCTCTGGACCTAGTTTAAATCTCCATGAGACACCTGCATTCCACATGCCTGCAGAAGCAGTATGACCAGGAAAGTGCCAAATTCTGCAGCCAGCTCCAGAGGTAACCGAGGATCCACGGGTCATGACTACAGTGTCCTTTGACTACCTGGTGGCTGAACATGGGAAAACATTTCCCTAGGTGATGTCCCTTTTCCAGTGGCATAGTGCTTTGGCTCTCTCTTTTTAAATGAAAAGTCCTTCAAAGGGTTTGTCATTTGGCACTCAGGCGTCAACCCAAGACACTTTTCCTATTTGTGAACAGTTTTCTTAATTTGGCTTATAGTAGTTTGAATGCCAAATATCCCCCATAGCCTCAAGTGTTTGTGATTAAGCCTTATTTTACTGGATTCTCAGCAGGCTGAGCTTTTGGGAAGTGGAGTTTTGGAGGAGGCATGCCCCTGGGGCAGTCCTTAGGACTTACAGTTCAGGACCCCTGCCAGTGCTAGGTGGTGACTCTGGCCACTTCCTTGCTGCTGCTGACTATGACGATGGAAGCTGGATGTCTGCTCTGCCCTGCTTTCCCTGACATGGCAAGACTTCCCCCAAACTGTGAGGTGAGATAAACCTTTTCCTTTCAACAAGTCACTTCTGGTTGGGTGTTTTGTTCCAGCATTGAGAAGGAAACTGCTACAGAGCTAATTACTTTGTCTAATTTGTCTGTACTTGCTTTGTCCACATGCTTCCAGCCTGCTTATTTCTCACATGCTTCTGCCTGCTTTTGATTCCCAATTCATACTTCAAACCTGGCTCAAAGCGTGCCAGTCTGAATCCTATATTGTATTGAAATTTTTTCCATCCAATAAATTATTGATTAATTTCGAATTTAGCCTCACTTAAATCTTTAGGACATGTGTTGGGAGTAAGTAGCAGAGTTTTTGGCAAAATATAACATGAGTGACATGAATGGTACCTAGAAAAATTCTTAATAGAAGTCTTGTTCCTATCTGAAGAAGCAGGAACACAGTATAGACTGTATTTCTCTCAACATGCTGGTTTATGAACTGCCTCCAGAATGATTATTTAAGTTCTGTTTATAGCATTCTAGAGCTTTCCTAGCCTACATGTCCAAACTTTTCCACATCCTTCCCGGAAGTCATTTCCTGAGGTCTGAGAAGCACAAGCTCTATGACCAAATAACCTGACAGAAACAACTGAAAAGAGGAAAGATTCATTTTGGCTCATTGTTTTAGCATGGTCTCAGTCATTTTGGCAGGGAGGCATGGTGGCAAGAGTATACAGTGATGTTTTTTTCACTGGGCTGTAGGCCAAAAAGCAGAGCAAGTTGGGATGGTGTAGGATCATCTTGCACAGCTTGCCTTAGTGATCTACTTCCATCAACCAGACCTCACCTTCTAAAATCGACCAAATATTCATAACAAGAACCTGTGAGGGACATATCCGGTGGAAAACAATACAGCAGCAAATAAACTTAAGTACCTAAGGTTGAATAGAAAATACTCAATATGATCCAAAACAATGGGATAAACGAATACCATTTAAAAACTTAAGCTGATTAGTATCTGCCTGTATTATTGATGCTAATGTAATTTTTTCTGAAATAACTACATAATTTCAATACTAGATATAATTTCCCAGAAATGAAAAATTATGGGAATCTTACAACTTGCTTAATGAACTTAGAATTATCATGATACCAAAATCTAATGAAAATAATATGAAAAGATACTATGAATGTCTAAATATTTTCTTTTGTAATTCAATGTTTGTACCCTGTTTTTAAAATGGTCTTAAAATTTAAATTTACCTAGCATAGTTTTTATAATCATGTAGTTTTTCAAAAACCTAAGCATACTTTCCCAAAACATACCTGTTTTGAAGACAAGTTAATAATACATTATAAAAATGTCAAATCAAGGGAATGGAATGTGAAGGCAAGGAAGGATTGAGTTCAAATTGCCACACAGTAGGTAATTGTATTCCAAGGAGCTCCAAAAATTGTTTTAAAATTATATTAGCCTATGTGGTAGTTTGTATGTTTCCCATAGACCCATGCTTCTATTAAAGCTGTTAACTGGGATCTCTAGCCACCTGGCTAGAGGAGCTTTGCAGGGGGTCCCTTATTGCTGCCATTAATCTTGCTGCTTTTGTTTCTTGATGGCAGTTTGGCTGTTTCTCTCTGATGGGATGTGTGGAAGCAGCTTCTTTTGCCATTGGTGGAACTTCCTCCTGGATCTGTAAGCTTGAAATAAATCCTATTCCCCCATAAACAGTGTCTGCTTTGGATACTCATCCCAACAACATGAAGCTATCTACTATAGCATAGAAAAATAAATTTACTATTGACAAGTTATAAATTTCTGAAAAAGAAAGGAGACCAAATCTATGGACAAAAATGTACAAAATGAAACTATAGCCAAAAGTACCTAGGGGACATTATTATATGAATAGACATGGAATGCAGAATGTAAAAATAGGGAAGAACTGGAGCACAAGACAACTTTTTTAGAATGACTAATTAAAAATATTCAGAGTTTTCAAGGGCTCACTTACCTTTTCTTTGCTACATTGGCTATACAGAAGTTAAAAGAAACATAACCACTAATGCTGAGTGTGTGGCTTCAGTATTATGAGTTAAAATGCAAGATGGCTCTGGAGGTAGTCACTGAGACTTCAGAGGTTCAGAAACCTCTATAACCACAGGACACTAAGTTGGAATACTGTGCCTGCCAACCAATGGAACCCTTATTCATAGGATAGAGTATGACCCATCAAAAGACATCTGTGTATCAAACACAATTTTCAAATACAGACTCAATAAACATTTGTGGCAAAGTACCAATATGAAAGAGATGCCACATTCAAAGAAGGAATACCTAATGAAACAAAATCAAACCAGAATAAAATGTACAATGAACATATGGATATTATTAGAAAATGTTCTTTATATTTAACAGAACAAATTTAATACTTACTTATGAATACAATTTAAAATAATGAATGGACTTACTGGTGGAAGGAAAATAGCTCAAAAATAAAGCTTGTATATGAGATTAAACACATGAGGTAAGACACAAAAAAATGAACTTAGATGTTGCAATGGCCATTGTAAGGCTTTCAGGGGGAAACAAGATTAAGCAGTATTGACAGTAATAGAAAAACAACTAAGAGCTAAAAAAAGAAATCAATAAAGTACTATCTTCAAAGCTAAGGTTCTATCCTCAAAAACCTTCCAGGAGAATAGAGTCAAAATGTCTACTAGTAGCAAGAAATTCACAAAGATTATTACCCTGACTCCTTTTCAGGAGAAAATATTTATGTGGTTTCAGTGATGTAGTGCATCATAATGGAGAGAAAAATCACATGGGTTTTCCCTAATATTTTTTTCTCCATTTTTTCAAGGATCCAAAATAGTCATGGAATCTATGGATTGACAAGCTAACAAGATGTGAGGAACCTGGATCTGGGGTGAAATCTTGCACTATGAGCTGAGCAAGAGATGAACTTTAATAAATTCCTTAAACTTTGGGATTTTTAAAACAGCTACTGCTACTATACCTCAATTAAAACTATTTTCTTTAACTGTTGTGCTTATCTTAGAAAAATTTCTAAGTGTGGTATCGGACACTAGGAAGATAGTTATAATTATAATGTTTTAAGAAAACCTTTACTTAATAATTTTCACACATGTATATGACATTTTGATCATAATACCCTTATATTATCTTCTTTTGACCCCCCACTTTGCCTGTGTCTCTTCCACTGAACCCCTTCTTCTTTTTAACCTGATTGGGACTCTGGCAGAACAGGTGCCTACAATAAATTAAAAAGGCAGAACAACTTACCTTGTAGCTCTAGAGGAAGATGTTTAAAAAAGAGAATACTAGAATACTAGAAGGATTTATTGATTGTTGCATGTATTGTTAGAAAGAAACAGTCTCAAATAAGAATTAATTGGTTTGAGGACAGAAATTAATAAAAGAATCACTAAGAGAACTAGAAAGTTGGGGTTTCTTGGGATAAAAAAGTAATTATTTTTGATCCCATATGAGTTTAGACTTTTCAAAAGCAATTGAGCAGCTGGGCATGGTGAGACATGTCTGTAATATATCCCTGGGGGTTAGCAGCAGGAGAATCATGAAGAAGGCCAGTTTGTGCTACTTAGTGAGAATTTGACTCAAAGAGAACCAAAAAAACAAATACACAAAAAATAGAAGCCAAAAACCAGCACTCATAGCCCACAAAACAAAACAAAACAAAACAAAACAAAAAAGGAAGCATATTTAACAAGATAGGCCTTTTAAACTTCTGTTATACAGATGCATTGAGACCTATGGCAATGATTGGTATAATTTTCTTCCCATCTAGACCCGTTCAGGGAGTCGACATTTTGTTGAGAAATACTGAAAGAAAAGAGGAGGACGAGAAGGATGAAGAAAAGTAGGAAGAGAAAGAGGAGGAAAAGGCAGATGAAATCTGTGAAAAGTACCTGAAAAAGAAGAACTTCAGATATCATTACGGGTATGTAGAACTGAACAGACTCAACAATTTGTAATTTTTCAGGGATTGTAAAGTATCCTTAGGAATTTAAACTTTTATGAGCAGGAGGGATGCAGTGAGGCCTGCACAGCCTGTGAGGAGGTGATTGCATGCGCAGGCTGGTAGACAGGAAAAGCCCGTGAACCATGGAGCAAGAATTACCAACAACACAAAAACAGGGATAGTCAGAGTCTAGTGAGGGAAATACCCTAGCTTCCTTGATGGCAGAAGACACCTGATTAGGGTTTCTTTCTCCCCTGTCATTCTTTTTTAAATATTTTTTGAAGTTATTTTATTTATTTGAGAGAGAGAGATAAAGAGAGAGAGAGAGAGAATGGGCACACCAGGGCCTGCAGCCACTGCAAGCGAACTCCAGACACATGCACCACCTTGTGCATCTGGCTTACATGGGTACTGGGGAATCGAGCCTGGGTCCTTTGGCTTTGCAGGAAAAGGCCTTAACTTCTAAGACATCTCTCCAGCCTTCCTCTGTTATTCTTAATGGGAAGCGTCACTTGAAGAATAGGATTGCTCAACAAGAAAATAGGGAAAACTCAGACAAACTAAAATTGAATTGAATTTGCTAATAATTATAAATCTATGAAATAGTAGATATTTCCCAAATAGGTATAACTTTATGAAGCTATATAAGTAACTTTTCAATGTTAGGAATTTGAAATCTAACTAAAATGGACAATTTCCTAAAAATAATGGTAAAAAGTTTGGCTGGAGAGATGGCTTAGTGGTAAAGGCGCATGCCTACAAAGCCTAAGGACACAGGTTTGATTCTCCAGGTCCCACGTAAGCCAGATGCACATGGTGATACATATGTCTGGAGTTTGTTTGCAATGGCTAGAGGCCCTGGTGCCCCCATTCTCTCTCTCTCTCTGTTGCCAATAAATAAATAATAAAAATATTTTAAAAATGGTAAAGAATCTGATTAAATCATAGTTAAAATTCCTAAGCTATAGTCAAGTTTGGACCATTAAGTATCTGCATACTATGTAAATATATAATTCAGGTCTATCAAATGTCCAAATAACATATAATTTTTATTTTCATAAAATATTCTATAGCATAATATGATGCGGAAAAGCTTTCCAACTGCATGTGGAGAATGTTTTACTCCAGTAGTCAGAGCTCACAAGACAGCTCAGTAATGCCAGGAATATTCATCATAGAAAATATATTAGCTTATTTACCTTTATGAAAAGATATATGAGGCAAAATAAGTATTATCCCATTATATGCCAAATGAGATGAAATGAGGTGCCCATTCCTGTTTGCAAACGCAGTATCAACCACAGCTAGCAGCACCTCCATCGCCCCGTAGAAGTAGTGACCATGGCCTGGTATAGAGTATATATATACCAGAAACCTAATGTTAACATTCATATTGCCATTTTAAAGTAATTTGACTAAAATTAGAAATAGTATAAGTAGGGCTGCTACTACTGTAAATATTCATCCTTCCTTGGGTTACAGGCTCTATATGATGTAAAAATAGTAAGAGATATTGATATAGGAAAGAAAAATACTGTTAGAATTTATATTGATTATAAACAATGAACTAGAAAATTCAAGAGAATCAATTGAAACACATAGAATTAATTTAACAATTCAGTAACTTTTCCAGGTAAATTTGCTAAACAAAAATGCCCATTTATCTTCCATATACCAGTGATGTTTTTAAAGTAATAACAAAGTAAAATACTTTTTAAAGCAGCCAAACAACAATGATAAAATATCCTAGATATAAAACTTGTAAAATATATCTTAAAATATTTTGAAAACTATAAATTTTATTGAGATAAATAAAATAAGAAGTGAGTTAATAACTACAGCACAAAGAGAAAAACTGAAATAATATTATGGAATTTTGTGGTCATTTTTTTTTTCAAAAGACTACCTGTGAGGGCAAGTAAATGAAGACAGGTATTGAGATTCTGTTCTTATTTTTTTATTGCTTGGGTCATTGTATTAAAAATATTTATGGGGAATGGGTGATGTCTTAGTGGTAAAGGCATTTGCCTATGAAGCCTAAGGACCCAGGTTCATTTCCTCAGTACCCATGTAGGCCAGATGCACAAGGTAGCACATGCGTCTGGATTTTGTTTGCAGGCCCTGGCATGCCTATTCTCTCTATCTGCCTCTTTCCCTGTCTCTCTCTCAAATAAATTATTTAAAAATTTATGACTATCTTATTTGGACAAAGAGAGCTATTTGTAAAATAGTTTACTATTTGTAAATTCTGTGGTATGCTATTGTGTATAACAACAATGTTGTGAATAACTGGTTTAGGAATTTACTATTCTCAAATGTAGCCTAGAGCTTATGCACTGTGATCATGTAAGACATTACAACTGGTTACTATCATGTGTACCTCTAGCATGGCATTGCTTATAATTTTTCATTGAAAATAGTTTTTATCTATAGGAATTATTTCAGCTCCTTTCTTTAGGAGCTCTTTAAACAAAATACATATTTTCACATGGGACTTGTGATATATAGCATATTGTGTATCTAGTTTCTGATTGTTTTCCTACAGGGAAACACAGAAATTTGAGCATGAGATTTTTCATTTTCCATCAGTGTGAAACTGACAGGGAATATGCTATGCTGCCATATAATAACAACCCTTTCCAGTATAGACAGCCTGTCACATAGGATTTGCCACACTTTGCATGTCACTGCTTTGCTTCTTTCATGTCAGTCACTCAGCCGTTCAACTTCCAACTGATGGGAAGGTTTTACTACTGATTGAAATCACTCCCAATTCTGCTCAGAAATGTTCCACTGTCAATCAGTCATTACATTTCCTTATGTTTTCTAAGGATAGTGTTATTAAACAGGTTGCCTTAGGCCACAGGATATATCTGTTGTACAGCTAGACAAAAACACTATTTTTACTTCAGTATTGAATCAACAAGACTTGCTAACTTTAAAAGAAAAGTTATCTTTTGCAGAGCGGGGTTCAGTTTAGAAAGTGGAAGAGTATCTCCCAGTTGCAGAGAAAGTTCTTGCCCATTTACTAAGAACTACTGAGGGCCATCAGGTTCTTTCTCTCTGAGGACACTCACCTTTGAATACTGGAAGCACAGGTGGGGGCCTGGGGCTAGTCACCACCACCCTGGAGCTTTCTTCTTCAAAGCATGACTCCATCCAACCAGCATTATGTCTACCTGCTTCCTGATTTCTGATCCAGTGTGACTAGCTACTTCAGGACCCTGTTGCCCTGCCTTCCCTGCCGTGACGGTCTGCAACCTTGAACTAGGAGCCAAAACAAACCTTCATTCTTTACAGTGCTTTGGTCAGGTATTTTGTTGTGTCAATGAGCAAGGTAATTAATAAAACTTCTAGGTAAAAACTACATCACGTTCTTAAGAGTTTTTGTTTGATGTAGTGGTATAACAGCGTGCTGGTGTTTTAAACATATGCATGCTAAGAAGCTCTTATTGAAGGTGACATAAAAATTGAATTCATTTATATTTGAGTGCTATAAAATAAAATTAATAATTTTATTAACACATATATCTTTGAAACATTAGAATTGTGTCCTCTAAAGTTTTGCACTCATAGAGAATATTAAGTAGAAAATACTGTAGACATCATCTTTATTGACCTTAACTGGAAATCCTAATAATTGTTTGCTACTACTGGTAACAATAACTGCCATTCACTGCATGTTTGTATTCTAAGATTAATACTTGGCTCTTGACACATGTTATTACATCTGATCCTCTTAGTAACCATACAAGGCAGATGACAAAATGAGGCTCAGTTTTTAAGAGGCTACATTCTTAAGGAGGAGAGTGTTCAGGGGTGCATGAAGGAAACACAACTAAAAAGTGGAGCAGTAACATTGAGGTAAGAGAAAACACGAGTTGAACTGATAGACTCCAACTCAAGGAAGTACTCAACTGTGCAAAATGTTTCTGAGAGATGTAATGGAGAAAGAAGAAGAAACAAAAAGAGTAGATGGCCACATAAGAGCCATGAGTCCTTGATAGGAAGTCTTGTTATGGTGGAGGACAAATCTGGCTAGACTGAAGTAAGATAGAACCTGGGAAGATAAACTGGAGTTTTAAGATACAAACAACTTTTCATTTAGTTTTGCTATTACTAAAAATACAAAAGCATGACTGCAACCATAGAAAGACATGGTACGGGAGTGTTTTTTTTTTTTTTTTTCTTTTAATTTAACACAGAAGAAATATAGTAAAAGTGTGTGTTCAAGAGAATACAATTGAGAAGACAGAGTTGTGGAGAGGAGGTGCACTGCCAGAGCTGTGTACCTGGCAGTGAGAGCAAGACTGCTGACTGGACGATTTCTTGAACTTGTTTTGCTCATGACCCCTATACACCTGAGAATTTAACTTTAGGTTAACATATTATAAAATAGGTATATAAGTAAAATATTTACAAATAATATGTCATGAAGAAATTTATCTAGAAATAATTATTTGGTGTGTAGGTAATTGTACCATTTATTAAAGAGGAAAACAAATTTATGTACCAGTGAGATAGATGTATTTATTTAAATATCAAGATTTTAGCCTTGGGTGAATATTTGGTACTATAAGCAACAGCATAATTTCAACATTTTTCAGAGTTGATCAATACTTTGGATTTTATTTATTTGCACAAATACATAGGGCAAATGGCAGAAGTAAATTTTGGGCCATTTAAGAATTTTTTAGAAATTTTGTCCTTACCCTTAGCAACAGTGAAATGAAGAAAATTATAAAATACATGAACGCGTCAAACGAAATTTTAAAATCAAGCATTCTAATATAATACCACCCAAAGTATACTGTTTTGATACTTACATGAAGAAGAATGGTGGAGAATATTAATTTAATTAATTAACTTAATTAATTTAATTAATTAATTAATTTTTAAAAAGCTGTTCAAAAATCTAGATGGATTATTTCACTACTTTTCATCAGAATGGGCCTTAAGGCTATCAGCTGATTACTATGTATGGAAAAGACTCAACATTAACTCAAAATCAATTGAAATGATCAACTGGGCATGCATTAGTATTTAAGTAATTAAGCTTAATCCAACTACTAGGTTGGTGTTTGAGGAGTCATATAAGAGTATATTTTCAGATAACTCAGTGATTAAAAGCACTTGCTTACAAAGCCTCCAGGACCATTAAGTTCCCAAGCCACCTGCATATGCTGGAAGAAAACGGTGGCACAAGTGTCTAGTGTTCATTTGCAGCAGGAGGAAGCCCTCCAACCCCCATACACACACATGTAAATAAATAAAATAGGGCTGGAGAGATGGATTAGAGGTTAAGGTACTTGCCTGCAAAGCCAAAGCACCCAGGTTTGACTGCCCACTACTCACTTAAAGCCAGATGCACAATGCATGCATGAATCTAGAATTTGTTTGCAGCTGCTACAGGGCCTGGTGCACCCATACTCCCACCCCCCCTCTCTCTCTGTGCCTCTTTCTGTCTCTCGCCTTCTCAAATAAATAAATAAAAATAAAATATTCAAAAAAGTAAATGAGATAAAGCATTTAAAAAACTTTTGAAAAGTACATTTTAATACTACTTATACTGATGGGTTTTGGTTTGATATTATTTCTTTACATTTAACTATTTATTAAGTTGAATTCAGAATTTATTGATTTTTATGAAAGAACAAGCACAATTAAATAAATACACAGGTCAAGAAAATTGGAAGGACCCTAAGATTTTAAAACAGTTATATATTTAGAGCCAAACAAAAAAGTAAGTAATCTAAAATAGCTGACTTCTAAATTGTTGCTCAATAATTTATTTGAAATTAAACAAATTCAGTGGTCATTGCCAGTGGGACCTGGGCACGTATAAAACCGAAAGATCACATTTCTCCCTTCTGAAAGCGGTTTGTCTCTGCTCCCACCCCTGCTCACTGTGGCTTCCTACCACCCACGGCACACCAGCCACTTCTTCCTGCTCCGTAAGGTGGCCAGTTCCCGTTCTGAGGAACAGCCCTTTACTGACATTACCCAAGAAGATTATTATCTTAACATACTAGTTAGTGTAGCTTCCTTCCAGGGTTCCTTGAGGTCAGATTTCTTCATCCTGCACATTAAAAGATTAATGTTTAATCTTTAAGAGGAACTACGCTGAAGTTCTTCTGTGGATCTGAAAAACCAATCACAGAACAAGGCAAAACAAAAATCATGTATTCTTTCAAATGTCCGTCCAGAGTGAAATTCTTTTCCTCAAATTAGAAGATGCACTTTCTCCAGGCTTTATTGAGACTCTGCCCAGGGCTGACTGCTGTTTTGCAGACAGTTTATCTCTCCTGTAGGAAGATGACTTGATGATGCAAACAAATGTGGTTGTTGACAAAAACGGCAAGTCATAACTAATAACCAAAGCGAGGAGGCTGCATCTTAACTGACAACTCTGAATATTTCACTGCAGTTCCTGTGAGAGTTTAATCATGAACTGACATTAATTTAGCTGCTGCCAGAGTAACCCAAGGCATTTGGTAGTTGAGAATGTCTGATGATCTCCACTATCTCATTATTTCATACAAACCCCATCTTAATTTAGAACCTGACAATGTGAGGTGGAAGAACAGCTTGTGGTACCTTCTCCTATCTAAGAGCTTCAGCCTTATGCTATTGTATATGTAAAAGGTGTGATGCAGGCATTTTTGTCTTTCTTTTTTTTTATGATTTTTATATACTTTGTTTTTTTTTTTCTTTTTTTTTTTATTAGTCAGTTCTGTATTCAGCAAATACAGTCAGTTTGGTACCATTATTAGGCTCATCCGTGACCTACCCCCTCCCCTTGGCCCCTCCTTGTTGAGGTATACGGGTCATGCATTGTGGAGTTAGCCCACAGTTATGGGTAAGCTAAATGTCTCTGCATATCATGACCCAACATGTGACTCTGACATTCTTTCCGCCCCCTCTTCCGCAAAATTTCCCTGAGCCATGTTGGGTTCATTTTTGGTCTGCTTCAGTGATGAGGTGTTGAGGGCCTCTGAGGCCCTGGCTCTCTGATTTGGTAGGAGTTGATTTTTCTCTATGCTGATCTCCTTCCCCCTTGTGCTGGTGTCTGGTTCATCAGGAAAAACAGCCCCCTTGCTTGTTTCTCGAAGTTTTCTTAGTTTCAGCCGGAGCCCTTTTGAGGTATGATGGGGTGGCTCTCTCCTTAGGGTCTACATCTATCTGAAAAAGAGAAGCAGATTCTCCAACGGAGAGTAAGTTAGCACCAGGACAAATGAGATAACCCTTACTTTTTTTTTTTATAGAGAATTTAATATGTGTAGGCCCTCTTGTAGCCCACAATTGATAGTAGGTTGATACTGGAGAGTGGGCTTATGTTTGGATATGGTTCTGACTTGTTTCCCAGCTCCAGCTATGGGTCCCATACCAGTGAGGGGATCAGTTAGCCAAATTGAGAGCAGTTGATTCCCCACCATGGCTGTGTGCCACCACTGCACTTGTGTGGGCATCACAATAAGTTATTTGCTGCTAAGTAGGTTAGACCATGCGTTGCTTCGATAGATATTGGTCAATTTCCCCCAGTCGCCCATGTAGCACCTTCTGGCACTAGATGCGCTGACTGTCTGGGGACTGACTCTCATCCAACTTCCAGCCATGCCATTCTAATTTGCATGTCAGTCACATAAGGTATCTTCAGCAGTAGGGTCTTACCACTAACCTTTGGTGGGTCATCAAGTACTCTGACAGAAATCTGTCTGTCTTTTAGGAAACCTTGTAGGTCTCTCTGATCAAAAGCTCATTGTGGATGATAGCCCCATGCTGGTTCTGGGAGTTACAGGTCAGTGCCCACTAAGAAAATGAGGAAAAAGATAACTAATATACAAGAGTTAGAGGTAAGAGAGAGAGAGACAGGGAGAGGGGAAGTGAGGGAGGGAAGATGTAGGAGACTAAGGTTAGTCTTAATCTTACCCTCTCCAGTGTTTTGTGGTTCAGGTGTTCCCTGTAAGGGCCTGGTGAAGGATCAGCCATTTGGTCTATCTTTTAGTAAGTAGAAGATTATGGTACCATTGCCGTTTGGGTCTAGATTTGTGTTTCCCACCCCTTTGATGCCCTCCCCTCCCTCCCCTTCCATCCTAGTGTCTAATCTAGGAGATGCTTGCTGGGTATGTAAGGTTTCTTCGGTAGATTCAGGTTAGGTGCTGTAGATGAGTGAGACTATGTGGCGATTTTTTTTCTGTGATTGGGTAAGTTCACTGAGAATGATCTGTTCCAGGTTCAACCATTTTTCCTCAAATTTCATTGTGTCATTTTTTCTTACTGCTGTATAGAATTCCATTGTGTAGATATACCACATCTTACTTATCCATTCTTCTAGTGATGGACATCTGGGTTGATTGCAGCTCTTAGCTATTACAAATTGAGCTGCTATAAACATGGTTGAGCAAATCTCTTTAGTCTGTGGTTTGAAGGTTTTAGGGTAGATGCCCAGTAAGGGAATAACTGGGTCTGTTGGTATCTCTATACTCAGCTTTTTCAGAAGTCTCCATATTGCTTTCCAAAGTGGTTGTACCATCCTACATTCCCACCAACAGTGGATGAGTGTTCCTACTTCTCCACATCCTCGCCAGCATTTATTTTTATTTGATTTTTTGATGCTTGCTATCCTTATTGGGGTAAGGTGGAATCTCATAGTTGTTTTAATTTGCATTTCTCTGATGATTAGGGATGATGAACATTTTCTTAAGTGTATGTTTGCCATTTCTATTTCTTCCTCTGTGAACTGCCTGTTCAGCTCTTTGCCCCATCTTGTGAGTGGGGTGTTTGACTTCTTACTGTTTAGGTTTTTGAGTTCTTTGTAGATTCTAGAGATTAGTCCTCTATCAGTTGGATAACCCACAAATATTTTCTCCCATTCTGTGGGTAATCTATTGGCTTTGCTAATTGTATGCTTGTTTGTAAAGAAACTCCTCAGCTTCATGTGGTCCCATTGGTTGAGTGATGGTTTAAGTTCATGAGCTACTGGGGTTTTGTTCAGGAAGTCTTTTTCCATTCCTATATCATGGAATGTACTTCCTAAATTTTCTTCCAGTAGTATTCGAGTTTCTGGTCTTATATTGAGATCTTTGATCCATTTGGACTTGAGTGTAGTGCATGGTGAAATGTGTGGGTCAAGTTTCAGTTTCCTGCATATGGTTATCCAGTTTGTCCAGCACCATTTGTTGAAGATGCTGTCTTTTTTCCAGCGTATATTGTTTGGGCCTTTATCAAATATCAAGTAGCTATAGTTGCTTGACCCAAAGTCCGGGTCCTCAAGTCTATTCCATTGATCTATAGTCCTGTTTTTATGCCAGTACCATGCTGTTTTTATTACTATGGCTTTGTAATATAGCTTTAGATCAGGTATGGTGATGCCTCCAGAGGTATTTCTTTTGCAGAGGATATGTTTGGAAATGCGAGGCCTTCTGCCGTTCCATATGAAATTTGAGATCATTTTTTCTATCTCTGTGAAGAAGACTGTGGGAATTTTAATTGGTATTGCATAAAATCTGTATATTACCTTTGGTAGGATTGTCATCTTCACAATGTTAATTCTGCCTATCCAGGAACATGGGAGGTCTTTCCATTTTCTCAAGTCTGCCTCAATTTCTTTTTTGAGTGTTTTTATGTTTTCATTGTATAGATCTTTCACTTCCTTGGTTAACGTTATTCCAAGGTATTTTATTTTTTTTGTCGCAATTGAAAATGGGACTATGTCCCTTATTTCTTTTTCTGTATCTTTGTCCTTTGCATAAAGGAAGGCTACTGATTTTTGTGCATTGATTTTGTATCCTGCTACTTTGCTATAGGAGTTAATCACCTTCAGGAGTTTTGGGATGGAGTCTCTCGGGTCTCTTACATATATAATCATGTCATCTGCGAATAAAGCTAACTTAACTTCCTCCTTTCCAAATTGTATCCCTTTTATTTCCTTCTCCTGTCTTATTGCTTGTGCTAGGACTTCCAGAACTATATTGAAAAGCAGAGGTGAGAGTGGACAACCCTGTCTTGTTCCTGATCTTAATGGGAATTCCTCCAGTCTCTCTCCATTAAGTATTATTTGGGCCTTCGGAGCTTCGTATATTGCCTTAATTAGGTTAAGATATGAACCAGCCATGCCAACTCTCTCCAATGTTTTGAACATGAAGTGGTGTTGAATCTTGTCAAAGGCCTTTTCTGCATCTATCGAAATGATCATGTGGTTTTTATGTTTAACCTTGTTTATGTGGTGTATTACATTGACAGATTTCCGTATGTTGAACCACCCCTGTGTTCCTGGAATGAATCCCACTTGGTCAAGGTGGATAATGCTTTTGATGTGTTGTTGGATTCGGTTTGCAAGGATTTTGTTTAGGATCTTTGCATCTAAATTCATCAGGGAAATAGGCTGGTAGTTTTCTTTTCTTGTGGCATCTCTGCCTGGTTTTGGAATTAGGGTGATGCTAGCTTCATAAAAGGAGTTGGGTAGCTTTCCCTGTTCATCAATTGTGTGGCACAGTTTGAGGAAGATTGGTTTGAGTTCTTCCATGAAGGTTTGATAGAATTCAGCTGAGAAGCCATCTGGTCCTGGACTCTTCTTTTTAGGGAGGTTTTTTATTACTTTTTCAATCTCCATGAGTGTGATGGGTTGATTGAGGTGATTAATCTGCTCTGTGTTTAGCTTTGGTATATGGTATGCGTCCAAGAATTTATCCATCTCCTCCACATTATCCAGTTTTGTGGAGTAGAGGTTTTTGAAATAAGTCCTGATGATTCTCCCAATTTCACTTATGTCTGTTGTGATCTCTCCTTTTTCATTTTGAATTTTGTTAATTTGAAGCTTCACCTTTTTTTGCTTGATCAGATTGGCCAGGGGTTTGTCAATCTTCTTTATTTTTTCAAAGAACCAGCTCTTTGTTTTGTCAATTGTCTTAATTGTTTCCTTGGTTTCCAATTCATTGATTTCTGCTCTGATTTTAATAATTTCTTTCCTTCTGGAGCTCTTTGGGTTGGATTTTTCTTGTTTTTCCAGTGCCTTTATGTGGATGGTTAGGTTATTGATTTGGGACCTTTCTGTCTTTTTTACAAAGGCATTGAGTGCTATGAATTTTCCCCTGAGGACCGCCTTCATTGTGTCCCATAAGTTTTGGTATGATGTGTTCTCATTGTCGTTCAATTCCAGAAATTTTGCAATTTCATTTTTTATTTCATCCACTATCCATTTATTGTTTAAAAGTGTGCTGTTCAGTTTCCAGGTGCCTTTGGGATTCTTGGTGGGTCTTTTATTGTTGATTTCTAGCAATATAGCATTGTGATCTGATATCATGCAGGGAATTATGTCAATCTTCCTAAATATGTGGAGGCAGTCTTTGTGACCCAATATATGGTCTATTTTAGGGAATGTTCCATGGACTGCTGAGAAGAATGTGTAATCTGTGGATTTGGGATGGAATGTTCTGTAGATGTCCGTTAGGTCTAAGTGATCTATGGTTTTGTTGAGCTCTCTTACTTCCCTGTTGAGTTTCTGTTTGGATGATCTGTCTATTACTGATAATGGTGTATTGAAGTCCCCAGCTATGATGGTGTTTGTGGTTATTTCTGTTTTATTGTCAAGTAGGTTTTGTTTTATGAACTGTGGTGCCCCTGTGTTTGGTGCATACAGATTTATGATTGTAATATCCTCTTGATGGATCGTTCCCTTGATAAGTAGGAAGTGGCCTTCTTTTTTTTTTGATTATATTTGGTTTGAAGTCTATTTTATCCGATATTAATATAGCTACACCTGCTTGTTTCTTATTCCCGTTTGCTTGGAATACTGTTTTCCACCCTTTCACCCTGAGGAGATGTCTGTCTTTAATGGTGAGGTGGGTTTCTTGAAGGCAACAGATTGAGGGGTGTAATTTTTTGATCCATCCTGTTAGCTTGTGTCTCTTGATGGGTGAATTAAGGCCATTAATATTTAGGGTAATGACTGTGAGATTTGATTTGATCCCTGCCATATTGTGATGGTAAATGTGGGTTGGAGTTTTCATGGACATTGAAGTTTTTTGTGCCTACTCTGAGTTTGGTTGTTGTGATCTGCTTCTTGTAGGCAATTGTGTTTGATTATTTTTTTCTTCTCTGTGTAGAATTTCCTGAAATACTCTCTGTAGGTTTGGTTTTGTGTTCATATAATTGTAAAGCTGAGTTTTGTCATGGAAAGTTTTTTGTTCACCATCTATTATGAGGGATACTTTTGCTGGGTAGAGTAGTTTGGGTTGGAAGCCATAGGTTCTTAGACTTTGCAGTGTTTCATTCCAGGCTCTTCTAGCTTTCAGGGTTTCCATTGAGAAGTCTGAAGTAATTCTGATGGGGTTACCTCTGAAGGTGGTGTGCTGTTTTTCCCTAGCTGCTTTTAGGATTTTCTCTTTGGTGTCAATGTTTAGAGTCTTAATAATAATATGTCTTGGAGAGTTTCTCCTTTGGTCCAGTCTGTTTGGAGTTCTATTGGCTTCTTGTATCTTGATGGGCCTTTCTTTTAAGAGATTGGGGAAGTTTTCTTCAATTATTTTGTTAAATAAGTTCTCCATGCCTTTGGTCTGGATTTCTTCTCCTTCTGGTATTCCAATGATCCTGATATTGGGACGTTTAACTGTATCCCACAATTCCCTCATGTTCTGTTCACAGGAGCTTTTAAACTTACTGAAATTTTTGAACTCTCTAACTGTTTCTTCCATCTTGTCTTCCAGATCAGAGTTTCTATCCTCCACTTGGCTGACTCTATTCTTGAGAGCTTCTAGTGAGTTTTGGGCTTGTTCAATTAAGTTTGCATTTTCTATTATTTTTCTATGTATAATTTCCATCCCTCTGTCAAGCTCCCTTTTCACATCATTTTCTGATTTTCTTGATGATTCTTGGAGTTCATCCTTGCATTTCTTTATGTCTTCATTTAGCATGGTCAGCTGATTTTTAAGGTCTTCTTTTTTTTCACTTTCCCTCAAATCTCTTAACTCTCTTTGAAATCCTTCCATTTTCTTATCTAATCCTTCCAATTTCTTATCTATTAGTTCTAGTTTAGTGATGGCAGCATCCACACGATTGTCTGCCCTTTGTTGCTTTCCTGCAAGTTCTACCAATAGGTTGGTTAGAGTTGCATTGCTCATAGCTTCAATGTGGTGTTCTGGTCCTATTTGTTCTTCTATGTTTTGGTTAGAAGTATTCATTGTGGGAGTGGGTGATCTAATTGGATTTTCTTGCATTTGATTATTCATGTTATTTCTTTTGCGCTGTGTTCTGCCCATGACAGTGTATGGGCAGATAAGTGGGCGTATCAGCCTGGGCTCAAGAACAATGGGAATCTTATGCAGCCTGGGGGCATTGCCAAGAAGCCTGGGCTTTGGCTGTCACTTGCCAAAGCCGCCTATCTACTGCCTGGCAGGGGCGCCGAAGTTGCCTGAGTTCTCAAGCAGTGATGTGCCAAGGCTGCCTGCGTTCGAACTAGGAGTGGCACTGAGGCACCAAGCACTGATGCCGCCCGAACTCTGGCTGGGCACGCTAGGAACCGGCAGCAGTCTGCGCTCCCCCGCCACAGGACAATTGTGGACAGCCGCGCGGCAGACAGAGGGCAAGTGGAGGAGAGTGCGGAGCAGTCTAAGCTTCCGCACGCAGGGAATAATCTCACTTGCCAAAGCCGCCTATCTACTACCTGGCAGGGGCGCCAAGGTTGGTTGAGTTCTCAAGCGGTATTGTGCCACAGCTGCCTGCGTTCGAGCTAGGAGTGGCACTGAGGCACCAAGCACTGAAGCCGCCCAGACTTTGGCTGGGAACGCTGGGAACCGGAAGCAGTCTGCGCTCCCCCGCCACGGGACAATGGCGGCCCGCCGGTGCGGCAGGCAGGTAGGGGGTGGCACCTGAGCTGACGCAAGCGAGAGATACAGTCTGAGCTTGTGGGACTGGGCACACTCAGTAGGTGGGCGAGTGGACGAGGGTGCGGAGCAGTCTAAGCTTCCACGCGGAGGGAACGATCGGCACGCAGTGGCAGCCGTGCGGGCTCCGGAGCAGCAGCAGCGGCAGGGGTGGAGCTTTGAACACGGCAGTTATTTGGGGCGAGGGGTGCCTACCCGCCCGAAAGGGGACCAGCAATTCCCTGTTCCCCCACCTTTGTGCCCTCCCAGATTTCTCTCCCCTAAAAGCCACTATATACCCTTAATATCTTGCCTTTCTTTCCCCGGGATTTGCAGCGCAGCTAGGCGGTCGCCATCTTGGCCGGAAGTCCCCATTTTTGTCTTTCTAATGACATGGTGGAAGTTATGTGTGAGCTGATGTGGCTTATACAAGTTTTGTGTTATAAGTTCCTGCATGAGTTTATTTCAGGAGGAAACAGACTGCAAAGACACATGTGTGCTCTTTTGCTTATCTGCTCTTGAGTGGAGTTCAACATGTTCTCTTGTGTGACTGGCAGGGTATGTTGAGCTCAGTATGTACCCAAGGAGAACAGTCACTTGCTTCAAGCCAGCTTTAATAGCTGTTTATTTGCTTTTGGCATCATTTGTCTGGTTAGTGCTATTTTATTTTGAGCTGCTCACCTTTATATTGTGTTTGCCTCTCCAGACAGTTTAAAAACTGGTGGAAGAATATGGACTGTACACTATAATTTAGAAAGGCAATGTAAGGAGAGAAGTGCTAGATATGGGGTCAGCACACTCTTAAGCTCACAAAAAAAAAAAAAAATGCAATGAGAGAGGGAATGTGTGTTTTTAGTATTACTGGCACATTCAGGAATGTTGCACTTTGCAAAAATCATAAAACTATAAAAAATTAAGGCAGGACTTTGGGATTTGGCCACTTTACTGGATCAATGGCTCAACAGACAGGTAATCAGATTTCAGGGTCTTAAAAAATTAAATATTAACAAATAAAGTCAAAGAAATAGATCATCTATGTAGTTAGTTGGAAACATGAAACAGGCCAGCAACTGTTAAGGAAAAAGCATGCAACGATCCTTTCTAGATTACAGGAAAGAAGATTTTCATGTAGAACCATTGTGGCAGGAGTAGGGGCACTGCAGTGGGGCTGGAAGTGAGGGGAGAGATTCCGATTTTAACCAAGGAACTCACACAACTACTATAAGGAAGCACCGGGGGTAAATGGAATTCCAGCTAAACTGACCTAATGGGTTCTGCTGAAGAAACGATGATCAGATGATCAGTCAACAGCTAGGAGGTGGTGGAAGACAAAAAGCCCCATGGGATACAGAGGCCAATCCGCTATCTAGGAAAGTACCTGTTAAAAAGGCCTGGCTGGAGGAGCATGGTGGAATATGCTTTTAATCCCAGCACTTGGGAGGCAGCAGTAGGGGATCACTGTGAGCTTGAGGTCAGCCTGAGACTACAGAGTGAATCCCTAGTCACCATGGCCAAGAATGGTACACTATCTCAAAATCAATCAATCAATCAATCAATCAATATGTAAATAAATAACTAGCAAATTAAAAGACCTGGCTGGGTATTGGCTAACACTGGGGGAGGTTAAACTGGAGGAGAGTGTGCCAACCTCTAGTGCACTTAAGGCAGGCAGCAATCTTGGTTGACAGGCAGAGCTGAGGAGCAATTCAGCTGGAATATTTGTAAGCCAGAGCTCTGATGTAGAGCAGAGGAGGAACTACAATTTTGTGTTTTACTTCAGCTTCTCAATATCTAGTGCTAACTACATGGTGTGCTATGACCTAAATGGTTTCACTCTCCTTTAATTTATTTTTAAAATTTTTATATATTCAGATAATTATGGAAATATATTCACTGTTGAGAGTTTTTTTTAATTTTCACATTCTTTAGTGCAATTAATTTTATACAAAAAGAAATTGATAGTTTTTACATTCTTTTCAGGTTAAAGTTGGGCTTTGATATAAATATTTTAACCCTTGAGTGAAACTTAGCATAATAGCAGCAGAAATTATAAAAAGATTTGATACAATAAAATTCCGTGAAACACTGATTTGTATTACATTTTCTTAATTTTTTGCATATATATATATATATATATATATATATCAAAATCAGCAGGAATGTGCCAGCTGATGCCTTTGAATTGCAACTGATAGATCTTTCCCTCATACTTAGCCACACTGCTTGGGAAACTATGAGCTTAGCAGATTGTTCTCTTGACTTGCCCCATGGCAGCCTGGTTGTTTTGATCACCTGGCCACTCTATAAGTACTCTGTCTAAAGGACCCCTACAATTGAAGCTATAACATGGGCTCTGGGAGGCCTTGCTATAATTACAGCTCCACATAACCAAGGCAAGCTTTACAAGACCAAGTAAGGTTTAGGTGAACTTAGATGACACTATAGATATTCTTTTTCAAGTGGGGGAGGGGGAAGGCTTCCACAGTAACCAGGCAAGAAGCTGGTGACTGCCAGAATAGGAAGTTGTGTTGTGATTGGTGGGATTATAAACTGGCCTTTGCATACATGCCATACCAGAACTGCCAGCCCCTGTTTTTGGCTACATAAACAGATTAACTGTTCAAGTCATTTTTTTTGTGTCAACTTTTAGAGGCAGTTGGGTGGCACTACTATGCTACTCCCTGGGTCTGCAAAATTAGGCTCAATAGAAAGCTTCACCTGATCGGTCTTTTCTTACCTGATTGGTAATTTTATTGTAAGTAGAGCAGGCTGAGGTGATAACACAGAAAGTGACAAAAGAGCCACAGTAGAGTGGGAGTAAGCAGCAGTGCAGTGGTAGCAACGTCCTGGTGATGACTGCAGTTACAGACACAGCAGTAATGACAAGGGTGGCTTAAAAGTCCCAGAGAAAGGCCTGGGGACTGAAGCATGGTGGCCAAGGCCATGGAGATGATAGACAGGGAAAATTTAGAGAAGGCAAGAAAAGGCAGAGAAACAACTGTAGAGAGTGAAGGTATTGGGTAACACAAAGCAGGCCATGGTCATAGCAGGAGTTCCCTGGACCTGCCGAGCCTTTCAGCCTCAAGGCTCAACAGTGGAGCCCCAAAGGTTGTGGTATCAGCTCTTGCTGACTCCTGCTTTCATTAGCTGTACTTAAGGCAGTTGATTTCATCGGACACCATGTGCCAGTCTGTGATTTTGATTTCTAAGTCCTGGAGACAAATGTCTCTAGTTCTCAGGGGTTGGCACTATAATTACTTGGAAGATCAACTTCTTGGTTACTTTAAATTTCCTCATCTGCATCCAAGTAGACTAAAATGACCCCAGCCAGCTCGCTGGTAACATATGTTTAAGAGTGACTTTCTATTCTTTGCCTGCGTATTCTGATCTACCCATAGTACAGTGGTCCTTGGAAACCGCCATTCATTCCACTGCTGTCAAGAATCCAACTTATATATGTTCCACATTCGTGGAAAGTTGTGTTGCATTGGTCATCTGCACCTAACTTATTTGTTTAGCTCAGTGCCCTTCACATTCATCTACACTGTACCAAATGATAGGGTTTCTTTCTTTATTTCAGGAATAATAGTATTCTGAGCTTGGCATGGTGCCACATGCCTTTAATCTCAGCACTCAGGAGACTGAGGTAGAGGGTTTGCTGTGAATTTGAGGCCAACCTGAGACTACATAGTGAATTTCAGGTCAGCCTGGGCTACAGTGAGATCCTACCTGAAGAAAAACAAACAACAACAACAACAACAAAACAAAAACAACAACAAAATAATAGTATTCTGTTGGATGTA
The DNA here is from genome assembly GCA_036346955.1 of Dipus sagitta. Classification (NCBI taxonomy): domain Eukaryota; kingdom Metazoa; phylum Chordata; class Mammalia; order Rodentia; family Dipodidae; genus Dipus; species Dipus sagitta. The sequence continues at coordinate 36,811,353 of CM070786.1, forward strand.
TAAGTGTATTTTATTCTATAACTTGTCTATTATGATAACACTTCAATGGCTATGGTAGTGTAGTTGTCTTTTTAATGTACAGATTGTATTGTACAGGATTTGTGGATCACATGGTAGTTATATTTTTAATTTTTGGAAGAACTTATACATTTTATGCTTAATAATGACTATACTAATTTACATTTTTACCAGTGATAAGGGGGATTCCCAGCACTTGTTTTCATTTGTCTTTTTGATAGTAAAGCTGGGAAGTGGTACCTCACTGTGGCTTTAAATTTAATTTCTCTAAAGATGAAGGATGTTGAAAAATTTTAGAACAGATATTGGCCGTTTGTGTATTGTCTGAAAATTGTCTCTTCAGGTGTTTTGCCCATTTTTAAAAGTAAGCTATTTTTTTTTCTTACTTTTGAGTTGAATTGCTTATTTGTCAAATATACCATTTGGAAGTATTTTCCATCAATCCATAGTTGTCTCTTCATCACTTTTTGCACAGAAAAGTTTTAGGTTTTAGTCAGATCTAATTCCATTCATCTGTTTTTGTTTTGATTGTCTGTGCCCTTGGGTTATATACAACATACTTTGCCAAGACAAGGACTGTAGATCATTCCTACTATGCCTTTTTCTGGTACTTGCATGGTTTAAGGTCTTATATTTTAATCTTTAAACCATTTATATATGGTCTGAATTAAGGGTCCAATTTACTTTACCTGTAGACAGATACCCAGCCATTCCAACATCATTTATCACAGAGATTGTATCTTTAATGGATTTATTAATGTACTCTAACAATTTTTGGTGGAATCTTTAGAGTTTTCCACTAAAATCATGCCATTAATAAACAAAGTTAGGCTAACTTCTTCCTTTTCACTGGATGCTTTTTCCTGCTCTTCCTTGACTAATTGGTCTGGGTAGGGTTTCTCCTACCATACTAAGTGTGATGAGAGTGAGTATCCTTGCATGTCTTAAATGTGTTGATCTCTAGACTGTTCATCTCAAGATCATGTTCTGCTCTAGGCCTGGTAATTTTCACCTGTATTAAGAGAAAATGACATTAATACATAAAATGAAAAAAAATATATGGCCCTCTGGGAAAAAACTGGAGAAAGAACTATTGTGTTTGTCCTTGTCCTCCCTACAGCAGTATTACAGTTTATAGAAAAGATAGTACAAAAGCCATTGAATATGCACATGTAGATTCATCAGTGGGCGCATTGTTGGAGCTGAGAGATAAGTCCTCCTTCAGAGATGAGTGGAGGATATCTCTATTTGTAGAATAACCTATCCCATAGGGAGCAGGAGATGAAAGATAATTTAAACACTCTAATTTTAAGGAAGCTTTATTAAGCTTAGGACTGGGCACTGAGATATTCATTACTATTTCTACTAGACATAGGATTTAATTAGAGATAAGAATACACTTTGGGATGCATCTTCTATGCATTTTAAATAGTGGGCTTGGAATCTTCTCACAGTGGTTAATAGGGAAAAAGAGGAATGTTGGCACCTGTAATGATTTAAGCAAAGAGTTGACTTTTCAGTCTATGCTATTTGAAGAATGAATAATTGACTGGTATATTGTCCACTAGGAAGCAGGGATCTTGCTTTAGATCTAGCCTGTTCTTAGAGGAGTTTCCTTGGAGAGTCACTCCAGCTTGCTCTGCTTCAGTATCCCCTTCTGACCAAATGAGAAGGCTGCTATTCCACTGCTCTTTTTAGTTCTAAAGCTTCAAAATTCTAATTTAGAGGTCAAGTTTGCAGTATTTGGAATACTTGCTAATACAGTATCCACTTATTCTTTGCTGAACCTAGAAATGGTTTATTATTAATCATCTTCTTTTGGGCAAGTTAGGGCAAACCGGGCCTCTGTGTTTGAGAGTATTTGTTCTCATAAATAGGTAGTAATTTAGCTATACAGGCTGGCAGTGTTTAGCCTTCTACCCAGAGCCAGGTGGTTCTTCTGAGTTCGTAACTAAGTTTACTGAGACAAGTGACATGCATAATAGAGTAACCACATATTTGTTTATGAGACCATAGCGTCTGCCAGCTGGGTTTGGAATGAAAAGAGCAGTGCTGCACTTTTCCACCTCTGCAGAACAGAACGTGCTTTTGTGGCTGCTCAAGTTTTCCGTGTTCTGACATTCAACTGTGAAGCAGACAAAATTTTGTGCATAACCAGCAATATATCTCCATGTAAAGCAACAAAACCAAACAGAAAAGAATGACTGTCATTGTCAATGGTTCCTGACAGATACAGTATCAGGCATTTTGGAAGGAACTAAGAACATTTTCTTTCTCAAGTCTTCATTTTTTGAGATAATCATTAGAGTGAAAGAATTCTACACAGAAAGAACAAATTTGCCACACTAACCTTATTTCTACTTACCAGCTCATCTAAGTAACTTCTGTTGCCCCTCTCTCCAGCCCATTCCAGTCTCTTTCCTTGAGAATAATTATCTAAAAAGATCCACACTTTCTTCTGGGCAGGGTGAATGGAGAATTTAAGATTGGAGACAGACTGCTCAATTATGAACTGATTGTGATTACAATAACTCAACTAAGAAGCAATGAGAATCTAAATGAAGATGGCCCAGAGTAATGAGGATGGAGAGCTCTGTGTTATTAAGAAGAAGTTTTAAATTGAGTGACAAGCAGAAATCCAGCTCCACTTTTATCCTCTAGTTTGGATGATTAGAGGGTGGTAATAGCACCAACTATCAAATGAAGTAAGCAGGTATGGGGGAAAATGATGAACTCTGTTAGGAAAACATAGTCTGAGCTGCCTAAGGTCTTAGCAAGCTGCAATGTCTGATATAACAGCCATGCATTGCTTCACAATGGAGATACATCATAAAAAAGGCATCTTTAGGGAATGTCATTGTTGTGCAAACATCATAGACTTCCCTTACACAAACCTAGATGCAATAGATCAATCACAGGATCAGGCTGTCTTGAAGGTTACAGACCTAGTAAGCAGGAATTGTGAGGCTTCTGCCAGTATGATGTGGAACACAGATGAACTGTAAGACTTAAAACAACAACAACAACAACAACAAAAACAAAATAAAATAAAAAAACAACAAGGAGTACATTCTAAAATATTGATTAAAAGTATAGCAAGCACTATAACACAGTCATTTATTATTTATATCATTTTTATAATAATTGCCTGTGTTATGATTCCATATGACTGATTCAATTATACCAACTTAAAAAACACATGACCATGACTAGCTTAACGTCATGGAAAGTTTGCAACTCCATTATGGAAACACTGATGTGTATATGGCTGTCAATTACTAAAATGTTATTATGAATAATGTGACTATGGTGAAATATGTAGGTCTGTTGCCCTAGCAGTGATTTGAAACACTGTAAGCTTAATATCATTCCTATTTTCAAGCCAGGCAATTGAGCCATTGAGGTTAATGCACTTAACAAAGTAAACTTACAATACCAGCTTGCGCATTTGAGAGTTGTATGCATCTTGTTCTTGCTCTGAATAGCTGGCTAAATATTTAAGACAGGGCAAGAGGATCTAGTGCACATTCAAAGCCTTTCCTCTGGAAAATCTACATCAGCATATCTCTCTTTGATCAACGGAAACCACATTTAAGATTCTAGAAGATGTTTCAACTTTGATGTATCACAACCTTTTACTGGCCTCTCACTTTTCTCTTTCAAAATGTGTACTCAGAGCTCTAGAATCAACACATGAGCAATAATCAGGGGCTTTGGATGGGATCTGGGAGGGATGGAGACTTCAGCAGCTGTGGGGTGTGCAGAGTCTACTTCCTGTCAAATAAACAATTTCTGTTTGATGCTACGGCTCCTGTGGTTCCCATTCAGGTCGGGGGCAGCCAGTGTGCAAGCAGAGAGACTGAACTCCGTTCTACTCCCGCACTGCTGGAGGCCACATGGCTTGATTTCCTCCTGCTCCTTCCCAGTCCTTCATGTCCACACTCCTCCCTCAGCCTGATTCATCTTCCTTCCTACACCAAGTGTGCCTCAGCCCCAACAATGGCTGTGTGCTGTCCCTGCTGCAAGCTCTCTCCTGTTCACCATCTGCCCTGGCTGATGCAAGAGAAAATGAGGGATTCTGCACTTAGTAACACTCAGCCTTAACTCAGAAGCCAACAGGCCATTTGTAAACAGAGAGGGTCCTGCAAACATGCAATAGTTCTTCATTGAGATGCAGTGTGCACCCTCTCTCAGCAAGATGTTCATTTGCTTATTGGGATTGCCCATGTGTAAGAGAAAATTCAGACGGTATCACTATTCTTGAAGAGAACATTATAGTGATTTTTGAGAAATTTTTATTCAGGTGTTTGTGTGTGCAGCATGTGTGCATGTGTTTATGCATGTCCATCTGTATGTGGGCACACTGTGTGTATGCAGATGGAGGTCAGAGCTCAGTATCACGTGTTTATTACTCTTAACCTTACTCTTTGATACAAGGTCTCTCTGGAGCTTACTGATTTGGCTAAAGTAGCTAACCACCAAGCCCTAGGGATCCTCCTGTGTCTACCTCCTCACGTTCCACTGCACCTGGATTTTATGTGTGTTCTGGGAATCCCAGCTCAGGTCCTTATGCTTACATGGCTAGTGTTTTGCTCACTGAGCAATCTCCGCAAGCCTCAAGGTTTTTATTTATTTCATTTTTAGTGACATGTATTTCTATAGAGTTTAGACTGGCCCCAGTCTCCTAGGAGCTGGGATTCCAGGTGTGAGATAGTGAAATTACAGCTATAAGAGAGTGTTTTCTCCAACATTTCTCTGATTTTCTTTGCTTTAAATTCCACTTGTGCCATTGGCATCGCCTCAGCAACTGTTCCTCTCCAGCCATTTCATTCCAGTGTATTCACTGCAGTGCTTTGAGGCTGCATGAAAATTTTATAGGGGAATTTGTTGAAGTATCACAAAAACAAATGAGAGGCAATATATTTTATAATATCAAGTATTACTTGGTATCTTTAGATGCCTTGAATGTGATGGTCTTGTGGGGTTTTAAGGAATATACAGCAAATGTAACACAACTTGAAATTGTTGGTGTCCACACTGACATTTCTTTTCTTTTTTTCATACGGGCATGTCCTGTCAGCACCTTACAGCAGGCTATAATAACTACAAGACATAGAAGGCTCACTGATGCATGAAATAAGTTAAAAATGTCCATTTTAAGTTGAATTAGTTTTAAGCACCAGAGTACCTGGAAAGCATGTTACTGGTTCGGTTGAATAGAAGGCACACTTTACATCAGGGAGAGGACAGGGACAGGTTTAGCAGGTAGAGAGTAGCAAGGTAAAGTGGCCAAATGTACTTCAGTGGCCCACCATGGTTTCTTTCTTCTTAGAGAATTTCAGCCCTTTACTTGTATCACTGATGGGATTTGATAATGTTAGTCTTTTTCCATAGTCAGAATCAAGATGTCATTCTCTTGTAGCTTTGTCCTATTTTCAGAGGCTGAGCTGGGCTTTGGCACACAGTGTCCAGCAATGCTGTGAGTGGAAATGACCTGGCAGGAGTGGGGGAATAGATGGTTGACTGCGAAAAATTTATTTGCATTTCCTTTGCAGTCCACATGGACCATTTCCTTTCCACTTACCAACTCTGTTCTGTACCATCTTACTCCTATTACTCATCATCTTGAACATTATGTGCCCATCACAGGGAAGAAAAAAATTGTTCTTTCTACTCTCTAAAGGTTTAATAATTGGGTCTATGAAACAAACTGACATTAACAGGGGAGAAGGCATATACATTTTCACATTTCATAACTACAAGGGTAACATGTGAAAGCAAAGTGGGCAGCTCCAAGCCCAGTGAGGCCCACAGCTTACTTAGACCCTATTCATGAGATACAGGGAATGGGATATAGGAAATTAAAGGGAATTCAAATAATACTGGTAAATATGAGTGGGCCAGGAGGCCCTCACAGTAGGTAATATTGTCTGGGTTGGTGTCAACCTCTAGGTTCCTCTTCTCTGTTATCATTCTGGTTGACAAGATTCTCAGGAAAGACTCCTTAAAAGCTGAGTTATAGGAAAAGGGTCTTGGGCTTCTGAAGGGTAGTGGGGACAAAAGTGATAGGAAGGTGAAGGGAGGAATTCATAGCAGATGGAGTGTCTTGTCTTATAGATAAAAAATTTATCTGGTAAAAGCCAGTCACTGTAATGCTAGCAGCTGTAATTCCAGCATGCCTTGGGCAAGGTGAGAGGCAGAGCCATGAGAATATTCAGGTAAGCTCATGGGACAACTAGCTTGGTAAACAGAGCAATGAATGAGAGATCCTGGGTCAAAGCAGGTAGAAGGTGAAGAGTGTAAGTTGTCCTCTGACCTCCAGACACAAGCGCTGCAGCCTGTGCAGGTACACACACTACACAGCACACCCAGCACAAGTGCCTCAGGTAACAACATGTCACTTTCCTTTATCACTTTATTCATGTAGATTTTCTTGATAAAGGCTTTTACAAAGGGACATCTTTTGTCAGCAATCATTCAGCATAACCAACTTAAAATATGCCAAATAAATCTGTTTTATTACCTTCTAGTGTTCTCTACTTTTTTTTTTTTTTTTTTTGGTTTTTTGAGGTAGGGTCTCACTCTAACCCAGGTGGACCTGGAATTCACTATGTAGTCTCAGGGTGGCCTTGAACTCATGGCGATCCTTCTACCTCTGCCTCCCAAGTGCTGGGATTAAAGGTGTGTGCCACCATACCTGGCTCTGTCTACGTATTTTGAGGGGAATTTGTGAGTCCAGCATGTCCTGTGATGTTCACACATTACAGAAAAGCAGTCGTGATTGAAACTACTGTAAACTAGTCGATGGCAGGTGTGCTGGCTGTTTAAATGGGTCTGTGTGTTTTCTTGCCTTTGCGCTCTCTCCCTTCTCTTACCTTTTCAGCTCAAATAGAGAACTAAGGAGAGACAATAAATTGTGATAAGTGGAGAAGGATGACAGGAAACTTTATTCTAATGGGGTAGTTTCACAATCGCCACTCAACAGCATCACCTGGAGGGTTTTCTTCATCACACTGCTGCAGTCCTTTCTTACCATGAGGCCCTCCCACCACGGGGATTTCTGACTCTTACTCTATAGTAATCTCCTAACTTGAATTTCTATCACATTTCCAGGTAAAATGGTATTGCTGGTCCATAGACAATATTTTGAGAACCACTGCTCTAAGTCAAATAGGCATTAAATGAACTGAACTTTACTTGATCACATTTTTTTATCATGTAATTTACCTATTCACTAGCTTGAAATAATAGCACCCTTTTGTATATATCATCATAAAATCAAAACCCACATATTCCCAGTCATTACCACCTTATCTGTTCACAGGTTCTCTCTCCAGCCCTCAGTGAGAATTCCCACATTTTGCTGGTAGGTTGGTGCATTAGTCAGGGTTCTCTAGAGGAGCAGAACTGATAGAATGAATTATATCAAAAAGGAAATTTACTGGATTAGCATACAGTAGTCCAATAGCAGTTGCAGGCCTGAGAATCAAGGGACTCAGTAGCTGCTCCATCCACGTGGCCAGATGCCTCAGCAGTCCCAATCTGGCATTGAAGGCCTGGAGGCTTCCTGAGGAACCACTAGTCTTCAATCTATGTTGGTCTTCAGTCTGTGCTGGTCTTCAATCCACGCTGGAAGGCAGCAAACAGCTTCTGCAGACAAGTGCAAGGAAGGAAGTGGCTCTTTTCACCCAGAGCTTCCTTATATGAAGTCCCCCTCAGAGAAGGGCTGCCTGCTCTGGGGAAGGGCTCACTCTGGGGGAAGGACTTGCTCCTTCAGTTAATCCTTCCTGGAAGCAACCTCAGGGGCCTACCTGAAAGGGATTTCTGTGGATTACTAAACAGATTAAGTTAATAACTTAACCATCACAGTTGGGTTACCATCATGCCTCTCAGTTCTGTGTCTGCCCAATTATTCCTTTAAGGAGGGCTGTTCTTGCCTTTCCAAGAATTTTCCTTGTAGTCAAAACCTAATGTTTGTATCTTTTATGAAAACGAGTAAATGTGTTGCCTGGCTATTCCTCATTTTTCTCTTAACAATAACATATGGATTGGAATAGGTCACTGAACAGGACAGGTATCCTGGCTGGATCTATACTACTTTTGTCAAGAGAAAAAAATTGAATTCTTCAGCTTTCCTTTAATTTCATTTCTCCTGCTCTTGTACTGTTCTTTGAGACAAGATTTTACTGTGCCTCCCAGACTGTGAACTTTAGTCTCCTGTGACTCTCCCTTTGTATTTTCCTCCTAGCAGCTGGAAGCACAGCCTCCCTCCAGGCCCGTGGCCCCATGCGAACTCAGGCGAATCTACTCAAATGTTGAATTCCTATATTATTTATTATTATTTTTTGAGGTAAAGTTTCCCTTTAGCCCAGGATGACCTGGAATTAATTATGTAGTCTCAGGGTGGCCTTGAACTCACAGCGATCCTCCTACCTCTGCCTCCTGAGTGCTGGAATTAAAGGCATACACCACCACACCCAGAAAATTTCAGAGCATATAATAAGATGTTACATAACTAAGATAACCATCATTTGCTGAGGGTTTCAGTAAATAGCAGGAGTAGTACAATGAGGTCCCATGCCTTTTTCCTTAAATATCAGAGCTTCACAAGGGCAGGTATTACCATTTGTCACTAAAACAAAATGAACCTTAGAAATTTAAACAGCTTGTTGATGATCCCTTAGTTAGTAAATGTCAGTGCTCAAATCTGATAAGAGGAAAAATATTTACACAACCTGGAAAGAAACCAGAGCACAGGGCTCATGTTTAGGCTCATATCAGTCTCATTGTAAAGATAGTCACGTTCTCAACTCTGCCACGTGGCAATCACCAGGACCCTTTACAAACATCATTGAAAAGGGAGAATAGCATGACTGAAAGGAAGTTAGCTACAGCCAACATTCAGCAATTTGAAGGCTAATGATAGCAAAGAAATGGATAGTAATTACACTTGTTATGTACTGATTATTCTAGCCTATTGCTTTACATGATTTTTCTTATTGATCCTACTTCAGAGGTATGACATGTTACCATTACTGTCTCTATATCACACATATACAAAGTGGGACTGAGATTTTAAAAGTTACTCAGGGTTCTATGCCAGACTACTCCAATATCCAAATGAGTCGCAATTTCAGGTCATAAATTGGGCTGTATCATACAATGTGTTAGAATGAGTAATTTTCAAATTACAGAAATTTATTTCATGTAGCTCTGTAGGCTGGAGGTCCAAGACCAAAGCACCAGAAGATTTGGTAACTCATGAAGGCTGTGTCTGCTTCTAAATTGTATCTCAGTGCCTTGTCCTCAGATGGTGGGAGAAACTAAAGGACAGAAAGGACTCCATGTCTCCAAATCCTATCACAAGGTCCAAATCTAACTACTGGCTAACTACCTCTCAAAGGCCAGACCACTTCATCTCATGCTCTTGGGGTTTAAATTACAATGTAAGATGTTTTGAGAGACACATTCATTCCAAACCTAGCACCCTCCATACACAATACAGCAGCACAGACCTGCCAGTGAGCAGCTCAGGTCTAGCCCTGGCTCTTGTTTCTGCACTGCCTGAGAGCTCTGATGGCTCTTTTGTATATGCACCCTTCATTATCCATCCAAGTTTCACAAACTTCTTTCTTATTTTCCTCATGTGTAAAATAAGACAGTTTAATGCCAAGTAAATTGCAGCCTTCCAGTCCTCTATTCTCTCATTGTGTGAATTAGAGGCAGTTTCATACATTTTCCTAACAAGTGTGAATTCCTACTTCTATTTGAGAAGATGATTAAAGAAAGTCTCTCCATTGTTTTATAATAAAATTTACTCATACAAATATGGAAGTTTTTAGGGAAACAGAACTTGCTTACAAATAAGCTAATCATACAATATATAAATGGTCTATCTCATGTTAAACTCTATTCTCATTATCTCAGAAGTAACTATTGACTTTATACACACACACACACACACACACACACATACACACACACACACACACACACACACACACACACACACACACACATATATATATATATATATATTCTCTAAAATGTACATTGTATAACAATATCTACTCACAAACTCTCTCTTAGACAGATGCTTAGAATTCTTTATATCTGGAGAGTAATACAGAAACATTCTAATTGTACTGTGTGTGTACCTAAGTAATTTCTGGGTGCATATACCCACATTGAAAGATTGAAAGGAAACAATAATAAAACTCCAGTATCAACCTACTATCAATTGTGGGCTACAAGAGGGCCTACACATATTAAATTCTCTATAAAAAAAAAAAAGTAAGGGTTATCTCATTTGTCCTGGTGCTAACTTACTCTCCGTTGGAGAATCTGCTTCTCTTTTTCAGATAGATGTAGACCCTAAGGAGAGAGCCACCCCATCATACCTCAAAAGGGCTCCGGCTGAAACTAAGAAAACTTCGAGAAACAAGCAAGGGGGCTGTTTTTCCTGATGAACCAGGACACCAGCACAAAGGGGAAGGAGATCAGCATAGAGAAAAATCAACTCCTACCAAATCAGAGAGCCAGAGCCTCAGAGGCCCTCAACACCTCATCACTGAAGCAGACCAAAAATGAACCCAACATGGCTCAGGGAAATTTTGCGGAAGAGGGGGCGGAAAGAATGTCAGAGTCACATGTTGGGTCATGATATGCAGAGACATTTAGCTTACCCATAACTGTGGGCTAACTCCACAATGCATGACCCACATACCCCAACAAGGAGGGGACAAGGGGAGGGGGTAGGTCACGGATGAGCCTAATAATGGTACCAAACTGACTGTATTTGCTGAATACAGAACTGACTAATAAAAAAAAAATTGTAAAAAAAATAAAATAAAATAAAATAAAATAAAACTTAATAAACTTTAGTCACTGGCAATATGTCAAAATTTTCAACAGTTTGCTTCAGTGCTTCCTTGCAGTCTTTGAGTGAGTACCCCTGCCATCTTCTGGGAGTTGTGCTGTGGAGGGAGCACGACATCAGTTAGGGAACCCCATTCCATCAGGTGGGGCTGGTGATGTAGCAGTCCTGGTACCCAGGGTACTAATCCTGAGCCCTGAACCATCTGGATGTTACCCCAGTGCTGACACTGACTAACAATGATTTCACTGGTTTCAACTCCTTCTGCCTCATTTCACTCATCTGTAAGGTTGTTATGAGTTAAAATTTCAAACAGTACCTACAGCCCAGTAAGAAAGAGTTCAGAATGTGTTTAACAAAGTACACAGCATAGACTCCTTCTGTGATCTTTTCTGACAGATTGTTTTGTTCACAGTTATTCATGAATACTTAGTGTGAAACTCGACAAACATTAGTTGTTTAATTAATAGTTCTTTTTTAATGGATGATGCTTGAATATTTCCAAAGTTAGGAATCAGACTCTCATGAATAAACTCATTTCATGGTGTGATAGCTCTAGATAATGCAAAATAATTCTTTTAGAAGTCAAAAGCTACCCCTTTCTGCTTATTATTCCTAATCCCAAATTCTACAGCCAGTATGACAACCCATTTGGTTTGTGGCATCTTTGAAGTTCCTTTCATGTTGTTCATTTCTTGGAGATAAAGATGCCTCCAAAATTACCCATTAGTCTAGGATTGGCTTATCATCTAGACTGCTAGATTTTTCTTTTAGAATTTCCCTTCCTCTGGCTGCACTCCACTCATAAATCATGAGGGCTATTAGATAATCATCAATATGGCATCTTACCTTCCTGGTGATATCTCAAACCTTACCCAATAGAGTTTTACTTAGCTACAGCCAGTTTCTTAAAGACTCATTTTATAGTAATATGGCTAATCAATTCTAATTAAGTTATTTATGCTTCAGAGGAATTTCATTTGTGATCTACTAGTAAACTGAATAAACAATTACAAAATTACTTTATTTGAGGCTTTTGTTATATTTGGGTTTTGATTTCCTTATCCTTTAAACTGCCAAGTAAGAAATATGAGTAAAAAGTGGTGGAATTTGGTGTCAGGAAGTCCTAACTTTTTACCTCTCAGCTGTACTATATATACTGGCTGATGTGTTATCCAAGCTTCATAAAGCATTTAGAATTTCATGTGATACTTTTGTGAGATCAAATGACCCAGAACTTGTACAAAACAATGATCTCTCACTTTCTTCCAGCATGTGTTTCTAGGGTATCTTGAGCCTTTGATCACAACAGACTTTATATCAGGATCCAGTTATTTTTCTCATAGGTTATGTTTACTCCCCTCCCCCGACCTTTCCTCTGTGTTGTCACCTGAATTGTATGTCTTAGATACAGATTTGTTATATCACTAATCTTTCTTAGGGACCTTTGGTGACATCTATTTCTTAAAAGGGAAGACTTTTAGGTTAATCAGACTCTTGGAGTCATATCTGATCATTTGTCCCCTTCTACAGTGTCCTGTAAGTTGCATCTGACAGTAGGAAACTGGCATCTGGCAGACACTTTCATCTTTGAGTCTTTGCAAATTCATTTCCTCTACTCTGGAATGGCGTCTGCTCTGTGCTATATAATAATCCCTTATATTAGTCTCCATGTCCTCTTCAAATGACAACTCCTCCTCAAAAACAAGTGCCTCTTGATATCCCAGATAAAATTCATTACTTTTTTTAGTTTTAACTTAACACATATTTCTTACTCTTTGGACATCCGTCATAACATTTTAGCTAATCACTTAAGTCAAATGATAGTTGTATTTAGAGAAAGTCCATGTGATTTCATTTAGTACTTTATGAGTATGCATTAATTTACTTGGATGTTATCTTCACAAATATTCTATAGTGAGAACTCTCAGTTTCACATATGTATACAATTAGAAAGAAAAGAATCTGTTGGACATGGTAGAAACTCAGTAATTTAGATAATATTTCTTTAGATACTGTGTGAGGCCCTGTCAGATGGATGCTATCTCTGTATTTCATTGACTTTTGGATACTTTTTTGTTCCAGCTACATATATGTATGCAACAAAACTTCCTAAAGCTTAGTGAACTAAAGAAATATTTATTCTTTTGTTTTTTTGATAAGGTCTTGCTGCATGGCCCAGGCTGCCTCCGCCTCAAATGTGCTGAGATCATAGGTGTGCCACTCTGATCTTCATAACTATTTACTCTGCTGGTCTGGGCAAAATTAGAAAACACAGTTGCAAAGATCCAAAGATTAAAGTGTCCATTAAGTGCCAGTCTTTCCTATCTGATATGACTTATAGGACACCGTATGAGACAAATGGCCATATATGACTCCAAGTGTCCGATTAACCTCAAAGTTGTCAGATTGTAGGCTGGCTTGTTCATGCACCTGTGATTAGACAACAGGTAGACTAGGTGACGATGACACAGCAGGATGCAGGTTAGAATGTGCTGGCTACATTCCACCTGGCATCATCTCTTTATAGCAGGCTAGCTGGGACCAAAAGCCTTTTGAGCCTAGATTTAACATCAAATCTGTCCAGTGGTATTGACCCAAACAAGCCTGAGGCATGCAAGGATATTCAAATGGTGGGGAAAGAAGCTACAAGTTACATGGTGAAGTGTGTGTGTTCCAGGGAAGAGGGAACTGAAGATCTCCTTTCAACCATCTCCCATCCACATCCCCACACACTGTAACATCTCTGAAATTGATCTTAGAATTAATGCTTCTTAGAGTGGCTTTAGCTTATGTTTCATGGGCAACTATAAATATTTTTTAAATGGTAATGAATTCTCATCAAATTCACCCCAAAACAATTTGTGTTTGTGTCTGCCAGTCACCTGGAGTAGGGCAAGCCTAACTTCCTCTGGAGTTTCTCCAGGTCATGCTGGGAGCACAGATGGAGCTGCTCGCTGGCGGCCTCCGGCTTCGCTTCTGTCAGTGGGATCAGGCCTCTGTCCATCCCGTGCCAGCGTAGAAGCAGGTAACCCTTCCTGCACCCTGTCCTCTGGGTCAGCTCTACTCTTTTCTGCACTTTGAGGCCACTGGCCCCAGAGCCCTTCAGTACCTCCCCTTACATAGGCTTTCTTTTCAACAACTTCCTTTTCTGTAGTGGTCCACAAAATACCAGTGTGTCTTACAACAAAGGCATTTTAGATAATATATAACAAAACTCTATTTCAGAAGGGCATAGTAGACAGAGCTATTTAGCTGTAGAAGAATGTAAGCCTAGTCAGTAGTAACCACTGCCATTATTACATTTATGAAATATATTTTTATATTTATGAAATATATATGAAAAATGCACTATAGCTTGGAAATATTCTTATATTGTGCTATCTATCACAAGTTGAATAATTTTTTTGACAATAGATGGTGGTTACATTGTAAATAATTTAAATGTAATACATGTATAAAGGATCAAAATTAAATAAATAATGTTTTACCTTCCAGGAAATATACATTACTAGTGACCTAACTTAATGAGGTTAATAACATAAGTGGTTCAAGATTTGCAGTGAAGCCATTAAGAAAGACTGCACAGATTTTCTTACCTCTAGCATTGCAACAATTACCCCATCTAATTAGCTGTCTCTTTACTCAGGGGTGGTGAGGCCCTAATATGTCATCACTTTATCTTTTGTCTGTATTTATATCTATATACCAAATTATTCACTATTGACAACAGGGGTCACATAACTATTTGACACTGATTTTTAATTGAAAAAATCATGCTTAATGCACAACCAAGAAATATAAATGAAATAATAAATTTACATCATAGTAACAAAATATTTTATATTTCTGTGAAATTCTATGATGTCAAAATTATAATACTTAGTTTTTTTTTTTTATTTTGTAAAGAATTACCCTGTTGCCCTAAGCTGTTAATTTTTTTCTTCTAGCTTTATAGTTTAGGAATACTAACTATTTTTTTTAATTTCATATAAGTTGAGATAAGCTCTGAAATATTTGGCAATAAAGAATCACAAGTCTTCCTCAAGCTGTAAAGCAGTAGTGGGATATTAAATATTTAAAGATCCCACAAAAGTTTCTCTCTGAGCTGCCAGCTCTTTCTAAAGAAATGTATTAAGAGAATTCCCTCTGGTCTCCAGAAGTTTCCTACATTTCATGAACAAAGGCAATACATTTTCCTCTATTCTGTAAATAAATCTGAATTATTGTTTTCTTATAGAAAATTCCAAAGGGTAGACATAAGATATTTTTTTAAATCAAGGAATGAGGTGGTTCTCAAATAGATGTTCTTTATGTACAAATAACCAGGCAGTCATTGGAAAGCACCATATGTTTCCCGGTCTGGCACCTCGGTGCGTTGGTTTTGGTTTCCATTTCCCTCCAGTTGGAGCTGAGCACTGTCAGGCTGTGATACTAATACAGAAGACAAATAGTTCAGCATCACTTCAAGTTCTCAAGTAGATTTTCAGCAGACTGGGGAATTGACATATGGTATATCCATATTTCATTTTGGGTAAATAAAACTGTGATCTACTAATGGATAAACATTCTCCAGCTATTTTTTGACACCAAGATTCTCTCAAAAATGTCATTTCTTACCAATTTTGCCCTATTTTTCTGCTAGTCTTTTATTTGATAGTTCATCTTTCATGGTTTTGGCATTGTGTGATGCTAAGTTAAAGATATATTTCTTTTAGCTTCAAAGTGTGACTGAAATATTAAGCAACATTTTTTGGTAAGCATTTATCAGCAATAATGGTAAATACTGCCGTTTCAAAGTTAAGTTGGAGACATAGCTCAGTGGTAAAGTGCTTGCCCAGCATATGAAAAGCCACAGGTTGGATCCCCACTTAATTTTCAGGAAAATGTTTCCCTTAAAGGTCCATCATCGAGTCAAAGTTCATTTATTTCTAATATTAAACCCTCAAAAGTTTAATATCTGTTTAACCTCTAACTGGTGGTATAGTAATATTAATGATGAGTAGTGACTAATATTTTACTTAGTAATATTCATGATGTTTTATCTGCCTCAAAATCATACAAAAGAAATGCATAATATACTTTACTTTCAAGAACTAAATGAAAATAATGCTGAATATGCAAAAAAATTCCAATAAAGTAAGTTTGTTATATTGATTTGAAATTTCTAGACTGAAGCATAGCATAGGGCTATTCTGAAATATCCTACCTTCAATTTAATTTTTAACTTTTCAGCAGTGGAGTGAAATGAAGACTTCAGTTTCTTGTGGCCAATCTAAAGTCATGTTGACATGATTCTACATGTAATGCCCTTACCAAGACCTCAATGTTGAAGAGGAAGAAGGGATAGTAAATTATGTAAGAAATGTGTATTTCAATAGAGCAATAGGCAGACAAGCCAGAGGCTGTTCAGGGAAGACCTTACTTAGTCATGAATATGGCAGACACACCTGAGCCGGCCAAAGATCAGGCATTCTTTAGCAATTCAGTGTACCCACTGACTTCTCAAAGTGACCAGTCATGCCTCCTCTTCCTCTAGCACTAGTTCTATTCTACTGGGCATAGCTTGTAATTCCCCCTCTTGTTCTGGAGAGCTCATATCCCCTGAGGAAGCCCACATGGGGAGGTCACCTCAAAGCCAGCAGGGCAATCCTCCATGTCAATCGCCATTTCACACCAAGTTGGCTTAGTTATGAAGGGCTGTTATGCTGAAAGGGGCCCAGTCTCCTTTTGTTGGCTCTCACTTTACAGAGGCTTCCTTATTTTATTTTACTCCATCCACTTTATAATATAGGCAACTCATCTCTCCTGACACAGCCTGACACAAAAAGATTCCAGATGAGGATGCTTTTTTGTTGAATTTTATCATAATATTTTATGCTTTCAAGTTTTCTGATGGAATTATTAATCTAATTCTATAGACTGAAATCCCACATACCTTGCAGAGGAGATGGCTTAGATTGCTACTGCCAAGATACCAACAAACCCCTCACATTACATGCCATGCAGATTGCTCTCCTGGCTTATTTTATTGGCCTGTAGGTTATACATGAATTGGTGAAGACTTCTTTTTACAAAAGTCTCTCCACAATTCTCATCTGAAAGAAAATTTCCCTAGATAGGAGTGTATGTGTAAGGGTACACTCTATGGGTAACAGCCTCAGCTCACTAAGCCGTGCGTGTGAGGAGTGACCATCTGCTTTTGCTGGTTCCATGGTCCCCGTGGTGGTCTGCTGGTTGGATTTCTGAACTCATTAGTTCTACTAACTGCGGCTACTGGCTGCTTTTCCTTTTAAATAAAGATTTTGCTAAAGTGCACTTGCCCCTGAAGCTCCTAAGTATAGGAATTCACATTTAAGAATTTTAAAGCAGATAAGAACACCCACTGAGGTACAACTTAAAAAATTATAAAAACAAAACTAAAATAAAGATATTATAGCAGGGGGGAAATACTTTTTTGCAATAAAATCAACATGAAGTCAGAGCTCAAATATCATTGAAATCCATTAAGTCATCATAAAATACCACAGGCATTATTGGTATAAAGCACAAAATTGAGACAGCTAATGGCAAGCACCAAGGCTAATGCAGTTATTCCAGAATCAATTTTAATTATATGAGCATTTTTATATATCGAGTCTAATAGCTACTCAATCTTTAAAAAAACTTAAACATACTGTAAAATCTAAAATAACTTATTATAATTTTTAGCAAAATAACTTTAGTAATATTTTTGTTGCTTTTTTCAAAAATGTAGACATTATGTAAAAGTAATTGCTTGCAAATTCACAGGAACTATGAAGTATTAGTTATTTTTTAAAAATAAAAACAAAATTATCTTACAGATATTAAGGAGAAAAAGAAATTGGTAGTTCAAAAGTGAATAAATCAATTTCTTGGTTGATTGGATAAAATGCCCATCCCCCAGGCTTGGGAGAGAAGCCTAGTTGAAGAACCCGGACTTGTGGGCAGCTAGAGGTCATTTCTGCGTACAAAGGACAATGCATTATTTACAAAATGGCAGTCTTTCTACACACTGGTGATCAGTTTCTTGAAAATTAATGGCACTACTCAGAAATAGCACCTGTCAGTCCCTGAGGATTCTGATGATGTACAGTGTGCCACACCACATTCATCACAGGTTGGATTAATACATATCAGTGAGGCAAAAATGCTAATGGCTGATGTTTACCTTTGTGCTAACATGTACCAGTGAAAAGACCATTTTTACTTCAGAGGGCAAGGTGAAGATAACTTACTAAAAGCTTGAAAGGCCTTAGTTGTAAGCAGTCTTAGTCCTCAAACTCCATTTCTCTTAATATCATGCAGTGAATTGATTTTTTACTCTTTCTCGAGTCCTCTAAAATACTTCTCAATTCTCAAATTAAAATTAAAGAATTGGAATCAAGGATTAGAAATGACTTTTTTTCTTATAAAATGGAAAACTTACATACCCAGTAAGCATCTCCTAGACTAGACACTAGGATGGAAGGGGAGGGAGGGGAGGGCATCAAAGGGGTGGGAAACACAAATCTAGACCCAAACGGCAATGGTACCATAATCTTCTACTTACTAAAAGACAGACCAAATGGCTGATCCTTCACCAGGCCCTTACAGGGAACACCTGAACCACAAGACACTGGAGAGGGTAAGATTAAGACTAACCTTAATCTCCTACATCTTCCCTCCCTCACTTCCCCTCTCCCTGTCTCTCTCTCTCTCTTATCTCTAACTCTTGTATATTAGTTATCTTTTTCCTCATTTTCTTAGTGGGCACTGACCTGTAACTCCCAGATCCAGCATGGGGCTATCATCCACAATGAGCTTTTGATCAGAGAGACCTACAAGGTTTCCTAAAAGACAGACAGATTTCTGTCAGAGTACTTGATGACCCACCAAAGGCTAATGGTAAGACCCTACTGCTGAACATACCTTATGTGATTAACATGCAAATTAGAATGGCATGGCTGGAAGTTGGAAGAGAGTCAGTCCCCAGACAGTCAGCGCGCCTAGTGCCAGAAGGTGCTACATGGGCGACTGGGGGAAATTGACCAATATCTGTCGAAGCAACGCATGGTCTAAACTACTTAGCAGCAAATAACTTGTTATGATGCCCACACAAGTGCAGTGGTGGCACACAGCCATGGTGGGGAACCAACTGCTCTCAATTTGGTTAACTGATCCCCTCACTGGTATGGGACCCATAGCTGGAGCTGGGAAACAAGTCAGAACCAGATCCAAACGTAAACCCACTCTCCAATATCAAGCTACCATCAGTTGTGCTACAAGAGGGCCTACACCTATTAAATTCTCTATAAAAGAAAAAAAGTAAGGGTTATCTCATTTGTCCTGGTGCTAACTTACTCTCCGTTGGAGAATCTGCTTCTCTTTTTCAGATAGATGTAGATCCTAAGGAGAGAGCCACCCCATCATACCTCAAAAGGGCCCCGGCTGAAACTAAGAAAAATTGGAGAAACAAGCAAGGATGCTGTTTTCCTGATGAATTGGATACCAGCACAAGGGGGAAGGAGATCAGCACAGAGAAAAATCAACTCCTACCAAATCAGAGAGCCAGAGCCTCAGAGGCCCCCAACACCTCATCACTGAAGCAGACCAAAAATGAACCCAACATGGCTCAGGGAAATTTTGCGGAAGAGGGGGCATTAAGAATGTCAGAGTCACATGTTGGGTCATGATATGCAGAGACATTTAGCTTACCCATAACTGTGGGCTAACTCCACAATGCATGACCCGTATACCTCAACAAGGAGGGGCCAAGGGGAGGGGGTAGGTTATGGATGAGCCTAATAATGGTACCAAACTGACTGTATTTGCTGAATACAGAACTGACTAATAAAGAAAAAAGAAAAAAAAATAAAATGGAAAACTTTATTTAAAGCAAAGGTGTACGTAAACACGTGTTTGTTACCATGCAGTGCTACAATAACAAATTCCATCAGTGAACTAAATACATTATGACTTTGCATCTCGGCTGTACTGTGCCTTCTTTGGAATGAGAAGATATTCAGGTCAGTGGGTGTGGGTTATAAACAGCATTCATTCTACTTTTAACCAGAAATTTTAATTTCATAATTAAATTACATGAATTAATTTAAAATATATCCGGTCACTAATCTAGAGCAGCAAAATCCTTCAAGCTAAAACTCATTGTACTAATAAATGAATCATTGATTTCACAAAATGTTACCTGTCATTCTCTGGTACTATACAGTAATCAAGCCGGTCATGAAAGGCTGTAACCAAACATAATTGATAGACTTACTTTCTTTAAAGTTTAATATTACAGTGCATTATGCACATGGTAGATGAATATGAAAATGACCTCTCGTGATACACAAGTAATGTACTTCAGAAGATCTTGACATTATTGTCAATCAAAAGCACTACCTGGAAAGTAACAAGTTGGATCATATTCAGAGCAGGAAAAAAGATTTTTTCTTTCAACATAACGGGCCAGTTAGCTACAAGCTGATGCCTCAATTGGCTAGCAGATATTGACTGCCTCAACCCAGTGCATGCACTTACACACATTGTCCCAAATAATAAAAATCAGAGTAGGTGTTACATAAAGTTACATCTTTGAACTGTCTTACCAAGAAGGAAAAATATACCATTAATTTTTAATCAGTTGGGCTCACAGTGTAGACAGAGTATTGCCTCATGTGTGTAAGGTGGTGAAGGTGGAGTCTGGCCTGGTGTGTGTAAGGCCATGTGGGGGAAGTCTTGCCTGGTGTGTGTAAGGCCATGTGGGGGAAGTCTTGCCTGGTGTGTGTAAGGCAGTGTAGGCAGAGTCTTGCCTGGTGTGTTTAAGGCCACTAGTCTTGTGTGTGTAAGGTGGTGTAGGTGGAGTCTTGCATACTGTTTGTAAGACATAAGGTTTGATTCCTAACTTTGAAATGTTTTCAATCTTTTTCAGTGTTTGATCTTGATCTTAAGGTATCTGCTTATTTCAATGCCATTTTCACTTTAATTAAGTGACTTGTAGCTCTGCTTTCAGCATAACAACCCAGGGTGGTAAGGGCACCAGGAACATAACTATTCCAAGGGATCAAGTTGTTGTTTTCCATTGTAAGCTATTTCATTTATTTTTTTCCACAAATATCCTTCATCTCTTAAGTGTTTACAATATTTTATTCATTTATTTAGAAAGATATGAGCTAGAGACATGGCTTAGTGGTTAAGGCACTTGCCTGTGAAGACTAAGGACCCAGGTTTGATTCCCCAGTACCCATGTAAGCCAGATGCATAAGGTGGTGCATGTACCTGGAGTTCATTTGCAATGGACAGAGGTCCTGGTGCACCAGTTCCCTGTCTATTTCTGCTCTTTCTTTTTCTCTCTCTCAAATAAATAAAAAATAAATAAAAATTTTAAATAAGAAGCTTTAAAAATAAGAGAGAGGGAGAGAGAGAAAATGTTGCATCATGGCCTCCTGTCACTGCAAATGAATTTGATACATGCGCCATTTTGTGCACCTGGCTTTACATGGGTACTGGGGAATTGAACCTGGACCATTAGACTTTGAAAGAAAGTACCTTTAATCATTCAGCTATCACTTCAGCCCTAAGAGAATAGCATTTGAAAGACATTACTATATTAAACTATAAATCAAATCAATTAATGGGACACAGTTCAAATACCTCAAAATCTTGGTTTTTTTTTTTGTTTTGTTTTTATATCTTTTTTTTTTTTTCAAGATAGGATCTCACTGTAGCTCAGGCTGACCTGGAATTCACTATGTAGTCTCAGGGTGGCCTCAAACTCATGGAAATCCTCCTACATTTGCCCCCCAAGTGCTGGGATTAAAGGCGTGTGCCACCATGCCCAGTTGTCTCAAAATCTTGAACAATATACTTACATTCATTTGAATGAAATAGAGTCTTGAATGATATTAAGGCTTAGGATCCCATTGTATTCTACAGTCCAGAAAATTTTAAATTCTTCTATCATATACTTGAATTACAAATAAAATTTTTTGAGACCTCTCTATACTTCCCAAGCTGGTCTCTAATTCTAATAGTGAAGGGATCTTCCTGCCTCGGCTTCCCAAGAAGCTGGGCTGCAAGAATGTACCACCACACCCAGCTTAAATCCTAGACCTTGAGTGAGTGAATGTGGTTTGTGTAGTTTTCCAATGGACAAATTACAAGAGCATCAACAAATTAAGGCTCTTTTAAAAACTTAAATCATAACAGTATGTTCATAGGTAGAACATTTATTTTGTTAACCAAATAATTTAGTAATGAAGTTATCTTACTCATTAATTACTTCAGATGAGTGATATATTTCATGATTTCATAACAACCACATTCCAACATTAATTTTCTTTCAAATATCAGAGCATGTGTTTAAATGAAAGAGTGAGTTAAAATATGGGGAAATCTTGTATATACATGTTAGGGTTTCCAGAGAGTCAATGACTTTTTCCTCTCTTTAAGCTCTCACACATAAGTCTTCCACCTTCATTGGTAAAGTTAAATTTCTTCAATCAATCTACCAGAATATCTTCTAAAAACATACTCATAGACACACTAATAATTATATTTTGCCAGTTATATGAGCATTCTTGTGTCCACTCAAGCTCACACATAAAATGGACAATTGCTACATAGGAGATAAATACAGAAGTAAAGTAATAGAGTCAAAGAGAGATTTGGGTGTGAAGGTTTCTTGTCAACATAATAATCCATAGGATTTATTGAATATTTTTCATGAGTCAGTGTGCTCCATGCTCTCTGTGTATGAAGTAATCATTATTATATCAGTGTGATCACTACACTTATTTCATAGTATATGCACTGAGTTGTGGAGGAATCAAATGGCTTATCAGAATCACACAGCTAAAATCAGGCGATTTGTTTATTTGAACTCATATAGTTCGAAAGCAAATTCCAAAGTTTCAAATTACGGATTCACTTTATAGCAGAGACAGGGTAGGCATGGGGTAACATAATTCCAACCAAGGATTTTAAACAATTAATGAAGAATGAGTAAGTTGATGGCTTTTAGATGAATCTAGTATGTGCTTTTATTTCCATATATGTGCAATTTTGCCCTTCAAATTTGGGTTCTATTGTCTTTTTTTGTGTTTTTAAAATGCAAATGTGGGCTTTGATTTGATACTAAGTACTTCACTGAGTACTAAGTAAGCCATGCTCTGACTTCCAGTCTTAAGTGTTTGCTTAGAGCAACTCCTTTCCTTTTTGTTTGTCTCATATTTCACATTCCTGCGTCCTCTTATTTCCTCTCATAATTCTGAAATTTGAAGTGCCAATAATTGTTCAGATATTGACCCTTTTACTTTCAGTGTGAGAATGAGGAGTAGGTGACAAGTAGAAAGTGAGTAGGTGAGCTTTGTCAAGTCCACTATGGAAAAAAAAACTACCAGGCTGTTTGATCATAAACGCTTTTGAATAATTGTTAACTCTACTTATTGGCCAGTGACTGCAAATATCACAGGTGAGCATTAATAAAACCTTGGAAAATATCAGCATGACTCTATCTACTGCCAATCCTCAGAAGTTTTCCAAGCTTTTATAAATTTTCTTTTAATAAATGACCTTCCAAATTTTATCACAGAAGGAACAAAAGGGCATCTCATCCACCCTTTGCTTTCAAAATCTTGTACATATAGGACTCTGCATAGCAAAATTGAATTCTGGTTTTATTAAGCCTTTTTAACGTAGTAAGAGTAATGATGACAGACCACATGTGTTGCATTTTAATATATGTGGCTGGGAGCTATGCTTAATAAGTGCTTTTACATTTGTCATCTCATAGTAACACTAAGAAATACTCTCACTGTAGCAATGTCTCAGTAAAAGGCAAAAGTCCAAGCAATTACCTGGCTATTTGGGCAATTATTGTTACCTGAAAAATTTGTTAGTTAGGTAGTTTAAATACCATGTTTCTGTTACAGTGTGCATAAGTCTGCTAGGGTTGCTGCAACAAAATGCTGCAGATTAGATGGTTTAAACAATAAAACTGTATTTTCACACTGTTCTGGTACCTGGATGTCTGATATCAAAGTGTGGACAATTAGACTTGCCTTGCTCCTGGCCACTTTCTTCCTGTTCTCAAATAACTTCCTCTCTGTCTTGGTTTCTTTTCTCCTTCTTTAAGGGCTCCAGTTATACTGGCTAAGAGACCATCTATATCACCACATTTAGTATCAATAATTTATTTAATGGTCCTATTTGCGAACATTGAAAAATTGTATGCTGTAGTAAGGCTAGAATTTCAACATATGGGCTTTAGGGGAACATAAATCTGCCCATTATACTTGCTGAAAGAGATAGGAGTTATTTTAGCATTTTTATTTTTAAGTAGTTGTCAGCAAGTATGTATGTAGAGCTCAGTCTTTTGTGATGCTAATATGAAATTTCTACCCTTCTGTGATGAGTACTAATCATAAAAACTATGGATAAAATATTTTGCATCCCTCAATTTCTTCAAAAGGCTTGAGAAATTTTCCATAATTTAATGATAAACCTCTTTTATGGTATCTGAATTTTTAAGTGAAAGTTTAAGGATGAAGAAGTCCACCATGAAAATAAAGATTGCATACAAAATATATTTTCTCATTTCTTTGGATAATCTCTACTTTGACCCATTCCCCAGTCTCTGAAGCCATAGAGTCATTGTTCGATAAGGAGGATGCAAAAGTGAAAGAAATATGTAGGGCATGTGCTCTTGGAGAAAATAAGTCATCCTTGTGTGAGTTCTGAATCTAACCTTAGGACTGATGAGTAAGAGTCCAGAGCAGCAGCATGCAGAATGCACTCAGAGGAGGACGAGTGTCATGAAACACTGTTTAACAGATGTTCTCTTATGAATACATTTAGAAAATTGAACAATTTACTGTGTTCTCTTTTTGAGAGTCACAGTGTGAAACTAACTAAAGGATCTGAAGTGTTTTGACAAAAATACCATTTGAACAGTGTTTTGAAAAAAAAGTATTTATTTATATTCTCCAAAATGATTATTCCTTGGGCCCAAGGGACATGTTAGATGCTATACAAAATGCTTTCAGCAAAGCCAACTTTATTCTAGACCAAGCTTGGGATGAACAAAATAAAAAAGAGAGAGAGAAAATAGATGGATCAGAAGTTAAGTAGTGCAAGCATAAGGCCCTGGAGGGTCCTGAGACCATCTTAACTCAAATCTCCTAATCCCATGTAAAACAGCTGGGCATGTCCATGCAGGCCTGTGACCCAGTCCTGCAGGCAGAGTAGAGATCATACAACTTGGTGAGCTCTGCAAGCTCTGGAATGAGGAAGAAGAGACTAGGCTCCAAACAAGACAGGTAGAAGAATGATGGAGAGGCTCATCCTCAGGCAAGCACATGAGGCACCACAAAGACACAAACAAATGCATGCTCCTCACCTCACACCACATTACTCACACACATAAACACCCACAAAAGCAAAACATATTTTTAAAGATATAAATAAAGAAAGATCTTATGAAAAAATATAGAGGAAAATATATAGTATCATATAACAAGAATAGTAGAGAAGGTCACAATTGAAATCATGAAATAAATGAGCTAATTATATCATGAACAAACTTGGAGTTATTACTAAAAACCAATACTGCTTTATCACTTGTTCATTCAAAGGGCTGGGTGCTTAGGAGTGCCTGTGTTTTCTGGGTACTGTGCAACTACCTGGAACACAAAGGATGTCCCAAAGGGTGAATTCTGGCCTGTTTACAGAGTAGCAAAGGATAAATAAGCTGCCTTATAATTATAACTGAGCAACCAAAGGGTGTAGTAGAAGTGGAGGCTGGAGAGATCGATGACTCAGGGGATAAAGCCCTTGACATGCAAGCATTAGTACTGAGCTGAGATCCCCAAGTCCAAGGTAAAAGTCCAGAAGCTGTGGCAGGCTTCCATATATCCAGCATTCCTACAGGAAATAGAAGCAGAGCTGGGAGACTCTCCAAAAGATCACAAACCAGCTAACCTGGCTAAGGGAACAAGAGACCCTGCCTCAAATGAGGTAGAAGGCGAGGTCCAACACCTGCACATTGCCCTCTGTCCTCCTCCCTCATTCACCCTGTGGCATGCACTCGTGCCACACTCACAGACCTGGATATTCTCCCCCCCCCCACACACACACACATACACACAGAGAATCACAGACTTGGACACCCACACATACACACATGGCAGCACCAGTCTGAGCATAGGACACTTAAGCTGCACACTGGAGGAATGTGTTGTAGTTATCTTTGTGTTTCTAAGACAAATCACCTGACCCAAAGCAGCTGATAGGAGGAAAGCTTTTAATTTGGCTTACGGTATCGAAGGAGAGCTTCATAATGGCAGGGAAAGCATGGCATGAACAGAGGTTTACTTTTGCCACAGCAGGTGGAAAACAACAGCCAGAGAGTGTGCCAATTTCTGTCAAGGGGGAGCTGAGCTGTCACACCCCTAAACCCATCCCCAACAATACCCTTCCTCAGCAAGGCTCCACCATCAGCTGGGGACCAAGCATTAAAACACATGAGTTTATTGGACACATCTGATTCAAACCACCATAGAATGTGTGAGCAGTATTCACATTGCTTCTGTTTATTTTGTTTTGGGGGACTAAGTCTCAGTACTCAACCCAGGCTTCCCTTATTGAGATCTTCCTATTTCAGCCTTTTAGCTTTTGCAGGCATGAGCTATGATATTCTGCTGAACAGTATTAAGATTTTAACCCAACTGTGTGCTAAACAAAGGCAAAAAGACTAACTCTAATGGTGTCACCTTATCAGTATCCAAAGTGTTATCTGTAGGACAAATTTAACACTAAATGTTAAGATAGGACCATGAAATCTTTTAAAATAACTCAGTTTGTTTCCTATATTTATTGCACTAAACAAATCCAACATCAGAAGATTAAACTTGTCTGTCCTTTAGAGCTACTGGTATTTGCTAACTGGAACCATTGGACCATCAAGTCCTACTGTTAGAGAGTTAATAAGTAGTCTTAAGGAGATTAAAGCAAGGAAGATTTTCTCAGGAAGGGGAAGGCAAAATGTTTTCTAAATACAAGTCATGGAGATTCATCAAGGAGTGTTTCAGGATCTTAGAGCTGTTGTTCAAAGAAATTCCAAGATAGAGAAGAGATCCAAAAACTGTTTGAATGAGCTCTGGAAGAAGATACATAAGGGACGCCAGTCAAGGTTCCTGGAGCTTAAATGACTTTATCTTCCCCAACCTTCAACAACGTGAACATGGCACAAAGCCTGAACCCTTCTTGTTATTGCTCAGTAAGGCTTCACTTTGCAAACACTGTGCCTGACTTTCTGACTTTTCAGTAGAAAGGCTGTCCATCCATACTGTATTAGTCATCTATATGAAGTGCTGCTGTAGAACAAATTTCTCAAAAGCTTGTGACTTCAGACAATCACCATGTATGCTGTGTCAGGAGTGTGGAAGCTGAGTGTGCCCGGATGTTCTCCAGAGAGCCCTTGTGTCCTTGCAGGGAGCCAGCAGGTCAGCTTGCAGAAGACTGGCTGGGCTGAATCCGCATCTTCCTCATGCTCTCTCACCGCAGCCAAGTAGCCCATGTCTGTGCTCACGGTGGAGGAGGGAATCCAGAGAGGAAGGGCACACAGGGCTTTTTGCCGCATGGACTTCTTGACTTGACATTCTGTCAGTTCTTTTGCATCTGGTTGGTCAGAGACATGCAGGAGATCGGCCAAAATCAGTAAGTGGTAAACAGGGTGCTACCTGATAGGAAAATCAAACTAAGATCTTAAGGGTGGAAAAAGACTGGGGCCATTTTCACAACCCCTCTATTACTGGGGAGGGTTGCTGGGAGTGTTCTACCCTTTAATCCCAGGCATTTTCCTAGTGGGATACCATAAGACTTGGCTTAGTTCCTTGTTGGTTCCTCCCCATCGGGTTTTAGAGCACCAGTAAGTCTTATAAGAAAGTGGAGCATCCTTTTTATCTGTCCTTAGAGAGAGATCAAGTGGTTGAGCTCAGACTTCCTGATGCTGGGCAGGGATTAATAATACCCTCATTTGAAAATTCTAAAAGTGGTTTACCAATAACACAAGTGGAATGTAGTCTAAAGTGCACCATGAGGAACATAGAAGAATAAATTTAGGAGACAATAATGGACACTTTTGTAGGAAAATGAAATTCAAAGCTAGAGGCAGAATTTGGAAGCAGAAGGACAGACTATCAGAGAGCAAAACGCGACAGAGAATTAAACACCTTATCCCTTGGGCACATACAGGTTAACACTCTGCTTGGAAAGTGAACCTTGTTCAGATTCTGTGCTGCATGCCAGATGGTGGTGCTTTGATGCGGTGTGCTGCCTCAGCTGTGGTCATTACTAATGTACCCCAGCACTCGGGTCCTATCAGTCTTGTCACCCTCTTTTCCTCACCAAAATCTCTAACAAGCCCACACAGAATATTAAAATGCTCAGTGGTTATATAACTCACGATGGGATACATTAACTCTGTTCAGTATCATTAATCAGAGTAAGTCCATATGCTCCATTTTTCTTTAATCTAGACAGGCATTCTTGGAGCTCAGGATGCCGCTCAGTACTAGAGAACAGGCTCAGCACGTGTGAGGCTCTGGGTTCTTCTGCAGTACTTAAAAAAGAAGTATGTGCTTTAAACATGTCACTAAACTTTCTTTTTATTAATAGTGGTCTCATAGCTAAAAATGTCTTTTTATTCCAACTTTGCAGTAGGTAATCATAAAAACATCAGAATACCAGATTTGAGAAAAGTATTAAAACTATAACAATTCATTAAGGTTGCAAAACACGAAGCTATTAATGAAATTATTTGAGAATAGGAGAGAGCATTGCATCCAGGATGGGAACCACCTGCACCTTGACAGAGGTGATAAAGTTAGAATCCAGGCAAGTAACTAGTGGGAGGAATCTGACAGAGAAGACCCTCTCAGTGGCAAGTAAAAAACCTACTCTGAAATTTCCTGAATATAAAAAGTTAATGACTCATAATCTTTCAAGAAATTTGAGATGTGTTTATTTAACTATTCGTAAATCCCTCCCATTTAATCCATAATTAAAAATATAGTTGAAAATTCTTGATTTTGTAAAGACTTATTACTTTTAATATTGTTGTACATATATTTTTACACACTTTACTTCATACATTTTCCATAGTACACTAGGAGTTATGAGGAAGATTATTGCTGTGTGTGTTTGTGCTCTATACTAAAGATGGAGAAACATGAATATGTGGGAATTATTTGTGTCTTACTTGACATCAAATACAGACTTTTACATATCACACTTTTTAAATTTAACATTTTTTTCCAGTTGAATATTCAGCTATAATGATGTTTGTAATAAAGACATGGTGTTTAATTCATGGCTACTTGGAACATTGTGGAGTCCTTTTAGATTCTGCCAATCTCTTGAATAGTCATTTGGTAGGTTTGGGTTCTCTACTGAGATAATGCGTGGAGTTGAAAGGTTTCACTCTACCAGAAGTCTTTTCCTTCTGAGTCCTCCAAATACCAATCACACAGTACCTCTGGGCATCCCCTCACCTCTTGCCAAGAACCATGTTGAGTATAAGCTACATGATAGAGAATGTGAGAACTGAGGCTTCCTTAATTCCACAGGCAAATATTCTCTTCTGAGAATTATGAGGAAGAAGGCATTGTTTTGCTCATGTATGTCTTTGGAAGGAGCACTGACTTAATAATAATAGAGATGGGTCCCAAGCAGCTTCTGTGCTTGGCCTGGGAAGTTCCAATTGTCTAGCAGCTAGAGAGACACACATTATGCAGGGAGGGGTTCCAGACATAAATCTTGAAGTGAGAAGCGACAGAGGGAGAGTCTTTGTGCTTTCTTTCATGCAAAAAGGATGCAAAGGGCTCTAAATTTTATGCATTCTCCCTTAAACATCTATTATATTTTATATCTGTTTCTTTGAGTAGGCAAAAATAACACTAGATTTAGGAAAGATCAACTTGCATATATCTTGGTTCTTCCACCCACCAGTTGACTACTCTTAGGCAAGTCAGTTAGCCTTTTATTTTATTTTATTTTATTTTTTAATTAACAACTTCCATGATTTGTAAACAATATCCCATGGTAATTCCCTCCCTTCCCCCACTTTCCCATTTGAAACTCCACTCTCCATCATATCCCCTCCCCCCCTCAATTAGTGTTTTTCCTTTATTTTGATGTCATCATCTTTTCCTTCTATTATTATGGTCTTGTGTAGGTAGTGTCAGGCACTGTGAGGTCATGGATATCCAGGCCATTTTATGTTTGGAGGAGAACATTGTAAGGAGTCCTACCCTTCCTTTGGCTCTTACATTATTTCTGCCACCTCTTCCGCAATGGACCCTGAACCTTGGAAGGTGTGATAGTGATATTGCAGTGCTGAGCACTCCTCTGTCGCTTCTTCTTAGCACTGTGATGCCTTCTGAGTCATCCCTAGGTCACTGCCATCTGTAAAGAGAAATTTCTCTAGTGAAAAAGTGCGAGTAGCATTAACATATGGGTATGAACCTTAAGAGAAGTGCTTACTGAGCAGTTTGATGAGCATAGTCTTGAAGTCAGTTTCCTTGCTGTTAAGCAAGGAGCCGACTACTTACTTGACAAAGTCATTGTGGTAATGGGACAAGAGACATGATTTAGAGCTGACCATTTACATGTTGCTTCTCCTACATACTAGTACTTGGGACAAATAATTGGACAAATACCAGTAGGTTCTGTTTTGATCAAAACCCTCCAGTTTTGTAAAAATTCATTTCCATTTTTACACACACCTTGATACATCCATTTCTACCCATACCTATATACATTGGTGTATAATAGAGCACTTTTGGTATGCATATGTTAATGATTGAAGCATATATTGAATGAGTTGCATGTTAAGCTGGCTGTTGGGATATCAACATGTAGAAAGAAGACAATTAGCATCAAGACATAGAGTGAAGAGTGTTAAGTGGAAATGTATAGATTGTAAATTTAGCAGATTCCAAGTAAGGAAAGAGTCGCCAAGAAGTTTTGGTAATCCAAGAAGACATGATGTGTGGTGTCTTCACATAAGGCTGAACAGATGAGGTGGATATAATAAGCAGAACAGAGAAAGTGAAGCCTTCTGGGACAGGGAGTGGCAGGTATCAGCAGAGTATGCAGGTGGCACATGGGTGTGTCAACACAAGTTTCTCTTAAAGTGGTCTGCGTTCTAACATTGAGGTATTTTGTCCCAGCAATGAGAGAAGTAAATCATATAGCAGGGGAAGTATAAGTTACAGAGGACTTAAAAATGAAGCGAGAATCAGCTGTGATTTAAAAATAGCAAGAATGGGCTGGAGAGATGGCTTAGCTGTTAAG
The DNA here is from genome assembly GCA_036346955.1 of Dipus sagitta. NCBI lineage: Eukaryota > Metazoa > Chordata > Mammalia > Rodentia > Dipodidae > Dipus > Dipus sagitta. Next base: position 36,842,608 of record CM070786.1, read on the forward strand.
CACTTGCCTGTGAAATCTAAGGACCCTGGTTTGAGGCTCAATTCCCCAGGACCCACATTAGCCAGAGGCACAAGTCTGGAGTTCGTTTGCAGTGGCTGGAAGCCCTGGCGCGCCCATTCTCTCTTTCTCTCTCTCTCTCTCTCTCTCTTTCTGTCGCTCTCAAATAAATGAATAAAAATAAAAATAAAAATAAATTTAAAAAAAGAAAATAAAAATAGCAAGAAGGAGCCGGGTATGGTGGTGCACACCTTCAATCCAAGTACTAGGGAGGCAGAGGCAGGAGGATTGCCGTGAGTTTGATGCCTCCCTGAGACTACATAGTGAATTCCAGGTCAACCTGAGCTAGAGTGAAACCCTACCTCAAAAAACCAAACAAATAAAAATAAATAAATAAATAAAATAGCATGAAGGTACCATAAGTTTATCAACAATAGAATAATCTAAATAAGACCTTTTAGTAAAAACAACATGTTGAGCAGCTTTGGATGCTGTGTGTTGAAGGGAAGGATGACCTTTAAATGACCTTTCAAACAAGAGCAATGTATGTTAGAAGTATAACTAAGAGACATTTTCAGGCAAATTATCAACAAGGCTGAGACACAAAATTTATAGGAGGAGATAAGAAAGACTATCTTGCTTGTGAGGCAGAAAACAAGGTTCTTGGGCACAGGTAAGGGCCCCAGGCCACTGAAGGCTAAAGTGGGCCTTAGCTTCCAGGCATAGCTAAGGGCCCTGGGTGACAGGAGGTCATAGCAAGCCTAGACCCTGATAACCTCCTTCTCAAGACCTGCAGGAGTGAGACAACTCCCTCCCTCCCGGAGGTCTCAGCGAGAGTAGACCCCAATAACCTTGGCCTGGAACCAGCAGGAGTGAGGCCTTTCCCTCCCCCCAGCCCAGGGCACCTGGACACACTGATAAGACTTATGTTTCACTTTCCCCAAAGCCTTGTGACCTCTTGTAGCTTGCCTGGCATGTCCACATATGTTAATGAAGTATCATCCAACAGCCTTTGCACAGCCAATCCCCCATGATCCATACCCCATACCTTTTCCCACCACTACTTAGACCTGTGACCCTTTCCTGCTTGCCTGTGACATCACTACATGCTAGTTAGGCATCAGCAAGACCTTTGAACTAACCAATCCCCTTATGACCTATACCTACCCATACCTCTTCCAGCTGTTTCACAAAGGCTAATTATCCCATTCCCCTGGCAAATAAATGAGCTGTTCTCTGAAGCTGTCTCCCAGGTGTTTCATCCCATCACACTTATGGCTGCTCAAGACTCTGCTCTGCGGTTGCCTGGACACCCCTGGCAGATTGAGGCGCAGCTGCCCCAGGGCAGCCAGGAACCACACAGGGTAATTCTGAACTCTCCTGTTACATTGGGAAGAGGGCTTCTATGTTAGGAAGTACCGGGTGAGGCTTCAAGGATTCCACCGTGGTGAAGATACCCACATGTAAATGTCTTCTCAGTATTCTGGGTTCAGAATCACTGTTAGCTAAAGACCACTTCTTCAGTGCTGACTCAAGCCTCACTGCAACCCTAACCTCATCTTGTGTCCTAATATTTGGGCCAGTATCATTCAAAACTACTGACAGGAAGCTGCAAGAGAGGAGAGAGAGAGATGCTTTTGAAGTAAAGGATCCTGACTGATCCCTAATCTTTTTGGAGCAACCCTCTCACTAAATAGATTGGATAGTTATTGTTGAATTTGGTGAGTGAAGATTCTCTGGTGTTTCCCTTTCAGACATATGTTGAAGAATATTATTTATTCAGGTAGACATAAAATTTTAGCATCCAATATTCTCCAATCTTTTATAGCCATACATTGTTTGTCCAACATGTTGAGCAGCTTTGGATGCTGTGTGTTGAATGGAGCCAAGGAATGAGGGGGGGGGGAGTCCATGTTTTACCAATATTCTATTTCCCTTTCTCCCATTCCTTTCTCCATTTTCACTGAGTTGGGTACACTGAGAACAGAAGAATTAGTTGACTTTGTAAAAACCAAATGCATCCTCATGCTACTGTAAACCTTCATTTACTGGGTTTATCTGATGTGGTCCTAAAGAAGTCAGAGAAGTGACCTTGGACTTTATGTTGCATCTAGAAATATCCAGTGACTTTTGCATCTCTTCCATAACATAGCTAAATAGCAATGTCAAGTTATCTGGCTTCCACACCAATATTTGAAAACAGATCATATACTGAGAAATGTGTCTTCATGATTTCTTGGCCTTATTTGACTTTTAATAAATATTCATAGTATGGATTTCCCCACAGGTCTGATTTATTAAACACTAAGTTTGTTTTGGAAAGTTAAAAAAATTCCTAAACCATAACTTAGCTCTTTCAAAAGTATCAGTGCTCTTTGAAAGAGCCCATTTCCAAACTTCTGCTAAAGAGGATGCGTATTGAAGGAAATGTATCATGGCTTCTTGATAGCCATCATTTGGGGCAGTCCTTAAGAAACAGGTCCTTAAAGAGGCCTTGGGTGAGGTGGGTTCCTCTCCTGCTTTCCATGGGAAGGCAGTGACACAGTGGGGTTCTATCTTCCCAAAGCTCACACTCCCTCCAGAAGTATGCCTGCTCACTGAACTGCGTTTGTCTATATTTGAACATGTGAAAACTTCACTTCAGTTCCATGTCTAAGTTGTGGAGGGGGAGAATGAGGTGGTGGATGCCAGTGGAGTCTCCAATCCATTTCATTGAAAAAAAAATGATCTTTGTTTTATTACCTTACATAATGTCACAGCTCTTTTTTTACTTATTTTTTTTTTATTAATTGGTTTTGTACTCAGTGAATACAGCCAAGTTGGTACCATTGTTAGGCTCATCCATGTCCTACCCCCTCCCCTTGGCCCCTCCTTGTTGAGGTATATGGGTCATGCATTGTGGAGTTAGCCCACAGTTATGGGTAGGAGAAATGTCTCTGCCTATCATGACCCAACGTGTGGCTCTGACGTTCTTTCCGCCCCCTCTTCCACAAAATTTCCCTGAGCCATGTTGGGTTTATTTTGGGTCTGCTTCAGTGATGAGGTGTTGGGCGCCTCTGGGTCTCTGGATTTCTGATTTGGTAGGAGTTGATTGTTCTCTGTGTCCATCTCCTTCACCCTTGTGCTGGTACCAGGTTCACCAAGAAAACAGCACCTGCTGGTTTCGCCAATTATTCGTAGTTTCAGCTGGGGCCCTTTTGAGGTATGATGGGGTGGTTCTCTCTTTAGGATCTGTGTCTATATGAAAAAGAGAAGAAGCAGATTCTCCAAGGGAGAGTAGTTAGCACCAGACAAATGGGATAACCCTTATTTTTTAATAGAGAATTTAATAGGTGTAGGCCCTCTTGTAGCCCATGATTGTGTGTGGTAGCTTGATAATGGAGAGTGGGCCACAGATTTTGTTTTTTTGAATGTGAAGAGAGGGGTGGGGAGGTGAGGAGAAAGTAGGGGGTAGAGAGGAGAAAAGAGAGGGAGTTAGCTCAATTCATTCCACAACTGGAGAGCATGCAATGTGGTGATTGTGTCTTCTTACCTTTCAGCAATTTGACTTAGTAACTATTTCTAGAAAACCATATGCAAATATGGTGTCTATTTAAGAACGGTTAATGGTTTCTTCAGCCTCATCTGTGATATTTCTCTTTCTGACTGATGGCAGGGAATATTTCCAATGTGAATATGACATAAGGCAAAGAAATCAACAATAATTCCTTGTTGAATTGATTATGTACTTCTGAATTTATAGTTCCTGCCAGCACTGAAAATTAATCTGCTTGATATACTTAGTTATTCTGATTGTTTTACATTTAAATGCAGGAAGTTTAGACTTTAATTATTGCAAATTTATAAGTAATAATCAGATGGTAGGTCCTCTGAATAAGAGGAGGCATTCCTATCATATTTGAATAGGATGTGTTTTTGAAATGTCTGAGAATTATCAGGTTGGATGTTGTATTCTGTAATGTAAGATATAGGTCTGACAAGCATGTATGATTTATTACATCAATTTCTGACTTCACATGTAGGAGAAATGTACACATGTATGGATGGATGGTTACTTATAGTGTATGTGTACAGAAACTGGATGATATATACGAATACTACATAGGTTTAATGTGGATTTAAAAATGTGCTTAGGTGCATGTCATACATTCAGATATGAGGAAAGCTTTTGCTTATTTATTTTCAATATATGTCTTTCCTCTGTTGAAGGTGAGTTCCCAGGAAAGGGGAAACAACTGTAAAGACTGTGGGTTTCTTTTTTGGGGTGGAGGGAAAGAATTAGTTGTGTTACTTTGCAAGTTACAGCCTGTCATCCTGTACTCCCAAGTGTGTATCCTCGGATCTAAGAAAACCACTCTGCTTCAGATTCCAAGAGGGGAAAGCGTGGTCCGAGGGAGGCACGCAGGCCAGCCTGCTCCCCCTTGCCAGGCTGGAAGCCAGGCTTATGCAGTTTATGGCTCCTGCTTTCTTCTTGTATTTTGCAGATGATTTAACCACCTGCAAAGCAGAATCACAATTCCTATTTTCTGTGACCAGTGTTATTCTCCTTGTCTCCAGGCTTTTCCTAAAGTAAGGTAAAATAATCAATTTCCTATGTTCTCTATTTTTAATTCTGAATTTGCAATTCCACACAAACAAAAAACGAGACATTATTATGGCTATAAAGTGTAGTTATTTTGAAAGAAGTTTAGGGAAAACAATTGTGCTTGTCTTAGGTCTATGAATGAAACTTTGTGTAAATGTATTTTCCTCAATTTCTGTTCTCAAGACTGAGTCATAAAATTCCAGACTTATCTGTGTGATGGCGCAGTGGAAATCTTTATGATTTCAGGTCTGAGGGCAGGCTGTGCCCTCATGTCACTATCCAGAAGTTGTCATTTTAAATGACTGCAATTTGAATGCTATCCCGAGGCATCTTGAATCTATTTGGGGATTTATTGAAAGCATAATTTATTCTGGGAAGTATTTTTTGGGGCAGGGTGTGAAGAAATTCCCTGTGACTTTTAAATATTTGATGTCATTTAGGGTGGCTGAAATTGTAATAGAGATACATTTGCCTGTGTTCATATAGCACCTGATTCACTGGTAACTGCAGACTGGATTTGATCACTGTCTTATGACCTTTACAAAAGAAAGTACAGGAGAAGCTAGTTTTAGACAAAAGTAACTCTCTTGTTCAAAGTTATCCTTTTCTACTCATGAATAATCTCATGCCTTTTTGCATTTATTCTTTTTTCAATTTTTTAAAGATTTAAATTTAATTTATTTATTTATTAGAGATAGACAGAGGGAGAGAGACAGAGATAGAGAGTGAGAATGGGCACGCCAGGGCCTCTAGCCACTGAACACAAACTCCAGATGCATTGGCCACCATGCACACCTGGCTTACGTGGGACCTGGAGAATTGAACCTGAGTCCTTAGGCTTTGCAGGCAAGCATCTTAACTGCCAAGCCATCTCTCCAGATCCTTTTTTTTTTTTTTACAACGTTTACTGCAGAGCTACAATTTTTTTAATTTGTTTAATTTTATTTATGTATTTGAGAGAGATAGACAGAGAAAGAGGGAGAGAGAGAGGGAGAGAGACAGAGAGAGAATGGGCATGCCAGGGCCTCTAGCCACTGCAAACGAACTCCAGACACGTACACCCCCTTGTGCATCTAGCTTATGTGGGTCCTGGGGAACTGAGCCTTGAACCGGGGTCCTTAGGCTTCACAGGCAAGTGCTTAACCACTAAGCCATCTCCCCAGCCCCAGAGTATATTTTTATGTAAAGGAAAAATTTTAATCTAAACCATTTTTCCCTTAAAATGTATCTGCAAAGAACAAAGCATTTTCTTAAAATATGAGGATTGTTTATTTATTTGTCTTCTGATTACCTTCTTTCTCCATTTATTCTCGGGGCTCAAATTAAGTCAGGCAAGCTGCATTTTGGAGAAAATAGGGCATCGTCAGGCAGCCCCAGTGATGCGAGACTTGTGAAGTGTATACATTCACTTCCTAACACACTGCTTTTTCTGTTGTTGGCCATCAGGAGATTTAAGGAAAAAAAAAAAAAAAACAGGAAGGAGAAAGACTTGAGGAACTCTGAGGGTTTGCTTGGCTTTGGACTTAGATTCTTGCTGTGAGACACTGATGTGTGCCAGCCAACACCACACTCTTCTACTTCTGGTGTTGGAAGTGATCTCTGTTTCTTGTCTTCTTGTTTCACTCAGAAGAAATGAGCAAAAGCTATGTACAAGAGATGCAGCAGCTGAGAGGTCTCCATGTACAGTTCTCCATATCCTTCTTCATTTCTGAAGTTCAGTCTCAAGTTCAAAACCATTTCACAATGACACATTATGTCCTCTCTACAATCAAATAAAAATTTATAGAAATGTACCATATTCTCCTGAGATTTTTCCTCAAAAAGAAAAAAATTGTTTATGAAATAGAAACATCAACATTATTAAGCATAAATGCAAGGTTTAAAAGCATACAGGACATTTGTAATACATTAGTGCAATCTGTAAATAACTTCAGTGATTTTTTTTTCTCAGAAATCCATAGTTACTAAGCAGAGGGTTACAACTGACTCTGTGTAGAACTTCTTGCTTCTGGCTGTACTCCTGGGTTTATACTATTACTGAATTGTCTCTTTTTTTGTATGATGTTCAGAGATTCTATTTAATGACACTGTTTTAGTAAGTATGACTTATTTCTTTGTAATTCTGCATTTTATTTCATTTCAACTTCTGTGTTTGGGATGTTAAATGTGAACATATTGAATTGCACAAGCTAAGCCATGTTTTATAGGTCATCTCAACTTTGGTTATAGCTAATCTACAGTTGCTATGCAAAAATCCATAATAAGATACCATCTGGCTTTATAATTACTCAAGAAAAAACACTATTGGTACCATTTGAATAAAATTGAATTGAAATGAAATGATCTCCTTCAGCACTATTTGCTTTTTATGTTTTATGAATGCTCAATTTAATGTATTTTTTGGCATGCATAGTGCTTCTGAGTTTGCATATTATATATGCAGATTCATATATATATACAATTATATATATTATATACATAAATATATGTTGCTTAAAAGGAACCTAGGTCAAAACTTATTTCTCACAAAACTAAGACTTATGTGGATACAGAATCAAAGAAGAAAGGTATGTTATGTTTTCTTCCTAGTGGAGTCTGTGCACCTTGTTCATCCTTGTTCAGCCAGCTTTTGGCAGGATTTAAAGGCAAGAGTAATAGTCAGTGTTACTTTACATTCTCATCCCTTTACTTTTGAAATGTATTGGAGGGAAGGTTTTGATTATTGGAAAGATAATTATAACAGATGAATGATATCCATGCTCCTGCTCAGGTAATTGCAATGTTTAGTTACTCCTGATTGTTAATATGACCTCAGTCAGAAATGAGGAGAGAGAGACCTGTGATTATGGCTATTTGAATCCTAGCCACTGAACTACCAGGGAAGACATGATTATGGCTATTTGAAAGCGAAGGGAAGGTTGTCTCTTTTTCAATGACCTTAAAATAATTATAAAGAATAACATTTGCACATGTCAAAACCTTTTATGTAATTACTGGGCATAATGTCACCCTTTTGTCATCTCAGCACTTGGAAAGTAGAATCAGGATGACCCCCACAACTCTGAGGCCAACCTGGACTACATAGTGAGATCTATGTCAGCCTGGGCTATATAGTGACACTCCATTTCTAAAACAGCCCCAAACCAAAGGTAATAATAATAATTACAATTTATTGATGAGGTAATAAGGAAATCTGTAGCATAACTAAATCCATCTGAGAGCGTTTGAAGAAAAGAAAGCCAACTTGCTAAGAATTTCCATGTACTGCTTTGTCCTGCTGTTGAGGTGGTACAGATATGTGGTCCCAGCTCCGTGGGAGGCAGATCCAGAATGAGCTCCTGAGTGGAGGAGCCGTTTGTAAGGGTGTCAGGACTCAGTTCAGCACCCACCACCTTACAGCAGCAGGGTCCACTATCTGCCTAAAGGAGGGTGAAACAGAGCAGATCAGAAACAAGCAAGCAAGAATTTACTTTTTCTGATTCCAAGAATGATTCATTCTCCAAGGTTAGCCTCACAAACAATGTTCCAGTGTGGCCATGTTTTTTTTTTTTTTTTTTTTTTTAATTTGTCCTCTGATTTGGGAACTTTGCCTAAGCATCTCCACTACAGGATTTTTATTTCCTCCTCCAACTCATTTTTAAAGACAGTATCTTGTGTATTCCAGTCTGGCTTCCAACTTACTATGCAGCATAGAATGACCCTCAATGTCTGATCCCACCTCCTAAGGCCAAGATTAAAGACGTCACCATCATACCTGGTTTTATGTGATGCTGGGATCAAACCCAGGGCTCATTGCTGCATGGTTTCTGGTGATTAAGGCAGAAGAAAGAAGAAAGGTTAGGAAAGCTGTTGCTTGGTTATGGTGGCAAAAGCAGGCTATGCACCTTCAATCTGAACTAAAAGCTACTTCTTTCAGATTCTGATGGCTCAGCTGTGTGAACGTGGTGCTTGTCCCCCTTTGTCTCCTCTCATCCTCTATATTCTGGTGCTGTGTGCCCTCTATCAGATCCTCCCTGTTGGAGTGTGAGTGCCTTCTGGATGCCTTCTTTCAGGGCAGTCTTCTTCAGCAGTTTGAATGGCTCCAATTGGTTTTGTACTTGGTAGGACCCACATATTTTCAATGGGAAACCAGTGTGCACCCTCTGCCCTTTCAAACTCTGGGAGGACAGCCTAGTCCCCATACAGAAGCAGATCTCATTCTTTCAAATGCCAAAACAAATATCCACCTCCCACATGGTGACAAACAATGATCCCCCTATAGTGGCTTCAACCAAAGTTGTGGTCCATTTCATTCTCCCATTAAAGTTAATTTTCAAAGGGAAGAAATATCACACCACATCTCTGGATGAAGATGTCAGTCATAGTGGCCCTTTCACCATACAAATCTTTCTTTTTATGTTTTTTATTATTATTGTTATTATTAATAATGTGTTGGTACCCTCTTTCCCTTGTCGCTGCCTCCATTCTGTTCTGGGCAGTCCTCAAGGGGGCTGCAGGTATTCCGCATGGCGTTGTGCCTTATGTGTTGTAGGAGCAGTCGTCAGTTATTTTGGGGGGACAGGAATGCCACTGGGCATGATGTGTCAACCTGTGGCTCTTACAATCTTTGTGTTCCCCCTTCTGTGAAATTCCCTGAGACATGGTAGGCGAATTTTCAGTTTACTTCAGTGATGAGCTCTTAGGAGCCTCTGGATCTCTACTTTGGTAGGTGTTGAGTATCCTCACAGTCTTTCTCCTACTCCCTGGTGCTGATTATCAGGAACAGCATGGAAGCAGCACTCTTGCTCATCTTCCCATTCCCCTGTGGATTCAGCTATGGCTTGGCTGAAGTGTGAGAGATAGTTTATCTCCTCTGGTCTTTCTACCTTCTGAAAAAGAACTGATTCTCCATTGAAGAGTGAAGTCAGCATAGTTTAAAAGGGATAAGCATTATTAATTTATGGAGAATTTGATGTATGTAACTCTTCTTTTAGCCAAAGACTAGTGAGAGATTGACACTGAACATGATCTTTGTCTCTATAGGATTCTGAGTTGGTTGTTCAGACCATTGTTGGCCATTTTACCCCTGTAGCTCATGTAGTGCTTTCCAGCACTAGAGAGACCAACTGTCTGGGGACTGGCTTTCTGAATTCCAGCCAGGTCTTTCTGTGATCTGTGTCAGCAGCATATGGTATCTTCAGCAATAGGGTCTTAGTTTTTGCCTCAGGCAGGTAATCAAGTGCTTTGACAGAAATCTGTATTGATTTGGAGACCTCCTAGGTCTCACAGATCAATAGCTCAATGTGGGTAGAAACCAATCTATGGTATTGTGAGTTACAGGCAGAGAGAAAAAAAGATTTCTTTAAAGCTTAGGCTTTATCCCTCCCTTACAAGAGCTCCACTTTTCAGGTGTCCCCTCCACCTTACTACTATTGTATCTATTAAGATATCTCCAACAATAAAGTTTTCTGTGATATCAGCTCATTTTGGATTTAATTTACTGTTTGTTCTCCCCCTCCTCTTCCCCTCCAGCCAAACCCTTCCATCCATATTGTCTGGGCCTTGAGTTGCCTATCAGGTATGACAGCAACTCGAGCAGGTCCAGGTTAGGAACCACAGGTAAGCGACACCATGTGGCATTTGCTTTCTGTGATTGTGTGAGCTTGCTGAGTATGATCTGTTCCAAGTCTGTCCATTTTTTCTACAAATTCCATTGTATCATTTTCTTTTTACTATTGAGTACAATTCCACTGTGTAAATGTACCACGATTTCGTTATCCATTCATCCAATGATTGGTATCTAGGTTGATTCCAGTTCTTAGCTACAATCAATTGAGCAGCTATAAACATGGATGAGCAAATGTCTCTGTATTGATGCATGGAGCATTTAGGATAAATGCCCAGTAAGGGAATAACTGGGTCTGTTGGTGGCTCTATGTTCATCCCTTTCAGAAATCTCCAAATTGATTTTCATAGTGGTTGTCCAAGTTTACATTTCCAAAAACAGTGGGTAAGGGTTCCTCTTTCCCCACATCCTTGACAACATTTGTTGTTGCTAGATTTTTTTAATCACTGCCATCCTTACTGGAATAAGGTAGAATCTGATGGTTATTTTAATTTTCATTCCCCTAATGGTTAGGTACGTTGAACATTTTCTTAAGTGTGTGTTCGCCATTTGTAATTCTTCCTCTGAGAATTCTCTAGTCAGTTCTCTGCCACACTTTTGGAGTGGTTATTTGTTTTTTATAGTTTTTTTTTGTGTGTTCTTTGAAGGTACTAGATATTAGGCTTCTGTCAGTGGTATAACTGCCAAAGATTTTCTCCCATTCATTAGGTAACCTATTGGTTCTGTTTATGGTGTGTTTGTCTGTACAACAGCTTTTTAGTTCATGAGTTCCCATTGATTGAGTGCTTGTTTAATTTCCTGGGCTACTGGAGTTTTGTTCAGGATGTCTTTTCCCACTCTTATATTGTGGAGAGTGCCTCCTATTTGTATTAATGTCTTTAATCCATTTGGACTTGATTTTTGTGTATGGAGAGATGAGTGGGTTTTCTTTCATTATATATATATATATATATATATATATATCTGACAACTTCTATACTTACAGACAACAAACCATAGTATTTCCCTACACTCCCCTGCTTTCCCCATCATAACCCTACTATCCATCATATCCCCTCCCTCTCTCCCTCAGTCTCTTTTTAAATTTGATGTCATCATCTTTTTCTCCTATTATGAAGGTCTTGTGTAGGTATTGCTAGGCACTTCAAGGTCTTGGATATCAAAGCCAAATTCTGTCCGGAAAATTGTATGTAAGGAGTGGTACCCTTCCTTTGGCTCTTACATTCTTTCCACCACCACCTATTCTGCAATGGACCCTGAGCCTTGGGGGTGTGAGATGTTTCAGTGCTGTACACTCCTCCATCCCTTCTTCTCAGCACTATGTTGCCTTTTGGGTCATCCCAGTGGTCATTGCCATTTGGAAAGAGAAGCTTCTCTAACCAGAAATGAGAGTAGCATTTAGTTTATGTCATTCAGTCATTTTGTGTAGTGCTTTCAGGGCAATTTGGTGAGAGTAATACAAGCATTTATCCAGACAAGAGCAGGCTTTATACCCCTAGGGCTCATGACCTCCCCTGCCATAGGCATTTGATTAGGCTTTCAGAACCAGGCATGTATTCCCATAGAGTGGGCCCTCAGTCCAATTACAGAGCAGTAGGTTTCCCCCAGAGCAGACTTACCTGCAAACCTGAATTACCTGTGTTCAACTCCCCAGATCCCACATAATCCAGACACCCAAGGTGATGCACACACAAGGTTCCATATGGACACAAGATGACACAGGTGTGGGAAGTTCAATTACAGTGGCTGGAGGCCCTGGCATGACAATGTTCTCTTTCTCTCTCACTCTCTCTCATAAAAAGGTCAGTCTGTTGGGCTTGTCTTAAAACGTTAAATTAAAAAAAAAAAGTCTCAGCTATGGTGTCATCTGAAGAATTCTGCAGTAGGTTCCTGTGAACCATGAATAATGTTTTAATAGCACACATGCAGACTTGAGGCAGGGAAAGTTGTATAAATCTATGCTGGGAGTATTCACAACTTACCTCTGACACATTTTACCAATAAAAAATATGAGATACTAGATAAACTCAACACTGCAGGCTTCTGTGGCTTCTTAAACTTTTGCGGGGGGGGGGTACTGGAGGTGGAACAAATTAGCCTTACTCATACTAGGTACTGCTCTACCAATGAGCTACAGTCCAAGAATCCTTGAGGCTTTTGTGCATAAATAGGTCTAAATGTGAATACACATTTCCGTAACAGCATCCATTTTGAAGTTGGATATAATGTACCATATATCCTATGTACTTACTCTACTGAAATTTATAAGGAAAAAAACCCTGAAGGCTTTCTAAGTCTGAGTTTACATATGTAGAAAATGTTTATCAACTTATATTTCTAGCAATTTCCTTGCTAGTATTGTCAATAATCAATTTTGATATATTATATTTGTGCATAAACAATTCTAATAGTAAAAATCTCACAACTCAACATAACAACTGCAGGAGGAAGTTTTACTTACAATACTTTGAATTCTGACTACTACCAATGAAGAAATTACTAAGAAGTATCAGATGATTGTAGAAAGACAATGAGATTAATGAAAAATGGCAATCATTATATCCAAAGGGATCATGAATTAATCATGAATTGAGTCAACAAAAGTAATACATCCATAAAAATACAATAAAGGTCAATAGGAATTGTTGATGCAAAGAGATCATAATCATAGGTTAAGCAAAAGTTAGTAAGAATAACATATTTGGACCCGTTAGAAAATGGTTTAGCCATGATTATTTGGGTATGATCTCATTTTGGCTTCTCCCATTATTGTTTGTAATTTTGTTTATTTTTATTTATGAGAGAGAGAGAGAGAGAGAGAGAGAGAACACCAGGGCCTTCTATGACTTCAAATGAAATGCATATACATGAGCCACTTTGTGTATCTGGCTTTATGTGGATACTGAGGAATGGAACACTGGGCCTTCGGGCTTTGCAAGTAAGTGCTTTTAGTCACTGATCTTTCTCTCCAGCCCTTTAATATATATATTTTACTTATGAGCAGAGAAGAGAGGAGTAGAGAGAAGAAGAGAAAGAGAGAGAGAAAGAGAGAGAGAGAGAGAGACTGAGTATGTGAATAGCAGGGCCTCATCCCACTACAAATGAAGTCCAGATGCATGTGCTGCATTGTATATCTTGCTTTATGTGTTTTCTGGGGAATCAAACCCAGACCAGCAGGCTTTAGGACTCAATGCCTTTAAGACAACTAAGTCATCTCCCTAGTCCCTATTACTTTTATATTTGAAAAATTTTCTATAGCCATTGAGTAGGGCCTCAAGGAGGAAAATTTTACTGTATTGTGGTTGAAAATTCCTCAGTAAACAAACATTTTGATTCAGAGGCTCCAAATTCCCTCCATGTGTTTTAGTTTCTTGACAATATATTATAATTTAGCTGAATTGCAAAGAGAATTGTTGACCATCTTATGTCCTCCTATACAGTATTAACATGTCAAAGCAATCTACTTTTTACCACTTGTATTCTAACAATCCCTAATCTCAATTTCAGATATTCAGTATTCAGATAATAGAAATGCACAACTGAAACTCACACTTGCTCCCATGAAATTTTTCCATTTTTTTTTTTTTACATTTCCTATTTTGGTTTTTCCTCAAAAGGTAGGTATGTCTTTATCATCATAGTATCTAATAATACAATATATATATTAAAATGTATTCAGTTGACATCTGGTTTATATGTAATATATATTATACAATGATAAAGTTATATAGTTTATTTAACCTCTTGAATGTTCATTTTAGTGAGCTAGAGATAGCTAGTCAGGTTAATGATTATTTCTTTACTTTTCATGGCAGTTTTGATAGATAGATTTTCATGGATATTATTCATGAAAAAAGTTAAGGTAGGACTTTTTAAATCAAGTTACAAGTTGTCAATAGCTGTGGTTGTGGAAAATAATTTAATTTTTTTATTTCAATTGAAACTTGAGTGGTAGGTGTAATATTTTTAAAAGAAAAAGTATGCATATATCATATGTAATAACATCATATTACATGATTATATGTAAATTTTAAGTATGTATGATGCATATGTGAGCATCCCTATGTAGTTTTTAATTAATTTTTTGAGTGTTATACAAAGCAGGTTTTATTGTGACATTTTCATGCACATGTGTCATTATAGTTGGTGTTTATTGCTCTGCAAACTGTTCTTCCTTGTCCTCTCCTCAGCTTTCTGGTACTGCCCACAAAGTAGTCCTTCATTTCTGTTTTCATGTTGTTTCTATCACATTTCCTTGTTTCCTACTCTGCCCTTGTTTTTGACCTCTTCCTCCCCTCTCAGAATTATTATTTTCCTTTCATGTTTTAACATAAGCCACACACGAGTGCACATGCACACAAATTTAAATCTATATTCCATATATGATAGAAAACATGTTTATTTTGAAAGTCTGGCTTATTCATTTTAACAGAATGATGTGCAATTCTACCCATTTTTCTGTGAATGCTATAATTTTATTCTTCTCTACAGCTGAATAAAATTCCATTGTTTATGCACTTCACATTTTCACTATCCTTTAGAGTTACAGATTTAATATCCAAACCTGCTGAATTTATTTGCCCATTTCAAGTGGAATATAATTTAGGCACAATTTTGTACTTCTAAGCAAAACTTGTATAAAGTGAATATTGGCTGAAGAAAAATTAGAGAATTCACTCTTGGATGGCCTACAGAGAAAAATCCATTGAGTTAGTAGGTAGTAATTCTAGCTGGTGACAGTTTTTTTCAGATGTTTTAATTTTCAGAAGATTTTTTAAGTCTCACATTGGTTTCTTCTATAAATTGAATATAGTTTTAATAGCAATTTCACAAATTGGTTTTGAACAATTTGTTTCAAGGCAATTTATTATATTAGAAAGAACTTCCATAAAAGATATGCTCCATCTTCTCCTTCACTCGAAATAACTTCCCCTTTTTGCATTTAGGTTCTGTTTTACATTGTCAAATGCTTGCCTCTGTGCTCACTCAGGAAGGGCTTTGTGAACACAGAACTGGGAGTAAGTTCGAACTAAATGTATCTAAGCAGAATGGCTGCTCACCAACTGCATAATTATTGTCAGTGGAACTAAAAATGTACAATGTCTGTCAACTTTAAAACAAGTACACGTGGGGAGCAGCATTGGAAAGATGGAAATCACAGCTGGAGCTAATGATTACTCAGAGTTATTCTACAGCAAACATAGCATTTGGAAATTCATGAACAGTACTTTTCAGTGTTCAAAACTCTTTGCAAAACAAACTATACATTAATTGAAACACCAGTGACTGCACTGCCCACACACTGAGCTTCCCACAACTTCTGGGAAGTGATTTCAATGCAACTTCAAAAGAAAGAACCATAAATCTTTTCCTCCAGAAATTGGTTTCAGTGATAAGTAAATTTTAGAGAAATATTGTAGACATATTTGCTTCTCTGGCATCCAACATTTAGTTCTATGCCACATAAAAATAATAAAACATTTAGTTTGTGCCCAAAAAGATGAAAAATAACATGGCCATACATTACTAAGCAAAGCATAGTATTTGAGTTTTACTTTCTAGACTCCCTCATAAAATATTCACAAGTGGTATGTGGTAGCTCATGCTTTTAATCCTAGCACTCGGGGGGGGAGGGCAGGGGTAGGAAGATCAAATGAGCTCAAGGCCAGTATAAGTTTCAGGTCAGCCTGGACTAGGGTGAGACCCTGCCTCAACAACAACAAAAATATTAATCACCCCACAGGGTTTTTTCCCCAGCCTTGAAGTTGTTAATTTTTCTTTTAGGGGAGAGTAATTAACACTTTGCCTGATTTACTAGAAGCACAGTATGGCAGTTTGATTCAGGTGTCCCCATAAATGTTTGTGTTCTGAATGCTAGGTCCCCAGCTGGTGGCAATTTGGGAATTAGAGCTTCCTTGAGATGATGTATTTTGGGGGGAGGGCTTATGGGTATTATAACCAGCTTCACATTGCCAGTGTTTGGCACACTCTCCTGTTTTGTTGTCCACTTAATTTTGACCAGGAGGTGATATCCACCTTCTGTTTATGCCACTGTTTTCCCCTGCCATCATGGAGCTTCCCCTTGAGTGTGCAAACCAAAATAAACTGTTTCTTCCCACAAACTGCTCATGGTTGTGTGCTTTCTGCCAGCATCCTGAAACTGATTACAATAGAAGGTTTTATCAGAGCCATTCCAGCCTACTGGAAACTGCGTCTTCTGTAGTTCTGAATTCCATAATGAACAGCCAGGTCCACTTCTGTGTTGAACTAAACACTTCAACAAAATTCAGTGTTGACTTTAGTTCCATCATCACCCAGGAACATAGTGAGGCATTACTGCTGAACTGACCATCAAAGGATGAAGACAGACAAATTAAAATTTATTTTACTTTCTCCTGGCTCTTGTCAAGAGATCAATAAATATTTTAGATGAATGAATGAATGCCATTTAGCTTTAAAAGTAACATGATGCGGATCTTCCAAGATTCCCAGGAAGTCCTGTGAGGTTTTGGCCATCGCTGTTCACTTGGCAAATTCTTTCCTAGTATAGTCCTAAGGCTTCTCTATCTCAGCTAGGGGATCTTTTGCAAAGCTTCTTCTTTGGGAGCAGCACAGCAGTGTGGAGTGAGTAGGCCAGACCTCTGGCTTCAGGCCCTCCCAGCTTCTCAAACTCAGTTCCCTGCACAAATGGTGTGCGGGCAGACATGGTGGTGTGGAGTGACAAGGCCAGACCCCTGTATCCCGGGCTCTTCCCAGTCCCATGGTCCTGGTAGGTCCCACTGTACCTTGCTTCGGGAGGCCTGCTACCAGAGTGAGTTATGGAATCAGGCCTTTTCCTCTGGTACCTGACTGGCCACTGGGTAACAACATTCCTTTTCACCTGAGTCAGAGGGTGCACAGACCAAAGGACAAAAACTTACTTCTTCCTCAAAAAAAAAAAAAAAAAAACAACAAAAAAAAACAAAGAGTATTCCTAAAATGGGTAGACAATAACACAAAAAAGACAAAGTCAGAAAACTGAAGGACCCCTACCAAGGCTGTCTAGCCCTACAATGGAAGGCTCCAATGAAATCATACAGAAATCAGCAGAAATTCATTCCCCAAATGAAAACACAGCAACCAATGGGACACTGATAAAAAAAAAAAAATTACTTAACTGGAACCAATCAGCAAGGAACCAAAAGTCATATCAAAGAAATTGAAAGGAATGGTCTCCTAGAGCATTCAGCTTTTGACTGTAGGCTTAACTTGATGGAATAAAATGTTAGAACCCTCCAAAGAGATATGAATAAATTGAAGGTGAGTCAATAAACAGAAGATATCAACAACCAGTTGACTAAGCATAATGAGGATTTGATCAAATGCAGGAATGAATTCCAGGAAGCATCAAGAAAATAAGAACTCAAATTGAAATCATATCTCAAAAAAGAGATGGACACACACCAAAATAATACAACAGAAAACAAAAAATCAAATAGAAATTATAAAAACCTCTTGAGAACCACTCACCAAGAAAGTTGCTCATATGGAAGACAGAACCTCTGACCTGGAAGACAAGACAGAAGAAATTGATTGGGTGGCCAAAAACTTTGCTAAGTTCCAAAAAATCATGTGAACAGAATACAAGGGAACTGTGGGATCCCCTAAAATGACAAAAAATCCAGATCATGGGTATTGCAGGAGAGGAAATCCAGGCCAGAAGCATAGAGAACATATTCAACAAAATTATTGAAGAAAACTTTCTGAATCTGTCAAAAGAGAGGCCCATCCAGATACAAGAAACCCACCGAACACCAAATATACAATACCAAAGAAAATCTCTCCAAGACACATCATAGTTAAAACTCTCAATAACAACAACAAAGAAAGAGTGCTAAAAGCATCAAGACATAAATAACTCACAGCATACCAAGCCAATTCCATCAGAATTACCTCAGATTTCTCAATGGAAACCCGGAAATCCAAAAGGGGCTAGAATGGAACACTTCAATGTCTAAAAACCTATGGCTTCCAATGCAAGCTACTTTACCCAGTAATAGTATCCCTCATAATTGATGGTGCAAGAAAAACCTTTCATGAAAACAGTCAACTGTATGATTATATGCACACAAAGCCAAACCTGCAGAGAATATTTGAGTGAAAACTGCACACCGAACACTCTAACAACCAATTTCAAGAGCCAAAAAGAAAATCACAGTAACCAAAATAGACGAGGTTCAAAATAATACAAAACACAAGACAGCACCAAATCACATAGAACACCTCATCATGGCAGGGATTAATTCAAACCTGACAGTAATAACCTTAAATAATAATGGACTTAATTCATCCATCAAGAGCCACAGATTATCAGGGTGGATCAAAAACTTTGGAACCTTCTATCTGCTGTCTTCAAGAAACCCACATCATCACTAAAGATAGATACCTCCTCATGGCAAAAGGTTGTAAAATGCTATTCCAAGCAAATGGAAATAAAAACAACTAGGTGTTGCTATATTA
This sequence comes from Dipus sagitta, assembly GCA_036346955.1. Classification (NCBI taxonomy): domain Eukaryota; kingdom Metazoa; phylum Chordata; class Mammalia; order Rodentia; family Dipodidae; genus Dipus; species Dipus sagitta. The sequence goes on from CM070786.1 coordinate 36,861,294, forward strand.
ATATCTGATAAAATAGACTTCAAACCAAAAGTAATCAAAAAGCACAAAGAAGGCATCTTTTACTTATCAAGGGAATGATCCAACATGAGTACATTACAATCGAAAATATATATGTGCCAAACACAGGTACATCACAGTTTATAAAACAAGATGTACTCTACAATAAAACAGAAATAAGCACCAACATCATCATACTTCATCAATACTTCACTATGATCAATAGACAGATGATCCAACCATAAAATCAACAGGGAAATAATAGAGCTCAACAACATCATAGATCAACTAGACCTAAGAAATATGTACAAAACTTTCCACCTTAACTCTACAGAATACACATTTTTCTCAGCAGCCCATGGAACTTTCTTCAAAATTGACCAGATATGAGGTCATAAAGTGTGCCTCCATAAAGTGAGGAAAATTGAAGTACCTTCCTGTATCATGCGATATCACAATGTCTTAAAGCTAGAGATTAACAACAAGAGAAATGTCAAGAAATCCCCAAGCTCCTGGAGACTAAACAACATACTTTTATACATTGAATGGGTCATAGAAGAAATCAAAAGAGAAGTTGTAAAATTCCTAGAATTGAATGATAATGAAAACACAACCTACCAAAACTTATGGGACACAATGAAGGCAGTTCTAAGGGGAAAATTCATAGCCCTAAATGTCTTTGTTACAAAGACAGAGAGATCCCAAATTAATAACCTGATTGTCCATCTGCAGGTATTGGAAAAATAAGAAGAATACAACCCAAAGAGTTCCAGATAGAAAGAAATAACCAAGACTAGAGCAGAAATTAATGAATTGGAAACTAAGTAAACAATTTAAAAAATCATTGAAATGAAGAGCTGGTTCTTTGAAAAAATAAGCAAGATTATAAATCCCTGGCCAATTTGATCAAGCAAAATAAAGAGAAGTCTCAAGTTAACAAAAATCAGAAATGAAAAAGGAGAGGTCACAGCAGACATCAATGAAAATGGAAGAATCATCAGGGCATACTTCCAAAAAATTGAATAATCTGGAAGAAACAGAACAACCTATCAAAACTAAACTCAGAGTAGATAAATCTCCTTACCAAACCTATTGCCTCCATGAAGATTGAAAAGGTAATCAAAAACTTTCTGAAAAAGTAAAGTACAGGATCAGATAGCTTCTCAGCTGAATTCTATCAACCTTTCATTAAAGAACTAAAACCAATTTTTCTCAAAATGTTTAGCATAATTGGAGACCAGGGAATCATCCCTGACTCATTTTATGAAGCTAGCATCACCATAATCCCAGACCAGTCAGAGATGTAACAAGGAAAGAAAACTATAGACCTCTATTCTTAATAAACTTAGATGCAAAGATCCTGAACAAAATCCTTGCAAACTGAATTAAACAACACATCATAAACATTATCTACCTTGATCAAGTGGGCTTCACTCAGGGATACACTGATGTTTTAACATACAGAAATTGGTCAATGTAATACACCTCAAAATAACCTTAACCATAAGAACCACAGGATCATTTCAAGTGTTGCAGAGAAGGCCATTGACAAAATACAACACAACTTTATGAACAAAACACTGGAAAGACTAGACCTAGAGGGTTTATAGCTCAACACTATAAAGGCTACATATAAAGCTCCTAAAGCCCAAATAATGCTTAGTGGGGAAAAACTCAAGGAGTTTCTACTGAGATTGGGAACAAGACAGGGTGCCCGCTCTCACCACTGCTCTTTAACATAGTACTAGAAGTACTAGCCCAAGCAATAAGACAGGATAAAGAAATAAAAGAGATTCAAATTGGAAAGGCAGAAGTCAAGTTAGCCCTATTTACAGATGACATGATCCCATACATAAGTGACCCTAAAGTCTCCATTTCAAACCTTCTAAAGGTGACCAATTCTTTCAGCAAAGTGGCAGGATACAAAATCAATGCACAAAAATCAGTAGCTTTTCTATATTCAATGCACAAATATAAAGAGAAAGAAATCTGTGAGGCTATCCCATTTTCAATAGCAACATAAAGTTTAAATACCTTGGAATAACACTAACCAAGGATATGAAAGACCTATATAATTAAAACATGAAAAAAACTCAAGAAAGAAATTGAAAAGGACTTGAGAATATAGAAAAAACACCCATGCTTCTGGATAGGTAGAATTAATATTGTGAAAATGGCAATTCTACCAAAATCAACATACAGATTTAATGCAATACCAATAGCAATACCAGCATCATTATTCACAGAGATTGAAAAAATGATTTCAAAATTCATATAGAATGGCAGAAGGCCTCAGATATCTAAACATATCCTCAGCAAAAACCGCTGGTGGTATCACCATACCCAGTGTAAAGCTATAAAGCCATAGTGACAAAAAAGCCTAGTACTGGAATAAAAGCAGAAACATAGACCAATGGAACAGAATTGAAGACCCAGACCTTAGATCAAGTAAGTTACTTGATCTTCAACAAAAGTGCCAATAATGTAGACTGGTGAAAAGACACATTTTCAACAAATGGTGGTGGACAAATTGGATGACCAAATGTAGAAAAATCAAATTAGACCCATTCATTTTGCCATACACAAAAGTCAAGTCCAAATTGAATAAAGACCTCAATGTAGGACCTAAAACTCTTCAAGTACTAGAAGAAAAAATAGAGGGCACTCAACATGATATAGGACTGGGAAAAGACTTCCTGAACAAAACCCGGTAGCCCAGGAAATTAAATAAGCACTCAACCAATAGAATCTCATGAATCTAAAAAGGTTTTGAAACAGACAAACATACAATAAGCAGAGCCAATACATTACCCACTGAATGGAAGGTAATCATCACTCACTATACCACTGAGAGAAGCTTAATATCTAGAATCTACAAAGACCTCAAAAAACTAAATACTAACAAATCAAACAACCCACCCCAAAAGTGGGGTAGAGAACTGAATAGGAAGTTCTTAGACAGAAAATTACAAATGGCTAACACATATTTTAAGAAAATATTCGACATCCCCAACAGTTAGGGAAATGCAAATTAAAACAACTATGAGATTCCACCCTAACCCAGTAAGCATATCAAACCTCAAAAAAATCAAATGAATTCAAATGTTGGCAAAGATGTGGAGGAATAAGAATACTCACTCACTGTGGGTAGGAATGTAAGCTGGTACAACCACGATGGAAATCAATATGGAGACTATTGTAAAGGATGAATATAAAATTACCAACAGACATTGTTATTTCCTTACTGGGCATTTACCCTAAAAAGCTCCACATTTCAGTTCAGAGATATTTGCTCAACCATGTTTATAGGTGCAAAACTCAAAATAGCTAAGAGCTGGAATGAACCCAGGTGCCCATCACTGGATGAATGGATAGCCAAGATGTGTTATATCTACATGATGGGATTCTACTCAGCAGTAAGAAGAAAATGACACAAATAAATTTGTAGAGAAATGGTTGAACTTGGAACAGATCATTCGAAGTGAAGTAACACAATTACAGAAAGACAATCATTGCATTTTCTCACTCATCTTCACTTCTTAACCTGAATCAGCCTGAGTTACCGATATATCTGAATGGCATCTTGAGGCTTGAACAATAGAGAGGGTTGGGCTTGGGGAAAGAGGAAGGGTGGGGAGGTCACAAAACAGAACCCAAATTGAACTGGTACCATAAAATCCTATATCCCGGAGGTTAGACTACAAGGTGGAACCCTCAAGAGGACCTTAGGAGGAGCACATGAATCAACAGGCCCTGGAGAGGGTGAGATGAAGCCTAACCTTAAATTTGTCCAGTTTTTCTTTCGTCTCTTTTTCTGTTTTGTTTTCCCTTGGTGCTGGCCTGTAATTCCCTGTACAAGGATGTGGTTTACATCCACAATGAGCTGTTGATTAGAGAGACCTACTAGATCTCCTAAAACAAACAAGACAGACACTCTGTGAGAGCACTTGATTACCCTATTACTTGATTACAGAGGTTATGGACATATCCTATTGCTGAAATACGTTATTGGCATAGGCCATGAAGAGTCCTGGTTGGAATCCAGAAGGGAGCCAAGCCCCAGACAGTCCATCTAGTGCTGGAAGATGCTACATGAGCTACTAGGGGAAAGTGGCCAACATCTATCTGAGTGACTCAGAAGCAAACAACCTGATGTGATGTTCACACAACTGCAATAGTGGCACACAGCCATGATGGATAACCAACTGCTCTTGGATTGGCTAACAGATCTGCTCAGTGGAAATGTAACCATATCTGGAACTGGAACACGAGTCAGAATCACATAAATATAATGATTCTGCATTCCATTGTCAAGCTACTAGTAATCTTGGGTTATAAGAGGGTCTATCTACACCCTTTAAATTCTCTCTGAATTAATAATGGTTATCCCATTTAACTGGTTCTGACTTCACTCTCCATTGGAGAATCTGCTTCTTTTTTTTCAGATGAGAAGTGGACCTGAGGAGATAAATTATCCAGCACACTCCATTATACACCTAGCCACAGCTGAAATCACAGAGGAATTGGGGAAATGAGCAAGACTGCTGCTTACTTAGTGCATCTCATATCAGCACAAGGGTGAAGGAAATAGACACTGACGACACTCACCACCTATCAAACCAGAAAACCAGAGACTCCTAAGTACCCACAATTGAAGTGGATTTAAAATCCCCCAATAGGTCTCAGGGAATTTTTCACAAGAGAGGGCAGAAAGGTTGGTAGAGCCACAAGTTGGGACATTTTTACACAGTGACATTGACTCTCTGCCATAATTGACTTTTGCCACCATAATGCATGACCCACAATCCCCAGGAGGTTGACCTGCATCCCCAATGAGGAAGGCCTCTTCAGAAAATGGGCAGGGAGGAAGGAAAGTATAGTATCAACATGTGTGTTCTACATAGTAAATATGTCCATATCTAACAAAAAATATATTTTTATAAAAGTAAAATTTTATAACCATATAAAACCTATTGCAAATACATTTAATATTTTTTTATTAATTAGTTTTGTACTCAGTGAATACAGTCAATTTGTTACCCTTAATAGGCTCATCCATGACCTACCCATTCCCCTTGGTCCCTCCTTGTTGAGGTATATGGGTCTTGCATTGTGGAGTTAGCCCACAGTTATGGGTAAGCTAAATGTCTCTGCATATCATGACCCAACATGTGGCTCTGACATTCTTTCCGCCCCCTCTTCTGCAAAATTTCCCTGAGCCATGTTGGGTTCATTTTTGGTCTGTTCAGTGATGAGGTGTCGGGGGCCTCTGAGGCTCTGGCTCTCTGATTTGGTAGGAGTTGAGTTTTCTCTGTGCTGATCTCCTTCCCTGTTGTGCTGGTATCCGGTTCATCAGGAAAACAGCCTCCTTGCTTGTTTGTCCAATTTTTCTTAGTTTCAGCCAGGGCCCTTTTGAGGTATGATGGGGTTGCTCTCTCCTTAGGATCTACATCTATCTGAAAAAGAGAAGCAGATTCTCCAATGGACAGTAAGTTAGCACCAGACAAATGAGATAACCCTTATTTTTTTAATAGAGAATTTAATAGGTGTAGGCCCTCTTGTAGCCCACGATTGGTGGTAGCTTGATAATGGAGAGCGGGGTTATGTTTGGATATGGTTCTGAGTTGTTTCCCAGCTCCAGCTATGGGTGCCATACCACTGAGGGGATCAGTTAGCCCAATCAAGAGCAGTTGGTTTCCCAACATGGCTGTGCACCACTATTGCACTTGTGTGAGCATCACAACAGGTTATTTGCTGCTAAGTAGGTTAGACCATGAGTTTCTTGGCAGATATTGGTCATTTTCCCCCAGTAGCCCATGAAGCACCTTCTGGCACTAGACGCACTGAATGTGTGGGACTGATTCTCTTCCAGCTTCCAGCCATGCCATTCCATTTTACGTGTCATGAGATTCCACCTTACCCCAGTAAGGATAGCAAACATCAAAAAATGAAATGAAAATAAATGCTGGCGAGGATGTGGAGAAGTAGGAACACTCATCCACTGGTGGTGGGAATGTAAGATGGTACAACCACTTTGGAAACAATATGGAGACTCCTGAAATAGCTGAGTATAGAGATACCAACAGACCCAGTTAATCTCTTACTGGGCATCTACCCTAAAACCTTCAAACCACAGGCCAGAGAGATTTGCTCAACCATGTTTGTAGTGACTCAATTCGTAATAGCTAAGAGCTGGAATCAACCCAGATGTCCATCACTTGAAGAATAGATAACTAAGATGTGGTATATCTACACAATGGAATTCTACACAGCAGTAAGAAATAATGACACAATGAAATTTGAGGAAAAAAATGGTTGAGTCTGGAACAGATCATTCTCAGTGAACTTACCCAATCACAGAAAAAAATAAAATCACCACATAATCTCACTCATCTACAGCACCTAACCTAAATCTACCCAAGATGCCATACCCAGCAAGCATCGCATGGACTAGACAATAGGATGGGTGGGGAGGGAGGGGAGGGCAATGCAGGGGGTGGGAAACACAAATCTAGACCCAAAAGGCAATAGTACAATAACATTCTACATCCTAAAAGGCAGACCAAATGGCTGAATCTTCACCAGGCCCTTAGAGGGAACACCTGAGTCACAAGACACTGGAGAGGGTATGATGAAGACTGACCTTAATCTTCTACAGCTTCTCTCTCTCTCTCTCTCTCTCTCTCTCTCTTCTCTCTAACTCTTTTATATTAGTTATCTTTTTCTTCCTTTTCTTAGTGACCTGTAACTCCCAGTACCAGCAAAAGAAAGACAGATTTCTGTCAGAGTACTTGATGACCCACCAAAGGTTAGTGGTAAGACCCTACTGCTGAAGACACCTTATGTGGTTGACATGTAAAAAATATTTTTTTAAAAAAAGCTTCTTTGGGGCTGGAGAGATGGCTTAGTGGTTAAGCGCTTGCCTGTGAAGCCTAAGGACCCCGGTTCAAGGCTCAATTCCCCAGGACCCACGTTAGTCAGATGCACAAGGGGGCACACGCATCTGGAGTTTGTTTGCAGTGGCTGGAAGCCCTGGCGTGCCCATTCTCTCTCTGTCTCTATCTGCCTCTCTCTCTCTCTCTCTGTCACTCTCAAATAAATAAATAAAAATGAACAAAAAAATTAAAAAAAAAAAAGTAAAGCTTCTTTGGACACAATACCACTAAGAGCTTTGGAAAGGTCTAACAGGGTCCCAGTGAAGTCCATATGCACAAGAGGCTGAAGGGCAATTAATGCCCTTCAGATGATGGTTTTTTTCTGCACTGGGGAACTTTGTTCCTCATATAAGTATTTTTGTAATAAAATTATCTATCTTGTAAATGTTCCTTTTGTTGCTTGTAATTCTAATACTGTTACAGGAAAATGAGAATGGAAAAGAAAAGAAGGGAAATAATTGTATCGTATGTCTCTAATGAAGTTATTATAATCCCAAGGGAAGATAGATGTCATAATTTCTTCCTCCAGAAATGTAAATCGAGTTATAAAAGTCAGCTTATAGACTCTTATGCTAGTGAAGTGTAGAGCCAGAACAGGAAACCAGGAGCATCTAACTCTACCTAGCTTCCTTTCGTAAAAGTAACACTTCCCGAAAATCTTTGTAGGAATGAAGAAGTGTTTCATAAAGCACTAGAGCATTGCTGTGCAGAGCTTATGTGGAAACTATGGGATAGTGGGTCTTGAAGAATAACCATTCTGGGGACAGGAAAACAGACGGGTGGTGGCAGCCAGAGAAGACCTTGCAAGCCACACAGTTATGCCTATTGTTATTATTCCAGGTGATTTTCCACTGAATTGCTGGAGAGCACCCTGAAGTTTTATTGCTTCCTGATGTCAAAGAGGAATGGTAAGACCCACTTACAAAACAGCAACCATTTCCCAGAGCTCTGATGAACAATTAAAACATGTTTAGTAGTGGAATATGAAAATATAAAGAACATTGAATGTTCTGTGTGTGTGTGTGTGTGTGTGTGTGTGTTCGAACTCACCCTAGCTGGGGGTGTTCATTCTAGAGGTTCTGGGGAATACACCCCTTCTGAGCTCATTCAGGATGGCAGAAGTTGGTTCTTTCAGGTTCCAGTTGTGGTCCTCTGTCTTCTTGCTTGCGGGACCACGGTCTGTCATCCGAGGGTGTCTGCACTACTAATTATAATCTCTCTTTTAATTCATCAGGTCAGTCTGAGTCCTCTTAAGTTCACAGGTACTCACCTCTGTCACATATCTCTGATTCTAGCTGAAAAAAAAATTTCTGTACTTTAAAGGTTCAATTGATTTACCTGAACCCAGCTAGGTAACAGAACAGTCTCCATGCTCTAAATCCCTTAATCTTGATTATATCTCCAAAGTATATTTTGCTGTGTAAGGTAACCCCCTGACAGATTTCAGAGTAGTAGTGGCATTCAACATGGCATAAATAATTATAATATTATTTGTGAATTTCACTGATTTCTGCTCTTATTTTGATCACCTCCCCTTCCTCCTCCTCTTCTTTTTCCTCTTCCTCCTCCTCTGCTTCTCCTCCTCCTTTTCCTTCTCTTTTTCTTCCTCCTCCCCTTTCTTCTTTTCTGGAGGTAGGGTCTCATTCTAGTCTAGGCTGGCAGCACTTGCTTTGTAATCTAGGCTGTCATCAAATTCATGTAATCCTACCTCAGCTTCCTGAGTGCTTGGATTACAGGCATGTAGCACTATGCCAGCTTCACTTTATTCCTTACAATTTATTCACTTTTGTCCACTACGATGCATAATTCCTTGACTTTAAATATATCTTCCTGTTTAGAATAAACCCTTAGAGTTACTAGATTTTCTCTGCTTCTCCTGTAGCCCACAAATTTTGATGTTTACATTATTTAGTTTGCAATTTTTCAAGCGTTATTTTAAAAAATTCAGTCTTATACAATTTAATTAAAATATTTGATATATCTGAAATTTGTTATTTATCACATGAGGTTTCATTTTGTCAGATGTATTCAACAAAAATTCTAATTTTTGACACTTGTGATATGGCTTTACTATAAAATTTAATCTGATAAAACTTCCATGTTCAGTTAAAGAATATTTACACTACAATGAATGGAAATAAACAGACTGGGCTGTATATTTGCCCACACATTTCTCATTTTAAGTGTGCTTTAGACATGGTGGTTCTGTTTTCCATTTCTCTTCAGTCAGGACTTCTTTTCAAAATTGTTTGAGAGCCCTGCTCTACTAGCTATTAATTCTTTTAGTTTTCATTTTTGGAAAAAAAAAAAAAAAACATTTATGGGTTTTTCTCCTCAAAGTAATGTGACGCCATTTGGAGGATTCAAGCACGAAACTGAAATAGTCATTTGAAAATTTTCAGCTCACATGTTACTCTTGGTAAGTAGTTCAGCAAGGTTGAACAGGGTCCTAGAGGATGCAGGGAAGTAGACCAAGATGTAGCAGAAACAGTGATGGAGGTGGTGACGCAGTCCTTTAAATGAAACATTGACTCATAAAATGGTCCTGAGGAGAAAATATAGATAATTTTCTTTTGTCTAACGGAGTCTAAGCCTCATTGTAAATGAACACACTAACATCCTGGTTTATCAAGATGTTTTAGTTTAATGCATTAAATGGTGGATGGATAATGATAATGTGGTGCTTATATACAATGGAATTTCATTCAGCTCTAAAGATAAATGAAATTATGAAATTCACAGGAAAATGGATGGAGCTGGAGCATATTAAACTAAGTGAGGTCTCAGCCTCACAATGACCAAAGCTACATGTCTTCTTTCATAAGAGGACCCTAGTTTTGAATTTTAAGATCTGTGTCTGCATACAGGAAGTTAGAAAAGGACTAAGGAGTGAAGGAAGAGGAGGTGATAGAGAAACTAGTGCTATGATAATGGAGGGTGGGGAATATAGCAGTATCTTCTCATTTCTGGTACAAAACAGCTGATCAGAAACAGCTTATTGAAGAAAAGGGTTTATTTCCAGCTTATAATTTTGAAGAGAAGTTTCATCATAGTGGGGAAAGCATGGCATAAGCAGACATCCAACTGGACATTATATCCCCACAGTAGCAGGAAGCAAGTAACCCTTGGATCTTGGCTATATAGCCCCAAAGCCCATCCCTAGAAACACTCCTTCTCTAGCAAGGCTCCAACTCACAAAGGCTCCACAGCTTTCCCAAATTGCCACATGTAGGAGATCAAATCCATTAAGCCTATGGGGAACATTTCATTCAGACATAGGGGCTGCTAGGTTTGGAAAGGGTTAAGCAGGGATAAGGGTAGTTTATAGAAGAGAGGAGGGAGTGAGGTACTGAGGGGATAAGTGAAGGTAATATGGGACATATACAACCAAAATGCAATACACATGTATTAAATTATCAAAACCTTTTTAAAAATTCAAGTTAATTTCAGCACTAGGGAGGCAGAAGTAGGAGGATAGCTGTGGGTCTGAGGCTAGCCTGAGACTACATAGTGAATTCCAGGTCAGCTAGGACTAGAGAGAGACATAGGGATTATACCATATTTAATAGTAGGTTACAGGAACCCTGCTCATCATGGTATGCACTGTGCCCTCTCACGTAAAGAATACTTATTACCCAGAATACCAGAAGTGCCCCTATGGAGCATTTTTATGGGACGTGAATATTATCTGCTCTTTTTTGAATTCCTGGCTATAGTTAGCACTATACCTTATATTGCTGCTCTTCTATTTCAGTCCGCATATTTTTAAATAATGAATGTATAAATAAATGAACTATATAAAACACTTGGGTATATGCTATAAAACATGAGGAGATTTATATGACTGGCTGGTCTAGTAGGATATAAAGATTTCATTTTGGTTGTCCATTGAATAATTTATATCCAGGGCCAATCCTTCCTCCCACTCTTTGCCATATTTAAAGTGAATTGTTTCTCTTCATTGTAAAGATGGCCTAAATCTTTTCTGTTTAAGCATGGTGCATGCATTATAGACTTATGTTAGCCTTTTTCAGTGTGCCCAAGAACACAACAGAATTACTAGCCTCTTTATTCTTAGGGAATTGCCATGTAGCCACTCATGTGGCCTCAGCTTCATTAACGAGATTATTCTGTTACATGATCATTAAGTACAAGGCAAAGGAAATTCAGTCTTCTCTATTTGTTTTCTCTAAATCTTATCTTTTTATTATTTACTGATTGTTTTAGATAAAAATATTGTACACGTAGACCCTGTGCCCTCATCCCATTCTGCTGAGGATCTTCTTTTGTTGGGTTATTGGTGTTTATTGTGGGGATCAAGAGGCCTCAGTCAGTCTCTGGGTCAGTGTGTGTGTGTGTGGGGGTCAAGTATGATATAATGTCTCAGGCAATTTGCACACACCCTGAGGTTCTTAAAATCTTTCTGTCCCTTCTTCCGCAATGTTCTCTGAGATTTCATGGGCAGGATAGGGATATGATTTGGTGTTTCTTTATAGCTTCTCTTTTGATGAGGTTTGAGTTACCCCACAGCGTCTGTTGCCATCTCCCTAGAACTGGTTTTCAGACGAGCCATAAGAGCAGTATTTCTGTCACTACTTCCTGTGTAGTGACTTCTGCAACTGGGCATATGAGGTGGAGGTGACCTATCTTATGGTAGGCAGTCAGATCTCTCTACTTGATGTATTGATGCATTCTGGTTCTGCCCAATATTCTCCACTATCTGCAAATTAGAGCATATTCTCCAACCAAAGGTGAGAGCAGTTTGAATTAAACGGGGAGAGCAGCAAAAAAATAATAATAAAATAAAATACAAGCACATGTCTTGTATATATATAATGTATAGTAGAGTCTCTAGGGCCTATGCCCAAAAGGGGTATAGCTGGATCTAATGGCAGTTCTATTTTCAGCATTTTGAGGAGTACCCATACTGATTTCCACAGTACAAGATTGCACTCCCACCAGCATTGGATGAGGTTTTCTCTTTTCATAAACCCCTACCAACATGTGCTGCTTTTTGACTTTTTGATGACTGCCATTCTGACATGAGTGATATGGAATCTCATAGCCATTTTTTTTTTACATTTCCCTGATGAGTAGAGATGTTAAACATCTCTTTAGATGTTTAATGGCCATTTGTATTTTTTCCTTTGAGAACTCTCTGTTCAATTCCTTGAATCATATTTTTTTTTTTTGAGTTGGGTGCTTAGTTTTTTTATTGTTTAGGGTTTTGAATTCTTTGTAGATTCTATATATTAAACCTTTGTTGGAGGTATAGCTGGTGAGATTTTCTCCCATTCCATTGGTTATCTATAGACTCTGTTGATGGCTTGCTTATCTGTATAATAACTTTTTAATTTTCATGAGGTCCCAGTTGTTGAGTGTTTGCATAATTCCCTGGGCTACTGGAGTCTTATTCAGAAAGTATTTACCTATGCCATATTGGAGTGTTACCCCTACTTTCTTTTCCTATTGATTTAGTTTCAGGTCTTATATTGAGGTTTTTGATCCATTTCAAGTTGATTTTTGAGCAAGATGAGATGGGGGATCAAAATTCAACTGGCTATCCAGTTTCTCCCGCATCATTTGTTAGTGTGATATAGGCTTTATATCTATTGTATATTGCCTTTATTATATGGTCCCTCCATTTCTATTTTCTTCAGTGTTTTAATGAAGGGATGTTAAATGTTAAAAGTGTATGATGCTTTTGATGTGTTCTTGAATTTGGTTTGTAAGAATTTTATTGAGAATTTTTACATCTAAGTTCATCTGGGATATTGGTGTGTAGTTTCTTTCTCTTTTTTTCTTTTTATTTCTTTATTAAGTAGACACTTTGTAGAGACATATCATATGCTTGTACCATCATTTCACTCCTCCCTACCCTCATTCCACTGAGGGTCATCATTGGTGGGACTACTGGTATTCACTATGTAGTTGTTGGTTATTAATTGTGACAGCAGCAGTGTGTCATTGTGGGGAGGGCTATCTCTCTGGATAGTCCCTCCCACCCTGTGGGTCTTACATTCTTTCCACTCCCTCTTCTGCAAACTTCCCTGAACCTTGATGGGTGTGTTTAAATGTTTTGGATTTCTGCTTCCCTGCATTCTGCGTATCCTCAGTGTCTTTCTGCATCTCCCTGGCACGGGTTGTCAAGCACACCATGGAATAAACACCCTTGCTCACATTGCCAGTTCCTCTGTGGTTTTGCCTGGGCCCTGGGTGCTGCGTGAGGGGTGGTTCATCTCCTGTCAGGGAGTTTGCTATCCTTGTCTTGTTGGTAGATTATGGTTGGGGTTGGGGGATGAAAATGTGGGGATTATGCACAAAATCAAATCCAAAATGAATTGGTACCATAGAAACCTTCTTCCTGGATAGCAGACTAAAATATATTACCCTCAATACAAGAATGGAGGGATCATCTGGTAAGAACAGCCCTGAATAGGGTGGAATGAAGCCTAATCCTAAACATTTTGGCTCTGGCTTGCAACTTCTAATACCAGAAATTGGTTATAATCCATATTGAGTTGCTGATCAGAGAGACCTGTAAGTTTCCAAAACAAAATCAGCTTCTGTCCGAGTACTTGATTACCTAACTGAGATAAAATGTAAGACCCTATTGCTTATGACACTGTATACTGCCAATGTAGAACACTGAGAAATCTAGCTGAATCTGTTTTCAGATGGTTAGCCCATATAATGCTGGAAAGTGCTACATGTGCTGCTGGCAAGCAGGGGACACTGCCATTTGAAAACAGCCAGCCTGACAAGATGTATACACCTTTGCAATAGTGGCACATAGCCTAGGTGGATGACCAGTGACTCTTTTATTGGCTATAAGATCTATGAAATTGAAAGGAACCCATAATTGGAACTAGGAATCAAGTGAGAACCCTGTGGGGACCAAGGTAATGAACCCAGAGAAGCTCCCCCACTAGCCTTCATCCAAAAGTGAGGTTATATGCATTAAAATCTCTGTAAATTAACAATGCCTATCCTCTTTAACCTATGCTGATTTCACTCTCCATTGAAGCTTCTGTTTTTCTTTTTTAGAATGCAGTGAGAACTGAGAACAACCATAATGTACCAACAAGCAAGAATAGATAGCTATAGTTACCTTTACTTGTTTTGTCTCAGTCTGGTCTTGGTATTAGTGCAATGCTGGCTTCATATAAGGAATCAAGGAACATTCCCTTCATTTCTATTGTGCAGGATTACATGAGAAAAATTGGTCTTAAATCCTTAATGAAAGTTTGGTAGAATTCAGCAGTGAAACGAAGACCATCTGGAGCTGGACTAATTTTCTTTTGTTGGGAGGCTTTCAATTACAGCTCCAAACTTATTTGATGTTATGTCTCTATTCAGGTAGTTTATCTTATCTGGGCTTAGTTTGTTAGGTAGTATCAGTTAAGGAATCCATCCAGTTCTCTCAGGTTTTCCAATTTTGTGGAGTGTAGATCTTTGAGGCATGGCCTGATGATTCTCCCAATTTCATTAGGATCTGTTGTAACAAATCTCGGTTCATCTCAGATTTTGTTACTTGAGTCTTGTCTTTTTTCCTTTTAATCAGATTGGCTAGGATTTTCAATCTTGCTTATTGTTTTCAAAGAATTAGATGCTTGATTCATCAATTATTTTATTTCCAATTCATTGATTACTGCTTTGATCTTGATTATTTCTTTACATTTGGTACTATTGAGCTTGTATTGTTCTTGCTTTTCCAATGCCTTCAGTTGGATGGTTAACTTACTGACTTGAGATCTCTCCACTTTTGTAATGAAATCATGCTATAAACTTCCCTAGTAAGACTATCTTCCTTGTGTCCCATACACTTGTTGTGTTTTCATTATCATTCAGCTTCAGATTTTTTTCTATTTACTTTTTGATTTCTTTAAGTATCAATCCATTATTTAATAGAGAATTGCTCATCCTCCAGTTTTTGGTGTTTTTTTTTTTTTTTTCTGTTTCCCTTGTTGTTAATCTCTAGCTTTATTGCACCGTGGTCGAATATAATGCATGGAATCATGTTAATTTTCCTAAATTTTTTGAGACATGATTTTTGCCCTAATATATGTTCTATTTTAGAAAAGGTTCTGTGAGCAGCTGAAAATAATGTGCATTCTATGGAATTAGGATGGAGTATTCTGTAGATGTCTGTTAGGTACAACTGATCTGTGATATTATTTAACCCCATTATTTCATGGTTAATTTTCTGCTTAGATGATCTGCCTGATGATGATAGGGGAGTACTAAAGTCTACTGACATAATTGTGCTGAGTTTTTTTCTGCTTTACTATCTAACAGATTTTGCTTTATAAAATTTGGTGCTCCCCCCCCAAAAAAAATTTGGTGCTCCCATGTTTGGTGAAAATAGGTTTATGGTTATAATATCTTCTTATTGTGTTTTTATTTTGATGAGGATGAAATAGCTTTCTCTAGGCTTTGATTACATTTACTGTGAAGTCTATTTTGTCTGATACCAGTACATCCTCCCCTGCTTGTTTCTTTTTTTTTTTTTTTTCATTAGCTTGGGATATCATTTTTTTTTTAATCCTTTCACCCTAAGGTGGTTTCTATCTTTATTGGAAAGGTAGATTTCCAGTAGACAGCAAATAGATGGGTCATTTTTCTGAGCCAGCTCTTTAACCTGTGTCTTTTGCTTGGGGCATTGAGACTACTGAGGTTTAGAGTTAAAACTATGAAGTGCAAGTTAATTCCTGTCAAGTTGGAGGCCTTGTGGAGTTTGTAGCTTTCTTGGCCTTTACTCATTTTCATGTCTCTTTTGGTCATGGTTGTTATTTTCCCACTTGCATACTCTTGGGTGTCATTGTTTGTCTCTGCAGTTTGGGTTATTCTATGCAATACTCTTTGGAGGATTGGTTTGGTGCTCATAATCTTACAGAGGTTGTTTTCTCAAGCATTTAATTAGATGCCATATTTCTATCTCTCTGGCCTTTAGAGTTTCCATTGAAAAATCAAAGGTAATTCTGATAGGTTTATTTATATAGGCAATAAGCTTTTTTTCCTCCCTCTTGCTAATTGTAAAACCCTTCCTTTGTTCTCAGCATTGAGAGTTTGAACTATAAAATGATGAGGAGAATGTCTTCTCTTGTCCTGCCTATTTGTTGTTCTGAGCAACTCTTGTACTTTGATGGGGCTCTCTTATGAAATTATGACAATTTTCTTCAGTAATTTTGTTAAACATGTTCTCTGTGCCTTTGGCCTGTATTTCTTCCCCTTCTTGTCTGCCAATGATCCATATATTTGGTTTTTCTATGATGTCCCAAATTTTGCTCATATTCTGTTCATATATTTAATAAAATCACTATTTTTGGACTTCTGGACTATTTCCTCTGTTTTGTCTTCAAGTTCTTATAGTCTATCCTCCATATGGTCTATACTGGAAAGGTTTAGTTGGGAGCCTTTTAAGAGAGTTATCATATTGTTGTCTATTATGTATTTTTTTGTTATTGTTGTTCAGCTTCTTCATCTCTGTGGAATTCCAATAACATTCCTATTTATTTATTTATTTATTTATTTTATTTGTTTGAGAGGGAGAGAGGTAGAAAGAAAAAGAGAGAGAGACAGACAGAGAGAGAGAGAGAGAGAGAGAGAGAATGGGCACACCAGGGTCTACAGCTGTTGCAAACCAACTCCAGACGCATATGCCACCCCATGCATCTGGCTTATGTGGGTCATGGGGAATTGAACCTGGGTCCTTTGTCTTTGCAGGCAAATGCCTTAACCAATAAGCCCTCTCTCTAGCCCCTCCAATAACATTTCTTGATTAGACTTGCTTGTTTGTTGGAGTTCATTCCTGCATTTGATTATATATCTTCACTGAGTTTATTCCACTGCATATTGAGATAAGCTTTTGGTTGTTCTCTTCCATTTCCTTTATCCTTCTATTAAGTTCTTTTTGATTCACTTCAATTCTTTTGATACATGTACCGAGTTGTGTTTGCTGAATCCTTTCCATTTCCTTTAGCCATGAGTTGAGTTCATTCTTGAATTCTTTTTATGAATTTTCTGCATTTTGCCATGCCTTAAATTCTTGTTATGAGTTTTTATTTTATTTCAGTGCACTACTAATTCTCCCATCCTTTTCTTCATGGCCTCGTTAAGTTTGTTGTTTGTTCACGTTGCTTGGCACTGCTTCTACTGGGGATTTTATGACTAGAATTTCCTGTAGGTTTTCAACAGAGGCTTCCTTATGGGGCTAGGTATACTTGGTGGGGGACTTTTGGTTTAGTGTTTTGGATTCTTTGTTTTGTGTTGGGATTTGCTCCCCTTGAGGTAGTTGTTTTGTTCTGAACAGACTGTAGCAGTTGGTATCTCTTGTGCAATATGTATTGATTGCCTTGTTCAGGTTTCGTTAAGATAGAAGTGGTAAGGTGGTATATTCACAGGCTTTGGCAGTGTACTCTTGTGCATGTGTTGGGTCTTTCTTGTATGTTCACTCTGCTAGGAATTCCAGGTGAGGCCCTGGAGTGCTTATTGTCTCTCTGGTACTTCATTCCTGGTCCTTGGTGGGCTTAGCTGTAGCAACTGGTGATAGGTAGCACGAAGTAATCGCTGGAATCCTGCTTGTGGGGGAGGGGGTTGGATCTCAGTCACAGTGGTTATGGGACCCACCTCAGTATTGCATTTGTGGATGTAGTTTGGGATCAATGATTGCAGATAGATGGATTCCTGCTTGGGAGCCTACCCCAAAAAGTCTTGTGTAGGGATCTGGTGGCTCCCTTCTTGAACCCTGGAAGCACACTGGGGGAACTGATGCATACCTGCTCCATAAGAGCAGAAATTACCTCACAGTTGGAACCCGTGTCTAAAGGCCCCACACAAGTACAATGGAGCAAGAACTAATGTCTACCTGCCCTACAGAGTGCACATTGTAGAAACTAATATCTAGTTGCCCCATAGGCACAGGGCTTGAACAGTGTCTACCTGTCCCTATCATGCTCAGCTGGAACCTCTTTCTCTAAATTATATCTCCAGATAAAATGCTCTTGGCTATTTGTTTTCATATCCACTAGATTCTCTTACACAGGTTTAAGGAGTGTTGCATTTTCGCAAGTGTAAGAAATTTTAATAATGGTTAATCATTTTCATTCAGTTTCATTTGACAATTAAATATTGATTATATACAAGATAGTGTCTACCAAATGCTAGACAAATTATATATATAGCCTTCGACCTTGAAAGGAAAGTAAGAAGTTAAATATTATAAAGTGATAATTTTATGTAAGAAGAGAATGCTCAGTTCCTGAGTGAAGTCCAAGGAAAAGAGCGGCCATCTTTTCCAGTGCAGATATGCAGATAGGAAAGGAGACAGTGTTAGGGAAACTTGCTGAGTGGAGACATTGTCAGATGTTACATAGATAAATAAAGAAAAAGGAAGCAGAATAGTTCAGAAAAGCAAGAAGTAAGATGTTATAAGAAACTTATGAATTTGGTTATCAGTGATGAGGAGGTGTGACTGGGAGCTGGGTTGATAGCCCCTGAATGCCATGCTGCAGATTTTGGTATCTCTTCTACAGGGAAGACAGTGGTTCGCCAAAACTTGTCTGTTCAGCAGCATCAGCACAACCTGGGAACTCTCTAGATGCCCATCCTTAGACTCGTGGCAAGCTCGCTGATCCAGAATCCCTGAGAGAGGTGCTCAGCCATCTGTGTCTCTACCAGTTTCATGGTCTGATGTCAGCTACACTTTGGAACCACAGGCCACAAGGCATAATTACTGTAGATGATATGTTCAAGTCTGTGTTTTAAAAGATTAGTTTTTTGAAGGTTTGATTACACAGAGATAAGGTGGGAAGCAGGAAGGTCATATATGTGATCATTAGTAGGAAGCCATGAAAACATGGCTGCCTACAAAGATGAGAGAGAGAGAGAGTAAGAGAGGGGATAAGGAGGTAGAATCAAACAGATTTGTTTAAAAAAAATGGAGAATAGCCTGATAGTTATCATGGTTTTATTATCTAGTAGTATTTGACTAGCTCTAAGACAAGGAGTATAGAAGGAAGGACATCACTTCTGTTTTGGCCATGCTTCGGTTGAATTTCCTGCCACCAAGTTCAAAAACATTGAATGGACAGGATACTGCCTAAGCAGGAAGCCCTAGAAGAAGGTCTGCATAAAAATAAAAGAGGAAACCTAGCTGTTCTAGGAACCTACAACATATGTGCAAGAAGCTTTTTGGATTAAAAAGAAGACCAGGCAGGTGCTTCAGGACTATTACCAGGGCAGTGGAAAGCATAGGTCCTCAGCTGTAGCAGAGAATAAGTGGATAGTTATTTGTGAGGTATGAGAACAACCAAGAAGTGTATTGACATGGACAGGGATCTGGGAAGATGACAGTGTTTACCATTGGCAAAAGATGGATAAGACAGACCACATGAATGTTCTGGTTTTAATTTGGGGGGATTCTTGGCAGCCGTGGTCAAGAGCACTTCTGGATTATACAGAAGGTAGTTTTTCTGGAAACTCTAGCCAGAAGTAATAACAGATACCCCACATTTTAGAAGACAGTGCTGGGTTTTCTTTGCCATTGTTCAAGACTTCAATATTCCTAGGATGTTTCCATCTGAACTGAGCAGAGAAGTCATGTGCTTAAGAAGATAGCATGCATACCTTCTGCGGAAATAGACAGTATACTGTATCGAGGCACTGAAAGAGAGAGACGAAGGGAGGAAGGAGGACCAAACCTTTATTAGATGAGGCTACAATCACAGCTGAGTTAACACAACACTTTAAAATACCATAGACTTTGAGTCACAAAGAGAAAGAGTATGAGTTGTACTGGGCAGCAAGGCCCCAAGATGATGACAGGAAGTGGAAACACCTCTGTGCACCTTCATCGCTTGTTAGGGTAAAATACTTCTCTCTCTCTGTCTCTCTCTCTCTCTCTCCAACCAAGACTACTTATTGAGATTTCACCTTTAAACCCTCTGCACAGTTTACTGTATAAATTCATAACCTTAAGCTGCTTCTTACCCTATAATGGGCTACCCTTGGCTGCCCTTTACCTCTGCATGAGGACAGGAATCAAATCAATAAATAACCTGAGATGAAATAAAATATTCTAAGAATCTCTTTGGCTTATTATTTTTAGAACTGGGTTAGATGAAACATGTCCCTGGAGTTTGCAAAAATTAGCTCATGATACCCACAGCATTAACCACTTACTTGGCTTCTGGCTTAATTCTGAGTATCTGAGACAGACTGTACTTAATAATTTAGGGTCCAGTATTTTAGAATTGAATTGCAATGGCCTTTGGATAGCCAAGGATGTATTTCCTTGGAAATTTTTGTATCTCTGAGCTTAGGCATTCATAGTTGTCTCACTAGACCATCTGGCTCCTACTTGACACCAAAACAGTACTTGACTGTGTGGCATTCCTCCACAACATCAGTTTTGCTAGCAAAGGTTGAAAGGTTCAAGTACCAGGCCTCACAGTTTATTCTCTTCCTTAGGAAATTACTTATATGGGGAACAAATCTTATTAATTCAATGTAAAGAGAATGTTTGGATTGCAGAGAAATTTTGGAGAAAGAATCCAGAGGGAATTGTACCAAGTTTCCATCCTGCCAAGTAATTAGCAGCAAAAAAGTTCTATTTATGGGAAAAGAGCTTCGTGTATTTTCTAAAATCACATAAATGGCTGTGAAGCCAATGAGCATATGCAGTCACAATCTTAAAAGTTGTTATATCTCTATTTTAGAGAATATAAATATTCATTACCTGACTTTCAGTGCATAGTCATAAATAGCCTTTAATTTTGAAGTATATGTCCCATTATATAATGTAAATGGGCTCTCTGGACAGTGATACAAATGATTACTACTTGTTTTGGTAGAATTATTTCACAATTCAATTTACCCAATAAATATTTATTATGTTTCTCTGTATATAGATTCAACTGAAGCTTTAGCTGTAGAGATAACTGACAGGTTCCCAGACAACAGTGGTCTTGTGGTTCCATGAGAAAGGCACATGATTGTGTACACAAGGCATCATGGGAAGTGGATCACTAGGCCTGTGCTATTAGGGAGACCTAGTTTCCTGGAGAAAGGAGCCTGTAAAAGCTTACTTGAAGAATGCTTCAGTGGAAGAGACTGTCTTATGTGTGTCTAAGGATAAGAGGTGAGAAAACATTAAGAATTAGCCATGGACTGGAAAGAATGCAGTATGTCTGGGGCTTGGTTGCTAATTAGAGATTTATGAAAGATGAGACATGAGAAGTAGTAGATGATAGCCAGACACAGGGCTATGCCCACTGCACTGCAGAGAGTCAGTTCATCTAAGACCCAAGGGAAGAAACTGCTGGTTTGTGAGTAGTTGGCATTAGTAATCACATTTTTTGTGTTTTATGAGATATTCTGTGGAGAAGGGTTGAAGGAGAACCTGAGTAAAATTTTATTATAGGCCATGACAGTCCAAACACAGACAGGGGTTGCTGGTGGCTAGCTTGGACTGGGGAATATGGGAGTGTGAACATTCCAAAAAGATACTTAAGCCATAGAAATAGTGGATCTTGGTGATGGTGTGTGTGTGTGTGTGTGTGTGTGTGTGTGTGTGTGTGTGCATGTATGTGTATATGTGTATACTGAGTGAATTCAATAAGAAAGAAGGGAGAATAGATTTACAGCTTGAGAAATTATGTGGAAGGCAGTGATAAGTTACTGAAGAATATCTGATAGATTACAATGAGAATTAATTACATTTTCTGGAAAAGTATCAAATAACATAGCATATAGATGCCAATATATTAAAAAAGTATCATTACAGTATAACCTCCTATGTGTTCCTGTATATAGTTAGCCTTTAGAGACATGACTTTTGCATGATTTACTTTGAATGAATGTTCACAGAATACTTTTATAAATTAAAATAATTATATTGAGTTTTCCAGTTAATTTAAGAATATTATTTGGGACTGGTTAGTTGGCTTAATGATTAAGATGCTTTCCTGCAAAGCCAAAGGACCCAGATTCAATTCCCCAGGATCCACATAAGCCAGATGCACAAGGTGGTGCTTTCATCTGGGTTCATCTGCAGCAGCTGGAGGCCCTGGCATACCCATTCTCACTCCCTACCTGCCTCTTTTTCTATTAAATAAATAAAAACAATTTAAAAATATTATTATTTTATCAAGATAAATTATTTTCTATTTTATTATTATAATATTTTATCAAGACAAATGGCTGATAAAAACACAGTATTAGATATAGTTTAAATTATGTTAAATTACATTTTGTAATGTAATATAATGAACCATGATACTCTTCCTTACGAACCACAAACAGCCCAATACATCCAGCACAGGATCCAGTCTTTTCACTTTCAGATCAGTTTTCTTCCTGAGACCTCTAACTCTTTCATTTTTTAATTGTTAGTTTCTCAGTTACTTGTAATTATTGTGTCCTATAGAAGCTAAGCTTCAGATAATGTTCAATCTTCTGCCCCATTTTTTATGCAGTCTCCATCTATAGAATTCACTTCTATGTGAATGTCCTCTTCTATGTTTAATCAAAAAAAATCATACAAATGAGTAACAAACAAGAGATCCATGCCTACTTACAATAATTAAGAAAGATGCTTTTTCCTAACCATACTATCAGCTGCACAAGATCTCAATCTCTCTCTCTCTCTCTCTCTCTCTTTCTGTATATGTGATGCATTTGAGACAAGTTCTTTCTATAAGTACTTCTGGCCTGGAACTTGATAATAAACCCAGGCTGCTCTCAAACTTGAGATCTTCTGAGCTGTGGGATTACAATTGTGTGCCACCATGCCCAAATACATCTTCTCTTTTCATTGCATTAGTTCATATGTTTTTTTTTTTGTTTTTGTTTTTCGATGTAGGGTCTCACTCTGGCCCAGGCTGACCTGGAATTCACTATGGCGTCTCAGGGTAGCCTCGAACTCACTGCGATCCTCCTACCTCTGCCTCCCGAGTGCTGGGATTAAAGGCTGTGCGCCACCACGCCCGGCTTAGTTCATATGTTAATAACAACAGCAACAACAAAAATAATAATAATAACAATAGCTGCTAACAATGACTACATGTAGACCTTATGACTGGAATCATGATCATGCTAAATTCAATTTATTATGTCATTTAGTTCTCAAATTTTTGACTAGATTTTTTAAACCTTTGTTAGTAGAGGAAAATGAAGCACAGAGAGATGATACAGTAATTCAGCCACAGTCACACACACACAGTAGATAGCTGAGAAGATATTTAAGATTCTGTCTTTATGGATCCCAGAATCCACACCTTTATGATTCTCTACAAAAATGATGATCATTTTAAGTAATCTGTAATTTATTAACATTGGAATTTGTGTCTTTTTATTTTTCTGTCCTTATGAAATTAGTATCCTTGAAGTTTCACTAAAATCAGTTCCATTTACTATATTTATATATTGCCTGAATGGGTATTTGTTCTTCACTCTTGGGTTGCTTTCTGAGCCTATCTAATGATATCTTAACCTTACTTTAAGACCCAGCTCAATCATCAATTCTCCCTGCCTCATTGCACAGCAAGAATATAACTTTTCTTTATTTAATCACCTTTTTTGCTGATCAATATTATTTCATGTATTTTGTCCCTAGTTAGGTTAATTTGACATGCAAAGTCATAGTCTTTATTGTCTGTTTCTTTGCAAACTGAGGTCATGGTAGGCTTATCTCATCAAATGCTTAATTTGCTGTTGAGAAGATTAAATGAATTAATATGCATCAAATATATCAATATTTAGTTTAATATTGAGGCCTTCAGGATCAAAAGTAATTTTAATACACCATAAAATATGTGATTTTATTCAGCTTGATACTTTAGTGGCTATTCATTATTCAGAGAATGTCACTTTAATTTTATTTGAATGCTAGCTTTAAAAAAGACGGTAGGAAGTATCACTGTCTTTGCTCCTCCTGGAAATAAGCCACAGCTTTATCCTAGGGCACAATGTTGTTCTCAGTTGAGTGCATACATAACCACTCTGACACCAAGTTCATGGTGCTACAGAGTTCTGTTCACTTGAACTCAGGAGTGCACTGAGACCCAAACAGAGGAGGTAGAATGCAATAAGATCTTTTAAGGTTTTTATTTTATAATGCTTGTTCTTCTTAGAACTAACTTCAAGCCTTGTGCATACTAGGGAAGCCCTGTACCACTGAACTAGATCCCTAGATGGGCAAGGAGACATTTTCTGGAGCCACTGAAAGAAAGGCATGTGCCTTCTCTCCTGATCACATTAGTTAATGACGAATGTGAATTTGGAGCTACTAGAGTAACACAGATTAAAATCCAAGAGAAAAGCAAATGAAAATGGAGAGAAATAAGACCACATGACATTAGGCATGCCCTTGTATCAAACTGAACAAAACCCTGCTCTTATCTCTTCAGATACTCAATCCAGCAGGTTTGTAGCTTTTGGCATCAGTCCATGTGAGTTAGGGTTTCTGTCATGAGAGATCACAGGAATACTAACTGATATATTTTATTTGAGGAAGAGATTAAATTCGTCATTATCCACCCTTTCCAAAACAAACACAAACTCCTCACATTCCACTCAATCTGAAATATGTGATTAGCTATTTTCATTTCATTCTACCATAATCAATTATTTCACAACTTTCATTATAAGACGAATGAAGTAGGGGTTGCTAAAAGCTCTACTATATGCACAAGAGACTGTGATACTGCTAAATTATATACTTTGAAACATTTTTATTTTCTCTAATTAAAACCAGGTACATGCAGAATAATTAGCTTTGTACAGTCCACTTCATGTGGTTTGTACTGATATAAGAAGGTGGTTTCTGCCATAGATTATAAAAATCTAACCATAGAAAGCTTATAAATTCACCCACAGTGAACAAAATGTGTAGTTACAACTCTGTTTATAAGAATGACTGAATATTTCTAGGTTTATTGGATAAGTACTCAGGGCAAACAATCCTAAACTGAGCAACACACACCCCTGAATTTTGCAATTGAAACTTTAATTTCTTTGTGGTAAAATAGATGAAAGATTTGTAGCTTAGTGTCTCACTGTTTTAATTGGGAGTAAGTGTACTTACACAGTAACCAACATTGACTGCACTGGAATACTTATTAGCCATATCCAGTGAAATGGAAACACATCAGACAGGTTTAGGATTTCCAAACTGATTAACTTCATTAGCTTCCTCAAGGTATCAAAGTTTTTTTTTTTGTTTTTTTTTTGTTTTTTTTTTTTTTGTTTTTTTCTGTTTTTTTGAGGTAGGGTCTCACTCTAGCCCAGGCTGACCTGGAATTCACTATGGAGTGCTGGGATTAAAGGCATGAACCACCATGCCCAGTGGTTTCAAAGTTTTTAAATACACTCATATGATTTCATTTTAAATGTTCCTCAAGTCATCATTTAATTATAATTATATTTTGTTGACTACAAGTTTTCTGGAAAAAATCTATTAAAAATACAAGTCTGAACTTCTGAATTATGTTGAATATTATACATTCATGAAACACTTTAGGCAAGAGGTAATCTCATTGTAAGATCTAGTCTATCAACTGGATATCTATGACTTCTCAGGTCCTAGGTTAAATCCTGAATTTTCAATGTACTGGTGTTTAGAAATGGAGCTCCTGGAGGCAACTGGGGTTAAATGAAGTCATGATAGGATGAATACTAGGATCTGTCTTCACCCTGAGAGGATATAGCTAGAATATTGCCACCTACAAACCAGGATGAGAGTGGTCAATGTGAGACTGACCAACTTCTAGGCTCTGAAGTTCAAGGAAGAATAGTATAAGCCACTATTAAACTATGGTAACTCATTATAGCAGCCCAAGTGGAATGAGACCTAACTATGCAGAGAAAATTCATCACTGTTAGAATGCTTCTAAGACAAGAGAAGAAATTTTACTTGACACTGACGTAAATCATAGGAGTATATTATTATCTGACACAAGACTTTCACAGTTGGCTGTTGTTGGCTTTTAACTTCTGTCAAAACTATGTCATTCAGGACCAGGACATTTCCCTTTCCTTCTTTCTCCCAATTTTAATGATTTAGCTTTAATTTCCAGCATGTCTTCTCATGGATGCCAAATGAAGCTGGGCAATAGGGAGATCCTCCCTCAACACATCCAGAGGCAGAATGGGCTCTTTTTTTTCTTTCTTCTTCTTATTTTTTTTTTTTAAACTGTGCATGAGATTTTTTCCCAGAGAAGATTTGTGGCAAGTTCCCTTGATCAGCACAGGTTTATATGGCCATGTCTATCCTGGCTGGCAGGGCCCTGGGAAACATTTTCAGTATTGGCGGTGGGGCAATAACAGAGAAACGTAGTAGGTGAAATTCCTCACCTATGCTGTCAGAATGTTTTGCCATCTGACTGCTCATCAGATAGGCAGAGACTTAACAACACCAGCTCTTTGCATATCAGTGTTAGAATTTCAAGTTAAGTGATGATAGATGGATTTGCCTTTATATAGGATGGAAAGAAATTTTCCTCTTATACCATTTAGTTTTTTAGAGTCGCTTTTATTTAAAATTTAGGATTCTTCTGTAGACAGCTGCCTACATACTGAAGAAATAGTTCTAGTGTATTCTGCTATCAATAAATGTACCATTTTTCATTGTAACAAATCTATCTTTTAAACAAATGGACTAACTTCCTGCTAATGCATTATACTTTTTTCTCTGTGGCCTGCTATTGCCTATGTGTGTTTCATAAAAAGAGTTCTAGACCATTAGTTGCAACCAAAACCCATGTTACTTACAAATAGAAAACACAACTAATTCAACACAATACAAATAATTACATTTGGAATGGTAGTATTCCTCGCAGTCTTGTTATACCTGTAGCTATTTGGTTTATAGGCCTGAAAAGGAACAGTTAATAAACACACACACACACACACACACACACACACCAAAATTCTAAAGGATAATTCAAAGCCTTTTAAAATTTATTATCTTAAGTGATGGGATGGTTTCTCTCTTGTCTTTTTTTTTTTCAAGGTAGGGTCTCACTCTGGCCCGGGCTGACCTGGAGTTCACCATGGAGTCTCAGGGTGGCCTCAAACTCACTGTGATCCTCCTACCTCTGCCTCCCAAGTGCTGGGATTAAAGGCGTGCACCACCACACCCGGAACTTTTTTTTAATCTTTATTCATTATTAAATATTGTTGAAACAATAGAAACTGATTGAAAGGGGGAGGGGACTTGATGAAGAGTAGAGCTGTGAGGAGAAGGTGAGGGGGTGACATTATCGTGGTTTATAGCCTATAATTATGGAAGTTGTCAATAAAAAATAAAAAAATAATGAATTATTTACTCATTTATTTGAAAGAGGGAAGGAGGGAGAGGGAGAGAGGAAAGAAACAGGAAGAAGGGGAACATCAGGGACCCCTGCCACTGTCAACAAACTTGAGCTTCATGCACCCCTTGTGTATTTGGCTTTACATGGGTTCTGGGAATTGATCCCAGGCTGATGGGCTTTGCAAGCAAGTGCTCTTAACTGCTGAGCCATCTTCCAACCCCCTGGTTTTGCATATTTTAAATTCAATCTAACTAAAATTTATTAAATCATGAACATATACCGATAATAATACTAAGATTTAAATAAAACATATTTCTTATTTGTAAGAAACCCAGAGTGCCACCTGCAGGTTTGAACTTTAAGACAGATAAGCAATGGTAAGCAGGATGCTTGGTGCTATTCATTGTAGTCTTTGAATAATGCACTGTGCACCGTGGGGTTGGAAACTGTTGAACACTCAAGGAAATTGAACCATAATATCTATGCAAGTCAAATGCCTAGGTCCCTTGTCATCTTGAATATTTCTGGTCAAGACCAAAGCCATGGTCAAAGTCTGGCCCCCTCTGTGCTTTAGAACTCACAGCTTCTAATTGCAAATGTCCAGTATTTTCAAGCACTGTGTTCTTGTCAATGTCCTCCATGCTGTCTATGCCCAGACTCATCTCAGCCTGAGAAAACTCAAGCAGTCCCTTTTTGCAATATCATTGCCTTAAAAAGAATGACAGACACAGAGAAGACACTGAGACATCTTATCAGTCCTAGGGATTTTCTTATTTTTAAATGACTTGCCTGGATAGCTTATCATAGCAAAGTTTCAATGTAAACTTCAATTCTTGGAGTCATCTTCACAGGAATATATCCCATAGTAAAGTAAAAAGATTACACATTAACAATCACAATTTTTTTTTCTGTAGAAGGGAAGTTAGAAGCTATGTAGAGTACTATGACATTTGTAATATTTATTACTTATGTCACAAAGCTTTATAACCCTATTTACTGGATCCATGCACACTGGAATTGGAAGAGATTATCACTATTATCTAGGCCAGTTTCAAAGGGACTTCTTCCCTAGGGTATGGACAGTTTGCCATATATAGTAATTTCTTTTAGTAATTATATAGTAATTTCTTTTCCATTTTGATTGAATTAGTTGTCAACTTAAAAGAAATTAGCAAACCCAAGCAAAACTGTTTCATATGACACCTTGATAAACTCATTGAAGTAAGTTAGTTCAGATAGTTACTACCACGTGAGTCACAGGTGGCCATTTAGATTTCTGCTCCCACATAAGAAGTTACCACAAGGTTAGCAACTTTAAACTACACTCATTATTATTGAATAAGAGGATGACTTCTCTGAAGCGGGGGTCCCAGAGCCATGATTAAGGTGTGGGCCAGCATGAGTTCTGGTCTGGAGCCTCAAGGAAGAATCTGCTCCTTGTTTAGTCATTGTTGGCACAATCAGTACCTTGTGGTTGCAGGACTAAGGCTGATGTTTCCTTGCTGCTTGTCAAGGAGGAGAGACTGAACAATTAGTGTCACTCTTAGCTTTATTCTGAACCCATATGCCAATCTTCAGAGCCAGGGATAGAAGATCTCTCTCATGTTAAAATGTCTTCATGCTTTTAGTCAATTTTTGAATCCCGCTCTATAGCCACTTAGAGAAAACTGTTACAATGCTGGGCCTTATTTTAAGTTCAACTGATTAGTAACCTTTATCACATCTGACAAATACAAAACCACAAAATACCAGGACTGAGGTTAGGTAATGTTAGAATTATGCTTACTATGAACAGCTATATTCTTCTTGACTGCTGTAAATTCAAATCAGAAATACCAGTGCCCATGATGAAGCTATAGAAACCTCCTACAGCTGGAGTCACGTGGTGCTGCCATTCTGAAAGACCATGTGACGATGTGTGCTAACAACTTCCATACTAGGACATAGTTCAGAGAAATCTAGATATATTTGCACTTATAGAGCAGGCAAAGACTCAGGGAAAATGTTTTCTGCTTTTACAAGGTTCCTTCTCAAGCTTAGAGGTCTGAGTGACTTTCTGCATCTTGTGCTTGACTCTAGCACAGATTCCAAGTTGCCTCTTTTGTCTTTTTTTGGTTAACATTTGGAACAGTTCTCAGATCTTTTACTTACAATCAGTCAAATCTGCCTGAACTACAAACATTGATCAAAGCACCTGAGAAGAATTTGACATTTAATACCATGCTATGTCACAATATTACTTTTATTTCTTGGTAGGAAACAGACAGGGCATGAGATTGGGAGTAACATTTATGATCCTAGCTGCTATGTCAAAGTCTGTGTGCTTCTTCCCAAAGGTAGTTTCCATGTTTGTGTGAGGGAGGATAATACGTATATCATAGGCATTAGTCTATAAGTTCTTAAATGAAAATCCTTTTGTGTAGAATTTAGATAGTTTGCTTGTTGGCCCTAGAAAACTGGTGAAACACATGTTCCTTTATATATCAAATAAAGGTAAAAATAAAAAAAAGTGACTAGGTTCTACTTACAATCTACTTACAATTTCTGTTCTGGAAGAGATAAGAATAGAAATCAACACCTGCTGCCTTCCATTGCTAGCAAGGTCAAGCTGTCTGTGTCTTGTCATGGGATCTCAGACAGTGTCCCCATGTGCTCCCAGCCCCAAGCAAGGCACATACTTGACAATTGTGAAGATCAGTGACTACACCATAGGTCAGTGCTTTCAGCAGAGAAGAGAGCATGTTGGTATTTCACACATGAGAGAAAAAAAAGAGAAAACCATGCAGCTTGCTTTTGATATCCTAGGAATTGAATGAACTTTGTTGCAATTAAGAGTCACAGGGTACTCTTGCAGACATAATATAGAGAGCTTTAAATTTGCAGGCAAAAAGACACATGTAGAGTCTGTTCTTTTTCTTCTTTTTATTTTCACCTGCTATAGAATTATAAGGTCATATGGTGTTTAATGTCAAGAAAAACATCACTTGTGTTATTTCTATTCAAACAATGGTTATATTTTTGTTCTTCTAGAACTTCTATTTGATTCAACAGACTTTTTTTTGAAATTGGTGCATTGTTTGTTGTGTTAATAATCATTACTATATAACAAAAATTTTTTTTCTCTGCTTTTGGGCTTATCACCATCTCCACTTCCGCAGTAGAAGCTTAGCTATGTATATTTTCTTGAGTCTTGCAAACTAGAAATAACATTTTTGGGGATGGAGAGATGGCTTAGCAGTTAAGGCACTTGACTGTAAAGCAAAAAGATCCAGGTTCAGTCCCCAGTACCATGTAAAGCCAGATGCACAAGGTGGCACATGCAGTTGGACTTTGTGGTAGCTAAAAGCCCTGGTGCACACATTCTCTCTTTCCCCCTCTCTCTGCCTGACTCTCTTTCTCATAAATAAATAAATAATAAATAAATAAATATTAGTTTTCCATAAACCTGGGCCAGAGAGTGAGGAAGCAGAGTTTGCAGAGCAGATGCCAGCCAACTGACAGTGGAAATACAGGGGGAGAATAGCATATGAAAGGCACTGCTACTGTAGCATAACCCAGCTGATCCTCATCTAGATCTAGACATGAATAAATTAGTTTTAAATCTTATTACCTTGTCAAATCTATCTTGTGTTTCTATAGCTTTGTAATGACACTAAAATTTAAGCATGTTTTGTTAATAATATGCATATTTTCTGCTTGATTGGGTGTAACAGACCCCTTAATGTGAATTGATCTTGACATTCCTCTCTCTCCATATTAAACATGTTTACACGTTATCTTACATTTTAAACTCCATTAATGCTTCCATTTCATAATTTTAAAAATTATGAGTGACAGTTCTCTGGAGGTAAAATAATATGTGAATTTAGATTACTACAATGATGAATTGGTAATGATAACTCATCTTAGATGGATAAATTATTGTGAGATTTAATAGAATAAAATGCAGATTGGAAATTTCATTGTTTAATAAAAGATACAGTTTTCTTACAATGCCTTGGAAAAAGTTGTTCAAAATCCAGGAGAAGGCTATTCCCAGCTTTCATAAAGCCTCACACAGGGTAGATTTATTGATGAGTTCACCTAAGCTCTGAAAGTTGGTTGATTTGTTTATAATAAACAAATGAACTATCACATAAGCTGCAATACTGATCAAGGAAGCTCAGCTCTTCTGTTGTACAGCTTGCACTGCTGCGAATTCCATTTTGATTGACATATCTAATTTTCCACATGCTCATATCTTCCATTTGTTGTATTAAGGTTTATAAGTATGAAAACATGTTTCTTTTAGGTTACAATTTTTATCTTTGCTTGATCTCCTCTGAGAGAATTTGATAGTGGGACTCACCAAAAGTAATTCATTTTCCTTATTTCCAAACTTCTGAGTTCTTACATTAAAAAATTTAGCAGTTGTTAGGTGGATAAAAAAGACAAAGTTCCTATATTCAATTTCTTGATAACCTGGTTCTTTATCATTGTAATAAAACTTCTACTAGCCATGCAAAGAATTAGCCATTATAAAGAAAATCATCTATTTGTGAGTATTTGTTTTAAGTTTATTTTTCTTTTCATAATTTGTTACCATTTAACACACATGTTCTCTAAAGAATTTCAAGGGTTCCTGGAGTTTCTGCAAAGATGTTATTTGAAATCTGCAACAAGAAATGTTCATGAAATCAATACTACTGAAAGTGTCATCAAGCTATTCAGTAATGTACATCAAAAACCATACAGATAAAGAAATTTGAAGCAATTTAAGCAATTAAAGAAATATTACTTTTCAAAAACTATTCTTTTTTTTTAAGCATCCACATGGCTCTGGATTTAATTTTCCACATGGCAAAAACAAAACAAAACAAAACATCAAATATATGCCAGGCATGGTGGAAGAAGCATAAAATCTAAGCACCTGAGAGGCTGGAGCAGGAGGGCAGAGAGTCCAGGGTCAGCATGGGCACACAGGGATACCCTGTATTAAAACAAAACAAAGAAAAACGAACAAAACAGCAAAATAACACCAAACATTATCATAAGCACAAAACAATGATTTTGTGCAGGAGTCGAATGGTGAGTTATCTGTGTTCCATTTGGCATTTTTATCAGCTGAGGAAGCTTAAAAAGTGGAAGTGGAACCATATAAAAGGTTGTTTCAAGTAGCCATAGTTGCTTGACCCAAAGTCTGGCTCCTCAAGTCTATTCCATTGATCTATACTCCTGTTTTTATGCCAGTACCATGCTGTTTTTATTACTATGGCTTTGTAATATAGCTTCAGATCAGGCATGGTGATGCCTCTAGAGGTATTTCTCTTGCTGAGGATATGTTTGGAAATGTGAGGCCTTCTGCCTTTCCATATGAAATTTGAGATCATTTTTTCTATCTCTGTGAAGAACAAGGTAGGGATTTTAATTGGAATTGCATTAAATCTGTATATTGCCTTGGGTAGGATTGTCATCTTCACAATGTTAATTCTGCCTATCCAGGAGCATGGGAGGTCTTTCCATTTTCTCAAGTCCGTGTCAATTTCTTTTTTGAGTGTTTTTTATGTTTTCATTGTATAGATCTTTCACTTCCTTGGTTAACATTATTCCAAGGTATTTTATTTTTTTTTGTTGCAATTGAAAATGGGACTATGTCCCTTATTTCTTTTTCTGTATCTTTGCCCTTTGCATAACGGAAGGCTACTGATTTTTGTGCATTGATTTTTTATCCTGCTACTTTGCTATAGGAGTTAATCACCTTCAGGAGTTTTGGGATGGAGACTCTTGGGTCTCGATATTCGATAAGGCCCCAACAATATAGGCTGGAAAAAGGACAGCATCTTCAACAAATGGTGCTGGACAAACTGGATAACCATATGCAGGAAACTGAAACTTGACCCACATATTTCACCATGCACTACACTAATGTCCAAATGGATCAAAGATCTCAATATAAGACCAGAAACTTGAATACTACTTGAAGAAAATTTAGGAAGTACTTTCCATGATATAGGAATAGAAAAAGACTTCCTGAACAAAACCCCAGTAGCTCAGGAACTTAAACTGTCACTCAACCAATGGTATCACATGGAGCTGAAGAGTTTCTTTACAGACAAGCATACAATAAGCAAAGCCAATAGATTACCCACAGAATGGGAGAAAATATTTGTGGGTTATCCAACTGATAGAGGACTAATCTCTAGAATCTACAAAGAACTCAAAAATCTAAACAGAAGTCAACACCCCACTCACAAAATGGGGCAGAGAGCTGAACAGGCAGTTCACAGAGGAAGAAATAGAAATGGCAAACATACACTTAAGAAAATGTTCATCATCCCTAATCATCAGAGAAATGCAAATTAAAACAACTATGAGATTCCACCTTACCCCAATAAGGATAGCAAGCATCAAAAAATCAAATAAAAATAAATGCTGGCGAGGATGTGGAGAAGTAGGAACACTCATCCACTGTTGGTGGGAATGTAGGATGGTACAACCACTTTGGAAAGCAATATGGAGACTTCTGAAAAAGCTGAGTATAGAGATCACAACAGACCCAGTTATTCCCTTACTGGGCATCTACCCTAAAACCTTCAAACCACAGACTAAAGAGATTTGCTCCACCATGTTTATAGCGGCTCAATTTGTAATAGCTAAGAGCTGGAATCAACCCAGATGTCCATCACTAGAAAAATGGATAAATAAGATGTGATATATCTACACAATGGAATTCTATACAGCAGTAAGAAAAAATGACACAATGCAATTTGAGGAAAAATGGTTGAACCTGGAACAGATCATTCTCAGTGAACTTACCCAATCACAGAAAAAAAATCGCCACATAGTCTCACTCATCTACAGCACCTAACTTGAATCTACCAAAGATACCTTACATACCCAGAAAGCATCTCCTAGACTAGACACTAGGATGGAACGGGATGGAGGGGAGGGCATCAGAGGGGTGGGAAACACAAATCTAGACCCAAACGGCAATGGTACCATAATCTTCTACTTACTAAAAGACAGACCAAATGGCTGATCCTTCACCAGGCCCTTACAGGGAACACCTGAACCACAAGACACTGGAGAGGGTAAGATAAAGACTAACCTTAATCTTCTACATCTTCCCTCCCTCACTTCCCTTCTCCCTGTCTCTCTCTCTCTTATCTCTAACTCTTATATATTAGTTATCTCTTTCCTCATTTTCTTAGTGGGCACTGACCTGTAACTCCCAGATCCAGCATGGGGCTATCATCCACAATGAGCTTTTGATCAGAGAGACCTACAAGGTTTCCTAAAAGACAGACAGATTTCTGTCAGAGTACTTGATGACCCACCAAAGGCTAGTGGTAAGACCCTACTGCTGAAGATACCTTATGTGATTGACATGCAAATTAGAATGGCATGGCTGGAAGTTGGAAGAGAGTCAGTCCCCAGACAGTCAGCGCGTCTAGTGCCAGAAGGTGCTACATGGGCGACTGGGGGAAAATGACCAATATCTGTCGAAGCAACGCATGGTCTAACCTACTTAGCAGCAAATAGCTTGTTGTGATACCCACACAAGTGCAGTGGTGGCACACAGCCATGGTGGGGAACCAACTGCTCTCAATTTGGCTAACTGATCCCCTCACTGGTATGGGACCCATAGCTGGAGCTGGGAAACAAGTCAGAACCAGATCCAAACCTAAATCCACTCTCCAATATCAAGCTACCATCAATTGTGGGCTACAAGAGGGCCTACACGTATTAAATTCTCTATTAAAAAAAAAAAAGTAAGGGTTATCTCATTTGTCCTGGTGCTAACTTACTCTCCGCTGGAGAATCTGCTTCTCTTTCTCAGATAGATGTAGATCCTAAGGAGAGAGCCACCCCACCATACCTCAAAAGGGCCCTGGCTGAAACTAAGAAAAATTGGAGAAACAAGCAAGGAGGCTGTTTTCCTGATGAACCGGATACCAGCACAACGGGGAAGGAGATCAGCACAGAGAAAGCTCAACTCCTACCAAATCAGAGAGCCAGAGCCTCAGAGGCCCCCAACACCTCATCACTGAACAGACCAAAAATGAACCCAACATGGCTCAGGGAAATTTTGCAGAAGAGGGGGCGGAAAGAATGTCAGAGCCACATGTTGGGTCATGATATGCAGAGACATTTAGCTTACCCATAACTGTGGGCTAACTCCACAATGCATGACCCGTATACCTCAACAAGGAGGGGCAAGGGGAGGGGGTAGGTCACGGATGAGCCTAATAATGGTACCAAACTGACTGTATTTGCTGAATACAGAACTGACTAATAAAGAAAAAAGAAAAAAAAAAAGGTTGTGTCAGCTAGGCACATTGTGGATTACATTCATATCTTTCAAGTGGTTGCTAGATTTTTCACAGTATAGTGTTGAACCAAGTTAAAAAGCACAAAGTTTCAGCTAGATGGTAGATAGCACCTGTTGTGGCTAAGAACAAATAAATTCTGGAGAATTAATGCATCTCCAAAAGAGATTGGGTTCATTTTCTCCCCTTAAATCCAGGTATTCCTGAAACCTTGGTAGTGAATGAAGCTATATGACCTCACAGTCTGTCTTAAAAGGTAACGAAGATTCCTCATGGTCAAAAACTATTCTTAAACTCAGATATGGTGGTACATGCTGGTAATCCCAGTATTCAGGAGGCTGAAACAGGAGGAACACTGTGACACTGTGAGTTTGCGGCCAGCCTATCCTATACAGAAAGTATGAGGCTACCTTAGGCTACATAGTGAGACTGTCTCAAAAGATAAAGAACAAACAAAAAGATAAACAAAAACCAGAAAGTATTAATCTTTAGGAGGAACAAGAACATTTATGATATGTAAACTTTTAATAAAATTGTTCCTATGCTGTAGAAACTTACTCTGAAAAAAATTTTAATTTGATTCTAGGTGATCAGAAAGTTATCTGAAACATGATACAAACTTCTGTAATTTAATTTTATGCTATTTGCTTCTTCATGAAAGCTTAGATGAAGAGAATAGACATTGATTCCACTATATTCTTGAAATAATAGTCTTGAAAAGTAAATAGCTTGCAATTATTATTTTCTTTGGCAATCTGATTTTATTACTTAAATTTGCATATGTGCTGAAGTGATAAAGAGCATCTCATAAATTTGCTTTGATCTTAAAAATTAAGCAAATTCTCTTGCCAATTTTAGTTTACAGTGACTACATCTAAAATCTCATGCCTGCAAAGGTCAGAATAATATAACAAAGAATAGTTCCCAAAGTTAAACTACATTACTATCCCTGTTTCAGACAGAGTGGCTTTTCTAGCAATCCTGGTAGTTCCATTTAAATGATCTCAAAACTGATATCAGGTTGAATATAATAATGCACACCCTGGAAATGCAATTATGGAGAGCAGTAGCCTGCATTCTCTCATTCAACATGCACATAGTGAGTTTTTCCACTGGATAAAGCCCAGAGAAATGCAGAGGGGAACACAGAACTATAAACGGAACTATGCCATGGGGATTCTCTCAAGAACCATGGAATATTTGAAAATTAGAGGACAAGAAATAAGCATGATGATTCAATTGCAAAACAAGTCATAGAAAACAAGTAATGTATTTATAATAAAAGACACAGAATAACAGAGCAGCAAAGGGTTTTTGAAGGTATTTAACCTTAGGAAAAATCCAACACCAGCAGCTATTACAATCATTATAGAGCAACATCCTCGAAACAGAAACAGTAGTGTGCACAGCATCACCATGTTTTTATAGGCAGAGTTCCTTTAGTCAGGCACAGCTGTCAGTAAATAATAGGAAACCTTTTACTACCCAGTGCATCTGGTGACTCTTCCAAACTGGGCAGAGGATAACCATTTGTTCTGTTGTTCTCTACCAAAAGAGACTTTGGAATATTGTAATTATGAGAACACTGAGCGGGCTATAGGCTTTGTTCATTTGCTTAGGGAACTGCTATTTCAGGTTGCAGGAACAATTGAGTTTAGCAGATACATATATATTTTTTCTTGTCTCATTTTTAACAGAGTTCTAGTTGATGGAATAGAACTGCCTAGCAAACTCCATTTAGAATAAATCTAGTGATAATAGAATAAAATGTAACAATAATTTAAGGTATTCACTAGGTTAAGCTGTATGAAACCACTGATGTAGACTTATCCTGAAATATAGCAGTTCATAACTGAGAAATTCAGTAAATATAACTCCTTTTTCTTATTTTAAACTAAATTTTCAAGATCTGGAATAAATTGACAGATGCCAATCATCCCCAGTGTTTCCAAGAAAATTGTTAGAACACGTAATCTGGATGCGTTAAGGTAACTCTTCCCATTCATGACCACTTAAGAAAGTCTTCTTTCACTGAAGATAGTGGGCAGTTGTTTCTTCCACTGGAGTAGGATAACACATTCCTTCAGCTCATTAAGTAAAGTAGGTGGAGTTTTAAGGGATCCTCCTGTCTCACCTGGCTTGAGAGACCTTGCCTGAAGGTATTTTGAAGGAAAATTCATTCAAAAATTCTGATGACATAGCCCACCAACGGGCTCAAATGTTTGTGGGTTCCATGTCTGACTAATTGCACTTTGTGTTTTGCAGATTTTAGGGTAGACTATAAGGTGATCTGAAAGATGCCCTAAAAGAAATTAGTAAAAAAAAAAAAAAATCAGTTTTGGACATGTGTCAGTCTTGTGTAACAGAAATAGCTTCATGAGTGGTTAAATGCTACCTTATATCTGTATCTTAGACCCTGACATTTGAATGTATGTCCATTACATAATGGAAAAAATGTTTTAGTGTGCATAAGTATTATGTTTCCAATAATTTTGTGTGCTTTTGTTATATAAGCAAATATGTTTACCTAAAATATTGAGAGAATTTTGTGTGTTGTTAAAGGCAAGCTTTTAAAGCTTTTAGAATGGTATATATAGACACCATTCTCACATAGCAAGAAGAGATGCTATAATAAGGCATGAGTTTGGTTGCCTTGCCTACAGTCCTCTTTCTTTAGCTCTTGCTTTCACTCTCATTATTTGTTATAGTTTTTTCTTAATTATTTTGACTCTCATTATTTGTTATAGTTTTTTCTTAATTATTTTGTCTCTCAGCAGCCATTTATCTTTCTACTTGTTTACTGAGTCACTTGTTAAGTGACCCCTTCCTGTGGAAGAATGTAATGAGTCTCCTGAATCCTCAGTGGAGTGCTTTGCCAGGGAGCAGCTCATTGTTTTGTGTGCCAGCCAGCAGCAAAATGAGATAACTTTCCCACAGTTGATCATTGTTTGCCAAGACTAGCAGAATCCCTGGGAAGGATAAGGATGGAGAACATGTAAACTGTAACTTTCCCAGAATCTGATCTTATCTGTGCCTTATGTTGTCTAAGCCTGTAGTCATCATTGCTGCTTTACCAGTATGTTCTGCTTTGAATCTTCATTATCCAGTGCACATATCTGCTTAGAATGGTTACTTTTCAAAAAGTGGCTATATTTGGGGTGGCCTTAGGGCCTTGGGGCGGTGAGACTGGGTAGAAGAATTGAGACGGCCCTTTCAAGACTTTTAAATGGCCTCCAGTCTGGTTGCTTTGTGCTTCCAGGTGTGGCATGATGGACAGCAGCTCTGCTTCATGCTCTTGCTGCTTTACCATGCCATCCCTGACACAGAGGGCTGAAACCCTCAAGAACCATGATCCAAAATAAACCTTTCTCTTTAGGTTGGTACTATCAGGTATTTCATTACAGAAATGAAAAACTAATACAGACAATTGAGTGAGGTCATACATGTGAAAACCTTGCCATACGGCTTTTGAAAATTTGGAATGGTATGCTGGAGGGATGTGAAAGAATCGAAAATGTGGTCTAGACAGGCCCTAAAATGCTAAAAGTAGAGTTTACTTGGGTATTGTGCTGGAATTGTGGAAGACCACAATGCTGATAGATGTATAGACAGTCAAGATTACTCGTGAAATTTCAAGTGGGAAAAGGAACTCTACTAAGAAAGTGAGGAATGACAACTCATATTACATTCTCACAAAATGTGTGGCTGAGTGTTATCTGTGCCCTACAAATTTGTATGAGGATAAGTTGAGAATTAATGGACGGATGTATTAGAGGACATGTCAATACAACATGAAAATCAGATTGTAGCATGGTTGCTTCTGGGTGCTTTTAGCCAGTTGTACAGAAATAATGGGATTTAAGAGCAGAGCAAAAAGATTTCAAAACTGTGCAGTTTTGGAGAA
Organism: Dipus sagitta; assembly: GCA_036346955.1. Classification (NCBI taxonomy): domain Eukaryota; kingdom Metazoa; phylum Chordata; class Mammalia; order Rodentia; family Dipodidae; genus Dipus; species Dipus sagitta. Next base: position 36,900,751 of record CM070786.1, read on the forward strand.
AGAATGCATTTAATTCTGTGGACTAAACAAATACAAGCAAGCAAAGAAGCTGTAATTGTTGAAGAGTCTTAGACCATTAAAGGGAAACGAGACACATCGCACTGAGACTACGGGAAAGACGCACTAAGGGAAAGTCTTCATTCATGGAAATATCCAGGGTACAAAAGTGCAGATTAGAAATTTCATCTGAGTAACAGATAGTACCTGGGAAGAAAGAACTGCAGGAGGAAATGTGTGCATTTCTTGTAAGAAAGACAATTTATGGAGGTGTTAGTGCGGATCAAGCTCCCCAGGCACTCAGAGGCTACTTCAGCCATGGTACAAAGGGTCCCATCCATTACCTGAGCGGCAGCAGAACATACTTTTGCCTGTATAGTACGTGTGTGTGTGTGTGTGTGTGTGTGTGTGTGTGTGTGTGTGTGTGCGTCATATGTGTACAGGTGCATGTGTATATGTGGAGGCCAGTGGCCAAACTCAGGTATAATTCCTCAGGGACTGTATGCCCTTTTTGAGACAAGATCTGATCTCACTGGCCTAGAATTTTCCAAGTAGGTTAGACTAGTGGGCCAGCAAGGCCCATCTGCCTGTCTCTGAGCTCTTGAGTGGGCTTTGCATGAAGCTAGTGGTCAAGCCTAAATTGCAGATGAAACTCCAGAATGTTGGATAGGTCAGGAATGTGGGTTGAGTGTTTAGAGGATCTATAGGAGCTAGCCTATGGGAGACCATTTGTATCACAAATGGAAAGATTCTAGGGCCAGAGCTGCCCACATCTAATGAAACCTATATTATTATACCTGTGTTCAGATGCTGTACATGAAATTTCAGCATTTAATATTTTTCTGCTGGGTTTTGATCTTGCCTTGGTCATATTTTCTGGTTGTATTCCTGATATTCTCTTTTTGGAGTTGGAATGTTCACTCTGTGCCATTGCATATCAGATTCACATATAGTTTTTGACTTTACAGCACTGTGAAGTTACAAGATTGTTTGATTGCCTGAAGAGAATTTGTACATTTGAACAGTATTAGAGAATTATTAAGACTATAAGGACACTTGAAGTTATAAAATTGCATTTTGTGAGCTTTGTGAGCCAGGGTAAAATATTTCTTCAAGAATCATAATGTATTAAATGCTTATTTTTCCACATTTGATGATGTTTGGGGAGGCTATGGAAATTGGAAATGAGATCCTGGCTGGTGGAAGCAGATTACTATTGGCTACCTTTTGGTCTCTTTTCTTGCCTCTTTTCTGTTTTCTGGGCTATCACAAAGTGAACAACTTCTCTGCTTCATGCTTTCATTGCCATGAATGAATCCATTCTTCTGTGCATGTTGCTAGAGAAATGATGTATCACAGAAACATACCCTCATGAATAAAGGAATTTTAACAGAAGGAGCATCTAGGACATGACTTCCCAACTTTTCTCACATCATCCTTTTTTATAATGATGGTATTATCACTGTCAACTCAGACATTTGGAAAGACTGCTCATGAACAGAGGAACCTACTATGCCAGGGTTTGAAGGCACCTGTTTATCAGTACAGCTGTAACCCATTACCATCATTCAGATTTGTAAGCTCTGTTGCCAGGGCAGCCATCATTTAAAGTTTTTATAAGTGACCAAGAAGATGAAGTGCCCAGTAAAACCTTCACATTCACAAAGAGGTTCACAGATGACGCTAAGCTTCTTTGTGTAATTACACAGCACACTGATAAGGATCAACTGCAGAGAAATCATTTTCTTCTGTGAAGTGAGGACAGAAGATGGACAGTACTATGTGAGTGTGGGAGGATAAATGAAAGCACCATAGTCACATGACAATTCCTGAGCATCAGTGATGGAATTTAAGAGTCATTATTATCTTGCTGACAAAACTCTGTGGGAGTGTACTGTGGTAAACATAATAACTGGAACTCATCAGTGATGCTGTTAAATATGAAATAGAAAAAAATCACTGGAAATTCAAATATTTTCTTATATGATATTTTATTTAATTCTCAAAATTCTTCTGTATGATAATTTATAATGCGTATTTAAAGTGAAACTGAGGTTCATTTCATGGTGTGCACTTTGCTTTGAAATAGAATTCTGCATGGCCCTGTTTGGAAGATGTTAAAAAATAGTTAACTCAAGGTGAGGATTTGAGAATTGAAAACAACTTAAGAATATGAGAGATTTGTATAATAGCATATACTTTCATGCTTTCCAAAAGAAATATCTTCAGTCTGGAAGATATTTGAATGTTAAGTGTTGCATGGCTTGAATTGATTCTAGAATTTTAGAAGAAACTAAAAACATGAAAATGAAAATTAGCAAATAATTGGACTTCTCTTAAGAAGGAAGAAAACTCAGTAGTGGAGGCCAGTAAGCTAGAAATGAGATATAAGGGGAATAGAAAGGGAGGGAGGGGGAACCTAATATGATGTTATTGTGTATATATGTGTGTGTGTGTGTGTGTGTGTGTGTGTGTGTAGAAGAACAGATTAAGGGGGGTGAAAAGGTATAAATGAGGTCAGGGGAAGAGATTGAGTAAGGAAAGATGGAGGGAGGGCTCTAATCAACATATAAGAGGATATAAATAAGTCATATGGAAACCTACTTTTTTGTACAATGGAACACACAGGAGCCATAGATTGTTACTAGAAAATTTTCAGTGCCAGGGATGGGATACCTTCCAGTGAGTTGTTGGCCAGGGAGGTCCCTGATGTCCCCAAACCATTACAGGCCATTGCTGAGGCCCTTGGTTTTCCATCAGGAATAGATGGTAAGACCCTATTGCTGAAAACTCCACATACTTGGGCTGCAAGGTCACTGAGAAACCCTGCTGGAGCTGAGATGAAATTCTCCTCCATGTAGATCAGCTGACCGAAAGCTGGAAAAAGCCACACTGCATGCAGTTTAATGGGAGAGAGAGAAATCACTAGTGAAGATACCCAACAGTGGACACTGCAAGCCTTATATGTGGCCAGCCAGGCCAAATGAGCTAACGGGTGCAATAGTGACATGTCTGTTATGGGAGAAACCAACTGCCCTCTAATTTGACTGGAGGCCCACTCCATGGGAAGGAATATATCACTGATACTGAAAACCTACAACAGGGGTACTCATGAGCCCTAGGTGTATCACGTCTGCTGCTGTCTGGCTAAGAGTATATACTATGCTCACCAAACTGCCCAGTTAACACTTCTCTTAATGTTCATACCCATATATTAATGCTACTCTCACTTTGGGCTAGAGAACCTTCTCTTTTCAGATGGCAGTGATCTTGGGATGACTCATAAGGCACCATGGTGCTGAGAAGAATTAACAGAGGAGTCAGCACTGAAATATCTCAATTACACCTTCCATGGCTCAGGGCCCATTGCGGAAGAGGTAGCAGAAAGAATGTAAGAGCCAAAGGAAGGGTAGGACTCCTTACAAAGTGCTCCAGACACAAAATGGCCTGAATATCCATGGCCTCACAGTGCCTGACACTACCTACACAAGACCATTATAATAGGAAAAAAACATAATGACATGAAAATAAAAGATAGACTGATTGAGAGGGGGAGGGGAAATGATGGAGAGTGGAGTTTCAAAGGGAAAAGTGGGGGAAGGGAGGGAATTATCATGGGATATTGTTTATAATTGTGGAAGTTGTCAATAAAAATGTTAAAGCTCTGGATATGGGATATGCTTGGCAGGCTAAATAGTGACTGGTCAAAAATAGTGAAAATGTATTGCCATACAGTCATAGAGGCTGATGTTGAAGGCCAGGAGTCAACAGGGTTGGTTCATTCCTCAGGTTGGGAGGAAAAACTGTGGCTCCTCAGTCACCTCTTAGGTGACTGGAGCATCTTTTCCCTCTGTCTCTTCATAGGAACAGCTCTCTATACACATCTGCCTCTCTATCCCAAATTCTCTTTTTATTAAGACAACAGTTATATTGTACTATAAATACTCTAATGAACTCATTTTAATTAATCATATTTACTACCATATCATTTCCAAATAAGACCCTCCTGAGACCTTATCCTGATGTTAGGCTTCAGCATATTAGGAGACAAATTTCAAACTATAACACATGGCAAGGAAACACCATTAGGTGGAGGAAACATGTACAGAAGATAAATCAGAATGAGTCCTCAAACCTGCATTCATCAGTGATGAGGAGGCCGTAACAGAGCACTCAGCAAATAAGACCTGTGGGTTGTGGTAGGAAGTGACTGACAGCCTCATGCTGTGGCAGAGCTGGGGACAACCTCAGGGGTCACTGCGCTTCAGTACAGTTGAACCATACCTGGGAGAAGGATGTGTTTTCTTCATCCAACAACAAAAAATACAGTTGGTTGGATTAACAGTGCACCATTGTTGCCATTTATTTATACAAGTTGTTTTTAATCCACATACAGACAGACTAAATGTCAAGTATTTTAAAACTCAGATCATCTCAGCATTTGGAATGTGTAATAGTTTAGCTTTCTCTTTCTGATTAAAATAAAAACAAAATCACTTCAGTTAAGATTATGCTCTAGGGCTGGAGAGATGGCTTAGCAGTTAAGCACTTGCCTGTGAAGCCTAAGGACCCCAGTTCGAGGCTCGATTCCTCAGGACCCACATTATCCAGATGCACAAGGGAGTGCACACATCTGGAGTTTGTTTGCAGTGGCTGGAGGCCCTGGCATGCCTATTCTCTCTCTATCTGCCTCTTCCTCTGTCTGTCACTCTCAAATAAATAAATTAAAATGAACAACAACAAAAGATTATACTCTATTCACTGATACTGACATGGTACTGGTTTTTAAAATGAACCTTAATCATACTGCTCCTTGGCATTGAAGAAAACAGTCAATAAAATTGTATTCCATTCAGAGAAAATTCAAACCAATTTCACAATGTCATGGATTATATACATAATACTTACCTAATATATATCTTAAGTTATGTTCATAGCAAAGAGATTTCAACTAAATTTTCTTATATAGAAGTAACACATGATTTGGTAAAGACAGATAAAAAAAATCAAATATTTAATAATATATTCACCCTCTTGAATCTTTCTTTAAATATATTTTATTTTATTTATTTATTTGAGAGAGAGAGAGAGAGAGAGAGAGAGAGAGAGAGAGAGAGAACTGGAGCAACAGGGCCTCCAGCCACTGCAAACAAACTCTAGATACATGTACCCCCTTATGCAATTGGCTTATGTGGGTCCTAGGGAATTGAACCTGGTTTCCTTGGCTTTTCAGGCAAGTACCTTAACTGCTAAGCCATCTCTCCAGCCCCCTCTTGAATCTGTAATCAAAGATAATTCCAATTTAGCCTTCAGTATGGTTCCCTGTGTCCAGGCTTGCATTTCTAGCATTTTGTTAAAGTTACCGTCCATGGATCTATGCATTGTAAAATGTCTACATAATAACTTTCCATTTATACTGAGTCTTTGAGTCCATAGCTGAATGACAGCTTTTGTCATTTTCTTCCCTTGTTTGTAAGTGTTTTAATATCCCTGCAGTGCTTAGTGATAGAGGTTGTTTGGTACCACTATCAATTCCAATGTAAATGCAAAGCAAATTTGACCAATATGCACATATAACACTCATTTGTATCATCTAAATGCAGATGCCCTGTGGCTTCTTGTCATGTAGTAACCTGAGCAGAACATTGACTCCTGAAGCAGGAATGATGACTTGAGGTCAGGCACTAAGGAGGATTTTCATTTGACTCATGAGATCTGGATTTATATGTGTGCCAAAGAGAGGATTGCTGTGGATAATCAACAGTGGAAAAGACCATCATTAAGGGTTAGAATCAGGGAGTCCCCATCCATAAGAAAAAAAAGAAGGAGGCTTTCTGTTCTAGTATTTAAAGGAAAAAATATGAAGAGAGGAGAATCTTGAATCATTTTAAGAGAGGATGACAATTATTGTTTTTAAAAGATAATTGAAGTCTATTACATACAATTAGAAAATAGGGCAGATAAATAAATGTTCTATGTCCTCACTACCAAAACAGAACTAAAAACATTAGGATGAACTTCTTCCTGGGCTTTAAGTATAAATGTACACGCACATACTTTGAGATCCAGTGTTTGCCAGGACTCAAATCAAATTGCATAGTTTCTTTAAATCCTGATTTTCATTAAATACTTGATATCTTTCTAGCATGTATAATCGTTTCTGCCAACTTTCTGAGTGCTGCCATTTCCTTAGATTGTCTCTTTGACAACCTATGTTTTTACCTTCCCCTCCATGATGTCCCACCTCACCTTGCCCACAGCAAGGGGACCAGACAAGCATGAACAAAACCCTCTGAAACTATGAGCCAAAATAAATCTTTCCTTTTAAACTAATATTTTTTCAGGTATTTGGACACCATGATGAAAAGTCTAACTAACATAAAATTTGTGTTTTGGAAAGCACTTTCAGGCTAATGTGTGAAGAGAAGTGGGTGGACAGTTTTGCTATGAATGTCTGTATAGGGCTGGAGAGATGGCTTAGCAGGTTAAGCACTTGCCTGTGAAGCCTAAGGACCCCGGTTCGAGGCTCGGTTCCCCAGAACCCATGTTAGCCAGATGCACAAGGGGGCACACGTGTCTGGAGTTCGTTTGCAGTGGCTGGAGACCCTGGCGCACCCATTCTCTCTCTGTCTCTCTCTCTCTCTGCCTCTTTCTCCCTCTTTCTGTCACTCTCAAGTAAATAATAAAAAAAAAAATGTCTGTATAAGTCTGACGTGGTTTGGTGGTCCAGGAAATGGAGAGAAATGGGTGGATAAGAGAGATGTTAAGAGGTACAACTGATAAAATTTGGTGTTTGGTAGGGCTCTGTTTGTTCTTGTTTCTGACTGTGTTGTTGGGATCCATCGGAGCACATCCTAGCATTTTTGCTCTGCTCAAGATATCTTAGGGTTCTGTGTTGATTATTTATTATATAACAATTAGTTAGTGCAAGATTTTGATGTAACCTATGAATGCTTCAGGGCCTAGTATGAGGGATGTGTCTAGATGGAAACCTCCCAGATACAGAGATTAATCACCAAAGTGATTAAAGGTTTTGTTATCCCCTGAAACTTGCTCATTTTTTTCTACATCTTCTTATTTAGGATGCCATCTTAGGTGCTGAGGCATAGAGATGAGTACCTGCTTCTCAGAACCTCAGAATCTGGTATATAAATTTTACATCAAATATGCAAAGACTTGCAGGTGAAGGTAAGGTGATATGAAAACCTGAAATCTGCCCAGCCCTCAGGGCACCAAGAACTTCCTCCACTTCCATCAGCGTGGGCACATACCATTTATAATTTTCTGTGTATACTCTGGAGGTAATTTTAGTCTTGCAGACAATTTAGACATGAGTAAAGATTGTAGCAACAATAATATTGGTATAATGTAGATAACAAAATCTAATTTGAAACCACTGGGGAGATGGATTGGATGACATTTTAAAAGCAGTCATTCTTCATGAAACCAGGAAAAAATGCTGGTGGGGTTTGAACAGTAAAATCTTCATGTATTTCTATAATAATGATTTACTTTTCCAGGAAAAATGACATGGCATATATTCCATCATATTTCATAAGCTGATGAACTTTGAAAATGCGGTAGCTAGATAGCAAATAACAACGAGGGCTCATCTCTCCCCACTCACCCTCTGGGTGTTTTGAAGTGATGACACTGTATCTCATTACCCTGAATTTTATGGTTCCTAAAGAAATATCATGTCCTTTCAATTATGTGCTTCTTTTAGCTTCTGGAAACATTAGCTTTAGCAAGCTGAGAAGCTTCCATAGCTTAGAATAAAATATTCATCCCTTTATATCTTCTAAAACAATGTATTTGCCTGTGAAAATCATGATTTTCACCACCAATTTGCTAAATATATCAAATAGTATTATTATATAATTTTAATGTTTTTGATGCATAAACCATTACATCTGTGTGCTTCTACTGTTCCTCTCTCTCTCTCTCTCTCTCTCTCTCTCTCTCTCTCTTTCTCATGTGTGTGTTTTCAAAAGAACATTTGTTCTGAGGTGACCACTGGTTAAATTTCCTTCCCCTACAATGTTAAACAAAAATTTTCAGTAGATATCAAGGGGTCTTGTTAGTGGTCTAGAGTTGCAATGAAATGGATGAGGAATCTCTTAGATTGACTGCAAGTTTGAACTTTAAATGTGGCCTAGAAGCTCTTTTTGTTTGCTAAATCACTAAAGGTGAAATGAATGTGAAGCTCTTTAAAATATGAGTAATTGCATCTCATCAGTGCCTCACATTGTGCTGGAAATATCTACCTGGTACCCAGAGCTGTTCTAACTTGTCCAGATCTATAGTGTAAGCAGCATATGTGAGGCTTCATCAATGCCTTTCACCGTGTTACAGCTGGGTTACTAAACCTGTGATGTCCTAAGAATGACGATGCAGGAGTGCACTAAAGCATGTGCCTAGCTCTCCCTAATCTTCTTTGAGATGCTTATATCTGAAATACAACATTTTTAGATGTTTAGTATTCAACATATAAACTATTCTTCCACTTCCAAAGTATACCTCATAGGCTGTTAAGCATAATCACTAGACAGAGCTGCTAACCATCAGCCCACTGTTCTAATCAAGCTTTCTGTGATAAGAGTGTTTTAAGTCATCTTGACAAATGCTTATAATTATAGTAGTTATCATATGGAACACTCAGCATCCTCCAAGGGGTTTAAGTATATGATAGAATCTTCTTTTTAAGAGTTTATCATCTGGAAGATTTGCTTTCTTATGTTCAGAATGTGCATTTTCGATATATAAAACCAAAATAAATGCACTCTTAACTATGCCAACCATTGTAGTAATCAAGAGCCTTTCTTTTATGCAGTATTTAAACTATCTCATTAAGTATGCTTCTGGAGGATATAATGACATTCCACTGCACAAGCAAGGAGAGTGCCTTGTATTTAAGTTCTTTCTTATCAGACTCCAGAGTCTAAGCAGTTTGGTCATTGGGATAATTAGGCTGCCTCAACTCCATTTTCTCTCTGCCTGCCTGTCAACTCTAATGGCTGCTGAAAGGTAATTTGCCAAATTGTAAAAGTTGCTATGAGGCTAGAGAAAAGTATAGGACAAAGTAAGCAAATTTATAACCTGTCACCCTTACAGGCTTGGAGGAATAACTGGTGAGTTCTTGGAGCTATTGTCAGTTGAATGGCTGAGAAAACATGATAATTTTGTATATAAGTCCTGAAACTTTAGTGATTAAAAATTATTTTATGTATTTATTTACTTGAGAGAGAAAGAAGAAAGAGGGAGATAGAAGGAGAGGCAGATAAGTAAAAATAATGGGCATGCCAGGACCACCAGCCATTGCAAATGAACTCTAAATGCCTGTACTGCCTTGTACATATGGTGTTACATGGGTACTGGGGAATCACACTTGGGTACTTGGGCTTTGCAGGCAGGCACCTTGACTGCTGAGCCATCTCTCCAGATCTGTATAGTGATTTTAAAATATGGGAAAGTTTGACCAGAAGTTCCACTGAGGTTCTCTCAGGCAGTTTCCAAGCTAGGCAAGCACATGGCAAGTGGGCTTTCTTTACATGCATTGGCCAGATTTCTAGTTAACAATAGGATGCGACCTCATTTACTTACCAGCTGAATTTCACAGCTTGAAGGTTCAAGGTTGTCTTTCACATTTTTAATTCACTACTAGTATAGCAAATATAGTATCATTTATTATACTGGTCAATAAATGAATACCATGATGGGAAATAAATTAGATAACAATACTTTTGTAGTTGGACATATTATCTTATTTTGGCATTGTAAGTCACCACTTTGTCCTATCTTATATTTTAGATATATCTGATGTATATCTATGAATAGATTGGTGTGTATGTGTATACACACATAGATCTATACATATATACATATACAGACACACATACATATGGAAATGTTGGTTTGTTCTAAAGGATCAATAAATTTATTGTATATATAATAAACAGCTATTTTCTATTCGTTATGTACATAGTCAGTGTGTAAACACCACATGTTGGTACCATCTTTACTCTCATCCTTGTTCCCCCTTCCCAAAGGGACCTTCCTCACTGGGGATGCCAGTTATCCCCATGGGGATTGTGGGTCATGCTTTGTGGGGGTAGCCATCAGTTATGAGGGAGAGACAACATCTCTGTGCATAATGTACCAACTTGTGGCTCTAACAATCTTTCTGACCCCTCTTCTGTGAATTTCCTGATCAATGCTGGGTTTGTTTTAGAACACCTAGATTTAATAAAACGTTAAATTGTTCTCATTTCACTATTTTCTGATAAAGCAGTTGCAACCAGTGTGAAAAAGAGGAGTTTAGGTTTCTAGATCTTTTTCTTGGTCTTTCTGTTCTGTGCTCTCACATAGTGTGAGATCAGTGTGAACTACTGAGGTTGGTATGTGTTGGTTCTAGCAGAATTGAGGTATGTAACAAGAGTTGTGCCCTCACACCAACTCTGTTACCTTCTTTGCATTCATCTTTAAGAGAGAACTGACTTATTGCAAACAGCAGTGACACAAAACAGCTCTGGTTTTTACAGCCTTGAACTCTGGCCAAATCAAAACCAATGAATTGGGTAGTTCTGAGATGCTGATGATGTTTGTGGAAGAAAGTACAAACATGTTTTGGTGTTCCGAGTAATGTGTATACAGTTTTTGGATGTCAGTATGGCTGGAAGGCTGACAGTAGGTTTTATCCTATGGAAATGGTCACATTGAGAAAATCAGAGACTTTGAGTAAGCAGCTTCTCTAGCTCACTGTGGAGTGATTTCATGGAATGGGTTAGAACTAAGTTTTACTCAATAAATGGAGCACTCCATGTAGATTTCTTTCTACATAAACTCATTTTAAAAGTCCAGTGTGTATTTGAAATTCTTATTTTTGCTGTTAGGTACTTCTGGGTAGAACATACTGTGTTCATTTGTTTGGTTGCTCTGGGCCTGTTGGCAGATCTTTCTCTCAAAATCCAAAGGGAGTTTGCTCTTCACAGATCAAAGGGACAGATGCTAGGGATGGAGCATGGTAATCACCAGTTCTTCCAGCTGTCATCACTGCCAAGTTATAGCTACTGTTCCCTTTGTCCTCAAGGTGATATCTATCCTGGTAAGATGCCGCCAGCCCTCCTCCACTTGCTTTCTTTGCTTCTTCACCACTAGTCTCTGTGAAGCTTGTGCTTTCATTAGGTTCATTTTATAGAACTCGACTCCTCTGTGTAACACTCAACATCCTAACGTCAGGGCTCCCTAGGACCCACAGGGAAGTATCTGTGTCCACACAGCTTGCAAGAGATAGACAGCGTAACTCTGAGAGAGTGTGTGTCAGAGGGGTTTTTGAGAGGATCACCATCATCCAAACTGAAAAGCGTGTCAGCATCTATCCTCGTTGCACTGCAGGGTACAGTGCTCTGACAGGCGATGCTTGCTTGGAGGAGCAGACTTGAAGAGTGCTGTGCGACGTCCATAAATCAAAGACCACAGCCACCCTGGCCCTCCTATTTAGGAACAAATGAAATTGAAAATGAAATGCCTAGTAATGAACACTGAGCTGAAAAGGTTAACAACTAAGACAGGGAGTGGGCGAGGAGAGAGTGGGGACCAGGTGATTTATTAAATTGACAAAATCTCTCACTTTGTAATTTAACACCATTTCCCTTTGTTCTGCTTGCAGACGAGATGGAGAGCAGCTGGTCACCACCACCTGTGTAAGCATTTATCATATTCTCTAATACCATTAATACATTTCCTTGCAGCCTTAGAAAAAGACCATTCTCTTTACTCTTTGCAAGGTGGTAAATGAACCCTTTCATTTACTCCATCAGTGCAGAAATTCAAAATGTTTTCTAAAGATGGTCAATTCTTAAGTTAAAGGCCCTAAATAAAGCATCCTGTACTAAAAAGTAGAGACAGAGAAGAAAAGATAGGAATCCCAACCATGTTCTTTTTCTTTTAGGAACCTAAGAACAGTCTTTGTATCTGTCTCATGGCTTCTGGGTGGTGTGCTACCAGGATCCAGAGCTACTTGAGGACAGTGCGATATTGACCCATAGCAGCAGACTCATTTCATTCTTTATATTCCTACTAACCCCCACTAGTAGAGCATACCAGTTAGCATGACTTTTCCCTCATATCAGACATATTCACTGCAATCCACTAAGCAACTTTCCATTTCCTACTGGCAAGTTTTCCAAATGCTATTTGATTTATACAGTTTCATAGATGATTGATGCAGGATTTGGGGGCCAGAGAGAGTTTCACTTCCATAAGGATGTGGGGAATCTCAGACTGTCAACCACAAATTTTGGGTCCTCATCCAAGTTAGCAAAGGATTGAAAACACAGACTCTGAAAAGAATAAATTGTGTCTTCTGTGGTTTATTTAAAGGAGAGTTAGGATCTAGTGGGGAAACTAGCAGGAAGCCCCAAGCCAAAAGAGATTCTCCCCCTTCCCAATATGGGCCATAAAGCAAAAACCAGGAGAGTGAATAGTGGGCCAAGAGAGTTACACACACATGTCAGGTCCATTTATGGATTAAGCATCCATTAGGATGAGCCTCATCATGACATTCACGTCTGTAAGGGAGAGACCTGATTAGTTGGTGGACTCAGTAGGCTGACTCAAGAAAGGCCAGCAGATCCAGGTGTGCTAAGTGTGAAAAAGCAGGAAGCTGCCACTAGGGAATGTTACTTGCAGCCATCTTGGGTGAGCTGGATCAGATGCGGGTTCTATTCCTGCCATGGCAGGGTTTGTGACGTCCTTGTTCTCCTAGGGCCTTTGCTCCTGGCTGACTGCCTATAGAAAAATATCTTTCTCCTGTTCCTCCTTGACATGGCCAGACTGTGTGCTGATGGCCCACCCTTGCTCCAGTCAATACTGGGAGATGAGACAGGACATCTCCTCAGATGTGTGAGTGCCTAGAGCTCCCTCACAGAGTGGGACTCATGAGATTTTCTTCAGCTAGTGCAATAAGTTTGGCATAGAGCATTAAGAAGAGGGAAGGAACAGCTGTTCTCTACTGCCTTTCCATCTAAACATGTCCTTAAAGTCACAGTGCCTTTTTCTCAGCAGTGAGCAGACCAGAGAAGCAAAGAGTCTGCTCTGCTGGACACAGATTCCTTGATTCTTCTGGCTCTGCATGCATCTTGGCTTCCCATTCTGAACAACTATGTGACTTCTGAACACTTGACATATTCTGAGTTATTTTTTGAGATTCTTTTGTTTATACACTTATGTGAGGAGACAGAGAATGAGGCAGATAGATAGACAGTGAGCATGCCAGGGCCTCCAGACAATGCAAATGAACTCCAGATGCATACTACACCTTATTATTTTAACTCACTTAATTGAAAGTGTCATGATGAAGGAAGTCTTCTAAATGTCTCCTAGAAGAAACTGAAAAAGACAGGCTGGGATCACAGGGCTTCACCAAGGAACCACAAGGGAGACACACAACCTGGGTGATGAGTGCAGGGAGTAGAAATCACTCAGCTGAGTAGGATATGCTCTCAATTTGGTTCTGTCTGCTTTGAGTGGTCCTTTTCACTGTTTTCCTCAGACCTTTCCAAACATTTGTTGCATTGCTGTTGCCATCAAAAATGTTTTCTGGGGACAGACATAGCATACTGGTCTTAGGCACAAAGTGGAAAAAGCACTGACCTAACCCTTCGTGCTCTTCACATCCGTGACTTTGATCTTACAAGGGTTGACCATAAGTGGAGGTGACTGATATCTGATGAACCCAGCCTGAAGATACCTGAAAAAAGTAGCACCCTAGTCTCCCATGAGCCAGAAGACAGAGCTTATTTTTCTTTGTTAATTTTTATTTTGATCTTTTAAGGAACATACTTTTTCTTGAAGTGAAAAAGTATACTGATATCTAAGAACAACTCTTACCACTTATTTGAAATAACAGAGGCCAATATCTATACATATGCTATGTGTAGCTTTCTTTAAGGCTTATGAACTTACATAAAGTCATTTATAATATTGATTTATTCTTGGTTGTATTCTAAATTTGGGATCATGAGTGTTGTAGTCAGCTTCATGTTGCTGGCAGAAAACATCCAACCAAGAGGAGTTTGCAGAGGATGGGTATTTTTTGGCTTACAGACTTGAGGGGAAACTCCATGAAAGCAGGGGGACATGATAGAAGGAGTAGAGGATGGACATTACCTCCTGGCTGACATCAGGTGGACAACAGGAGCAGGACAGCCTTGCAAACACTGGCAAGGGGAAGCTGGCTCTTACACCCTAAGCCTGCCTCCAACAGTTCACTGTCTTCAGGAGGATTCAGTTCTCAAATTGTTAGCAGCTGTTGACCTAACATGAGTTTATGGGGGACACCTGAATCAAATCACTACATTCTGCCCCTGATCCCCATAAACTGATAACCATACATGATGTAAAATATAATTAATTCAGTTTAACTTTAAATAAAGTCTCCATAATTTTTTTATCAATTCCAATGATATTCAAACATCCCCGTAGTCCAAGATCTTTTAACTAAGCCATAATACCAAAAAACCCCATAATGATACAAAATAAATATTAACACTCAAAAGATGGCATTGTGTATAGCAAAGAAATTTAAGGCAATACAAGATTTAAAACAAACTAGGCAAACATTAAACTCTGTAACTCGAAGTCTGATAGCTATAACCAGTGACAAGTCTCTAAGGCCAATTAATTCTAACCAGTAACAAGCCTCTGGAGTTCCACTTCCACCCCACCAGCTAAGATAGTAACAGTCCTGGAAAACTTCATCCAGTGCCAGCAGTTCTCCTTGGCAGCCATTCCATCATCTTGGCATCTCCATTGGGTCTGTACTGCAACCCACAGTCCATCCTCATGGCTCCATTGAGTCTCCATACAGGTAATCCAGCAAGCCTGTTTCACACTGCCCATGGTCACTTCCAAAATACAAAGCCATGTTGCAAATCCAATGACCATATCTTCCTTGCATTTGCTATATTACATAGATCAGGTGGGATGTCGATGTGTTAATCCGTGGGGGAATAAAGCCAATTTTGAGTAACAGGATGCTCATTCAGCACTCAGGCCCCTTCATGAGAGTCTGCATTCTTCCTGTTATCCCGATGCAGATCACTTGGCCCAATCTCAATGGATTTAATCTCTCAAACAATTACAGCTGAACAGGGAACAGTTTCAGCCCAAAGATTTTCTTTCTTGTTTTGTTTTGTCATCTCTCTGCTCACACTAGTCCATTTCTATGCAATGCAACCCTGCACAAGTTCTCAGAACACAGGCAGGCAGAATGCAGCAAGCCTGTCACACAAACTGCTTCTAGACCAGTTCAGGCAAAACACTTTCTCACCCTCATAAGCCAAGCCTCACACTCCATAGTTCTTACTGTATTCACGTCTTTCAAATCTGACCAGAATAGTCCATATGAGCTGTACTTACAGCACAGCAAGGTGTCTCTTAGGCTAAGGTTTCAAATCCTCCCACATTCCTCAGCTCCAAAAGGCCAAAAGCCACACAGTCAGGTTTATAGCAGCAGTGACACCACTTCTCTGTATCAATTTAACTGTTGCAGTCAACTTCGCATTGTTGGCAGAAAACACCCATCTAAGAGCAGCTTGTGGATAAACGGGTTTATTTTGACTTACAGACTCAAGAGGAAGCTCCATGATGTCAGGGAAAAACAATAGCAAGAACAGAGGGTGGACATCACCTCCTGGCTAACATCAGGTGGACAACAGCAACAGGGGTGTATGCCAAACACCGGCAAGAGGAAGCTGGCTATAACACCTACCATAAGCCCGCTCCCAACAATGCATCACCTTCAGGAGGATCGATTCTCAAATTGCCACCAACTGGGGACCTAGCATTCAGAACACATAAATTTATCAGGGATACCTGAATTAAACCACTACAACAAGGCTCATTTTCTCACTTAACATTCTAGCATAGTCATCTAGATCCATAGATAAATGAACAATTCATTCTTTTACTTAAAAAGTTTTAAAATATGGTAAAGTAAGCATAACAAATGTTTTCCTTTTAACCATGCATAGTTCAAGAATATTAAGTACATTCAAATTACTATGTAACTGATCTCCATCAACTGTTTTCATCTCTTGAACACAGAAACTATATGAATTAAACAGAAGCTTTGCAGCCCTACTCTCCCCAGGCCCCTGTAACTGACTTTCTTTGTTCTGGCTCCATGAATTGAGCTACTCCAAAAACTTTATTTAAATGAATCAGATGGCATTTATCCTTCCTGTGGCCTGCTTACTACATTTTGTATTACATGTTGGAGCATGTGTCAACTGGTTTGTCCATAGTGGCTTTGACTGTGCTACTTTTCAGGTATGGTGTATGATGGAGTTCTGGATATGACTACACAAAGTCTCTTTGAGGCCCTGTTTCCAATTTTAATTTTGTATACCCAAGGTTATAATTTTGCTGGATCATATGGCAAGTCTATTTTTACTTCTTGAAGAATCATGCTATTTTCCATAGCAGTTACCCTATTTTAGATTCCAACATCTGTGTACAAGTGCCCCAGTGTTTCCAGTAATTCATCCTTTTGGACAAATTCATAATTATTATATCAACTCTGACTCTTGGTGTCTACCTTCTTCCTAGTGCACTGTTAATCCTCCCACAAAGAATTTGGGCATACAGTACAATGAAAAACAGATGTGGATGGGGTGAGGCTCTCAGCCCTTTGCCACTACAGCCAACCTGGCTCAGGTCCTCCTGGCCCTGAAGCATTAGCCATGTTCTCTTGAGCTTTCCACATATGCTCTAATGGTCTTAAGACTGAGTCAGGCCATGAAAAAAAAAATGCTTAGTGAACCTGGAACTTGAAACAATTTGAATAAATAAACGTCCCCTTCTATTTAAAAACACACATGTGCACTCAGATTTTTACCTTCAAATTTGAAAGTCTGAAGGTCTTCTGAATACATAATGTTCTCTCAGGACTCTTTGGGGTAGAAACACCTACTCTGAGCTCTGATTCAGTTCCTTCATTTGATAAGCATGAGAGAATATGTTTATTTCAGCTTCATTATTTATCTTGGCTTCCACATATTGCTCTTCCTTTCTTTATCTTGTACTGATTTTGACATCCTTTATTTTCTCCCTCTTCTTTTTTCATTGGTCATTGATGAAAAATTGTAGAACATCTCATTTTATTTATTCTTATATGATCAATATATACTGTTTATTTACTGTTTATTTTTCTATTGTTTATTAATCCTCAAGATATCTCCAGAAGTAGGCAAAAATCATGTACCAATGATTAAATCCAACAGAGAAGGATAAAAAGGTCCAACTGTAATAGCCTTTGTCAACAAAGTATTAAGCATAAAATAAATAAATGTGACTATGATACCTGAATACTATCAAATAATTCTCACTTCTACTTACATTTGCTTCCCTGCTTCTCCTGCTCTGGTGGCTCCTGTAGTGTTTTCTGGCTTTCTAGAATGCCACATTGAAATACAGCTGAGAATCCAACATGTGGGGTGAGGCATTCTGAGAAAGGAATATCTGCTCTTTGTCCCAAAATTCTGACTCAACTGTAAGATGCTGTCCTGAAATTTAATTCATTAAATAGGATATGTTTTTCTAAAAGAAGTTAGATTTATATATAAAAAAATCAGGAGCAGACTTCCAGGTAAGATGGCGGCTTAGGAGCCACACCAAACCAGCCTAGGGAGAGATTTAAGCAAAACTCCAGCAAAATATACTCTTCTCCTAAAAAGTTAAGGAATGTAGGTTATTCTTAGACACAACAGAGAAGCCAGAGAGACCAAGACCCACCAGAAAGGAGGAAAACTTCCAAAGTCCCACTGAGGCAATAGCGATCCCAGTGCCTGCCCCAGGCACTCCCACCAGGTGCACAAGGTGGTGGCGGCAGCAGCAGCAGCAGCAGCAGAGATGGAAGTCCTAGCTCAAGCAATAAGACAGGAGAAGGAAATAAAAGCGATACAATTTGGAAAGGAAGAAGTTAAGTTAGCTCTATTCGCTGATGACATGATTGCATATGTAAGAGACCTGAGAGAATCCATCCCAAAACTCCTGAAGGTGATTATCTCCTATAGAAAAGTATCAAGATACAAAATCAATGCACAAAAATCAGTAGCCTTTCTATATGCAAATGACAAAGATACAGAGAAAGAAATAAGGGACATGGTCCCATTTTCAATAGCAACAAAAATAATAAAATATCTTGGAATAATGTTAACCAAGGAAGTGAAAGATCTATACAACGAAAACATAAAAACACTCAAAAAAGAAATTGAGGAGGACTTGAGAAAATGGAAAGACCTCCCATGCTCCTGGATAGGCAGAACTAACATTGTGAAGATGGCAATCCTACCATGGAAAGGATTATACTAAGTGAGGTAACCCAGGCCCAGGAAGCCAAACGTTGCATGTTCTCTCTTATATGTGGATCCTAGCTACAAATGTATAGACTTGTGTGTGATCTGGAACCAATAATTCAGTAGCAGAGGCCCATAATCTAGACAAAGGCTATAAGGGAGGGAGGAGAGGGAAGGTCTTAAGAGGATAGTATTGTACATATGTAAGTAGAAGAACAGATTACATGGAGGGGAATGGTCTAAACAAGGTCAGGGGAAGAGATTGTATAATAGAAAGTTGGGGGGAAGGTGAATCAAAATTCAAGATATTCTGAATAAGGCATATGTAAATAAATAATGGAACATCCAGAAGCCATAGATTGTTACTAGAAAATTTTCAGTGACTGGGATGGGATACTTCCCAGTGAGTCATTTCATTGGCCAGGTATGTCCCTGTTGCCTCCAAAACATTACAGGTTATTTCCAAGGCCCTTGGTTCCCCCATGAGAAAGAGATGGTAAGACCCTATTGGTGAAGACTTCACATGCCTGAGTGGCAAAGTCACTGAGAAATCAAGCTGGAGCTGAGCAGAAAACCTTCTCCCTGTAGCCCAGCCAACTGAAAGCTGGAAAAAGCTACACTATATGCAGTCTTATAGGGGACACAAGTCATCAGCAGTGAAAACAGTGGACACTGGAAGCCTCAAGTTTTGCCAGACAGGCCAAATGGCTGAATGAGTGCAATATTGGCATGTCTACTCTGGGGGAAACCAACTTCTCTCTAATTGGACTGAAGGCCCACTCTATGGGAGGGAATACATGCTTGGTACTGAAAACCTAATTAAAAGCCTATGACAAGTGGTCATGAGCCTTAGGGGTATAAAACCTGCTCTTGTTTGGATAAATGCATATATTAGTTTTACCAAATTGCCCTGAAATCACTACACTTAATATTTATTTATTACTCTCACTTCTAGTTAGAGAAGCTTCTCTTTTCAGATGGCCCAATGGGAACATAGTGCTGAGAAGAAGGGACAGAGGAGTGTCCAGCACTGAAACATCTCACACCCTCCAAGGCTCAGGGTCCATTGCAGAAGAGGTGGCAGCGGAAAGAATGTAAGAGCCAAAGGAAGGTACCACTCCTTACATACAACTGTCTGGACAGAATTTGGGCTCAATATCCAAGACCTTGCAATGCCCAGCAATACCCACACAAGACCCTCATAATAGGAGAAAAAGATGATGACATCAAACTAAAATAGAGACTAATGGACAGATGGAGGGGATATGGCAAAGGGCAGAGTTATGAAGCAGAAAGTGGGGGAGGGGCAGAGAGGGGAAGGAAATACCACGGTTTGTTGTCTGTAAGTATAGAAGTTGTCAATAAAAATATATGTATTTTTAAAAATCAGCAGCAACAGGAATAAACCGTATGCTTTATGAGTTTTAAGTAATTTTTCACAATGAAAACATCTTTTGTTTTCGAGGTAGGGTCTCACTCTAGCTCAGGCTGACCTGGAATTCACTATGTAGTCTCAGGGTGGCCTTGAACTCCTGGTGATCCTCCTACCTCTGCCTCCCGAGTACTGGGATTAAAGGCGTGCTCAGCTTTGAAAGCATCTTTTTTTTAAAAAAAAAATAGGATATTTTATTTTTTTTATTTTTTTTTTTTTGTTATTTTTATTTATTTATTTGACAGAGACAAACAGAGAGAGAAAGAGGCAGATAGAGAGAGAGAGAGAGAGAATGGGTGCGCCAGGGCCTCCAGCCACTACAAACGAACTCCAGACGCGTGCGCCCCCTTGTGCATCTGGCTAACGTGGGTCCTGGGGAGTCGAGCCTCGAACCGGGGTCCTTAGGCTTCACAGGCAAGCGCTTAACCACTAAGCCATCTCTCCAGCCCAAAAGCATCTTTTAAGTATCTAAAAACCACATGTTTAACTGCAAGTTAACATGTCAAAATTGATTTTAAAAAGTTGAGACATTTTGCAAAGTAGTGGTATGTGACATGTTCAAAAATGCATTTGCATGCTAGTTTTCACTCCGAGTCTTACTGTTAGCTATCCCCACCCCATCTGCATTTGTTTCCAATTTATGTTTCCATTTAAGGTTAAACTCTCTTATGTTAAAGGGAAAGATTAAGTAGAAAGTACATTTCATTTGCAGCTAATGTTTTCTAAATTCCATTTAAAGATTTTGGGATGTTTAAGAAACCTTAAGAGAATATTTTTGTGAGACTTTACAATCATTTACATAAGATATAAAGTGGTGTTTTGTGATGAATAAATAAAAGAAATGACACAAAGGGTGTAGAAGATTCTACAACTGTCAGGATTGTTTCATCCTGATAGTAGAATGATAGAATCAAGAGACCAGTTAGGGTTAGAGAAGGAAAGGGGTTCTCCTGAAACTCTTATGAAAAAATGGAGGTGGTGGATGGCTTGGCATAATGGTGCTACTGGCTCCGCCCCTTTATTTCTAATCCTACATTGCACTGCCTTGCTTTCCAAATGTATGGGCCTAATAAGGGGTTTGACAAATCCCAACACTAGGGCCTCAATATCACACATTTTATAATCTCACTTTGTAAGAACTATTAACATGTGCAGGTAACTGGTCTCTTGATTTTCAGTGACATTATAACAATGATTAAACCTCTGATATGTACTGTTTCCTTGGGAAACCTTAATTACACTGCCTCAGGAGTAGACAGAGAAGGAAAGAAGCTGATATGAAAGCCTCAGAGCAGCAGCACTGTCCAGTAGAGTTTAATATGTGATTGAGATACTCATTAGTTTTCACTTCCCAATATAGCAGTCACAGTGTAGTTACTGACCACTTGAAATGTGGCTGGCATGGCAGAGGAGCTGAATGGTTATGGTTTGTGTGTGGTGTGTGTGTGTATGTGTAAATGTATGTATGTATTGTGTGTGGTTTGATCTATGAACATGTTTCTGCAGGTACACATGTTGTTCAAGTGCATGCATCTTCTTTCTCACCCAACTGGGCATTTCCTTCAGACAGGCTCTCTTCAACACAGAGCCACTTTGACTTAAGTCCCTGCAATTCTCTGCTCTCTGCCCCCTTTGGAATTCGATTGCAGATGTGTGTGGCCTTTTATGTGGGTTCTGGGGAATTTAACTTCTCAGTTTCTGGCCCAAGAGGCCCTCATGCTTAAGTGGCAAAACTTTTAACTGCTGAACCATCTTCTTATCCTGATTTATTTAGTTTTAATTAAATCTAATTGGCCATATGCGGCTAGTAGTGCAGACATAGAAGACGTCACATGGAGTCAAGTGGCATAGATATTGATAGGCATCTCACAAGTTCTTAGTCACTGAAACATCAGGCAATCTGGGACACTAACAGCCTATGGGCAATCTTGGGCTTGTTAGGTAGGTCAGGTCCAAGGTAAACCATCATTGCACTCCTTTATCTGTCATTGGGACTCACATCAACCAGGAAGCTATAGAATCATTCTAACAGGCGGGCCTGTGGAACAAATGGGTCATATGTTCTGTAGTTTATGTGCCTCTTTCTCCACATACACAAAAATTAGACATGTCAAGCCGGGCGTGGTGGCGCACGCCTTTAATCCCAGCACTCGGGAGGCAGAGGTAGGAGGATCGCCTTGAGTTCGAGGCCACCCTGAGACTCCATAGTGAATTCCAGGTCAGCCTGGGCTAGAGTGAGACCCTACCTCAAAAAACCAAAAAAAAAAAAAAAATTAGACATGTCCACTGTAGTGGCACATGCCTTTAACCCCAGCACTTGGGAGGCAGAGGTGGGAGGATCGCCCTGACGTTGAGACCACACTGAGACTACATAGTGAATTCCAGGTCATCCTGGGCTAGAGCAAGTCCCTACCTTGGAAAACCAAATGTTTTGTGATGTTTTGTATTTCTGTTGGTATAAAGATAAATATGAATATTCACATCAGAAAGTTATGTTTTCTTATGATTTAAAAATAAATAAGCATCTTCATAAGCACTCAAAAGTTTTGTGGCCCCTGTGATTATTGTTCTTTATCGACTGACTTTAGCATCACTGTGGAGGAGGCTGGGGAGATGGCTCACTCAGTGGACAAAACACTTGCCACTGAAGTATGAGCATCTGAGTTGAGCTCCACAGACCCCGTGTGAAAACCGGGAACTGTGGTATGCTTCTATAATCCTAGCATGCCTGTGCCAGAAGGGAGGCAAACAAGAGATCAGCCTGGCAAATGGAGTGGTTAACAATAAGAGACCTTGCCTCAAAAAATGACTAGGCTAGGCATGGTGGCACACACCTTTAATCCTGGCCCTTGGGAGGCAGAAGTAGGAGGATTGCTGTGAGTTCAAGGCCAGCTTGAGACTACTGTGAATTCTAGGTCAGCTGAGCTAGAGTGAGGCACTATCTCAAAAAAAAAAAAAATAAATAAATAAAAAATGAAGTGGAAGGTGAGGATGAATACTTAAAAGTTGTCATCTGAACTCCACTTATGCACCATGGCATGTGCCCACCAGCACTCAAATAAGAGTATGCACACATGCATACATGCACAACAATAAATAAGCATAATAACCATGGAAACACACATTTGAGTGTGTCTATGAGGGAGATTTCAGAAAGGCTTAGTTGAGGAGGGAAGATCCACCCTGAATACAGATGGCCCCATCCCATAGGCTTGGGTTCTAAAATGAATACAAGGGAGAAATTGGACTGAGAACTAGCATTTATCTCTCTGTTTCCTGACTGTACATACAATATGACCAGATGTCTTATGCTTCTGCTGCATGCTTTTCCTGTGCCATGATAGACTGTACCCTCAAAATGTGAGTCAAAAGTGACCTTTTCTTCCTTCAATTGCTGTGGTCAGGTGTTCTGTCACAGGAACAAGAAAGGTTACCAGTACAGCAGATGCTTGAAAACTGGTTCTGCTTGGATCCTTTAATAAGTAATCCAACATGTAAGTCAAAGGACTTGGAGTGAAGTCAATTAAAGGAGTTGTATTAACATGTGCTGGATCGATTAATATAGTATCTGAGTAAAATTCTCATGTTTAGGCCTTTTATACTTTTTGAGAACTATATGAAGAAAGACATGAAAAAGTTCAACATTACAAATAATTTCTGAAGATGTAAAATTTCAAGCTTTCTTTGCAGATTGCAAAAATAATTGAGGATTGTTACTTCTGCTAGAAAAAAATGGAATATTTTCATTAGTCAATCAAAACACCATCAGCCTGAAAGATGCAGTTAGTAAAATAGGAAGACTGCTTGTGACTCAACATGACTTAGGGTTCTAAGAGCATGAGTGTGGGTGAGGACATCTGTCACATTTATTGTCACATCTCCATCCTCACGTAGGAAATAGTTTGTTGAGTGGCTAGACACACATCATGAAGCATATGGTCACCTGGTACAGAACTGGGCTTTCTGCTACTTCTTAGCTGTGTGAACCAGGGGCCCATAGCTTACCCCATCTGAGCCTTAGCTTCTCTACTGTGAAATAGGAGTAAGAGTTGTGAAAATCACTGTGAAGTTTAACAAGAAGATTCTCATAAGTTACTTGACACATAGTTAGTACTCCATACTAATAATTATTACAGGTAATCTAAGTTTTACCATGACTAAGATTATTCTAAAGTAAGATTTCTCAACTATGAGCTTCAGTTTTCTCATTTCTAAATTAAGACCATTCCATCAACAAATATTTATTTGACTGGTGTTGTTGCACTACAAAATCACCATGGCTGCAGCACAGAATGAAATTCAGGGGTTACTAACGCCAGCCTGCAGGATTTATGTGAAAATGTAATGAGACAATGCGTCATTGAAGTACTTGCTATGTTTCCTAGCATGTTGTATTCACTAAATAAATGTTAAGGCTCTTATTTTTTTTAATTTTTTGTTTATCTTTATTTACTTATTTGACAGACAGAGAGAGAAAGAGAAAAAGAGAGAGAGAGAGGGAGAGAGAGAATGGGTGCACCAGGGCCTCCAGCCACTGCAAATGCACTCCAGATGCATGCGCCCCCTTGTGTATCTGGCTAACATGGGTCCTGGGAAATTGAGCCTCGAACCGGGGTCCTTACACTTCACAGGCAAGCGCTTGACCACTAAGCCATCTCTCCAGCCCCTTAGTTTTTTTTATAAAGTCTAAATCTCATCATTTCCAATAATTGATAGGCTAGCTAATGGAGTAAATTAGATTTTTTTCCTTGTAACTTCAGTGAGAATATTTGCTGATGATATGTGACTATTAAAAGAATCACACACATCATGAAAATTATTTTTGCATGTATATATATGTGTGTGTACACTGTGTTTATATATACAAGCATATATGTCCCTGATGCACCCCATATGATTGCCTGCTTGGGATGTACCTGCATGATTTGGCCCAAGTGGAATGCCAGGAGGTACCACTACATAATTCTTCTGACTGTTCTTATTTGAGCCAGAGTCTCTTACCTATACAAAAGCTTTTGTGAGATCCTATGATTCTCAGGTATCTGCTTTCCTACAGAACTGTAGGAAAAGAGATGTGCATGACCATGCCCAGCTGTTTATGTGGATTCTGTCAATCAAACTCAAGTACTCTCTTGGGCCTCCTTGGGCCCTCATGCTTGCTCAAGAAAGGCTCTTAACTACTGAAGCATGTCTTTAGCCTATGTCATGAAAATAATTTTAAAGTACATTAATGTTATAGATAAATTAGAAAATATAACAGAAATATCTTAGTCTTATCAAACATTTTAATGATGTGTGTGATTATTCTACAGTAGCAAAATGATAATTAAAGATTAAAAGGTGCCCATCTAGAAGTTTAGATGAAAATACTCATATATGATAAAGTGAGTTTCACTCATTATTTCCCCTCTTCTACTACTGTTATTTCATGCCATGTTCTTTGAAAGGGACTGATAATTAGAGCCAGGGAGGAATTACCTGGTCATGGGCCTATGTTCCATATATATATAAGGATTACAACAGGGACAGAGTTCATCAAATAAAAAAAGTGGTAGAGTCAGTGAGTGATAAAAATAAAATTTTACCATGGTGATTATACCTAAATATACAGGAAGCAAGATATTTTGGGAGGGATGTAGAAAAGCCCTGTGCTTAAGACTAATGCTTGTTGACAGCTTAGGTAGGACAATTGTCACTAATTGTCATAACTGTCCTGAGCAGTCACTTAATATGTATGTACTCCTAGGGAGATAACCATGAAGTTTCCACATGCACAGTTCCGGTAGAGGAGCATTATGGTTAGGTTTTGTTGACAACTCGAACATCTTACAAATGGAGGAAAAGACACATCTCTTAGGCAGGTCTGTGAGGGCATTTCCAGCAACATTAACTAAGACAAGAAGTCCTTTCCTCCTAAAGGGCGGCCTTTTCTCTAGGGGACTGTACATGAGGAAGCTCCACAAGAATGCCAGCGCTTTTTTTCCTTTGCCTGACTCCCCAGTCTACTAGCTTGGACAAGCTTCTGCTGCTTGTTTGGCCATGTGGGCTGAGTGACTACTAGGTCCTATGACTTTCAACCTGTTATCCTCGTGGAGTGAGCAACTGCCTTTTTCTTCAACCTTCTGGTTTGGGGACAGTTGTGGTTCTTCCAGCTTACATTTTAGGAGCTAATTCAGTAAATCACCCTACTGTAGTTACCTTTATGGTGCTGAAGGAAAACATCCAAGCAAAAGCAGTACATGGGTGGAAAGGGTTCATTCTGGCTTACAGGCTTGAGGAGGAGTGTCATCATGACAGTGGAAGGAGGGCATAGGGTAGGCATCACATCTTGCCCCAGCAGCTGGCCAAAAGCAGCAGGAGTGAACTGAGTTCTTCCCAAGTTGCTACCAGCAACACATGAGGCTATAGGGAACCATTTAAATTCATGCTATCACTTTTCTCCCCCTTTTACAATTTTTTTCTGTGGGTTCTACTCCTCTACAGACCCCGATTAGTACAGAGAGAATAGCTTCACTGACTCAGGAGTGACAAGGTGAAGTCAGGGAAAGGAGAATGGGTGAAAGTCAGTAGAAGTAGGTCAGAGCAGGAAACCTTCAACATGGACAACTCTATTTCACTTGAAATTCATCTTCGGGACTCAGATTTCTCAGGGGATGTTTGGCTGGCTTGTATGGGTGGCAAACATTAATAATAAGGCTGTTTCTATTTTATACTTTGTTTAGGAAGTTGCAAGTATTTCTCAGGAAATCTATTTTAAGAATTTCAAACCAATGCTGCACACTCTAAATGAAATTAGTCCTAGGCTATGAATTGAGGCTTTAGGAAAAGTTTTAATATAGAGATGTCACTTCTCTGGGCTGATGATTGCTCTGAATTTCCTCAATCATATAATCTTCTTGATGCTTCAGTGCACCCAATGAGCACATTTAGCACTTTGCCTTCAGAAACCTGTGTATTTCCAGGCCTGGAACCTATCTCGCAGGAAGCCAGAGCCATTGCTGGGTGGGCTGAGACAATGATAGCAGGTTCAGGCATTCACCATCTTCGAAAACCCTGCACATTTGTTTGCAAATGAATGCTCATGGTTTTAAACACTTAATAACACCAGCAAATGCAAATTCCTGGAGCAATTCCAGTCATACACTACATGCTTCTGAATGACTCACTCTGGATTGTGGTATTTTTAAGAAATGAGGAGGTAAAATGAAGAAGGATTAAAAAATTAAAAATAAGGCAGCTTTTACTACCATGGAGAATTTGTAAAAATATGTAAAAGGCCCCCACTGGGTGAAATCCATGTACCTGATACTTAAAATAATATGTACTGCTTGCGTTCCTGTGTCTCCTCCAGGCTTGAATCACTCATGGAAAAGTTCAAATACATATCAGACATGGTGAAATAATGTGCAGTTACCACTCCTTGATTTATAAGACTCGTTGTCTAAATGATCGTCTTCTTTCATTATTACTTCTGTCTCATTCACATTTTAGAGACCTTCTGTTGTTTGGTAATTATGTATAACTGTTGGGAGGGCATGGAGGTGGTCAGTTACTTCTAAGGTCTAGCCAGCCTCTACTGTGACTTTAAGTGTTTTCTCTACTTTTCACTGCATTAACCCCACTGTAGAAATTAGCATTTTAAATATAGTCTATTGTTATGGAGATGCTAAGAAACAATTTTTCTTCCCTGACAGCTTTGGCATAGACTGAGGGTCCATGAGAGGCAGATGGGTGCATCAGTGCAGTCGTCAACTCTCTGTGGTATGGGGAGTTGGTTGGCTATTTTGCAGTCATTGCAAATGTGTGGTTTTCGTGTTTCTTTTGTTCTTCTTTATTTTCTTCAGTTTTTGTAAACTAAGATCTTCTAGTTCTTATAGAGACACAGTGGACATGGTGAGACATCAGCAGACAGTGAAGACTGTCCTTTTGGGACAGAAGCATCTGGAATAAAAGCAAAGGAACTGACCTCCACAGTAAGCTGTCCCATGGCTCTCCCTGTGGGCTTAGACTCATAGCAAGGCATGCTAGACCAACTGAGCCACATCCCCAACTCCGACAAAATAGCTTTCATAGTATATCAGGAGACTATACTGTACTTCTGAAAGTATGAGTTTTTTTGTTTGTTTAGGACCGCTTGTTCTATAATCACTCTTTTGGCAGCTTGGTTTGGTATAGAATGACTTTTGTTAAAAACTTACATCCCTAATATGGCATCAAGAGCAACAAATATAGATTGAACTTGGTAGAGTGGTTTGTGAAGCCCCATAAGCTTTTTTTTTTTAATTTTTTCATTTTTTTATTAGTCAGTTCTGTATTCAGCAAATACAGTCAGTTTGGTACCATTATTAGGCTCATCTGTGGCCTACCCCCTCCCCTTGGCCCCTCCTAGTTAAGGTATACTGGTCATGCATTGTGGAGTTAGCCCACAGTTATGGGTAAGATAAATGTCTCTGCATATCATGTCCCAACATGTGACTCTGACATTCTTTCCACCCCCTCTTCCGCAAAATTTCCCTGAGCCATGTTGGGTTCATTTTTGGTCTGCTTCAGTGATGAGGTGTTGGGGGCCACTGAGGCTTTGGCTCTCTGATTTGGTAGGAGTTGAATTTTCTCGGTGCTGATCTCCTTCCCCGTTGTGCTGGTATCTGGTTCATCAGGAAAACAGCCCCCTTGCTTGTTTCTCCAATTTTTCTTAGTTTCAGCCAGGGCACTTTTGAGGTATGATGGGGTGGCTCTCTCCTTAGGATCTACATCTATCTGGAAAAGAGAAGCAGACTCTCCAACGGAGAGTAAGTTAGCACCAGGACAAATGAGATAACCCTTACTTTTTTTATATAGAGAATTTAATAGGTGTAGGCCCTCTTGTAGCCCACAATTGATAGTAGCTTGATATTGGAGAGTGGGCTTATGTTTGGATCTGGTTCTGACTTGTTTCCCAGCTCCAGCTATGGGTCCCATACCAGTGAGGGGATCAGTAAGCCAAATTGAGAGCAGTTGGTTCCCCACCATGGCTGTGTGCCACCACTGCACTTGTGTGGGCATCACAACAAGTTATTTGCTGCTAAGTAGGTTAGACCATGCGTTCCTTCGATAGATATTGGTCAATTTCCCCCAGTCGCACATGTAGCACCTTCTGGCAGTAGACGTACTGACTGTCTGGGGACTGACTCTCTTCCAATTTCCAGCCATGCCATTTTAATTTGCATGTCAATCACATAAGGTATCTTCAGCAGTAGGGTCTTACCACTAACCTTTGGTGGATCATCAAGTACTCTGACAGAAATCTGTCTGTCTTTTAGGAAACCTTGTAGGTCTCTCTGATCAAAAGCTCATTGTGGATGATAGCCCCATGCTGGATCTGGGAGTTACAGGTCAGTGCCCACTAAGAAAATGAGGAAAAAGATAACTAATATACAAGAGTTAGAGATAAGAGAGAGAGAGAGGGAGAGGGGAAGTGAGGGAGGGAAGATGTAGGAGATTAAGGTTAGTCTTAATCTTACCATCTCCAGTGTCTTGTGGTTCAGGTGTTCCCTGTAAGGGCCTGGTGAAGGATCAGCCATTTGGTCTGTCTTTTAGTAAGTAGAAGATTATGGTACCATTGCCGTTTGGGTCTAGATTTGTGTTTCCCACCCCTTTGATGCCCTCCCCTCCCTCCCCTTCCATCCTAGTGTCTAGTCTAGGAGATGCTTGCTGGGTATGTAAGGTATCTTCGGTAGATTCAGGTTAGGTGCTGTAGATGAATGAGACTATGTGGCGATTTTTTTTCTGTGATTGGGTAAGTTCACTGAGAATGATCTGTTCCAGGTTTAACCATTTTTCCTCAAATTTCATTGTGTCATTTTTTCTTACTGCTGTATAGAATTCCATTGTGTAGATATACCACATCTTAGTTATCCATTTTTCTAGTGATGGACATCTGGGTTGATTCCAGCTCTTAGCTATTACAAATTGAGCCGCTATAAACATGGTTGAGCAAATCTCTTTAGTCGGTGGTTTGAAGGTTTTAGGGTAGATGCCTAGTAAGGGTACAACTGCGTCTGTTGGTATCTCTATTCTCAGCTTTTTCAGAAGTCTCCATATTGCTTTCCAAAGTGGTTGTACCATCCTACATTCCCACCAACAGTGGATGAGTGTTCCTACTTCTCCACATCCTCGCCAGCATTTATTTTTATTTGATTTTTTGATGTTTGCTATCCTTATTGGGGTAAGGTGGAATCTCATAGTTGTTTTAATTTGCATTTCTCTGATGATTAGGGATGCTGAACATTTTCTTAAGTGTATGTTTGCCATTTCTATTTCTTCCTCTGTGAACTGCCTGCTAAGCTCTTTGCCCCATTTTGTGAGTGGGGTGTTTGACTTCTTACTGTTTAGATTTTTGAGTTCTTTGTAGATTCTAGAGATTAGTCCTCTATCAGTTGGATAACCCACAAATATTTTCTCCCATTCTGTGGGGAATCTATTGGCTTTGCATATTGAATGCTTGTCTGTAAAGAAACTCTTCAGCTTCATGTGGTCCCATTGGTTGAGTGACGGTCTAAGTTCATGAGCAACTGGGGTTTTGTTCAGGAAGTCTTTTTCCATTCTTATATCATGGAAAGTACTTCCTAAATTTTCTTCCAGTAGTATTCGAGTGTCTGGTCTTATATTGAGATCTTTGATGCATTTGGACTTGAGTGTAGTGCATGGTGAAATGTGTGGGTCAAGTTTCAGTTTCCTGCATATGGTTATCCAGTTTGTCCAGCACCATTTGTTGAAGATGCTGTCTTTTTTCCAGCCTATATTGTTTGGGCCTTTATCGAATATCAAGTAGCTATAGTTGCTTGACCCAAAGTCCGGGTCCTCAAGTCTATTCCACTGATGTATACTCCTGTTTTTATGCCAGTACCATGCTGTTTTTATTACTATGGCTTTGTAATATAGCTTTAGATCAGGTATGGTGATGCCTCCAGAGGTATTTCTTTTGATGATTATATGTTTGGAAATGCGAGGCCTTCTGCCTTTCCATATGAAATTTGAGATCATTTTTTCTATCTCTGTGAAGAACACTGTAGGGATTTTAATTGTAATTGCATTAAATCTGTAAATTGCCTTTGGTAGGATTGTCATCTTCACAATGTTAATCTGCCTATCCAGGAACATGGGAGGTCTTTCCATTTTCTCAAGTCTGCCTCAATTTCCTTCTTGAATGTTTTTATGTTTTCATTGTATAGATCTTTCACTTCCTTGGTTAACGTTATTCCAAGGTATTTTATTTTTTTTGTTGCAATTGAAAATGGGACTATGTCACTTAATTCTGTCTCTGTATATTTGTCCTTTGCATAAAGGAAGGCTACTGATTTTTGTGCATTGATTTTGTATCCTGCTACTTTGCTATAGGAGTTAATCACCTTCAGGAGTTTTGGGATAGAGTCTCTCGGGTATCTTACATATATAATCATGTCATCAGCGAATAAAGCTAACTTAACTTCCTCCTTTCCAAATTGTATCCCTTTTATTTCATTCTCCTGTCTTATTGCTTGAGCTAGGACTTCCAGTATTATATTGTAAAGCAGAGGTGAGTATGGACAACCCTGTCTTGTTTCTGATCTTAATGGGAATTCCTCCAGTCTCTCTCCATTAAGTATTATTTGGGCCTTCGGAGCTTCATATATTGCCTTTATAAGGTTAAGATATGAACCAACCATGCCAACTCTCTCCAATGTTTTGAACATGAAGTGATGTTGAATCTTGTCAAAGGCCTTTTCTGCATCTATCGAAATGATCATGTGGTTTTTATGTTTAACCTTGTTTATGTGGTGTATTACATTGACAGATTTCCGTATGTTGAACCACCCGTGTGTTCCTGGGATGAATCCCACTTGATCAAGGTGGATAGTGCTTTTGATGTGTAGTTGGACTCAGCTTGTAAGGATTTTGTTCAGGATCTTTGCATCTAAGTTCATCAGGGAAATAGGCCGGTAGTTTTCTTTTCTTGTGGCATCTCCACCTAGTTTTGGAATTAGGGTGATACTAGGTTCATAGAAGGAGTTGGCTAGCGTTCCCTGTTCTCCAATTGTGTGGCACAGTTTGAGGAAGATTGGTTTGAGTTCTTCCATGAAGGTTTGATAGAATTCAGCTGAGAAGCCATCTGGTCCTGGGCTCTTCTTTTTTGGGAGGTTTTTTATTACTTTTTCAATCTCCATGAGTGTGATGGGTTGATTGAGGTGATTAATCTGCTCTTTGTTTAGCTTTGGTAGATGGTATGCGTCCAAGAATTTATCCATCTCCTCCACATTATCCAGTTTTGTGGAGTAGAGGTTTTTGAAATAAGTCCTGATGATTCTCCCAATTTCACTTATGTCTGTTGTGATCTCTCCTTTTTCATTTTGAATTTTGTTAATTTGAAGCTTCACCTTTTTTTGCTTGATCAGATTGGCCAGGGGTTTGTCAATCTTGTTTATTTTTTCAAAGAACCAGCTCTTTGTTTTGTCAATTGTCTTAGTTGTTTCCTTCATTTCCAGTTCACTGATTTCTGCTCTGATTTTAGTTATTTCTTTCCTTCTGGAGCTCTTTGGGTTGGATTTTTCTTGTTTTTCCAGTGACTTCGGGTGGATGGTTAGTCATTAATTTGGGACCTTTCTGTCTTTTTTACGAAGGCATTGAATGCTATGAATTTTCCCCTGAGGACTGCCTTCATTGTGTCCCATAAGTTTTGGTACGATGTGTTCTCATTGTCATTCAATTACAGAAATTTTGCAATTTCATTTTTTATTTCATCCACTATCCATTTATTGTTTAAAAGTGTTCTGTTCAGTTTCCAGGTGCCTTTGGGATTCTTGGTGGGTCTTTTGTTGTTGGTTTCTAGCAATATAGCATTGTGATTTGATATCATGCAGGGAATTATGTCAATCTTCCTAAATATGTGGAGGCAGTCTTTGTGACCCAATATATGGTCTATTTTAGAGAATGTTCCATGGGCTGCTGAGAAGAATGTGTAATCTGTGGATTTGGGATGGAAGGTTCTGTAGATGTCCGTTAGGCCTAAGAGATCTATGGTTTTGTTGAGTTCTCTTACTTCCCTGTTGAGTTTCTGTTTGGATGATCTGTCTATTACTGATAATGGTGTATTGAAGTCCCCAGCTATGATGGTGTTTGTGGTTATTTCTGATTTATTGTCAAGTAGGTTTTGTTTTATGAACTGTGGTGCCCCTGTGTTTGGTGCATACAGATTTATGATTGTAATATCCTCTTGATGGATCGTTCCCTTGATAAGTAGGAAGTGGCCTTCTTTGTCTTTTTTGATTATATTTGGTTTGAAGTCTATTTTATCCGATATTAATATAGCTACACCTGCTTGTTTCTTATTCCCGTTTGCTTGGAATACTGTTTTCCACCTTTTCACCCTGAGGAGATGTCTGTCTTTAATGGTGAGCTGGGTTTCTGGAAGGCAACAGATTGAGGGGTCTAAGTTTTTGATCCATCCTGTTAGCTTGTGTCTCTTGATGGGTGAATTAAGGCCATTAATATTTAGGGTAATGACTGTGAGATTTGCTTTGATCCCTGCCATATTGTGATGGTAAATGTGGGTTGGAGTTTTCATGGACATTGAAGTTTTTTGTGCCTACTCTGAGTTTGGTTGTTGTGATCTGCTTCTTGTAGGCAATTGTGTTTGATTATTTTTTTCTTCTTCTCTGTGGAGAATTTCCTGAAATACTCTCTGTAGGTTTGGTTTTCTGTTCATATAATTTTAAAGCTGAGTTTTGTCATGGAAAGTTTTTCTTTCACCATCTGTTATGAGGGATACTTTTGCTGGGTAGAGTAGTATGGTT
The DNA here is from genome assembly GCA_036346955.1 of Dipus sagitta. Classification (NCBI taxonomy): domain Eukaryota; kingdom Metazoa; phylum Chordata; class Mammalia; order Rodentia; family Dipodidae; genus Dipus; species Dipus sagitta. The sequence continues at coordinate 36,934,347 of CM070786.1, forward strand.
TGGAAGCCATAGGTTCTTAGACTTTGCAGTGTTTCATTCCAGGCCCTTCTAGCTTTCAGGGTTTCCATTGAGAAGTCTGAAGTAATTCTGATGGGGTTACCTTTGAAGGTGGTGTGCTGTTTTTCCCTAGCTGCTTGTAGGATTTTCTCTTTGGTGTCAATGTTTAGAGTCTTAATGATAATATGTCTTGGAGAGTGTCTCCTTTGGTCAAGTCTGTTTGGAGTTCTATTGGCTTCTTGTATCTTGATGGGCCTTTCTTTTAAGAGACTGGGGAAGTTTTCTTCAATTATTTTGTTAACTAAGTTCTCCATGCCTTTGGTCTGGATTTCTGCTCCTTCTGGTATTCCAATGATCCTGATATTGGGACGTTTAACTGTATCCCACAATTCCCTCATGTTCTGTTCACAGGAGCTTTTGAACTTACTGAAATTTTTGAACTCTCTAGCTGTTTCTTCCGTCTTGTCTTCCAGATCAGAGTTTCTATCCTCCACTTGGCTGACTCTATTCTTGAGAGCTTCTAGTGAGTTTTGGACTTGTTCAATTAAGTTTGCATTTTCTATTACTTTTCTATGTATAATTTCCATCCCTCTGTCAAGCTCCCTTTTCACATCGTTTTCTGATTTTCTTGATGATTCTTGGAGTTCATCCTTGCATTTCTTTATGTCTTCATTTAGCATGGCCAGCTGATTTTTAAGGTCTTCTTTTTTTTCACTCTCCCTCAAATCTCTTAACTCTCTTTGAAATCCTTCCATTTTCTTATCTAATCCTTCCAATTTCTTATCTATTAGTTCTAGTTTAGTGATGGCAGCATCCACACGATTGTCAGCCCTTTGTTGCTTTCCTGCAAGTTCTACCAATAGGTTGGTCAGAGTTGCATTGCTCATAGCTTCAATTTGGTGTTCTGGTCCTATTGGTTCTTCTATGTTTTGGTTAGAAGTATTCATTGTGGGACTGGGTGATCTAACTGGATTTTCTTGCATTTGATTTTTCATGTTATTTCTTTTGCACTGTGTTCTGCCCATGACAGTGTATGGGCAGATAGGTGGGCATATCAGCCTGGGCTCAAGAACAATGGGAATCTTATGCAGCCTGGGGGCGTTGCCAAGAAGCCTGGGCTTTGGCTGTCACTTGCCAAAGCCGCCTATCTACTGCCTGGCAGGGTCGCCGAAGTTGCCTGAGTTCTCAAGCGGTAATGTGCCAAAGCTGCCTGCATTCGAACTAGGCGTGGCACTGAGGCACCAAGCACTGATGCCGCCTGAACTCTGGCTGGGCATGCTGTTAACCGGAAACAGTCTGCGCTCCCCCGCCACAGGACAATTGTGGACGGCCGCGTGGCAGACAGATAGGAGATGTTACCTGAGCTGGTGCAAGCAAGAGACACAGTCTGAGCTTGCGTGGCACCTGCTGTGGGACTGGGCTTGCTCAGTAAGTGGGCGAGTGGACGAGAGTGCGGAGCAGTCTAAGCTTCCGCACGCAGGGAACAATCTCACTTGCCAAAGCCGCCTATCTACTACCTGACAGGGGCACCAAAGTTGCCTGAGTTCTCAAGCGGTAATGTGCCACAGCTTCCTGCGTTCGAGCTAGGAGTGGCACTGAGGCACCAAGTACTGAAGCCACCCAGACTTTGGCTGGGAATCCTGGGAACCGGAAGCAGTCTGCGCTCCCCCGCCACAGGACAATGGCGGCCCGCCGGTGCGGCAGGCAGGTAGGGGGTGGCACCTGAGCTGACGCAAGCGAGAGATACAGTCTGAGCTTGTGGGGCAGCTGCTGTGGGACTGGGCACATTCAGTAGGTGGGCGAGTGGACAAGGGTGCGGAGCAGTCTAAGCTTCCGCGTGCAGGGAATGATCGGTGCGCGGTGGCAGCCGTGCGGGCTCCGGAGTAGCAGCAGCGGCAGGGGTGGAGCTGTGAACACGGCGGTTATTTGGGGCGGGGGGGTGCCTACCCGCCTGCAAGAGGATCAGTGATTCCCTGTTACCCCGCCTCTGTGCCCTCCCAGATTTCTCTCCCCTAAAAGCCACTATATACCCTTAATATCTTGCCTTTCTTTCCCCGGGATTTGCAGCGCAGCTAGGCGGTCACCATCTTGGCCGGAAATCCCCCATAAGCTTTTGATGATAAAAGGTCCTTCAAATTTGGTAAAGATAAACATTTCATTTCATTTCCAAATAATTATGCTTCTTACATTGATAGTGGATAGATTATTAAATAAAAACTTAAAATATTATCAGAAAATCACAAATATTAATTTGTACTTGACTCAACATATAATTGAATTGCCTTAGAGAAACTATTTTTTTCTCTTTAAACATTTTCAAAAGCATATTGCTACTGATAGTCACACATGACTGATTTATTCTACCCAAATTTTATAAAACCAGATAAATTAATGTGTGAATATTGAATATAAATTGCCAGTTATTTTAATCCTGTCTAGTGCTTTGAATTTCTATGTTTTTTCCTTTGCATTCACACAAATGATTGAGACATGTGGTAGCTTTAATCACGTGTACCCCATAAATTTATGTATTTTAAATTCTGATGGCAATTTGGATGGAGGAGCCTTTTTGGAGGAGGTGAGCTATTGGGGCAGGCTTAGTGATACTTTGCCTCTTCTCTGTGCCAGAGTTGGCTCACTCTCCTGATGCATTTTCTACATGCATTAGCAAGGATGTGATGTCCAGACTGAGCTCATTCCATGCTGTCCCCTGCCATCATGAAGCTTTTCCTGGAGACTGGAAGACAAGGAAAAAAAAATACCTTTCCTCCCATCAACTGCTGCTTTTGGTCTGGTGCTTTGTGCTAGCAACAAATAGGTAACTGTAGCAAGGCACTCCTATGGTGTGAGAATGACTTTGACATAATTATTGTGAGAAAATTACATTTCTTTATATTTCATTTTAGCTCACACACAAGACCAGACTGTGTATTTCTTTTCTTCTGACACACTTGGATATGCAGAACCACCTTCTCTTCTCTGTCCTTCAACCACATTCTTTAACAAAGGCATAAAGAAGAAAAGATCTAGATTTTATGGTATTCTGTGTGTTTATGTACCCAGTGGTGGTCAACCGTGTGATGATGGAGGAGACTTCCTTTGAAAGGCTTCCTCAGAAACTTACTGCTAAAGTCACATTGTCAGTTACTTTACTTCAACTCAGGCAGAAGCTGGGGAAAGGACACATTTGCACTTAATGGCTGTCCTACAAATTCCAAGTTCTGGGGTAAAAAGTGTCTTGTGCTCTTTGAGGACAGGGTAACTCGGTTTTCACCACACTAATAACACACTGATGTATAATGGGTAGTTTCAAAGTTTTATTTGCTTATTTCCCTGAGGTAGATTAAAGCAGAGTTCATTAGCTTCCTGGCAATTTGTGAAAATAGGCCTGAAAAATTTACCTGAACCTAAAAAGTTCACAGGAATGTGATTGTGGAAAGAAAGTGTTTAGACTGTGTTAATAGAACAAGAATACCAGCCACCACATCCTGGGCAAAAGAACGCTGGACCTCCTGGGTAGATATCAGGGCCTGTCTTGAAGAAAGGTATTGGCAAATTACAATGATTTTAGAAGATGTTGAGGAATCAGAAAGCATTTACTCATGTAGTCCTTTAATAAAAATCTTCTGACAAACTAGGAAGAAATGTGCTACAGCTCCCTTCACGTTGCTGGCACAAACACCCGGCCAGAAACAGCTTGAGGGAGGAAAGGATCTATTTTGGCTTGCAAATTCAAGAGGAAGTTCCATGATGGCAGGGAAAAACATGGTATGGGCAGAGGCTGGACATCACATCCTGGCCAGCATCAGGTGTACTACAGCAGAAGGAGAGTGTGTCAAACACTGGCAAGAGGAAACTGGCTCTAACCCATAAACCTGCCCCCAACAATATAACCCCTCTAGGAAGACTCCAATTCCAAAATGGCCATCAGCTGGAAACCAAACATTCAAAACACATGAATTTATAGGCGGCACCTAATTCAAACCACCACATTCTGCCCCTGGCCCACATAAACTGATGACCATCCATGATAATGCAATGGAGTCATTCTAACTTCAAAAAAAATTGTTTAATCTCAGAACTGGCCAAACATTCCCATAGTTCAAGGTCTCAACTGAGAGGTAAAACCAAAAGAAAATAATGACACAGAATAAACATTCACATTGCAAAAGGTGTCATTAGGCATAGCAAATTCTATAGATTCCAACTTTGACAACTCTAACCAGTAGTGAGTCTCTGGAATTCCAATTCTGCCCCTCCAGCTAGGCTGCTCCCAGTCTGGAGTAAACGCCATCCTGTGCCAACAGCTGTCCCTTTCAGCCACTCAGTCCTGGCATCTCTAGTGAAACCCATAGTTTATCTTCATGGTTCATCAGGCCTGTATGCAAGAGCTTCCAACATCCCTGCTTATTCGTATTGCTCATGGCCATTTCCAAAACAACAAAATGATGCTGAAAATCCAATGACCCTCTCTTTCCTGTCTTTGTTATACTCCATAGTACCAGTTAGGCTACCAACTTGTTAAGCTAGAGGGGAATAAAGCTGACTTTGAAGAGCAGAATACTACTGCATTATCCAGACTCCTGATAATCAAGAGCATGCATTCATTTTGCTATTCCAATAAGAAACAGCTAGCCCAGTCTCAATGGTGGTAATCTCTCAAATGATTGCAGCTGAAGATATAGCAGTTTTGACCCAAAGATTTTATTTCTTTTTATGTCATATTCTTCTGCACACACTAGTCCATTTCTTTCTTTTTTTTTTTTTTTTTTTTTTTTTTTTTTTTTTTTTTTGGCTAGCTCAGGTTCTCCTGGAATTCATTTTGTGGTCTCAGGGTGGCTTCGAACTCATGGTTATTCTCCTACCTCTGCCTCCCAAATTATGGGATTAAAGGCATGCACCACCATTCCAGGTTTTTTTTTTTTTTACACTAGTCCATTTCTATGCAACACAACCCTACACTAGTTCTAAGAACACAGGCAATTCAAGGTAGAATGCTTCAAGTCTCTCACACAATCATCTTTTAGTCCAATTCTGTTAAACTTCTTTCTACCACTTATAAGCCAAATCTCATAGCCATAGTTTTTATTACATTCAAGTCTTTCAACTTTGACCAGTATGGTCCATGAAACTCTGCTTTTAACAGGTAGCTCTTACGCAAAGGTTTAAAATCCTTCCATATTCTTCCCACAAATTAGTTCCAAAAGGCTAAAGGCCACACAATCAGATTTCTAGCAGCATCAAGTATATTCCTGGTACCAATTTTTTTGTAGTTACCTTCATGTTGGTGGTCAAAAGTATCCAACCAAAAGAAACTTGTAGGATGAAAGGGGTTATTTTGGCTTACAGATTCTAGGGGGAGCTCCATGACACCAGGGGAAAAACATGGTATGAGCAGAGGATGGACATCACCTGGCCAACATCAGGTGGACCACAAAAGCAGGATAGTATGCCAAATACTGGCAAGAGGAAATTGGTATATCATCCATAAACCCACCCCCAGCAATATATCTTCTACAATAAAGTTTCAGTTCCCAAATTTCCACCAACTGGGAGTTAAATTCTCTATATATAAAAAAAAAGTAAGGGTTATCTCATTTGTCCTGGTGTTAACTTACTCTCCGTTGGAGAATCTGCTTCTCTTTTTCAGATAGATGTAGATCCTAAGGAGAGAGCCACCCCATCATACCTCAAAAGGGCCCCGGCTGAAACTAAGAAAAATTGGAGAAACAAGCAAGGGTGCTGTTTTCCTGATGAACCGGATACCAGCACAAGGGGGAAGGAGATCAACACAGAGAAAAATCAACTCCTACCAAATCACAGAGCCAGAGCCTCAGAGGCCCCCATTTAAAAATACAGGGCGTACACCTAATTCAAATCACCACAAGATGTCATCAACTCTTTGCAACCATGCTTTGCCTACTGAGTGAGTTGCCTTTTAAACAAAGCTATATCTACTAACTCCCACATGGGCTCCCAAGGCCTTAAGAGCTTGTGACTCAACTTTGTGATGTTCTTTAAATAGAGGAAACATCTGTCTGCTAAGTACTCTTACCAAGTAATGTGTGATGCTGCCATAGAAACATTTCTGAAGTTCAAAAACAATGTGGAAATCAGTAAACCTTTACAAAGTCAAAGGCATGTGGATGTCCAACATGGGATTCAAATGTATTCACATTTCAGGAATGTCTTCTGTCTCCAGGAAGTGTTCATACCTGAGTGCTTAGAGTAAGATCTGAAAGTGAGTGACAACATTTTGATCATCTTTTACATTTATTTATAATGATTATTTTTATGTCCATTTTCTCATGATGTGTATCAATTTGGAAATTAATATAACTAGAAGGAAATCCTAAATGTATCAGGCCTTTTAGTTTCTTAAGTTTTCAAAATTTTTATGCTCACTTCAAATATTATTTTTTCCTCATTTTTATCCATTTAAACATTTGGCTTCTACAATGACATATGGTAACTTGATATACTCATCACAGTGTCAATAATCTTAGAAATCTTTTATTTATTGAATATATTAAGGGATGTTTCTGAACATTTTAGAGATCAGATGGCTTTATTGATCAGTATATTGCTTGATACTATATTTAGTTCAATTCTACTACTATGCAGGAACACATTTATGATAAAGTTTAAGAAAAACAAGCCTAGGACTAGAATACAGAATTGGTGTTTTAGCTCACAATCTAAATGTTATCTTTCTGTGAGTATAACTTTAGATACTGGGTGGAATATTAAATACATTAATTAATTAGTTCAGAATTGGGAGGTTGGTAAATAACTGCAAATATAAAAATAATTAAAAAACATCAGTGAGCATTACATTCACATTTTCCCACCTTAAAAAGGAAAAAGCAGCAAGTGAAAATAGAAGCTATTCCATTAAATGAGACTGGATGCAGTTCTTTTGCTTCCTATTTAATCTTTTTGAACCTGACAGTTTGGAACCACTAGGCAGGATTTCTTCCATTCCTTAGTTCCTGAATACTGATGAAACACATTATCTTGTGATACAGTCTCTTCTATGTGAAAGAATAGGTGCATGACTGTGCTGTATTTCCATAAAGATTATGGTAAATATACTGGATGTTCTTTTCTCCTCAGTTTTAAGGTTTGAAAGGAAAAAGCAGTATTATTTTCATAGTTTAACCAAGCAGGATGCATGTCATAATATTAATAATATGATTATGTGTATTCCAATATACTAATATAGTGAAGCAAAATTCTTTATGAATATATAAGATTACATGTATAATCATAAATAATTACATGAATAACTAAACTGAAGCATCTTTGAGAAAACAAATAGTATATTTTGTTGAACTTAGAATGCTGAAATGAACTGCATTTGGAAAAATTGAATATTAAATGCATTCACTCATATTCAGTTAGGATATGTATATTGATTAATGATAGGTCACTAATTGGCCTTCTTATACTTTTAGGATTTCATTGAGATAGTGGGTTTACCAGAAGCAGCCCAAGTGTGACCTATTTAATTCATGTAATGATGTTACCATAGTTAATAAAGCACAACATCAGAAGCAGATATTATGTTATCTTATTCACAAAGAAACTAGTCTGCTTACCAGCTTGCCAGCTTAGTTTGTGAAAACGATAACAGTTATCTTAAAGACAGAGAAGTTGTTTCTGTGGAAAGCCACATAAGAATCCAAATGAAAATCAGTGTTACTTGTTGAGCATTGACTCAGAGCAAGAGAAGCTTACAGTATGACTGAAGCAGCTGGAAGTTCCCAGTTCTAACAGCCTATACATCTGCTGCCATCCATCCTATGTGAGGGCGTGGCTGTACAGCTGAACTTGATTTACTAATACCATCAGCATGCACGTCTGCCAGCCACAGACCTCTGAACCACTCTGCTTCCTACAGTGACTTTGGCTCTGTTTTTATTACATAGATTACAAATGGAATTTACAAAATTAACTCACCTTTATAGAATCTTGGAGAATTCTGTTGATCATCACTCCCAAAACAGGGAAAAGAATATATTCTGCTTTTGAAACCTGGTTCAGAAACAACTTGTTATTGTTAACCTCTTCATTGGAAACTTCATGTTTGTAGAATGGGAATGATGCCATCTCTCTTGTACACATCAAAATCAACTGTGTAGATCTCTGCAGTACTGAAGATGGTTAGGGTTAGAGTCAGGTCAGCTCCAGATCTGTGAAGCACCTGGTCCCAGAACTTTTCTTTTTAAAAATATTTTATTTATTTATTTGCAAGATGGGGAAAGAGAGAAAGAGGCAGATAAATAGAGAGAGAATGGGCACTCCAGGGCCTCTAGCCACTGCAAATGAACTCTTGACACCACCTAGTGGATCTAAGCCTTACTTTACTGTAAAATGTGACTAAATTAGACCCCCGTTGATTGGTGTTGAATCCCAATGAAACAACAAGCATTTTGCACAGTTCCCGGAAGTGGGTGTGTGTAAAGTATGAATAACAGCCCTCTTAGTGCAACCATTCCCTCCTCTGCTAAGAGTTGACAACACTGTGTTAATTCATTTTGAAGCAGGATACATTAGAAAACAATACCCAAGAATATTTTCCAGACTGAGGAGAGCATCTTTGCTTTGAAGCACAGTTAATGCTCTTGTCAGTTATTCAGTTGATTTTTGGGTTGATGAAGTGACTCAATATCTGCCTCTGCTGAGCACAGTATCAGAATTACCCCTGAAATACTGGAGTCCCTTGAGAGGTAAGACTTCAGTTATCTGTACACTTCAGAATTCTTTACTTACTTACTATGCCAAGGATCAAACCCAAGGCCTCATATAATCTAGGTTCACACTGGGCTCTATCTCCAGCCCACTGCCTTTAGTCTGGGTAGAGGACTCTTTCATCTCGTTTTCAGAGCCACATTTTTGTGTGTGTGTGTGTGTGTAAATTTTTAGAAAATACTGCTTTCCAAGTAAAAGTTTGGCTCTTTTTCAGTGGATCAATCAGAAGACATTATAAAGAAAAAAAAAAATAGAACTTCTGGGAAGGGGACCAGTTTTCAGAGACGCATGGGTCATAGTAGTCATATTTTGTAAAGCATGTGATGAGATATTGATGGAAATGAGGAGGACATAGACCTCTATGAGCAATATTACAAAAGTGATATCATTCAAGAAATTAAATACCTGATGTAGCAGACAGCTTCAGGTTCACTGAGATGAACTTCCAGGCCAGGCACAGTTATGAAGGGAAGGGATTTATTGGTGCTTACAGATCCAGGGGAAGTTCCATAATGGCAGAAGAAGTTGGCCTGCTTTCACATGTCCAAGCAGAGAGAGAAAACCATAAGCCAAAACCATAGCACACTTCAGGAACTACAATTAGGAGCAATTTGTATATCTTTAGATTGGAATTTCAAACCCACCATCACCCCCTAAGATCTGCCCACTGACATCTCCTCCAGCAAGGTGGCTAGAGATCCAAACTACAAACTAATAAAACAGTGAAATATTGGGGACCATCTATTCAAACTACTACTCCCGAGGACTAATTATGATGTAAGTTAGAGTTTTTGCTGTAGGCATCTATGTAAAAATAAAATAATGTTCAAAGAGTGAAACATTTCCTAACTTTTTTCATGAGACCGTACTGCAGAACAGCAGTAGCAAATAGATACCAAAACAAATTCTTTATCAGGAATTAAGCCAGGCTCTAGTTTATAAGTGAACATGCCAGAGCTTCTAATTTTTTTGTGGATTAAGTAAAAACACTTGTACATCAATTCTAAACACATATACACATATATCTCAAACACATATATGACACTAGTTCAGATTTTTAGCTTATGCATGTACTTTCTTTTCCTACCATCTTCAAATTTCAGTGACACTAGTCAAAACAGATATAGCTTATCTCCTCTTATCTTCACATTACAGACTCAATCTGTTAGGAATCCCTTTTCGTTCTCCTTTCTAAACATAACCAGAGGCCAGCTACTTCCCACACTGTTCCCACACTAGTGTGGGTCACCATGGCTTCTTCCTTGGCTCATCTTCAGAGTCTCACAGATACTTTCACTGCTAGCCTTTGCCAACCATACTTTTTACTCCACAGAACAGTTAACCTTAACATCTGCCTCAGTTTATGGTACTACCCTACACAAAATGCTGCCATGGCTCCTCACATGCCAATCTAGTAGAAACCAAAGTCCTAAAGGTGGCTTTAAGCATCCTTGGATTTGATTCTTCATCAGTCCTCTGTTTTACATCCTGTTGTCTTTTCTCTTATTCTCTCCACCCCAGCAACACTAGTGATTCCTTTCCTGGAACCTAACCATCTGTGTGATTACAGTGTGTCTGCAGATGAGGATGCTGCCTAAAAGAAAGCATGGTAGGGCTCAATTTGCATAATTCTGAAAAATCACAACTGCCATACAAAATCACAAATACTGATGTGAAATTCTAGTTGATAACAGAGTTCTAGACTACTTGTGGACAGTGTTGTTATTTAAAGAGGGTAATTTTATGTGATATAAATTTTAATGTGGTAATTTTTATATTAATATTTTCTTTGACTTCCTTTCTTTCGTTTTCCTTAGAACTTCATTCTATAGAATATGCTTGCCTGGAATGCATTACTAACTCAAGGCCATTCCTGAGCCATGCAATGCTCTTTTGGTGATTTGGATCTGATTCTCCCCATAAACTCATGTGTTCTGAATGTTTGATCCCTGGCTGGTGGCAGTTTGAAAGGTTGAGCCTAGATGGAAGAGGTGTGTTACTAGGGATGGACCTAGAAATTTATTAACCTACAGTTTGCCAGTGTGAGTTGGCTCAATCTCCTGCTGCTATTGCCCACCTAATGTTGGTAAGGAAGTGATATCTAGCCTCTGCAATGTCATTCTTTTCATTGTCATCGTGGAGCTTCTACTTGAGCCTATAAGATAAACTAAACAACTCTTCCCATCAGCTACCATTGGTCAGGTGCTTTGTGCCAGCAATGAGAAGGTAACTGCTACAGTTCCTACCTTGGGCTCACAAGAGCTAGGATAGTAAGAGTGAGCTATGATGTCTGATTAAAGAGGGCTATTCTGTAATATTTTAAAAAAACTATGCTTATAAAACATGTATGTTGATAAAATATAACCCTTATATTTTTGAGGTATATTTGGACAAAATGAGTACATTTATAAGATATCAAAGTTGGCAATGTGAACATCAGATGGATATCTGAGGTTATTTTTTGGAAAGGGTTCTATATAAATTGCTCACATAATCTTTCAAATTGTCTATTGGTGTCATTTTATGAATGGATAGACTAGGCTCATATTTTTTCAGTATTATACTTTTTATGTTCTAAGGGTTTGTACTTACATCATTTAAACATTTTGATGCATGTACATTTAAAACCTGTTCTCACTATTTCATGTGTATTACATATTTTTAAATAAAATAAACACAATTTTATTATGCTGGTTTGACTGTACACATAATTATCTGTGTGTATAGCAAACTGAAGAGATGGAAAAATGAAAGAAAATAAAAGTTACCTGGATCCGTCACCTTGGGGAGACTTCCGTTCAGTATAGTGGTGACTCTCCTTTCAAATCCATAACATGCAGATAACCACACACTGACGCATGTGAGAAGTGACTACATTTATCGTAACACTGTTCATTTTACATTTCTTTTTGTTTTTATTATGAACCTACTTTGTATGGATATATCATGTGTTGGTACCATATTTTCTCTCCTCCCTGCCCCCATTCCACTAGCAGCCCTCAGTGGGGTTTCTGGTATTCTCCATGGGGTTATGGATTATGCATTGTGGGAGTAGTCACTTACTGGAGGGAGGCAATGCCCCTGGGCATGACATCCCAACCTATGGCTCTTGCAATCTTTCTGCCTCCTCTTCTGAAAAATTCCCTGAGCCGTGGTGGGTGTGTTTTAAGTCTACTTCAGTAATGAGCTCTTATGAGCCTCTAGGTTTCTGCTTTGGTAGATGTTGAGTATCTTCATGGCATGCCTCCTTTAGTCTGACACTGATTGTCAGCCTCACCACAGAAGCAGCACTCTTGCAAGAGTCCCCACTTCCTCTGTGGTTTCATCTGGGCCTTGACTGAGATGCAAGGGTTGGTTTATCTCCTTGGGTCTTGCTACCTTTTGAAAAAGAAAAACAGATTCTCCAAATGAGAGTGTAGTCAGCATAGTTTCAGTTGCATAAGTGTTACTAATTTAGAGAGATTTTTGATGGATGTAGCTTCCTTTATAGCCAGTGACTAGTGGGAGCTTGTCATTGAAGAGCATAGTATTTCTCTCCATAGGATTCAGACCTGGTTCCCAGGTGGAGACATGAGTTCCTTTCCACTAGCAGGATCTCTTAGCCAACCAGAAAGCCATTGGTTACCCACCAAGGCTGTATGACACCATTGCACTGGTGTGTACTATTGTCAGGCTTGGTGTTTCTGAGTATTCTAGACTTCTGCTTGTTTACAACATTGTTGACCACTTTCCCCTAGTAGCACATGTAGTGCTTTCCAGAACTAGACAGGCTAACTGTCTAGGGACTGCCTCTCTTCCAGATTCCAGCCATGTCTCTTGATGTTCTGTGTTGGCAGCATATGATGGCTTCAGCAATAGGTTCTTACCTTTTATCTCAGGTAGGTAATCAGGTGCTTTGACAGAAGCCTGTCTTGTTTTGGGGACTTCATAGGTCTCTCTGACCAACAGCTTAAGGTGGGTAGCATCGATTTTTGGTACAGGTGAGAACCAAAACTATGTAAGGTTAGGTAACATCCCACCCTCTTCTGATCTCTTCTTTTCAGACACTTTCCTATACTGCTGTTGAGGGTTAAATCTTTTAGCCTACATTCAAGGAGAAAGGTTTCTGTGGTACCAGTTCATTTTAGTTCATTTACTTTGGGTTTATTTTTGTGTTTTCCCCCCAATTTCCTCCTCTTCTCCTCCCAAACCCCTCTATCCCTACTTTTGGGGCCTCAAATTTTCCATCTAGTATGTCAGCAACTTAAGCTGATCCAGGTTACGAACCCCAGATGAGTGAGAACATGCAGCATTTGTCTTTCTGTGATTGTGTGTGTTTACTGATTATGATCTGTTCTAAGTCCATCTATTTTCCTACAAATTTCATTGTATCATTTTTTCTTACTGCTGAGCAGAATTCCATTGTGTATATGTACCACAACTTTATTATCCATTTGTCCAATGATGGGCATCTGGGTTTATTCCAGTTCTTCTTATTATAAATTGAACAGCTATACACATGGTTGATAAAATATTGCTGTAGTGAATTGTGGAGCATTTAGAGTAAACACCCAGTAAGGAAATAACTGGATCTGTTGGTAGTTCCATATTTGTCTTTTTCAGGTATCTCCATAGTGACTTCCATAGTGGTTGTACAAGTTTGCACTCCTACCAACACTGAATGAGAGTTCCTCTTTTCCCACATCCTTACCAACATTTGTAGCCCAGGAAATTAAGCAATTACTCAACCATTGGGATCTCATGAAGTTACAAAGTTTTTGCACAGACAAACACACCATAAGAAGCACCAATGAATTACCCACAGAATGGGAGAAAATTTTTGCCAGCTACAACACTGAGGTTAATATCTAGAATCTAAAAAGAAAAAAGAAACCCACTTAAAAATGGGGTATGGAACTGAATAAGAAGTACTCAGGGGAAGAAATACATATGGGTAGCACACACTTAAGAAAGTGTTCAATATCCTTAACCATCGGGGAAATGCAAATTAAAACAACTGTAAGATAATGCCTTACTCCAGTAAGGACGGCAATCATGTTTTGTCTTTCGTACTTTACATCACTCTAAAAATTCTCTTCTTATTCTAAATAATGCTAATAGACTTGGATAGATTCTTTCATACTTTTCTCATTTTTTTCAACTATTTAACCACTAACCATACAGTAAGATACAAGACATTTTGTGATTGTTACACAAAAAAGAGGTTATATTGCTTCTTTGATTTTCAAAATTTAATCCACACTTTATTGTTTTTAATGAGCCTCTCAGTAGTCTCTTAATTAGTTCTTTGAAAATATAAATAACATTTCAAAGTGTAGTTATACTATAATTAAATTATTCAGTTAATCTCTATTACTTTGAGTAACTTTTATGGCCATAAATTATTCCACAATATCTATCTTTATGCAGACTCCTTTCGAATGCTGCTTTTTTCCCTGTGAGTTATGAGTCAGGTTTGCATTAATATGCCACAATATGTGAAGTAACTAGGTTTTAAATAAAAAGATTTATTTACTTAATATTTCTTGAGATTCAAAGTGTAAAAGCTCAGAGAGGGCTTTTATTTATCATACCATCTCAATCATACTGGATACAAGGGTGGGAGTCTCCATGTCAAAACCTAGCAAGCAGGCTTTTTCCTCAAACCAGAAGAAGGGGGAAAGCAGCTTTCAAAGTTATGGCTGTACTTAACTAAGAACTTCCTAATAAGAGCCACCTCTGAGAGATGCTCTGTATGCCCCCAAACTGCCATGTTGGGGACCAAGCTTGTATATATGACCTTTAGAAGACACTCACAAGTGATATGATTCACAGGCACATAGCCATGGTAATATAAAGACAACATCTAAGAAAAATGGCATCCGAGATTATGCAAGGATTCTGAGAACATAACACCAAGCGTGACTTCCAAGTAAAATACTAGACAAAATACTCTGTAGTACAAATAAATTAGGACAGGGACCTCTGATAGCACGAGATAAAGTAAAAAGGAAACCATGATAGACAAAGGATCTTTCAACAGTTATAGTTCATTTTAAATGCAGATGACAGAGCAAGTTAAGAGATGGTATAATGATTGACATAAAAGGATTGCACCGCAAGGGTAAAATCAGAACAAAAAGGCCTAGTTATCACTAACAAACATGACATAGAGGTTGGGGTGGGTGAAAACACCACTCACGTCTAACCTAGACACTTCCTACTTATATAAGGAACAATCTTAAAATGGCCTGTGGAAAGAGGCTGAAAATGGGCTGGGGATCTAGTTCAGTTAGTAGAGTACTTGCCTAGTATGCTTAGAGATTCAGGTTTGTTCTCCAGGATCACATAAGCAGGGTGTGGTGGGACTAACTTGTAATCTTAGCCATCACCCAAAGTCCAAGTTTAAAGATTCCACTGAAACTAAAAGTAGAGAGAGAGAGAACATTAATCACTACACAAGCAGGAATTTTCTTTGTGTTCCTTTTTTCTTTCTTTCTTATTTAAGGACCTCAGCCTAGCACAGGTGGCACCACTCCAACTTGGGGTGACGTATCTGCTCTCACTTTCTATCCTACCTGTCAATCATCTCTGAAAATGCCCTCACAAACACATCCAAATGTGCTCTTTACTAATCTCTTATTCACTCTTAATACAACCAAGTTGAAAATCAGGATTAACCATTACACCTAATTAAATTGAAATCGAAAAATATTCTCATAAATAATGCTCAGTCATTGAAAAAAATCAAAGTGGCAAGCAATATTAAGAGCAAAGTAAATTAGAATATTTCATATAAAATACAGAATAAGTTGTAAATTGCCTTAGACATACTAGAAGAAAACACAAAGAAATAGGAAAATGGGCTCATTGATGGTAAAAATTTAGGTAAAGAACCTTCAAGATATTCCAGTAACTAAGAACAACTTGATAAAGATATTAAGCCAAACTAATAAGATAGGTAACAATAATATAATGGTAAAGTTTTCTTCTTTTTAAAAAATGGCAATATCATTCAGAAAATATTTTGAATAATCTCAAAATTAGCAGGAAACATAAAAAGTTATAAATTTATGCTTTCATGTAAGGAAAGAATTTAACTTTTTATTTTTATTTTATTTACTCATTCATTTTGGCTTTCTGAGGTAGGATCTTATTCTAGCCCAGGATGACCTGGAATTCACTATGTAGGCTCATGGCGGCCTCAAACACACAGTAATCTGTCTACCTCTACCTCCTGAGTGCTGGGATTAAAGGCATGCACTACTGCACCCATATGAGTTTCACATTTTTGACTACCATATAACACCAAATGGAAAGCCTAGGAGGAATCATTAATTTCCTAGAGGAATCTGTAATTACATGCAGTTGAGAAGAAATCTGATTAAAAATGTATAATTGAAAACTCATCAAATGATTTTCAGCCAAATTAAGACTTCTTACCAAAATTCAACAGGAAAAATATCTTTAAAGAGCACAATATTAAAATGATGCTTAAAGTACACTATATTTATATGGAAATGTCTTTAAGTAACCTAATACCATGTATAATGTGTACAAAGTGTAGGAGTTTTAAGCAGATGTCTACCATAAACTTTTGTATTTTGAATGCTTAGTCCCCAGCTGGCAGTTTGGGAGGTGGGGTCTTGCTGAGTAGGTGTGTCACTGGAGTCTACCTTGAAGTTTATTAACCCACAGCTGCCCAGTGGCAGTTCAGCTCTGTTTTCCACCTGCTGTGGCAATGAGTGATGTCCAGCCTCTGCTTACCATTCTTTACCTGCCATCATGAAGCATCCACTTGAGATTGTAAACCAAAAAGAAATTGTTCCTTCCCATCAGCTGCTTTTGGCTGGGTATTCTTTCCCAGCAATGGTAACTATAACATACAGCAGTGGAAAGGATGCTAAATGATTTTCATTACTATCAAGAGCAGGGCAACAATGTGTACAGTCACCCCCACTATTCAGCATTGTTTAACAATTTCAGAAAACACATTAAGAGAATAAATAATCTGTATAATCTATAAAATCTTAGATTTTGTAGATGACATATAAAGAAGAAGAAATATTCATACAACTCTAATATAATTTACATTGTTAGATAAATGATCATAGATCTTGTGAAAGTTCTGAAAATTTGGCTAATTCTAGAATATTAGATAAAAATGAGTATTACTTTTTAAAAAGTTTTCTACCAGTAATTACTGGCCTAAATATAAACTGGAACAGAACAAGAATAAAAAATTTGTTTATCCTGGCTGCCCAAGCTCAGAAAATAATGTCTAGACTTTGCCATAATCAATTTTATTCAGGAGTGTTCCTCTGTGCTCATCAGAGTATTTGCTATAATTTTCTTCATGTAATGTCTTTATTTTGCAGATGAGAGTAATGCTGACTGAATAAAATGAGCTTGGAAGTCTTCAACTTTTGGGAAAAGCTTCAGGAACATGTGTTAATTGTTCCTTAAATAAATTACCATTCATAAGAGGGTAATGGTTGAATAAAAACGTAGGCTGGTTTATTGCCCGGCTCTTTCATTTTGTAAAGTTACCTCTCTTTCAAGCAGTGACTTTAGTTTCTCCTGTGAGGAGCTAGACATCTGATACAAGTGCAGTTCATTACAGTTTTCACTATTGAGAAAATACTCACTCATGATTTAGTTTTTTTTTCCCTTTTACAAAGTTGAATTTTACAACTTTAGGTTGCTTTATATATAAATCTCATGGTATTCATAAAGAATATATCATATAAGAGCCATAAAAATGAGAATTAAATCATAACACTATATTTCAATGATTGTTGTTAGACCAGTATAGGAGAAAACTGATTATGACAAGGATGAGTTTTAAAAATCATCTCACTTTAATCTTTCACTAACTGGGGTTGAAATGCTTTTGCAGATCCTGGAATGTATGATCTTTTTTTTTTTTTTTTTTTTTTTTTTGGTTTTTTGAGGTAGGGTCTCACTCTAGCCCAGGCTGACCTGGAATTCACTATGGAGTCTCAGGGTGGCCTCGAACTCAGGGCAATCCTCCTACCTCTGCCTCCCAAGTGCTGGGATTAAAGGCGTGCGCCACCACGCCCGGCATTGAATGATCTTTCTTTATGTTCTTTTTTTCTGCCTACAAATGTAAATTATTTTCAGAATGGGTCCCTCTTGAAGTATGCAGTCAAATTCATCTCATAATTAGTAACAGGTGCTAATAATTCATCCTGTTTTCTAATTATTTCTGATAGAATTAGAATATGATTAGCTATAAACTACATCAAGAGATAGCAGGCATGATTGTTTACTACTTTGTTAGGCCAAAAGAAAAAAAAAATCAAACAAAAAGCAAATCACAGAATGTGGCAAAAGATGAAAAGAGGAAAAATCCACTGTGAGTTTTGATAAGCTACTGAATTATAAATATATCATTTTCTATTCAAAAAACACACAGGGGCTGAGCTGATTATTGTAAAACAATAAAGTGAAGAAAGAAACCAGAGGAAGAATGGATGGGAGAAGAGAAAAAGGAGGGCTATGTTTTAACCATTTCAGATTCATGAACACACAGAAGCCTAGAGAGAAAGAAAGAAAAAAGCAAAAGTGTAATTCCAAGACAGCAGACATATCTCTGCTCATGTCAGAAATATACGATGTAAAGAGCATCATTATGTAAGTATATAAGCATCAACTCATCAAAAACAATTGTAAATCTCTGTGGCCATCACCAGAGCACTTGAATGCATACAACAAGTGTAGATTTCAATGGAGCAGTGCAATAACAGGGTGAGACCTAAATATTGTGGCAGTAAAAAATAGCACAGATCAACAAAAATCCACAAGGAAGTAGTGTAATTCACAACTATAGACCAAATGGACCTAACAGATGTGTTCAAAACACTACATAATAGTGGCCAGCATAGACAAAAGGGTATCCTGTATAAATGAGGTCATGTCTAAGAAGATATGAGGTATCTTTCCTTAAAATAGTGGTATGAAAGGAAAGATAAATAACTGAAACTGAAAAATTCACAAAGGAGCTCAAGGTGGCCAATCGCACATTTATGAAAAACACTGAGTCAAAGAGGAAATTGAAAGTGGAATTAGAAAGGACAATGAGACAAATAAAAATAAAACATGTCAAACCTTATGTGATGTGGTAATCCAGCCCTGTATCACCAAGCTATGCATGTCCTCAACCCCTGAAGGAAGCTTATAGTAAGCATTGCCTACATTGGCCTGGAAAGATGGCCCAGCAGTTAAGGTACTTGCCTGCAAAGCCTAATGACCCATGTCTGATTCCCCAGTACCCACATAAAGCCAGATTCGCAAAGTGGCACCTGGGTCTGGAATTTGTTTGCAGTGGCCAGAGACCGTGGTTTACCCATGTTCTCTCTCTCTCTCGCTCTCTCTCTCTCTCTCCAAATAAATAAAATATTTTTAAAAAATTCCCTACATTACAAAAGAGGAAAGAGCTGGGTGTGGTGGTGTCCACCTTTAATCCCAGTACTTGGGAGGCAGAGGTAGGAAGATCTTTGTGAGTTAGAAGTCAGCCTGGACTAGAATGAGACCCTATCTCAGAAAAAAAAAAAAAAAAAAGAGAGAGAGAGAGAGAGAGAAGAAGAATGATCTATAATAAAGAATACCTTAGGAACTAGGAAGAAAGAACTAGACACAAATTTAACAGAAAGAAGTAAATAAAAATTAGAAAAGAAATAAACTAGCAGAGAGAATACAACAGACAAATATCAGTGAAACGATGATACATTTTGGAAAGCTAACCAAACTTGCTAAATCTTTAAGCAAAAATGAGAGAGGACTGAAAGTGGGAAATTAAAGTAATAATATTTCAAGTGATATCAGAGATGAAGAAGTATATCACAACAATTTGGATAGCCTATAAGAAATGGGGAGGTTTATAGAAACATATGATTTACTAAGACTGAAATAACAATTAGCACATCTTCCTGAAGTCTTTCCCCAAAATTGAAGACTTCCAAGCTCATTTAATTCAGTCAGCATTAGTCTCATCTACAAAATAAAGACACTACATGAATAAAATCATAACAAATATCCTGATGAGCACAGAGTAACACTGCTCAATGAAATCCTATCAAAGGAATTCACTAGCACGGTCAAAGAATCATACACCATGACCGAACAGAATGCACCCCTGGGATGGAAGACAGATTCAGCCTGGGCAAGTTAGTTAATGTGGCACATCACAGTTCTAAAAGAGTCAAAACATAAATGCATGCACTCATGTGCCACCCCCCCCCCCCACATCTCAATCGATAAAGCAAAATCATTTAACAAAATTCAACACCCTTTATGTGGTGCTTTGAAACAGTTGCTGGAATTAAAGGTGTGCACTATGATGCCCATCTTAATTGTACATATTAAATCATTTCAAATCCATTCTAGAACTTTGTGAAAGTTTATGTAAGTTAAATAAAACTATTTTAACTTATAGCTCAAGAGGAGAGCTTCTTAGACATGTACTCAAAGAACTCTATATGTTGCCACAGAGCTAATTCCATTTCCATGTTTATCATGCTCTATTTATGATAGCCAGGAAATGGAATCAGCCTAGATAGCTACCAACAGAAGAATAAAGAAGGAACATGTGGCATTTATTCACAATGGAAATTTACTCAGTTGTAAAGAAAATTGAAATTACATTTTCAGGAGAAGGGATGGATATGAAACACCACTTTAAAAAATCAAAACATGGCCAGGTGTGGTGGTGCATGCCTTTTAATCTCAGCTCTTGGGAGGCAGAGGTAGGAGGATCGCCATGAGTTTGAGGCCATCCTGAGACTACATAGAGAATTCCAGATCAGCCTGGGCTAGAGTAAAGCCCTACCTTGAAAAACCAAAAAATAAATAAAATAAAAAAAAATCAAAACATGGGTCTATGCATTGGTGCAGTGTAGGCTAGTTAGTAAAGCATTGGATTACTAAAGGGTATTACCACTGAAGTAACCAGTAATTATAGACTGCTAAATTATTATGTTAAATCATGAATCATCTCACATTTTTTTAAAAGAGAAAAAACATTATAACTATTCTCACATTAAATATTTGTGTTTTGCCACTCAGATATGTGAAAGTGATATCACTATTGCTTTAATTTGTATTCCTGATAATACAAGTAAATATGTTTACATAAGTACATGTTTTCTACTCACTTGTAATTTGTCATCTTGTAGTGGCTTTGGAATACATCTTTTGCTCTTTTTCCTATGGCTATTCTTCCTTAAAATTTTTTGTAACTTATTTAATTATATTTATTATAAACATTTTTATATTTTTCAGAATTAAAATGTTTTATTTTATAAATATTTTCTCAGTCTGTTGATTGTCATAGTCTGTAATATTTTCCAGTTCTTTGATATGTTTAAGCATGTTAACTATAAAACTAATACTTTATTAACTGATTCTTATTTTTTAAATATTATTTATTTATTTATTTATTTGCAGGCAGAGAGGGATAGAGAGAGAGAGAGAAAAAAAGAGAAAGAATGGTCATGCCAGGGGCTCCAGCTGCTGCAAATGAACTCCAAAAACATGTACCACTTTGTGCATCTGGCTTTACATGGGTACTGGGGAATTGAACCTGGCTGATTAGGGTTCGCAGGCAGGCACCTTAACCACTGAGTCATCTCTCCAGCCAATTCTTATTTTTAAGAGTATTTACTAATTTGTATGTGTGTGTCTGTCTGTATCAAGTTCTCTTGTCACTGAAAACAAATGCCCATCAGGCTTAATGTGGGTGGCTGGAGAATCGAACGAGGGGCTGGTAGTCTTTACAAGCATCTCCTCAAACCATGAAGCCATATCCCCAGCTTCTGTTCACTGACTTTTAAACAAGACTTATATTAGAAGTTCTCTACTCTAAGATATATTTTCCTTTGGCACTTTCTTACTTGGTTTAATGATAAACCTTTTCATACAACTGGAAATTTTTGTGTTTTATTCCTCTATTTTTTTCTTTCCTAGACAGAAAAACATATACACATACAATTTTCAAAAATTTTCAGGCATCCAGTTTACGTAAATAAATGTGTTTACCTCATAAAACCTAATTTTGCCAAGCATGGTGACTCATTCTATAATTCCAGCACATGGGAGACTGAGGATCCCATGAGTGAGGCCAACTTGAGATACATACTGAGTTTCAGGCCAACTTGAACTACAGAGTGGAACTTGTCTCAAAAAAAGTTACTTTTTGAAAATTATATTTGAGAGACAATTAGCTGAATTAAAGATCTTAAGAAATAGACAAGACTCCCATTATGTAAACAAAGATTTGAGGTAATCAACTCATTTAAAAAAAAAAATGTTGGTTTGAGGTCAGTTGTAGAGGTTTTAGTCAGTGGTTTCTCAGCCTGTGACTTTTGGGCCTGTGGTGAGATGACACGTTCCATCCTGATGGTGGGACACAGGCTAGGAGCAAAGCTACATGGATGGATGGAGAGTGAATGCCACACTGTCCCCTGCGAGGGCCTGACACAATGACAGAAAGACCTCTGACTATGAACTACTTATTAAAGTCTCTATTGCCTCCCAGTAATCCCAAACTAGGTCAAAGTCTTGAAGATGTGATCCTTTAGAGGATATTTAAGATCAAAATGACCACAGTCAATCAGTGAAACTATGCTGTTCACACAGTTACCAATATAAATTCTAACATTGGTCCCTAACCAGGTGACAAACAGTGATGATAGTGTCATGTTCATAATGCGGGCCCTTGATATCATGAAAATAATTAAGGAGATTAACAATTTACTTCCATAGTCTTTCTCTTCAAAACCCATTACTCTTTTTATTATTGAATTAATTTTTTACATAGGTTTTAGTTCTATATTCCCTGTCCCTTGGTCCCCATTTCCCTGCAGACCCTCTTCAGTGGGGTTATTGGTATTCACCTTGGGGTAATTAAGGCCTCTGTGTCTGGGCAGGGGTGGGGAGGGCTGGACCTGTTGATATTTCTGTCTGTATGTGGCTTTTACAATCTTCCTACCCTTTCTTTTGTAATAGTTCTTGTGCATTGGAGGTTGTGCTACCAAATAGTGTTGACTTTTCTGTAGCCTCTGTCTTTCTGTTATGATGTGTTATGGTTCACCACAATGTCTTTTTCTCTTTTCTTTTCATATGTCTTATCTAACTGTGCAAAACAAACAGGCATGGCCCAATTGAGGGCTGTACAAAATACCTGCCCACAATTTCTTTAAAACTATCACTTTCATCAAAACATAGCCTGAGGGCTGGAGAGATGGCTTAGTGGTTAAGTGCTTGCCTGTGATGCCTAAGGACCCCGGTTCGAGGCTCACTTCCCCAGGACCCACGTTATCCAGATGCACAAGGGGGCACACGCGTCTGGAGTTCGCTTGCAGTGGCTGGAAGCCCTGGCACGCCCATTCTCTCTCTCTCTCTCTCTCTCTCTGCCTCTTTATCTCTCTGTCTGTCGCTCTCAAATAAATAAATAAAAATAAACAAAAATTAAAAACAACATAGCCTGAGGCTGTCACAGCCAAGAGATTAAGGAGACATGACAATTAAATCTAATATGTCCTGGATGCAAATAAGCATATAGAGTGAAATCTACAGAATCTGAAAACAGATGCACTTTGCTAAAGATAAGCAATCAATATTGCTTCATTAGTTGTGCCATGTTGATAAAATACAACTCAAGCCAGGTGAAAGAGTAAGTTTAGTGTGCACTATTGTCAAACTTCTCTTTCAATGTAGAACTGTTCTAAAATAAAACATTATTTACAATAATGGAACATTATATAAGATAATTGGCTTATATAAAGATGAATTATGGTAAAATGAGTTATAGGAAGCAAGCTGACTTTCCTTTGTTGTGTAAGGATAAATATATAAATATATAATAGCAGACATTAATTTCATTTGATATAAAAGTTTAATAATTGAATAAATAAAAATAAAAATCTTTAAAAAATTCCAAAGGGCTGGAGAGATGTCTTAGTGGTTTAGGTACTTGCCTGTGAAGCCTCAGGACCCAGGTTCAATTCGCAAGATCCCACATAAGCCAGATGCACATGGTGGCACATGTGTCTGGAGTTCATTTGCAGTGGCTAGAGGCCCTGGGGTGCCCATTCTCACTCACTCCGTCCCTCTCTCTGTCTCTAATAAATAAATAAAAATCTTTAAAATAAGTTTAATAACTGTTACTTAGGGTCAATAAACTAGGGTCAATAATGTGTTGCTTTTTTTTCTAGCAAAGTAAGCAAATGCTTCCATCTTGGAATAATGTCAGAGCACCCATTATTTCTTCAACTTTCTTTCCCTGGCTATATGAAAAGTACTAAAAGAAAGAAGAATGATTTTTGAGATTCATTACTGAGGAAAGAAAAAATTTCCTTGAAATAGACTCAAACTTAGAAGCCATTTTTTAAGATATTATTTATTTATTTATTTATTTACGAGAGAGAGAGAGAGAGAGAGAGAGAGAAGAGCACATCAGGGCCTCCAGCCACTGTAAACAAACTCCACATGCATGCGGGCCCTTGAACATCTGGCTTTCATGGGTCCTGGAGAATTGAAGTGGATCCTTTGGCTTTGCAGGCAAATGCCTTAACCACTATGCCATCTCTCCAGCCCTTAGAAGCCATTTTTTATTGCTTCTTATGTACTACAAGGGCGGGATTTCTTAAGGAACAGCATAGGTTTTCATACAGTTTATAAAAGCATTAGGTAAGTGAATTATTGGTATTAAAGTATTCTAAGAGAAAGTAGTACTTTTACATAATTGTTATGTGGTATATATTTATAAATCAATGCTCCCATAACATAGACCAAGCTATGTGGTATGTGACATATATGGAAAATTGTGGACATGTTTGTTTCAGATAGACTATAATTTATTAATTTCATAATTGAGATTTATAGTTTATATCATGTGATATCACAATCATTACTGGCATCACAAAGATTTTCTTTTAAAATAAATATTGAAAGAACAGAAGTGAAATCCTCTAAGCAATATGCAAATATCATTTCAAACACTCAAGTTAATACATTTAAACTTCTAATTGGAATAAACTTTTTCACAGTGATGGATAGAGGTAACAGATTATTTCCAGCCCTAAGCAGAAATAAATATCTCTTTTACTTTCTATAATGCATCTACTTCATAATGAACATATTTAAATTTACATTTTGCTCCTATATTCTGAGATTTTGATTTATTAATTAGTTTTGTACTGAGCAAATACAGTTAATTTGGTAGCATTATTAGGCTCATCCATGACCTACCCCCTCCTCTTAGCCCCTCCTTGTTGAGGTATATGGGTCATCCATTCTGGAGATAGCCCACAGTTGTGGGTAGGATAAATGTCTCTGCATATCATGACCCAACATGTGGCTCTGACATTCTTTCTGCCCCCTCTTCCGTGAAATTTCCCTGAGTCATGTTAGGTTAATTTTTGGTCTGCTTCAGTGATGAGGTGTTGGGGGCCTCTGGGTCTCTGGATCTCTGGCTCTCTAATTTGGTAGGAGTTGATTTTTCTCTGTGTTGATCTCCTTCACCCTTGTGCTGGTATCCGGTTCATCAGGAAAACAGCACCCTTGCTTGTTTCTCCAATTGTTCCTAGTTTCAGCCAGGGTCATTTTGAGGTATGATGGGGTGGCTTCTCCTTAGGATCTACATCTATCTGAAAAAGAGAAGCAGATTCTCCAATGGAGAGTAAGTTAGCACCAGACAAATGAGATAACCCTTACTTTTCTAATAGAGAATTTAATAGGTGTAGGCCCTCTTGTAGCCCATGATTGGTGGTAGCTTGATAATGGAGACTGGGCTTATGTTTGATATGGTTCTGACTTGTTTCCCAGCTACAGATATGGGTCCCATAACACTGAGGGGATCAGTTAGCTAATCAAGAGCAGTTGGTTTCCCACCATGGCTGTGCACCACTATTGCACTTGTGTGAGCATCATGACAGGTTATTTGCTGCTAAGTAGGTTAGACCATGGGTTGCTTGGACAGATATTGGTCATTTTCCCCCAGTCACCCATGTAGCACCTTCTGGCACTAGATGCGCTGACTGTCTGGGGACTGACTCCCTTCCAGCTTCCAGCCATGCCATTCCATTTTACGTGTCAACCACTTAAGGTGTCTTCAGCAGTAGGGTCTTACCACTAACCTTTGGTGGGTCACCAAGTACTCTGACAGAATCTGTCTTTCTTTTAGGAAACCTTGTAGGTCTCTCTGGCCAAAGCTCTTTGTGGATGATAGCCCCATGCTGGTACTGGGAGTTACAGGTCAGTGCCCACTAAGAAAAGGAAGGAAAAGATAACTAATATAAAAGTGTTAGGGAGAGAGAGAGAGAGAGAGAGAGAGAGAGAGAGAGAGAAGGTGTAGAAGATTAAGGTCAGTCTTCATCATACCCTCTGCAGTGTCTTGTGGCTCAGGTGTTCCCTGTAAGGGCCTGGTGAAGTTTCAGCCATTTGGTCTGCGTTTTAGGATGTAGAATTTCATGGTACCTTTGCCTTTTGGGTCTAGATTTGTGTTTCCCACCCCCTTTGTTGCCCTGCCCTCTCTCCCCACCCATCCTGTTGTATAGTCCATGAGATGCTTGCTGGGTATGTAAGGCATCTTGGGTAGATTCAGGTTAGGTGCTGTAGATGAGTGAGATTATGTAGCAATTGTTTTTTTTTTTTTTTTCTGTGATTGGGTAAATTCACTGAGAATGATCTGTTCCAGGTTCAACCATTTTACCTCAAATTTCATTGTGTCATTTTTTCTTACTGCTGTGTAGAATTCCATTGTGTAGATGTACCACATCTTAGTTATCTGTTCTTCTAGTGATGGACATCTGGGTTGATTCCAGCTCTTAGCTATTACAAATTGAGCTGCTACAAACATGGTTGAGCAAATCTCTCTGGCCTGTGGTTTGAAGGTTTTAGGGTAGATGCCCAGTAAGTGAATGACTGGGTCTGTTGGTATCTCTATAGTCAGCTATTTCAGGAGTCTCCACATTGTTTCTGAAGTGGTTGTACCATCTTACATTCCCACCACCAGTGGATGAGTGTTCCTACTTCTCCACATCCTCCCCAGCATTTACTTTCATTTGATTTTTTGATGTTTGCTATCCTCACTGGAGTAAGGTGGAATCTCATAGTTCTTTTAATTTGCATTTCCCTGATGATTAGGGATAATGAACATTTTCTTACGTGTGTGTTTGCCATTTGTATTTCTTCTTCTGTGTACTCCCTGTTCAGCTCTTTGTCCCATTTTGTGAGTGGGGTGTTTGACATTTTACTGTTTAGATATTTGAGTTCTTTTAGATTCCAGAGATTGGGCCTCTGTCAGTAGGATAACCAGCAAATATTTTTCTCCATTCTGTGGGTAATCTATTGGCTTTGCTTATTGTATGCTTGTCTGTAAAGAAACTCTTCAGCTTCATGTGATCCCATTGGTTGAGTGACTGTTTAAGATCGTGAGCTACTGGGGTTTTGTTAGGGAAGACTTTTTCCATTCCTATATCATGGAAAGCACTTCCTATATTTTCTTCCAGTAGTAGTTGAGTATCTGGTCTTATATTGAGGTCTTTGATCCATTTGGACTTGAGTGTAGTGCATGGTGAAATGTGTGGGTCAAGTTTCAGTTTCCTGCATATGGTTATCCAGTTTGTCCAGCAGTATTTGTTGAAGATGCTGTCTTTCTTCCAGCCTATATTGTTAGGGCCTTTGTCAAATATCAAGGAGCTATATTTGCTTGACCCGAAATCCATGTCCTTGAGTCTATTCCATTGGTCTATACTCCTGTTTTTATGCCAGTACCATGCTTTTTTATGACTATGGCTTTGTAATTTAGCTTTAGATCAGGTATGGTGATGCCTCCAGAGGTATTTCTTCTGTTGAAGATATGTTTGGATATGCGAGGCCTTCTGTCTTTTCATATTAAATTTGAGATCATTTTTTCTAACTCTGTGAAGAACAATGTTGGGATTTTAATTGGAATTGCATTAAATCTGTATATTGCCTTTAGTAGGATTGCCATCTTCACAATGTTAATTCTGCCTATCCAGGAGCATGGAGGTCTTTCCATTTTCTCATGTCCTCCTCAATTTCTTTTTTGAGTGTTTTTATGTTCTCGTTGTATGGATCTTTCACTTCCTTGGTTAACGTTATTCCAAGGTATTTTATTTTTTTTTTGTTGCAATTGAAAATGGGACTATGTCCCTTATATCTTTCTTTGTAGCTTTGTCATTTGCATATAAGAAGGCTACTGATTTTTGTGCATTGATTTTGTATGCTGCCACTTTGCTATAGGAGTTAATCACCTTCAGGAGTTTTGGGATGGAGTCTCTCAGGTCTCATACATATCCAATCATGTTATGAGTGAAAAGAGCTAGGTTAACTTCTTCCTTTCCAAATTGTATCACTTTTGTTTCCTTCTCCTGTCTTATTGTTTGAGCTAGGACTTTCAGTACTATATTGAAGAACAGAGGTGAGAGTGGACAACCCTGTCTTGTTCCTGATCTCAATGGGAATTACTCCTGTCTGTGTCCATTAAGTATTATTTGGGCCTTTGGAGCTTTTTATGTTGCCTTTATTATGTTAAGATATGAACCCACCATGCCAATTAACTCCAATGTTTTCATCATGAAGTGATGTTGTATGTGGTCAAAGGCCTTTTCTGCATCTATTGAAATAATCATGTGGTTTTTGTGTTTAACCGTGTTTATGTGGTATATTACATTGAAAGATTTCCATATGTTGAGCCATCCCTATGTTCCTGGGATGAATCCTACTTGGTCAAGGTGGATAATGCTTTTGATGTGTTGTCGGATTCGGTTTGCGAGGATTTTGTTCAGGATCTTTGCATCTAAGTTCATCAGGGAATTAGGCTGGTAGATTTCTTTTCTTGCAGCATATCTGCCTGGTTTTGGAATTAGGGTGATACTAGGTTCATAAAAGGAGTTGGGTAGCTTTCCCTGTTCTCCAATTGTGTGGCATAGTTTGAGGAAGATTGGTTTGAGTTCTTCCATGAAGTTTTGACAGAATTCAGCTGAGAAGCCATCTGGTCCTGGACTCTTCTTTTTGGGGAGGTTTTTTTATTACTTTTTCAATCTCAATGAGTGTGATAGGTTCATTTAGGAGATTAATCTACTCTGAATTTTGCTTTGATAGATGGAATGCATCCAGGAATTTATCCATCTACTCCACATTATCCAGTTTTGTGGAGTAGAGGATTTGAAATAAGTCCTGATGATTCTCCCAATTTGACTTATGTCTGTTGTGATCTCTACTTTTTTCGTTTTGAATTTTGTTAATTTGAAGTGTCTCTCTCTCTCTCTTTTTTTTTTTTTTTTTTTTTTTTTTTTTTTTTTTTGCTTGATCAAATTGGCCAGGGGTTTTTCAATCTTGCTCAGTTTTTCAAAGAACCTGCTCTTTGTTTTGTCAATTGTCTTAATTGTTCTCTTTGCTTCCAATTCATTAATTTCTGCTGTGATTTTAATTATTTCCTTCCATCTGGAGCGCTTTGGGTTGGATTTTTCCTGCTTTTCCGGTGCCTTTAGGTGGATGGTTAGGTTATTGATTTGGGATCTCTCTGTCTTTTTTATGAAGGCATTGGGTGCTATGAATTTTCCCCTGAGGACCGCCTTCATTGTGTCCCATGAGTTTTGGTATGATGTATTCTCATTTTTATTCAATTCTAGAAATTTTGGAATTTCATTTTTATTTCACCCACTATCCATTTATTGTTTAAAAGTGTGCTGTTCAGTTTCCAGGTGCCGTTGGGATTCTTGGTGGGTCTTTTGTTGTTAAGTTCTTGCAATATAGCATTGTGACCTGATATCATGCAGGGAATTATGTCAATCTTCCTAAATATGTGGAGGCAGGCTTTGTGACCCAGTATATGGTCTATTTTAGAGAATGTTCCATGGGCTGCTGAGTAGAATGTGCAGTCTGTGGATTTGGGATGGAAAGTTCTGTACATGTCCGTTAGGTCTAAGTGATCTATGGTTTTGTTGAGCTCTCTTACTTCCCTATTGAGTTTCTGTTTGGATGATCTGTCTATTACTGATAATGGTGTATTGAAGTCCCCAGGTATGATGGTGTTTGTGGTGATTTCTGTTTTATTGGCAAGTAGGTTTTGGTTTATGAACTGTGGTGCACCTGTGTTTGGTGCATACAGATTTATGATTGTAATATCCTCTTTTTTGTGAGACACATGGCTTTATTGTCCTTTTAGCACACAGGCTGCCATTCCTCAGTGTCCATTTGTTCTTCCATCTCTTGCCCTCTCCCTCACCTTTGCTGTGCCAGAATCCCACCCATTACAGAGATTGTCATCTGTAACCAGTATCACCTTTGCTCTCAGAGGCATACATCTACTTTCCCTTCCCTTTCCTGGTCTTCCAGATAGAAATCCCTGCCAATCAGATGTATTCCTAGAAGAGATCACAGCAAACTCAGCATGGCCAGATCTTGTCCAACATTCACTTTCTCCTGTTTGCCTCTTCTAGCTTTTACTAAAAGCCTCTTTTGGGTTATTTATTTTTATTTTATTTTATCCTCTTGATGCACTGTTCTTATGATAATTAGGAAGTGGCCTTCTTTGTCGTTTTTGATTATTTTTGGTTTGAAGTCTATTTTATCTGATATTAATAGAGCTATGCCTGCTTGTTTCTTATTCTTATACCTTTTCTGGGTAGAGTAGTTTGAGTTGGAAGCCATGTGTTCTTAGACTTTGCAGTGTTTCATTCCAGGCCCTTCTAGCTTTCAGGGTTTCCATTGAGAAATCTGAAGTAATTCTAATGGGGTTACCTTTGAAGGTGGTGTGCTGTTTTTCCCTAGCTGCTTTTAGGATTTTCTCTTTGGTGTCAATGTTTAGAGTCTTAATGATAATATGTCTTGGAGAGTTTCTCCTTTGGTCCAGTCTATTTGGAGTTCTATTGGCTTCTTGTATCTTGATGGCCCTTTCTATTAAGATACTGGGGAAGTTTTCTTCAATTATTTTGTTAAATAAGTTCTCCATGCCTTTGGTCTGAATTTCTGCTCCTTCTGGTATTCCAATGATCCTGATATTAGGATGTTTAAGTGTATCCCACATTTCCCTCATATTCTGTTCACAGGAACTTTTGAACTTACTGATATTTTTGAACTTTCTAACTGCTTCTTCCATCTTGTCTTCCAGATCAGAGTTTCTATCCTACACTTGGCTGACTCTATTCTTGAGAGCTTCTAGAGAGTTTTGGACTTATTCAATTAAGTTTGCATTTTCTACTACTTTTCTATGTATAATTTCCATCCATCTGTCATGCTCCCTTTTCACATCATTTTCTGATTTTCTTGATGATCTTGGAATTCATCCTTGCATTTCTTTATGTCTTCATTTAGCATCGCCAGCTGATTTTTGGTGTCTTCTTCTTCATTTTTTTTTTCGCTCTCCCTCATATCTCTTAAGTGTCTTTGAACTCCTTCCATTTTTTACCTATTAGGTCTAGTCTAGTGATGGCAGCATCCACATGATTATTGGTCCTTTGTTGCTTTTCCTGCAAGTTCTACCAGTAGCTTGGTCAGGGTTGCATTGCTCATAGCTTCATTTTGGTGTTCTGATCCTAATGACTCTTCTATGTTTTGATTAGAGATGCTCATTGTAGGACTGGGTGATCTAACTGGATTCTCTTGCATTTGATTTTTCATGTTATTTCTTTTGCACCATGGTCTGCCCATTGCAGTGTATGGGCACTTACATGGGTGGATCAGCCTGGGATCAAGCACAATGGGTATCTGAAGCAGCCTGAGGCTGTTGCCAAGCAGCCTGGGCTTTGGCTCTTACTTGCCAAAGCCACCTGAGCTCCTGCCTGGCCGGGGCGCTAAAGTTCCCTGACCTCTCACACAGTAATGCATCAAAGCTTCCTGTGCTCACCCTAGGAGGGACACTGATGCACGAAGTACTGATGCAGCCCAAACTCTGCCATGGTGAAACACTGGGTCCCTGGGACCCAGAAGCAGTCTGCGCTCCCCCACAATAGGATAATGGTGATTGGCCAGCACGGCAGACTGGGAGGGGATGGCACCTTGGCTAGTGCAAGCAGCAGACACAGTCTGAGCTCGTGTGGGAATTTGCAATGGGCCTGGGCTCCTTTGTGAATATGCAGTGGCTGGAGCAGTAAGTGAGCAAGTGGGCTGAGCAGGTGAAGCTTCCAAAAGCAGGGATCGGAGTGGTGGCACTGTTTGGTGGGCAAATTGATCAAAGGAGCCTAAGCTCCAATGGGCCAGCAGGCGTAACCTGGCCAAGGTCACTCATGGGCAGGGGTAGCAGGGTGATTGCCCTGTGCATTCCAGCAAGTGGAACTATGTTGGCTTGGGACCCTTTGCCTACAGTAAGTGCTGGAGTTTCCTGAACCAGGGCTGTGGGTATGGGGGCTGCTTGGGGGAAGGGGTGGGCTACCCACAGGCAAGGGAATCAGCAATTCCCTGTTTTTCCCCCTCTGTGCCCTCCCACTGGCAAGCTTTGGAGATTTCTCTTCCCTAAAAGACCTAGTGAACCCTTAATGTCTTGCATTTCTCTCCTGCGAATGTGTGGTGCAGTTAGGTAGTTACCATCTTGGCTGGAAGTCCAAGATATGAATCCAGATTTTTTAATATGTAAGATGGATGTGGTTATGTGAGATCAAGAACATGAATATTTGTCTGCATTGTTCTTGGATGAACAAATTAGTTTAATATATATATATTCAAGAAGGATAATTTCTTACCATCCTTAACTAATTCATTCTTCTCAAGTTACATTCTTCTAAAGTTAGCAACTCTATAATAAAACTCTTTAGAATTATTTTCTGTTATATCCCCTGTTATTTAGCACTATCTTAACCAAACACATTCATACTTTAAATATGAAAAATCACAAGTGAACCTTGACTCTACATCTTTTGATATTTATTATTTTCTAAAGTTTTTCATGACTTTGACTGGCTGCCAGCTGAACAGAGGATCCTAATTTATTGACTTCACTTTTTTCTCCCAGCGTCAGATTTTTTTATAAGCATTGAAAACAACTAAGTTTCTACTCTTAGCAATATGATATCTTACATCTATTTTAACAGCAGATGCATATATATATATATATATATATATATATATATATATATATATGAAATTCATAAATCATGTTACCTCCTTTTCCACTGAAGGTAAACATGACGTTGTTCTATTTTCACATATGGAAAAATTTAATCACTCCAAATGGGCATTTAGGGAAACAATCACTCTGAGCAAAATCAGAATATAGACAGCTAATCTGGGTCTAAGTACTTTTTATTTTGCAATCAGAGAGAAGAGAGAGAGGGAGGGAAAGAGAGAGAGAAAAAGAGAAAGAAAATGCCCCACTTTGGCTCTCAGTGGATACTGGGGAATCAAACCCGGATCCTTAGGCTTTGCAAAGAAGCACCTTAACCAATGAGGAATCTCTCCAGCCCTGGTTCCAAGCTTTTGGGGGTGGGCATTTTCAATGTCATCTCATAGGTAAAATGGTATCTCAATCTTTCTGTGAAATCCACAGCCTCAAGGCCCAGGGAATATTTTTGGGCTGAAATATGGCTTGGATAAGAGAGTGAAGGAAAGCCCAAAAATTCATCCCCAATAGTAATACAGCATATTATTCTTCTGGGTTCTTGGGCCTCCACTATGAAGAATGACTTGAACAGACAGCAGCAAGGAGTAAACAGACAAGGTTCCCTGGGCATTCTCAGGTGCTGAGAACAGCTCGCAGTGCTGAAAGTAGAAGCAGCTCCAAGCAGATGTGAAGAGTATGTGTGGTTCTGTCTTCTGGCAGCAGGAGCACATTGGGACCCTGGGCAGTTAAGATTTTCCTCAGATGAGTGCTCAGAGAGCCTGATAATGGAGAGGCTGTGCTCAGGGTCATGTGGATGCAGGTGAGCTCTAATTGGCTGGGTGCATGCAAATGAAGTGAAAGGATAGAGAACAAATCAGAAGAGAGCCAGCTAACCCAAGCAGGGAAAGCAAACACCCATCATTTTTAAAGTATTGTATTTATTTGTGAGAGAAAGAGAGTGAAAGAGAGAAAAAGAGAGAGAGAGAGAGAGAGAGAGAGAGAGAGAATGAGAGAATGGGCATGCCAGGGCCTCTAGCCACTGCAAATGAACTCCAGACACATGTGCCTCCTTATGTATCTGGCTTTACATGGGTACTGGGGAGTTGAACTCAGTTCCTTATGCTTTGCAGGCAAGTGCCATAACTGCCAAACCATCTCTCCAGGCCCCAGATTTCTTTACAGAAGATAGTGTGATCCAACAGCTCTGTCCGCTGTCAGAGACATTAGTCACATTTTGTGATATAACACATCTTTCAAAATTAACTTGTCAGGCAAAAAATGATTCTCAAACACACTCAAAATGTACACACAATAAGGACAATTTACAGTTACAAATAAATAATGTAGTTTTTCTTGGCTATGCTTCAGAAACCTAGGGACCTGTGCCACGTTTTATAAATAAGATGGATAGAGGAAGATAGTGTGTTTCATATACACAATGAAATAATGTATCTGCTGTAAAATGAATAAAATCTTGTCATCTGCAACAACATATGTGGGAACAGAGGTCATTACATTAGTGAAACAAGCCAGATGTTGAAAGGCAAACAATGAGTAACTATTTATATGTGAAATCTAAGGACTATACTTTCAGATATCATTTCTAAAGTTCATATGTAAAATCTAAACAAATTGATTTCATAGATGAGTTTCAAATCAAACTGGAGATAAGTTGTTCAATCTGTTGTAATCTGTGTTGTGATAGATATTTCTAAATCAACATAGTAACATAAATTTGTTGGAAGATGAGATCTAAAAAATTTTTGAGGAAGTGGTACATGATTTCAGAGGTGACAGATCTTGGAGGGTGGATAGACATTGGGCAGTGAAGGAAGAGAAAACAGTATGTGAATTTCCAGTATGGAATAAAAGTATAACTTTGAGAGAGGGATAGGATAGATGAATAATGAAAGGTAAAAATGAATGAATGAGAGATGAAGATGGAAAGATGATGAAAGCAACATGCTGCTATATCAGGAAAGTGCAATTTCATCGCAAGAGCAATGGGAAGCTAAGTTAAGTTCTAAGACATGAGTATGATTAGCCAGAACCAATTCCGTGCTAAACAAAATAGTGAATATTAGAAATGGGTATTAATTGATGTAACTCACAGGCCTGCCAATTAACATGATTTGTGCTTGGAAGAGGCCATTATTAGTTAAAGATTTATAATAGTAATGCACCTTTATTGTTTTGTCCAATATATATTATTAACATAAAGATAATCCCTATTTCAAAGGGGATCCAGTTTAGTTTCACTTATTTTTAGTTAAAGACATGTGGAATGACTGAAATACTTCAGGCATCATTGTACATTATATAAACAAGATATAAAAGTTTACTGAAGTCTGAAATTTATATCCATTAAGAATGATGCCTCAGAACTGAACCATGATGAAGGTTGTATTCAAGCATTTGTTTATGAATATTTCTGACTTCATGATAAGAACTAGAGGAATAAATTGAGTTTATCTACTTAATATGTATCACATATTTGTCAAAATTTGTATGGGGTTTGCTTTCATTAATAACATAGGGGCTGGAAAGATGGATTAGCAATTAAGGCACTTGCCAGCAAAGCCTACAAACTCATGTTCCAATCTCCAAGTTCCACATAAGCCAGACTCACAGAGATGTAAGCGCTCAATGTCACACATGTGCACATGGGGGCACACATTTCTGGAGTTTGTTTGCAGTGGCTAAAGGTCCTGGTGCACCCATTTTGTCTCTCTCCCCCTCTTTCTCTCTCAAATAAAAAAGTTAATAACATAGTAATAGATCAATATTTAATGCTACCACCTGAAATTCCTTATCCTTTATTATTCACTGTCAAAAAGAACTGAAACATTGGGCAGAACTGATTTTGTTTGTCAACCCACAGCAGATCATCTTTCTTGGTATTATGAGATAGAGGTTGGAGGCCTGAACAAGTAAGCTAGAAGTTACAGCTATGTTTATTTAAGAAATATATAGGTGGATAATTCAACAGGATGTAATAATGAAGAAATAATGTAACAAAATGAGGAGTTTGTGTAGAAAGAGAAAAGAAAAATCTGTCATTGACAACTGGGTCAGAGTGATTTCATTCACTAGGAAAGAAAATAGTAGAAAAGCTATAGTAGTAAAAGTTATAAATTTGAGATTGTAAATAATGAGTTTGCATTGCCTAAGAATTATCTAGTTGTCAATCAGATCTGACATTCTGAAACCATGAAGGTTCTCTTTAGAAATATGTTTATGAAGGAGCAATGAAACCATAGCAGGTAGTGACCTCAGTTTGGGCAATCACTCAGCCCATGAATTCATGCTCTCCTTCTGCTACAGATAGCAGTGTGGACTAGAAGAATATCATACCCATGACTAATATTAATCTGTATGATTTACTGACATTTGTTAAAAATTTATATTGTGAAAAACAATAAATAGGCAAACTTTAGGAGCTGTCCAGCTCCCAGGCCAATTTAATTCATTTTTACATGACTTCGCCGCTATTCTTTTTAAGATCTTTCCCCAAGGTGGAGTTAAGTAGACTCTGAGTTTCTTTGTCTGTGATGATTATTTATAATATTAATGCACCTTTATTGTTTTGTCCAATATATATTATTAACATAAAGGATAATCCCTATTTCAAAGGGGATCCAGTAAACCAGGGTGTGGTATAGGCATGTCTTAATTTCAAAGCTTTAAACTCATTTCTGCAATATAATCAAAATAATACAAATATATAATTTCCACCTTAAATTAGTTTTTTACAATATATCCATTTAAGGGCTATAATTAACAAAAGCTCTATATATTCATTTCATACATCATGATATTTGTAAACATTGATAGATGACAGAAAGAGGCCAACTAACATACTATTCATCTTACCTGTTGTCTTAACCCATCATATCACTCTAACAAAATACCTTAGACTATGTAGTTTCTGAGCAACAGAAATTTATTGCTCAGTTCTGTAGGTTGGGAGATATCCAAGATCAAGGCTGCAGTAGATGCTACAGCTGCTTGTTCTGTTTTCCACATGGTTCATTCACGTCTGCATCATCACCACTAATCCCCCCAAGAGGCTTCTACCTATATGATTGAATCACCTCTCAACTATCTCCATGTTATCATATTGAGAGCGTGGTTTTTCATATGAGTTTCAAGAGGTACAAATATTATGACCATGGTACACATTTGCCAGTTTTGTGATGAGAACAATTAAAAGCTATTCGTTTTGCAAATTTTCACTATATGTTATTATTAACTAGATATATAGTCAAAATTATGTAAAATAGTTTACTAGTAGAACTTATTCCTTTTATCTGAAAGCATGACTCCATTGGCCAACATCTTCCTCCTCCAAGTCCTGACAATCATCATTCTATTTTCTGTTCTTTAAGTATAAATCTCTGAAGATTTAACATATATGCATGATGATATCGCATTTGTGTTTATATTATTGACTTTTGTCTTATATCACTTTTAATATTATCCTACAAATTCATCCAGATTGTACAGATGATAGAGCTTCTTTTTCAATGCAAAGCAATATTACGTGAGTGTGATTTCACATATATTCCATTCACCTGGATTGATTCCATATTTTGGCTATTGTGAAAAATGATGTGCTAAATATGGGAGCATAAATGTCTTCTGTTCATATTGATTTCATTTTCTTTGTATAAATCCAGTTATGGGAATAGTGGATATAAGCCTTGATGACACACTTATTTCTTTGTGTACACTGACATCAAATGCTTTACTTGTGCCCACTGTAACCAACACATTCTCTTTATTTTGCATAATGGATTATACTTCAAGATATATCATGAATTCTAAGCAAAATTTGTTCAGTGAGAATAAATATAAGAAGGAAAATATGTTTAGAAGACTTTAACAATGACACAAATAAATCAAACCAAACAAACAAAAAGACATACAAAGCAAGAAATAAACAAAGTGAATTTATAGGAAAATCTCAAAATGAAGAAGCTTATAACAGTTGAAAATGTAATGGCTGCATGATATAATAAAAGCTAGTAACCTGTAAATTTGAGAAAAAGAAACAAAGAGAAGTTTCAAGATAGAAAAAGGGATCAGCAATGCTAGTCCCCAAACAGTAAGCATCCAGCAGTAGAGTGTAGTGAGGGGAGCACGGCACTGTGGCTAATGCTGAGTGAGCAGTGTGGACGCCAGATAGAAAGTATTCAGTAGGGAGACAGCAAAATGAAAACAATGTGCTGGTAGGAGAAGGAGGGCTAAAGTATTTGTTCATTGTTAATAGCTTAAAAGCTTAAAATCAAGCTTATTCATTGAAATGATAAAAAATATGGAAAGAAAGCAAGGTATAATGAGAGTGGGAAAGGAGAGGAAGAGATATAAAGAAGGAAAGACAGAGAATGAAGATGTGTTGGTTTGAATGTTGGATGTCACTGTTACAGTTAGGTTCACATTGCTGGTAGAAATCACCCAACTAAGAGCAGCTTGTGGAGAAAAGAGGTTAATTTGGGCTTACAGGATCAAGCTCCACAATGGCAGGGGAAAACGATGGCATGAACAGTAGGTGGACTTCATCCCATGGCCAACATAAGGTAGACAACAGCAACAGGAGAGTGTACCAAACACTGGCTTGGGAAAACTGGCTATAATACCCACAAGCCCACCCCCTACAATATATTCCCTCCAGGAGGCATTAATTTCCAAATCTCCATCAACTGGGAACCTAGCATTCAGAACACCTAAGTTTATGGGGGACATCTGAATCGAATTACCACATTCTGCCCCTGGCCCCTATAAACTAACCACACATGATATAAAGTGAAATGAACTCATTCAACTTTAAAATTCCCTAAAGTTTTGATCAATTCCAATGATATTCATACATCTCCATAGCCCAAGATCTTTTAACAGCCATAATACCAAAAAAATAACCTCAAAAAACCCAATGACATAGAATAACCATTCACACTGCAAATGATGACATTGGGCATAGCAAAGAAATATTCAACCAATACAAGATTGTAAAAAACAAGGGCAAACATCAAACTGTAGGTTTGAGTCCAACAACTCTAGTCAGTGACAAATCTCCAATTCTGATAATTCTAACCAGCAACAAGTCTCTGGAGTTCCAATTTTGTCCCTCCAGCTAGGATGCTCACAGTCCTGGAAAACTTCATCCAGGGACAGCAGCTCTCCTTGGCCACCATCTCATGATCCTGGCATGTCCACTGGGTCTCCACTGCAATACACAGTTCGTCCTCATGGCCCCATGGGGTCTCCATGCAGGCAACCAGCAAACCTGCTTCACATTGCCCATGGCCATTTCCAAAACACAAGACCATGTTGCAAACTCAATGACCCTCTCTTTCCTGAAATACTTACACTCCACAATACCAGGTAGGGTGTCAATTTGTTAATCCAGGGGGGAGCAAAGCAGACTTTGAGGAATACGGCACTCCTTGAGCACTCAGGCCCCTTCAAGAGTCTATGTTTTTCCTGTTGCCCCAATGCAGGAGAGCTGCCTCAATCTCAATGGTTGTAATCTCTCATTTGCAGCTGAACGGGCAGCAGTTCACCCAAAGATTTCATGTTTTTCTGTGCCATATCCTTCTGCTCATACCAGTTTATTTCTACGAAAGCAACCCTGCACAACTATCAGGACACAGGCATAAGAGCAAGCTTCTCACACAAACTGCCTCTCTATCAGGACACAGGCATAAGAGCAAGCTTCTCACACAAACTGCCTCTGTCCAGTACAGTCAAAGCTCTTTCTCACCCTCATAAGCCAAACCTCACAGACCATAGTTCATATTGCATTCAGGTCTTTCAACTCTGATCAGAAGAGTCCATCAAGCTGTACTTACGGCACTTCAAGGTATCTCTTAGGCCAAGGTTTCAAATCCTTCCACGTTCCTCTTGAAAGTCAGTTCCAAAAGGCCAAAGTCACACAGTCAGGTGTCTAGCAGCAATCCCACTCCTTAGTATCACTTTACTGTTGCAGTCAGATTCGCATTGATGGTAGAAATCACCTAACCAAGAGCAGTTTGTGGTTAAAAAAGAAAAAAAAAGAGGGGAAGCTCCACGATGTCAGGGGAAAACGACAACATGAGCAGAGGATGGACATCACCCCCTGGCCAACATCAGGTGGACAATAGCAACAGGAGAGTGTGCCGAACACTGACTAGGGGAAACTGGCTATAACACCCATAAGCCCACCCCCAACAACACTCCCTCCAGGAGGCATTAATTCCCAAATCTCCATCAGCTTGGGACCTAGCATTCAGAACACGTAAGTTTATGGGGGACACCTGAATCAAATGGCCACAGTCAGCCACAGCTCATGTGTTTGTGATTAAGCCTCATGTTTAACCCCCAGTTGGTGGAGCCTTTGGGAGGTGGAGCTTTGCTGGAGGAGGTCCATTGGATGTTCAGAGGCTCACCTCTCTCTTGTTGCTTTGCCCCTACCGGTGACAAGACGTGATGTCCTGCTAGGCTTTTCCCAGCATGATGAAACTTTCCTTCAAGGCTGTAAGCTAGAAATAATCTTTTTCCCTTACTTAAACTCTTTCTGGTTAGGCATTTTGATCTAGCAATGAGAGCGTAACTGCTGCATGGGATTTACAAGTAATAATCAATTGCTCAGGTTACCAAAGAAGGCTTAACATCATGGCTTCCAGAGAGTGAGGCTAAGAGATGGAGACTTTCCCCACAGACTCAAGTATGAGGACAAAACTGAAAAGGAGAGGGTGGGAATGTACACATGCTTGTCGTGTGTGAGACCAATGGTTCAGTCACTCACCTTGTCCCTTGATCCTGTGCAGAAGCAGCACCATTATCGGGGAACTTGTTAGAAATGCACATTGTGGGGCTGGATCTGATGCCCACTGAAGTAGCAACTGGAGGGCTGGGGCTTATTGTGTGATGGGGAATTCTGGATGTCTGTGAAACTTGCTCATGTACAGTTTGTTTAAGTATGTACTCACTGCTCTAGGTCAGGCATGGGGATTGTTCCCGTTACACAAGTGACAAGGTTCTGATGCAGAGTGGTGAAGCAGGTGTCCACCAGTCAGCTAAGCCCATGCTCTCAGGTCTGAGGCTATCTCTAAGAGTTATTTGTAGGATTGTTAGTAGGAGTTGAAAAATGATCTCTTCAGTGATTTCACTATTTGTTATTGCTACTGCTGCCTTTTCCACAAAGAAACAATTGGTTCTTGAGATTGAGAAACATAAGTGGTGCAATTAGCTTAAAGTGCTGGTGATTCAAATTTCTAGAAAAAGTTGGACAAATATTTAAGTGTAGCAAAAGAAGAATCCTTATTTGAACATTAAGAGTCAGTATATATTAAGTACTGTTGTATAGCTATGTCTTCTGAATTGGAATATTTTACTTCAGAACTAACATAGGAAAAACAAAACAAATCCTTTTATACATTAAACTTGGTCTTCTGGTTTCCACCGTTAGCATGTGGTGTGACTATCCATAACACCGTGTGCGGAAGAAATCTATGTGTTCTTTATAATATCTGGTCTTCTTCACATACAGTGAACTGCCAAGACTAGATGCTTTCCATCTTCTAAGTTCTATTAAATTTTTATTCTGTTCTCTAGCACTATAACACCCTGATCTCTTATATGATGTGTAAACTCTTTCCTAATGTTTTCTTGTCTACTGTGATCTAGTTCCTATATTATAATCTAAGCACATTTTTAAATAAAATGTATTGCTCATTAAAAATTTATTTTTCAATTATTTCTATATCATCCACATATGCATATATGCACATTGTTTGTGTCCTGGCTGCTGACCCCAAGTAGGCTTTTACTGTGAGTCATAGACACAAATGCTGAAAAGCTACCACAATTTACTTGAACTTTCTGTCATTTCCTGCCATGCACTCCAGATATACTAGTTATCTTTCAGTTCCTATGACAGGTTCTCAGCACAGTCTCTGAGCTTGAAGACAGGGATGCTAGAATTTACCAGTTTAACTTATTTAAGAGTGAGCTCCATCATGACAACCATGATAGTCTTTAACCTGTTTGATTCTTCTGAGTTCTTTTCTCCCACAATAAATAAGGAAGTCTATAGACAGGCAATGAAGAATGACAGGAATATGTGTCAAATGGAAAACAAATTCTTGGTAGTGGTGGGATGACAACCAAGAAGGAAAAAAAAAAGTGGTAATGGCAGTTCTGTACTCTGAGCTTTCAGTGGTGGTGGGTTGACAACTGAGGAGTTGATGTCAAGTATTGCCATTCTGAAGCCTTGGAAAGCCACTGGATACTGACCAAGAGGGGCTGCTACTGAGTGTTACAGGTTTAAACACTTGGCAGGTCTTGAGATATTATCCAGTGTTAGGGCTCAGGAAACAAAAGTGCTCAGATATGATTTCTTGGGCATATAGTGTTTATTTACTAGTGGCTTAGAGAAGGGGAGAACAGGAGCCAAGAGATATGCCAGAGGGATGGTGGATGACAGGAGCCCAGAACCCCTTTGCTGTCACTGCAGTGCCCTTAGCTGGCCAGGGCAGGTGTTAGTGCGACCCTGGGAAGATCAGGGTTTCTGCACTCAGCTAAGGCCGCTGCTGAGCATAGCCTTCCTGAGCCAGCACCACTGGCTCAGATGTATTATTTTCATGTGTCTGGAAGAGGGATGGCTTAGAGGAAAGTCTCAAACCAGAACCAAAATCCAGACAGACAGAAGAGAGGGGGAATCAAGGGACATGCATGTGTGGGAGGGGAGAGATGGAGAGACAAAGGGCTTTACAAGTGCTTTGAAAGCAGGAGAGAGCAGAAGGGGGTGTATCTGGGGAGGCGTCATATCTGTCTCCTTGGGAGAGGGGCCTGCCTTTCAAGGGAAGGGCCTTGGGTGGTGAACAGAGATGTGGTTGGAGGAAGATAGTTGTGGTAGCAGGAATTAGATGTCCCCCATAAACTCGTGCGTTTTGAATGCCTATTTCCAAGATGGTAGCAATGTGGGAGGTGGAGCTTTCCTGGACACAGTGTGTTGTGGTTGGGCTTACAGGTGTTATAGCCAGCTGCCCTTTGCCAGAGTCTGGCTTGCTCTCCTGTTGGTGTTGTCTGTCTGAAGTGGCAGAGGTGATATCCAGCCTTTGTTCATACCATGCTGTTCCCTGCCATCATGAAGCTTCTCCTTCAGATTGTATTAAAAAAATTATTCCTCCCCAAAGCTGCTTTTGGTCAGATGCTTTGTGCCAGCAACTAAAAAGTAATTTTAACAAGAGTGTTCTGTGGTGTGAGTGAAATAATTGTTGTGAGATGATTACATTTCTTAACACTTCATTGTGTTGAGACACAGGAGTGAACTGTGTCATTCTGTTCTTCTGTCTCACTGAGATATGAATGAAGACTTACATTCTCCTCTCTGTCCTTCAACCACTTTCTTAAACAAAAGAATAAGAATACCCTCTCTCTGTGTGGCTCTTTCTCTCAAATAAATAAATAAAATATATTTTAAAAAAAGAGGGGCTGGAGAGATGGCTTAACGGTTACGATGATTGCCTACAAAGCCAAAGGATCCTGATTCAAGTCTCCAGGACCCATGTAAGCCAGATGCACTAGGGGCGCATGAATCTGGAATTAATTTGCAGTGGCTGGAAGCCCTGGCATGCTCATTTTCTCTCTCTCTCTCTGTCTTCCCCCTTTTTCTTCTCTCTCAAATAAATAAATAAAATAAAAGAGAATATAACCTACTTTTGTTGTGTTCTGCACGTTTATGTGCTCAGTGGTGGCCAACTGTGTAATCATAGTGGAGACTTTCTTTGAAAACCTTCAATATCAGAAAATAGCTTACTTCCCAAGAACATCACATGTTATAGTTGCAACTCATAGTGAAGAGACCTCAGACTATGGGGGTGTTTGAGCAGTACTGGGATTGACAAAAAGTGTGAGGACTTTTAAAGTTAGATTGAATGTATTATATTTTGTATCATGGATGGTCTTCAGTTTCTGGGG
Source organism: Dipus sagitta (assembly GCA_036346955.1). Taxonomy (NCBI): domain Eukaryota; kingdom Metazoa; phylum Chordata; class Mammalia; order Rodentia; family Dipodidae; genus Dipus; species Dipus sagitta. The sequence continues at coordinate 36,978,124 of CM070786.1, forward strand.
GCCAGAGGCAGATTGTGGTGGTTTGAATTATATGCCCCCCATAAACTCACGTGTTTTGGGTGCTTGGTTCTCAGCTGGTGGCAATTTTGGTGGTGCATCCTTGCTGGAGGAGGTTTGTTTGGGGCACATGCTTAGGGATGTTATAGCCAGTCTCCCTTGCCAGAACATGGCTCATTCTCCTGTTGCTGTGTCCACCTGCTATGACAGCGGTAGTGCCCAGCCTCTCCTCATGGTGTTCATTCATTTCCCTGCAATTATAAAGCTTACCCATGAGACTATGTCCAGGTCCCCAATCACTGATACAACTAACCTGCTTCTTTGGCTTCTGTACAATCGCTTGCTTAACGTAGACATAAGGACAGCCATTTTATGAAGGGAAAATACATGGTACGTGACTTTCTGCAGCTAGCTGCCCGGGGTCAGAAAAGGAACTAGCTAGCTGAAATGCTGACCTGTGCTTGCTTGCTTACCCTGCCCGGGGTCAGATAAGGAACTAGCTAGCTGAAATGCTGACCTGTGCTTGCTTGCTCAACCGCAACCCCCCTTACCCAATTTCTGGGAAGTCTCCACTCAGAGACAATTGAACAATGTCTAGCCGCAGCAACCCCCCAGCCTCCTGCCCGAGGACAAACAAAGGCCTAGCGACATCCTGACGACATCTGAAAAATCCCTGAGCTGAAACATGTTTGTGGTTTTTCCCTTTATAACCCCTGCCGCCCGGCTGCTGGGGGCTCTTCACCCCTCCTGCGTGAGGTCTCCGTGTCGAGCCCCGGTGCACTGGTACCCACAATAAACCTCTTGCGACTTGCATTGAGAGTTCTCCGTGTGAGTGTCTTCGGGTCTAGTAGACAATCCCATCTGGGGGACCCTCTGGGGCCCCCCACAGTCATCAGTTTCTGGGGGCCAGAGGCAGATTGTGGTGGTTTGAATTATATGCCCCCCATAAACTCACGTGTTTTGGGTGCTTGGTTCTCAGCTGGTGGCAATTTTGGAGGTGCATCCTTGCTGGAGGAGGTTTGTTTGGGGCACATGCTTAGGGATGTTATAGCCAGTCTCCCTTGCCAGAACATGGCTCATTCTCCTGCTGCTGTGTCCACCTGCTATGACAGCGGTAGTGCCCAGCCTCTCCTCATGGTGTTCATTCATTTCCCTGCAATTATAAAGCTTACCCATGAGACTATAAACCAAAATATACACTTTTCCTTCCATCAGATGCTTTTGTTCAGGTGCTTTATCCCAGTAAAGAGAAGGTAACGATAAAAGAAAACTGGTACTAGAGGAGTGGGGTCATTGCTGCCAGAAACCTTACTGAGTGGCTTTTGGCTAATTGGAACTGACTTGCAGTAGGAATGTATAAGGATCTGAAACTTTGGTCTAAGAGACACTTTGCTGTTCTGAAGGTAGAGTTTGATGGACCATTCTGGTCAGAGTTGAAAGACCTGAATACAATAGGAACTGTGGACTGAAATCTGGTTCATGAGGGGAAGAAAGAGCATTGTCCAGACTAGGGTAGAGGCAGTTTATGTAGAGGCTTGACACATTATGCCCATGTCCGGGAAACTTGTGCAGGACTTTATTTTATAGAAATGGATTTGTGTGAGCAGAAGGATATGGCAAAGAAAGAAATAACAGTTTGGTGCTGAAGACAATAACCTGTCAACTGTAACTGTTTGAGATATTATCATCATTAATATTGGGCCAGCTGTTATGCACTGGAAAATCAGGAAGAACACTGACCCTTTTGAAAGTAGGGACCCAGACTGCTGAAGGAATGTTTTGCTCTTCAATGTCAGCATTATTATTCCCTCTTGGATTAATAAATTTGGTAGCTTACTGTTCCTATGGAGTTTAACAAATGCAAGAAAAAGAGGGTCAGTGAATTTGCAATGTAGTTTGTTTTTGGGAATGGCCATGGGCAATGTGAGACAGGATTGCTGTGAGTCCTTATGTGGTGACATGATGGATCTATGAAGATGAAACATGGTTTGCAGTGCAGACCTGAGATGATGCTAGGGCTGTGGTATGGCTGCCCAGGAGAGCTGCTGGCTTGAGATAAAAATGTTTCACAGGCTATAAGCAGCCCAAATGGAATGGTGGAATTAGGACTTTAGAGACTTGGTTACTTGTTACAGATGTTGGACTTGGAGTTACAGGAGTTACAGGATTTTATGTTCGCTCTATTTGTTTTCATCTTGCATTGATTCAATCTTTCTTTGCAATGCCATCATTTGCAGTTTAAATTTGTATTCAATGCATCATTTTTGTTTGTTTGTTTGTTTGTTTGTTTGTTTTGGTTTCACAGCTCACAGTTAAGAGGTATGTGACAATGGCTATGTGTTAACAGTGTTGGGATTGATAAAAACCTAATGGGACTTTCAAAGTTGGACTTCATGCTTTGTAATTTAAATCATGGATGACCATCAGCTTATGGGTATCAAAGGCCAAATGTGGTCATTTGAATTAGGTGTCCTCATTAAACTCATGTATTCTGAATGCTTGGTTCTGAGTCAATGACAATGCGAAAGGTGAAGCCTTGTTAGTAAAGGTGTGTTGTTGGGGGAGAGTTTATGGATATTATAACCAGCTTCCTCTTGGTGGAAGACAGCTCATTCTATTGTCCACCTGATGTGATGTCCAGCCTGGGCTCATTCTATGCTATCCCCTGCCATCTTATAGTTTCCCAGGGATACTGTAATCCAAAATAAACAACTTTCCTTCCATCAGCTGCTTTGGCTTGCTGTTTTATCCTAGCATGCAGAGGGTAGTGATCTTCCTCCTTTCAGCTCAGAGGTATCCTCAGTTTCCATAACTGGAGGCAGGCCAGAGTTCCAGAGCTAGTATGGCCAGGTGGTAGGGGGAAAAAGGGTATGGGAAAGGCTATGAGACTGACAGTTCCTGAGAAAGTGGGAATAGGTACTGCTACATTAGAAGGTTCCAGTGGCCTGAGCACAAAAAGCTTTTGAGGGAGGCAGACATGTTTGTGACTAACCCCTGAGGCAAATCTTCCTCACAGATTCTTTTTTTTTTTCTTTTTCTTTTTAAACATAACTTTATTATTAAGTATCATTATTTCCTTCCTCCCTATCTCCATTCCACTGAAGGCCCTAGTGGGATTTCGGATATTCATCATGGAGTTGTGGGTTATGAGTTGTGAGAGAGCAGTTAGTCATTTTTTGGGGTGTAGAGGCAATGTCTCTAGATATTTCTTCCAACTCTGTGGCCCTTACATTCTTTCCACCTCCTCTTCCACGAAATTCCCTGGGCCTCGGTTGGTGTGCATTAAGTCGACTTTAGTGTTGAGTTCTCAGCAGATTGTGGATTTCTGCTGAAGTGTATTTTGAGTATCCTTAGCTCTGTCTCCATCACCCTGACCCAGGTTGTCAGGTTTGAAGAGGAAGTAGCACTCTTGCTCATCTTCCCAGTTACTTTATGGTTTCACCTGGGCCCAGCTGTTGTGCGAGGTGTGGTTCATCTCCTGCCAGGGAATCAGCTATCCATTTGTGTCCTGTTGATAGATACAGTTGGTTCTTGGTTCTTCCTGCTTTCTGAACAAGAAAAACAGATTTTCTAATGGCTAGTGATGTCAGCATACTGTAAATAGGATACGTTTTGTTAATTTAGAGAGATTTTTCATAGGTATAGCCTCAAATTTGGCCAAAAAATATTGGGACCTTCTCATTGGCCTCCATAACCTCAGGTCGCCATAGGATTCTGGCTTGGTTCCCAGTTCTAGCTATGGTTTCCTTTGAACTGAGCAGATCAGAGAGCCATTGGTTACCCACCGAGGTTGTATGGCCCTGTTGCACACATGTGTACATCTTGTTTGGCTGGTTGCTTTCATACAGCAATGTTGTTGGTCATTTCCCCACAGCAACTCATGCAGCATTTTTCAGCACTATGTGTACTAATTCATCTGGGAACTGGCTTCTTTCCAGATTCAGCCAGATCTGTTGATGCCTCAGCAGCATGTTATGTTTTCAACAATAGGATTTTAACAAGTCCCTTCTTCTAGTGTCCTGTAGAGAGCTGCGAAGTGCCGAGCCTTAAAGAGGGCGCTGGCTTCCACCTTCCACCTCCCCGATGGTGAGCGCTCTCTGTCGTAAACAACTCCATATATGGCTAAAGCTTCCGCCTTCCACCTCCGGGATGGTGAGTGCTTCCTCTGTCGTAAACAACTCCATATATGGCTAAAGCTTCCGCCTTCCACCTCCCTGATGGTGAGTGCTTCCTCTGTTGTAAACAACTCCATATATGGCTAAGGCTGAGAATCTGGCTTGCTTCCTTGTATGTGGACCTATCTGCATTCACCACGTGGCGTACTGGGATTGGCTACCCAAAGGCCTTATATACCATGGGCTGGCTTTCCTCGGGGTCAGAAGATTGTTCAAGGTTCCTGAATAAACTGCTTAAAGAAGAGTCCGAGCGTTGCGTCTTCCTTGCTGGTCCAGGCGGTCGCGACAGTGTCCCTTGAATCTCACTAGTCTGAGAGGCTAGATACAAGGATATATAGATACTCAGATGGGCCCTGATTGGTTGCGTGCATGCAAATAAGGTGAAAAGCACAGGGACCAATCAGGAGAGCTGGCCACCCTGGAAGGGAACACACAGCCCACCAAAAGATGGCTTTATTTTCCTGTTTGTCAGGGTGACTGCTGGTAAGATCGACTTGACTTTCAAAACACTGACAGAGTTTGTAGCAGCAATAATGGATTCTGCCAGCACTACAGTCCTCACATGGGAAGATCTCACTCCCAGGCATACATCTTTGTATGGACTCACTTGGCGGTGGAAGGGCAGGTGGAAACAGCCTGTACCCCACCATGTCTGAGCCCTTCTGTAAATGCTGGAGCTGGGAGGTTCCTTCTCATCTTCATCAAGCTAAACATGGTCAGACCTTTCTATAACTCACACTCACAATAACATGTTTAACTCACTTGTAGAACTTATCACAGTTTAGCATTTCTATTATGTGTTATTTGATAAGTGATAATATCCCTCTTAAGCTGAAGTGTACTCAATTACTCACTAAATATTTACTGTGTATATTAGTTTTTCTTCAGGTATTGAAAACTAAGCAATGCCCAAGAGGAGTCTGTGCTCTTCATGCATTCTATCTGGCTCCGGGATCTGGACAATAACTATATAAGCATATGAATGAACATTGCAGTCAACATGATTTGCTTAGTAAAACAAATAAGGCAAGGTACCATGAAGACAAAGATGTACTATCATTAGTGTAATGACCAATAGGGTATGTTTGAGGAGATAAATTTGAGGTTAGTACTAAATGAGGTGGGCTGGGCAAACAACCATGAGAACAGGGTCCAGGCATGTGTTTTTCCTTAACCATGCTGACACTTTGCACGTGGTATTACTAGTACTAAAACTTACATTACTAAATAAAAGAAAGAATAGATAGATAGATGGATAACTTGATCAGGTAGAACAACTACCTCTCTTCACATGCACATGAAAACTGTTTTATGATTACACATTTGAAGATGTTGGCAGTAATAAGCAAATGGATATTCATTCAGTGAGGAAGATAAGAATGATTTTCATCTTTCCAAATGAGTTTACAAAATTATCACTTTCAAAAATACTCAATGAAATAAGTGCAATCTGCTTTTCCTTTTAATGAGCATAGCACAGTAATTCAAATAGTGAATGCTTTTATTGTGTTAAATAATCTATGTATTTTATATTTGGTTCAGAAATAAAATTACATAATAACATGGGAGATAGGTCCAAAATGAACATTTTCTAACATATTCTCTAACAAGATTATGTCTTCATATGAAACAATATAGTCTTTAGTAGAGACAAATGACAAAAAGAACAGATGGCACTATTCTAAGATGAACTGTAAAGCCCTCTTCACATTTCTAAAATGAGAGTTCAAAGACAATAACTTGAATAAACATCCAAGCCTGTACTTCTCTATTGTTTATGTGTCCTTCAGATGGAAAAGATCACATGTACTAACTACAAACTCGACCCACACTTCCTGTATGCCTATTTATTATACAAATTTACTGAGATTTGCCAATTTATTTTTTCTTTACAAAGAAGGAACATTGTGGAAGAAGGACGTGGAGTGATTGTAAGAACCACAGGGCAGAAAGTTGTACTCTAAGACCTTGTGCCCACAGAGAGGTTGACTGGTACATCCATGACCCCACAGTGATCACTGATAATCTCACTGAGGGGGACCCTCAGTGGAATGGGATTTGGGGAGAGGGAACACAAGAGTATAACCTTGATGGGACTATAACAAATATGCAATATTTTCAAAAAAGAAAGATTTAATAAAAAATATTTAAAAAGGACAATTCAAGATAGGGATTCGTGTGTGTGTGTGTGTGTGTGTGTTTATTTGAGTATGATTGTGTGCATGTGTGTGTGCTGTATGATTTGTTTTGTTTTGCCTTGCTTTGCTTTCTTTCCTCATAAGCAGTAATGTGATAAGGGATCCTATCCAGGGCTCAATTTTGTCAGACTTCAGGGAACCATATTAATAATGTCTTTAAATTTGAGACTGATAGTCAGCTTCTTCATTCACTATTAACTCCCTTACAGGAAATGAGGATCCATTCGTTTGGGAAATGCTGCAGTATGATTATCAGAGAAGCAAATGATACCGTGCATATTTTATGGGGATTCCATTTTGCCATTACATATTACCAAGTGATGAATTCTTGAAAGTAAAAAAAAAAAAAAAAAAAAAAAAAAAGTTGCACTTGTGTTTTTTTTCCTGAATTAACTTATTCTAACTTACAAAGTTTTTCTTTTGTCTTCCAGTACACTGAGAATTATACATGGTGATCAATGGAATAAACTACAGGGAAAGAAATAACATTAGTAAGGTTAATAAAATTTCCAACTCCAAGATTGGATTGAGTTGGGAAAATTGCCTTTTTATTCCTTTGTCTGTATTTATTAGCTATTTACTTTATTAGAGTCAACTAAGGTTCTTTCAAGAGAGCAAATGCACTGGGAAAGAGGTCAAGGGCAGGCAGAGGCACTTTGGTGTGATCAAAGTGTGAAGGGTGAACTTGCTTAGGGTATAGTTAGACTTGATGAACATCATAGCAGAAGTTGACTGTCACAAAGTGTTATGGCATGGGTACCAATGTCATATTATTTGAATAAATGAGGAACCTGAATCAGGAAGAATTGAAAAACTTGTTTAAATCCATATAACTAGTTAAAATTAAAATTACTTTTGTTCAAGGTTTTTTTTGTTTTTGTTTTTATTATATTTTCTATCAATAGGTACTGGATTAAAATAATTTAGTTGATTTGGTAATGTGTATCTTTCATAAACACCTGTATTCCTGGGTTATACTAATAGCATTTTCTAGGTCAGTTTACTGAATCAATCACTTATTCATTTAGTTATTTATTTAATAGTAAAAGCCAATGCCTCCCTTTATCCTATTACATTCTCAATACTGGGACCATCACTGTATTGAGAAGAATTTGTGTCCATTTGAAGCCAAACTCTAATTAATATATAGAATGATCTGTTTATATGTAATTAAATTATTTTCATTATCTGAGACAATGTTATATGATGTAGCCTAGGTTGATCTCAAAATTGAGATCCTCCTGCTTCAGTCTCTTGAATGCTGGGGATAGAGTTCAGTTTTCAGGAGGTACTCAGTATTACTTGTGGGCTCAGATGGAACCTCATTTGTAATCACCAGAAGCATCTGAGGTGGTTGCATGGAAAGGCAATGACCTATGTGTATGAATTACCAGTGGCTCTGGTCATGCTATCATGCTTTCCTTAGCCTTCACATTCCTACTTAGACATGATTGGCTCCTTTCTTCTTATTCTCTGTACTGACTGCATTTTTAGATTTGGATGAAATTTTTTTCTAATCATAGTAATTACAATTAACTCATATGAACTCCATTTTCTAACCATGCTGATTTATCCATGGAGTGGTCATGTGACTCAAGCACTTAATTAAAGATTTTGTCTGGATTTATAAAACTGGAACTGTTGAAGGAAGTCCTTTCCTCTCTGCTCTCAAAGCTCAGGAGCTTTGGGCAAGTTCCAATAGGATAATCAGCCTGAAAGACTGAATTTGTCACACAGAGAAGAGACAGGGGTGGAATCCATGGTATGCAGGGAAAGTATCTGGGGCCAGATCTCACACTTCCCCTTAGCCTCACAATGTGGCACTCATCCGTCCACTCATACAATTAACTCCTCCCCTGCAAATTTAACTCAGCCCCCATAGGCATCAACATTCACTGACATCACTGTGATTTCTTCCTTTACCTGACACAGTCAAGTTTGATTTCTGTGTAAATAGGGGTTTAGTTACAGATACAACATGTCAGCTTTCTAGTTGAAGAACAAAGACAGCTCATAAATGATATCAAAGTGTTCTGACTCTATAGGCTGGCTAGAGATCCATGTTTACAAACTGCATATCTAGAAGCAGTGTTCTAAACCACATCTCAGCTGCCATTCCTGGGGCCACCAGTTCCTCAACTCCAATACCTCTTGCCTCTGAAAATTGGACGTCAACATCAGCTTCCTTGCTCGAACAGATTCTTCATAGGGCATGTTTTTGTGCACCACTGACTTCCAATTCAGTTTTTGACAGAAGGGTCTCTGATGATGGGAATGCCTTCACCCTAACAATAAAGAAGACAGAAAAATAAATGGTGGATTTTAATAGTGAAGTTTAGGAAAATGTCCTATATGATAAAATGATAAAATATTTCATAATTGGGAAAAATTTAATACTCTAAGTTGTGTTACTTATATCCATAGATGTCTTCTATAATATAGTGCATGGGTTAAACTGTGTCTCAAAAGCATCCTTTGAAATCCTGATACTAAGCATCAACATAACTGAATTTAGAAATGGAGTCTTTGCAGAAGAATTAAAGTATGATGTGTTCTTACTGGGTTAGGGTGGATTCTCAGATGGGAACCACTGTGCCCTTGCAAGAAGTGGGAAATTTGGACAAGTAGACATAAACATATGAGGAGCATCCATGGAAAGATGGAGGCAGAGATTAGTATGGTGCAGCTACAAGCCAAGAACACCAAGGACAGCAGCTGTTATGACAGGCCAGAAGGGTCCTCTTCTGGACCATTCAGACCAGCATTAGCCTAATCATCCCCAGATTCACACTGCTAACATTCCGGAATTAGATGATAAATTTCTGTGTCTACAGCCCCCACAGTGTGTAGTTATAGCTGCCTTTAGGACTTGACATCTAAGCAGACTTTGTGAATTGGAATGATTGGAAACAGACTCAAAGAGAGGAGAAGTAGAACATTCACTGTGGGGAAACATCAGGACCTGCATCTATAGAAAGACAGGAGAGACACAGAATTTAGCCATGATACAAGCTTGGCTACAGCTAGCTGAGTCACTAGAGTTTTCTCTCACACTGTCTCAATTAGCCACTGGTTGCAGACCCTGTATGAAGGACATGGCCTTTGGTGGCCCCTGCAGCTGAGGTATTAGTGAAAAGGCTTACAGCTGGAGCTGTCTGCTCACAGTACTTCAAGCTACTGGAATAACAAATGCTTCCTCCTTTAGTGATATCTTGTTGTGTCATGATAAAGGTCTTCAGGAAACATGAAGACAGAGTGCTATGTATCAAGGAACTGAGGTCGGATGGTGATTAAAATGTTCTCATAATTGTAGAATAACACATATAGTTAAAGAGCAGGTATGGAGATAATTCCAGCAATCAGGGGTCATAGCAGGAGGAACACCACAAGTTTGAGGCCACCCTGTACTACATAATGAGTTCCAGGTTATCCAGGGACACATAGTCAGGTGCTGTCTCACACAAAAAACATGGAGAATGGCAGCCAGGGTAGCTCATAAAGAGCCTGAGTATTTTCCTTTTTCTAGTCTACAAATAATGGGAAGCCAAAAGGGTGCTTAGGTGATACTGGAGGTGACAGGTTAGTTAGACATTTAAAAATAATAATGGCTGAAGTGGATAGAACAATATGGTGCCACAAGGCAGTCAGGAAAGTTTCACTAGCAGCATTCTAATGAAAGGGGAAAGGCTTGAGATCAAAGGGGTAGTATCCATGGTGGGGGGAATAAGACAGACTTTAAAGCAGAGTAGGAGCATATAGCATCCACATCCAGGCAGAGATATTATGTAATGCTAAATTTCTAAGTTGAAGAACCTTTGACGAAAACCAGATCAGAGCCATCAAAGCAGGGACTCAGTTTTGACCAAGAAGGCACATGGTGATGGGCATAGTGATGGTGGGGGTGATGGGCTTGAGATTGTGAATTGCATTTATGTGCATGAAACTCAGACAAGGTATATGACCTCACAGACTTTAGAAGAATCTTTGTGGCAAATGGCACCACTAAGAGAGGTATAGGGGGAAATAAAGAGGAACAGGGCAGCAGAGGCTCAATGTATAAAAACTAAAGAGGAAAATAAACAGAAGCACTGCTGAGGTATCTGAAGGTAGACATCTTTGAATGTGTTGTGGTTGGATTGTGAAATGCCCTCCATAAGCTCATGTGTTGAATGCTCAGTCCCTAGCTGTTGGTGGTGCTTTGGAAGATTCTAAAAACCTCAGGAAAACAATCCCAGCTGGAGGAAATTGGTTACTGGGGGCATGCCTTTGAAAGTTCTACCTGGACTCTTTCTCACTCTGCTTTCTGCTATGGGGTGAATAGCCCCATCTTTAAATACTCCCATTGCATGATGTGCTGTCCAAGCATCAACGAACTGAACTCTCTGAAACCATGAGCATACTACATCTTCCTCCATTTTAATTATTCACACAAGGCATTGTGTAATAGCAACAAGGAAGCTGACTGGCACAGAATGTGTTTACATGATAAATATTGTATTTTTTGAAACTGCAATTTCAACAGAGGAAACAGTAGCCTTCTTTTTGTCTTCAGGAAAATGCATAACTGTACTAAATGATAAACTTAGATTACTAAGATAATGAAATCTCACACAATCATTACACTAATGCAATTTATTTTACATTATTATTATTACAGATGGAGGAAGGACAAGTATTTTTAAGTAATTTTTTTGTCATCAATGGATTGACCTAATGAGGATGTAAAGAAGTGACACAGATATAAAACGACTATTTAACAGGTCATTCTGTTTTTATTTATTAATTTATTTTCAGGGTATGTCTTAAAAATTAATAAGCATGGGAAGAGGAGATATAATACCCTATGTCCTATGAACATTTTTATGCTAAGATTTCAAGCACAGTCTCTCCTGGAAGATGAAGGATGATTTAAGGAATAATATGTTCTTTATACAGAAGAGCATGCTGAGTTGTCTGGAGCCAAGGTCTGGGAAAGACTAATTCGTTATTTGATGCAGTTTAGGCTTGCAGGCTAGCTCATACTTTTTCAAAGCATTTTTTTTAATTTATTTGAGAGAGAGAGAGAGGCAGAGACAGAGAGAATGAGGCAGACACACAAACACACAGAGCCTAGAGAGTTAGTGAGTATGGGTGTGTGAGTGCCTCTTGCCACTGCAAAGAAATTCCAGACACTTTGTGCCACTTTGTGCATCTAGCTTTATGTGGGTAATGAGGAATCAAACCCAGGACATCAGGCTTTGCAAGCAAATGCCTTTAACTATTACAGCTCTATTTGATTTTTGTTTTCTGTAGTGTCGTTTTACATCATGTCCATCTCTTTTCTGTGCTACGATTTCAGTTTGAGTTCTGATTTTCTTGATTCTTCCTGGAATTCATTCTTTCATTTGATCAAGTCTTAATTAAATTCATTTGATCAGGGTCTCTTGGTTGTTGTATTTTGATTTTGGGATTGAATTTCTGTTGATTTCTCTATGATTTCATTGGAGGCTTCCCTTGTGGGACTAGGCATCCTTGATGGTGATCTCTCATTTTTCTGACTTTCATTGTCTTTCTTTGAATGTGGTCTACCCATCTTGGGGAGATGCTTTATTCTATTGAGGAGGAAGAAAGCTTTTGTTCTTGTAGGATCTTCAGAGGGTCTTAAATTTCTGTTTTAAATTTGAACTGGATTGGAATACTGGTGTATGATCAGGTTATAACCACAGATGCGCAGATTGTGGAGACTGCAGGCACATCAAAGTTACCTGGGGAACTAGGAGCTCTGGCCTAATCACTCCACTTGCATTTACTCTTCTGCACATAGGAATCATGGGTTGGGGAACCAGGAGGCCAGAAGCTGGAGAACCAGAAGCAAGATGCCTGCCTTTACAGTGGCCCTCTACCCTCTGACTCAGGGAGATAGGAAAGTTGGTATTCAGGGACCTGTCCGGACATAAGAAGCAAAGGCTTGTTTCTATAGCCCTCATACAGGGACCAGGCCTCCCCCAGCCAGGAGCAAGGGAACCTACAGGAACCAGGAAACTGGATGGGACGGCCTGGAACAGGGATCTGGCCTACTCATTCTGTGCCCTCCACATGCACTCTCCAGTGCAAGCTATCAGGAATGGGGACCCAGGTGGGCTTCAATCAGGAGGGCGGAGCAAGGGGCCTACTTCCTCAGCAAGCTCACAGGGTCCAAGCAGCCCCAACCCAGCCTCAGAGGGACCTATCAGGACCAGGAAACTGGGAGAAGCCCCAGGAAGAGGAGATCTGGTCTACTCACTCCATGCCCGCAAGTGCGTACCCTCCTGCGCAGGGAATCCCTGTAGAGAGCCGAGAGGTGACCGCCATTACTAGATGGCGCTGACATCCGGCCTCGGCCCTGGTGAACAAGTAGAATAGCGCATGTGCAAGTGGCAAAAGCGCGCCAAGTCACTGCCCAGCCCGGGCATATGAGCGTCATATGAGCGCGCAGCCAATCAGCAGAGTACACGCCACCTAGGGGCTATATAAGCGGCGCCATTTCGGGGCTCGGGGTCTTCCTCTTTCATCTGTTCAATAAACGCTTGCTGCAGAAGGATCCTGGTGTCCGCGTGCGTTCTTGCTGGCGAGACGACTACGCGGGCTACAACTGGTGCTGAAAAACCCGGGACGCCGGGTGCCTGTCATCGCCGGCGCCGAGGAGACCCCCCATTCACGGGGAAGGATTCAGAACTGCAGGACTGAGGTAGGTTCTGAGAGGCATGTTTGGTCTTGACTTGTCTCATCTTTCATCCAAATTGGTAGGAGCAATTTTCGCTCTCCCTATTGTGATGGTGGCTCTCGTTCTCTTCTTTGTGAACATGGGAGCCTCACATTCGGAGCTACAAGACAGCATGTCAGAAACAGAACGGGATAAAAGTTTAGGGGCCCTTGAGGAAAAAGAAAAAGACGTCTCTAAGAAAAAAGGCCTTTCTGTGGACGCTAAGTCCACAGAAAGAAAAGACAAGGGAAAGGACGCCCTGGGAGAGAAACATGAGAGGGAAAAGAGAAGTCCAAAAAGGAGGCTTCTTTATCCGATAAAAGAATTGGAGGCTTTAGGAATTGATAGCTCAGAGTCTGAGGATCTTAGTCCCTCCGAGGAGGAAGAATTAGATGGCGAAGCGGCTCGCTATGGGGAGGAGAGATATTATTTTGATGAGCTACCGCAAAATCGAAAACAAAAGAAGATAGGAGATAAGAACCACGCGGCTTTTCAATCTGCCGCCCCTATCATTCCCAGTGCTCCTCCGCCTTATGCCGGCAAGCATTGTTCAGATTCCTTCCTTTCAGAGGGGGACAGAAGGAGGTGCTTACAAGCCTTCCCGGTGTTTGAGGCTGCGGATGGAAACCGCGTCCATGCGCCGGTAGAGTATGCCCTCATTAAAAAACTTGCTGAATCAGTTAATAAGTATGGAGTAGATGCTAATTTTACAGTCATGCAGCTTGAGAGACTCGCCACTATGGCAATGAAGGAAAGACTGCAGAGGACTTTGTTGGAACTGGGCTATTGGAATAAGGGCTGGCTGCGTTCTGCTGCTGAGGTCCAGAGTGTTTGATCAAGGTTAAATTTGTAATGGACTGATGTGCTTGGCCAGAGATATTGGACTGAGAGATTTAAGATTTTAAGATGGAAAACCTCAAGCAAGTTAAAATTACAGGCACTGAGACTGGTTTTAGGTTACTGAACCTGCTATTGTCAAACACATTAGCAATCTTAAGGAAGATGTTCCAACTGCTTTACATTAAAACAATGGAAAGGATGCCTGAGGAAAGGCTATCATAGAAATGCAAACACTTTTGGAAAGAGTTGACTGGAGGAGGAACCTGCTTTTCAAGGCTATTGAACTTGAACTGCAGAAGTTTGATGTTTGTTTGATGGTGGTTGAGTTTACATTGTTTTAGTCTCTCCTTGCTTTAATCCCAGAGGAATTCGCCCATTACAAATTTGGCAGATGGATGTTACTCACGTCCCATCTTTTGGCAAATTACAATATTTACATGTTTCCATTGATACTTGTTCTGGAGTTATGTTTGCTTCCCCATTAACCGGGGAGAAAGCAGCCCATGTTATTCAACACTGCCTCGAGGCGTGGAGTGCCTGGGGGAAGCCCAAAATTCTTAAAACTGACAATGGACCAGCTTATACTTCTCAAAAATTTGGACAGTTCTGTCACCAGATGGGAGTGACCCATTTGACAGGTCTCCCATATAATCCTCAAGGACAGGGTATTATAGAACGGGCTCATCGCACTCTAAAGTCTTATTTAATAAAACAAAAAGGGGGAGTCGATGAGGCTCTGCCCTCAGTCCCACGAGTGACTATATCCATAGCACTCTTTACTCTTAATTTTTTAAATTTGGACAGTCAGGGCCATTCGGCGGCTGACCGTCATTGCTCAGAGCCTAACAGGCCACAGGAGATGGTTAAGTGGAAAGATGTTTTGACTGGTCAATGGAGAGGCCCGGATCCTATTTTAATAAGATCCAGGGGAGCTGTTTGTGTTTTTCCACAGGAAGAAGACAATCCATTCTGGCTACCAGAACGCCTAACACGTAGACTTGTGAGACCTGACGAATCATCGAGATCCTGTGCAGGAGCCGAAGAAGTGGACAAGATCCATTATGAAGACCCTACTCTACTAGAGTTGACCCCTCCCTAGCTGTGGGCCTGACATCCTGGATTTCTTCAGCCTTCTCTTTCTTTAAGGAATGGGTAGGAGTGGCGCTGTTTGGTGCAGCCCTATGTTGTGGCTTAGTGTTCCTGCTTTGGTTGTTCTGCAAGCTCAGAGCTCAATAGCAATGTGACAAGGCCGTTATTGCGCAAGCACTTGTGGCTATGGAACAGGGATCATCTCCTGAAATTTGGTTAATTAATTAGACCCTCAGTCGATGCACCTCAGGGGTTTAGCCCATTGCACTGAGTCGATGGGAGATCTAAGTCTAATCAGCCCTTGCCTAAGTGGCTGCAGCACCAAAATATGAGATTGACAGCCCTTGCACCCCCAGGAACAATATTCCATTGCACAGGGATGGGTGTTAACTCCCCTTTTTGTCTCTCCCTTGGCCTTTGCACTCAGAGGACTTGTCTCCATTGCACCTGATAAGGTGAGGGAGTGAGCTCTTGATCGCTTATTCCCCAAGGAAGGAATTTGCTTGATCGAGCATAGGGTTGTTTGGTGCTGCGCTGGCTGGGCTATGAGGCAGTTGTCATCTTATTAAAACAAACAGGGGGAGATGTAGAGAGCCGAGAGGTGACCGCCATTACTAGATGGCGCTGACATCCGGCCTCGGCCCTGGTGAACAAGTAGAATAGCGCATGTGCAAGTGGCAAAAGCGCGCCAAGTCACTGCCCAGCCCGGGCATATGAGCGTCATATGAGCGCGCAGCCAATCAGCAGAGTACACGCCACCTAGGGGCTATATAAGCGGCGCCATTTCAGGGCTCGGGGTTTTCCTCTTTCATCTGTTCAATAAACGCTTGCTGCAGAAGGATCCTGGTGTCCGCGTGCGTTCTTGCTGGCGAGACGACTACGCGGGCTACAAATCCCGGGGGTTTGGGGACCCAGAGGCACTTAGATCAAATACATTTTTTTAGTCTATAATGTTCTTCTTTAATTTACTCCGTGAGTTTTTCATCATTAAAAAACAAAATGAATGACATTTTAAATTAAGAAAATATTGGCAATTAGTGTAAATAAATAATTATTAATCATTAATAATAATTATTATTAATAATAAAACAATTAAAATTAAGAAACTTATAAAACTAAAAAGACAAAGTTTTCCACACGTGTGTGTGTGTGTGCGCTTAAATGTTTTAAATCTAATGCTTGGACAGGTTTCCTTCAGTTTTGGTTTCTTCTGGATTCTCAGCAGGTCACACATGTTCCCAGGGAATATGTGAGACTTCTGAAGCTGGAGACTGAACTGAAAACTGGCTTTCTATGATTTTCTCCCACACATTTAAATGCAAGGTGGTCAGGGCATGTCTTCGAAAAGTGTCCAAAGTACTGTAGAATCTTCTGTCTTCACAGCCTTGGGTTGAGAGGGCCAGGAGAGGTCTTCCTTTTACAAGCCTGCAGAGAATGACTTCAGGAAGTGTTCAATCTCTGTACCTGTGTCATCTAGAATTGGTAAGGTTAAGGTGCACTGTAGAGGGATGAGCTTCCTGAATGATTAGGGAGAATGAAATGGAATCAGTGTGAAGTTAGGGGATATGCGGAAAGGGGCTGAAGGAAAGTACTCCCTGTTTCACAAGGTAGCAGAACACTTATTCATGGGGAAATCTTCAATTGTCTGACTTGAATAGCTGTTATGACCTGATGAGAGCAATCCAATGACATAGAGAAACAAGACAGGTCAGCCAGCCCTTCCCATACTTCCTGTCCTGTCCTCTGCTTCAGAAGATCCCAAGGGGAACAATGAGCAGGCAGTCCATCATAGCAAACCTGTCCGGGGAGAGGGTGTCTTAGCCTAAGCTTGCTCACCATCCCCACTTCTCTTTCACATGTTAATGGGCCTGCTGGGTGGAACAACCAGGCAAAGAGGAAAAGTAGAAGCTATAAGGATTGAGAATGAAGAATGAGACTCGCTATTTGCTAGCGACATAATGATACCCAGAAAATCCAGTAGAATCAAAGATGAGGGAAATAACAGATAATTTAGCAAAGTCAGGCTGGAGAAATGGCTCAGAAATTAAAGTTACTTCCTGGGCAACCATGAGGGCTTGAGGAGGCTTGAGTGAAAGCTGCAGTTCAAGCCTCAGGACCATATAAAGAGCTGGGTGTGGCCACACACATCTGTAATCTATAACTCCAATCTCATAGGGGAGCAGAGACAAGAGACCACTTTTGCTTGCAAAACAAAGGCAAGTTCGAGATCTGTGAGAGACCATGCCCAAATAAAAACGGGCAGAAGAGCAATGTTGCAGGACATCCAACTTTCTGTAAGAGCCACTGATGGTGAGTGTGCCCATGACGAAACAATACATAGGGGCACATACACATGCATACCTCCACTCCTCTCTCTCTCTCTCACACACACACATACACACGCATACCTCCCCTCCTCTCTCTCTCTCTCTCACACACACAGACACACACATACCTCCCCTCCTCTCTCTCTCTCTCACACACAGACACATACACACGCATACCGCCCCCTCCTCTCTCTCTCTCTCTCTCTCACACACACACACCCACACACTGTGCCCCACAAAAAAATCAACAACAGCAACAAAATGTAGGAAATTTACTCAATACAAAGTAAAATGTAGACATGTTTTTTACTTAGGCTTATGAACAATAAATAGAGAATGAGCAATTCTAAAAATAATACCATTTATAATATCAACAAAGATAGAAGAGAGGTAGAGGAAAAGCGAGGGAAGAGAAAGAAGTAAAATTATGACAAATAGAACCTTCACTTTCTTTTTTCAGGATATGAACAAACAGTTGCTGTATGTTCATCACAGTATCTTATTACTGTTGGGTGTGGACTACTGTATGCAAGAGCAGATTTC
The DNA here is from genome assembly GCA_036346955.1 of Dipus sagitta. Classification (NCBI taxonomy): domain Eukaryota; kingdom Metazoa; phylum Chordata; class Mammalia; order Rodentia; family Dipodidae; genus Dipus; species Dipus sagitta. The sequence continues at coordinate 36,996,014 of CM070786.1, forward strand.
CTTTGGGATACATTGGAATGATAGAAAGGACATGCAATGTTAAAAAGGCTGCAATAGAAAATGTGTTGACATATAATTATGAATAGTGTAATGAGGGCTTGAGAGATAGCTTAGTGGTTAAGCACTTGCCTGTGAAGCCTAAGGACTCCGGTTTGAGGCTCGATTCCCCAGGACCCACGTTAGCCAGATGCACAAGGGGTTGCACACATCTGGAGTTTGTTTGCAGTGGCTGGAGGCCCTGGCATGACCATTCTCTTTCTCTCTCTCTCTTTCCCTCTCTCTCTCTCTCCTCTCTTTCCCTCCCTCCCTCTCTCTCTCTCTCTTCTGTCACTTTCCAATAAATAAATAAAATAAAAATAAACAAAAAATAAATAGTTTAATGATAACATTTGTGTTTTGCATCAAATGTAGATTTCAAAATTATATATGCATTATTTTAACATAAAATCAATCTAGAATGGTATACACCAAAGATTGTAATCATATATAGTTGGGAAATAAAACGAAAATGAGTAGTGACATAGAACATACCTTACCAATTATTAAAACATATTATTAAGTCAAGCCAGGTGCAGTGGTGCACGCCTTCAATCTCAGCACTCAGGAGGCAGAGGTAAGAGGATCATTGTGAGTTCGAGGCCACCCTGAGACCCCCTAATGAATTCCAAGTTAGTCTGGGCTAGAGTGAAACCCTACCTTGAAAAAAAAACCCAAAAACATATTATTAAGTAAATTGTATACTTTTAAAAGAGATTATCTCTGAATGATGGTATTAGAAGCTTATTTTTTTGTTCTATGTGTCTTCTATAATTACTGTATGTAGTTATATAAATATAATAAAATTAGGTATTGAAAATGTTTTAAGATAAGAAACACAGAACGAATCTTCACAAGTTGTTCTGTAGCTCACAATATTCTCACATATTTACAGAAGCTAAATCTGGGGCTCAATTCTCTGTGTTTAAACGCGACCTTGCTTTGGTAGAGGGATTCATTTCCTCTCCAAACCTTCTTCTTCCCCATGTCTGTCTGCCTAACCTCAATGGAAAGAAGGTCTGGGCATTGTTACAGAGCTTGCCCATTGCCACATACCATGATCCTAGACGCAATTCTCTTACCCAGTGTCTGAGTCCCTGGGTATGTGTGGGGAAGGGGGATCCATGCGGCACAGTGTGCATGACCCTCCCAGGATCTGCACTGGGCCTAAAGCGGTCCTTTCCTGTTCTGTTCTCCTGTGGTGTTGAGGCGATCTGGGTGCATGCTCCTCACCACTGTGCCTATGGGTCAGGCAGGATGTATATCAGCCCTTGGCTTTCTTATCAACCAATAAAGCTAAGCCTAAACAAACCTCATCACGTCCCTCTGAGCTCCTTGTTCTTACTGATCATCCAAGTAATGGAAAAATCAGAGGGTTTTTTTTTGTTGTTTTGTTTTTGTTTTTGTTTTTTTTGTAAAGTGTTAGGCAAGATTTCCATTTCTCTTCAGATATTTCTGAAATATCTAATATCATTACACTGAATATCTACATTCTATTGTGCTTTGTATAGTGCCTATCTAAACAATGTACTAACCCCAAATCATGATTTGAGCTGCACGAGTATTCTTTACTGATTGTTTTGCTTCCCAAACATCTCAGTTTACCTTGTGTGTTCATTATTTTAATTTTAAAAAGTTTTTAAAGCATTTAAATGTGAAATTGGCTTATAATGCTCTTCTCTTTAGCAGTCTAATTTACCATCAAGGTTAGATAACCAGAAAAAAAAAAAAAAAAGTAGAGGCATAGCCTTTATAGTTCTGTACTTTAGAAGACAGTCATCTGTTCCTTAAGTTACTGGAAATTGCCTGTAAAATCATCCTAATGCAATGTGTTTTAAATGAGAGGATGCTTGTTTCACTATTTATTGGCTGTTGTGTTCTAAACTTTTTTATGTGCTAAAGATTTTTCCTGGGCTAGAGAGATGGCTTAGCGGTTAAGCATTTGCCTGTGAAGCCTAAGGACCCCGGTTCAAGGCTCAGTTCCCCAGGACCCACGTTAACCAGATGCACAAGGGGGCGCATGCATCTGGAGTTCATTTACAGAGGCTGGAAGCTCTGGCATGCCCGTTCTCTCTCTCTCTCTCTCTCCCTCCCTCCTTCTCTCTGTCGCCGTCAAATAAATAAATAAACAAACAAACAAATTAAAAAATAGAAAAAAAAGATTTTTCCTTCTGAAAGTGGAATTTATTGAAAATTTATTAAAATCTTTTTTTTTTTTTTTGGTGTTTTTTTTTGTTTTTCAAGGTAGGGTCTCACTCTAGCCCAGGCTGACCTGGAATTCACTATGGAGTCTCAGGGTAGCCTCAGACTGCTGGCGATCTTCCTACTTCTGCCTCCCTAGTGCTGGGAATAAAGGCATTGGCCACCATGCCCGGCATACACATTAAAATCTTAAAGGCAACGTAACACAGGTATCCAGCGTTAGTGCAGCTGTACAACACCCACGGACAAATAGCAGAATGTTCCCAGCACCACACATTCCTGGCTCTCCTGCAGGAACTGTGTCCTGTCTTCATGTGGAAGAAATAAAGATGTTAAACTGCAGATGGAAGCAGTGCCCGCTGCCTTTGCTGCCAGGAGAGCAAAATTGGCATCACTCAAGGACCACTTCAGCTTCTCAGTTTAGAAATTCTAAGGGCTTGATATGGCCCAATAAATGAAAAGGTTTCAAAATTGGCAATTTGAGTTTAGGGACTCTGATACATTTACAAGGTGGACTGTCACCTCTTCCTTGGGAGAAGCGACTTTCATTTTTCACTCACTGCCTGCTGGAAGTCTGGCTTCAACTGAGTCTGGAACTGCATAAAATCTCAGATGATGTTCAGGAGTCACACCTGAGTGTGCATATTTAAAGCTGATCTGAATCGTCCTCATGTAACATAGGTAAGCTTTGTGCAAGATACAGATGAGACCACGTCCACATACCCTATTCTGAATTTCTTCGATGTTCCTGTTTTTAAAATTAATTTATTCATTTATTAGAGGGAGAGAAGCAAATAGATAGAGTGAGAATGGACTTACCAGGGCTTCCAGTCACTTCAAGTGAACTCCAGATGCATGTATCACCTTGTACATCTGTCTTACATGATTACTGGGAAATCAAACCTGGGTCCTCAGGTTTTGTGGACAAGTGCCATAACTGTTAAGCCATTTCTCTAGCCCTTAGAAATTCTTTTAACTATCAAAGTATTATAGAAATAGAAAACCAAGCACACATGTTCATAGAATATCTTGTTTTGTGTGACTTCTCTTATTCATAATTGCATTTATCAGATACATCTGTGTTACCGCATGGATTGTTTGACTCATGATACCTTCCTCTCATGAAAATGTTTTAATTTATAAATATTTTTATTATTAATGTATATTTAGCATGCTACAGTATTTATTTTTTAATTAATTGTCTAACAACTTCCTTTTAATATTTTAGCAAGCATATATATAAACACAAACAAACACACATTTGGTTACATGCCTAGGAGTAGGATTTCTGTCACTTAATCAATGACTATAGATGCTTTAGTGGATCCTTCCAGTTTTCCGTAACAGTGTAACCAATTTATAATTCCCCCATCCCAGTATTGTGTGAGCTCCACTTGTTTCACATCCTTGTCAACACTTAAGATCATCAGGTTTTTCAATCTATCCATATCGGTGACAATATTTTATATACATATTACATATTTGGATATCATACTATGATTTCTTGCTCAAGCATTTTTTCTCCATTGGCTAGTTTTCTTTTTCCTCTCAAATAACTGCAGAAAACTGAACAGGTGTATTCTCAGTCTGCACTCCTAGTTTCTGTTTATGTCTGCGTCTCCTGCTCTGGGGCCTTTCACTCTTAGTATTGGTTTTACTTCCTTAATCATTCCTTGCATTCAACATAAATTCATGAAGAATAGACTTCCAATAAAATTAATAGTCCTGGAGTACTCAAGTATTCCCTTTTTATTTTGTATATATTTTTGTAAAAAATAATTTACCAGGATAATATCTTTTTAAAATTTGTTGGCATAACGTTTCTCTTATTGTTATGATATTTTAAAAACTATTTAATTTATATTCATGTAAGTCTCTTTTATTCCTTGTGCTGTTTAATTGTGCTCATTCCCTCTTTTTTTAAAAATATATTTTATTTATTTATTTGAGAGTGACAGACAGAGAGAGAAAGGCAGAGAGAGAGAGAGAGAGAGAGAATGGGCGCGCCAGGGCCTCCAGCCACTGCAAACAAACTCCAGATGCGTGAGCCCCCTTGTGCATCTGGCTAACGTGGGTCCTGGGGAATGAAGCCTCAAACAGGAGTCCTTAGGCTCCACAGGCAAGCACTTAACCGCTAAGCCATCTCTCCAGCCCTCATTCCCTCTTTTTGCATGATAAATATTGTCACTGTATGTCTGTTTTCTTTAAAAGTCAAGATTGCTAATACATTTCCATCCTTATAACATATTCATTAATAAGGATAAACCTATCTTCATATAGAAAATTTATTTAAAAGCCTTCTACATTTTTTTCCAAAATACAGAAGACTAGATTTCATACTTAGATAGAATGTTTACATGAGTTTATAACTATTAGACAAAAATATCCTGTAAGATGCAGAATACAAAACAGTTAGATACCATGTTGCATGCCTTGGATTCTATTTTTGACTTTATATTTGAATTTGCAAACATTTTATGAAACTCAGCCATTCTATTATGTTTTTAATCAACCCTTCCATCTCATAAGATTTTATGTGTAGGGCTGAGATATATGCTAATGCAAAAAGAAATTATGTTGTGTGAAACTATGGCTTGTGAAATAGCTGAATAAAAGTGTTGCAGAATTTAGGTCATGATTTCCACAACAGTTTTATCGTGGCCAAAGCAAAACAGGCACAAAGCATCAAAGCAAGCTCCCTTTGCTTCAGATGCACCAGGCACAGGCACAGGGCTTCTAGCAATGTAGCTTAGACTTGAAATGGAGTTGTTTTTCCAACTCAGACCCAAAATGGAGTAGCAATCACTTTCCACCACAGCAGGTTAGTTCTGAGTACAGATTGAGACTGAGAAATAGCACTACATGGAGAGAAAAACAAGGCTATTTCTGGAAAATATGTTGCTGGTGGCAGGCATTTTCCAGAATATAGTAGAAAGACAGGAACTTTTCAGGTCTTTCTGAATTAAGAGCAGGAGTAGAGATCCTTCCTGGTTCCCTATATCTCCCTATCTAATCTCCACCCAAAACCTCCATAATTCAAGACTCTTCAAGTACAAATTCTTAACAATAAACAGGAACTAAGATTTCTTGTTTCAAGATTAGCTATGAGGAAATGTCTGCTCTACTCAGTGAGTGGAGGAGCTCATTCTCTAATTCAAGAAAACGATCAGTTAATCAAGTAGAACCAGGCAAATTGGAGTAGAGGGAGGGCAGTCCAAGGATCAAGCCACGAGTGTGGGTATCCTTCATCCACACCTGGCTGAGAGGATGAAAATGTGTGTTGTGTGCAGGCATACACTGTACACTGTCCTGCACAAACACACACACACACACACACACACACACACACACACACACTCACTCACCTTTGTTTCAGCAGGACAGTCTTTTCTGCTAACCCATCCATCTACAATTCTCCTCAGCTACATACATAAGGTGGAGAAGGCCTTTCTTTTTTGGGGGGGCAGGGTTTTGAGGTTGGGTCTCACTCTAGCCCAGGTTGACCTGAAATTCACTATGAGGTCTCACGGTGGCCTTGAACTCATGACAATTCTCCTGCCTCTGCTTCCTGAGCACCAGAATTTAAAGGCATATGCCACCACGCCCAGTGAGACTGTCTTCCTAATATGCCTATGGGAGGCAGCCTAGAGGCAACTACTTTACTTTCATGGAGTTAAAGGTTTAACCTTCTAGGTGGAGCAGAGCAGCTTAGCTATCACAATTATATCACATGTGGCATTTATGTGCTTGTGTCTTTGATGCTGACTTATTATTTGCATCTGATAGACAGTCATTGTCAAATGCTCTGTCTTTATAAACCCTTGCATTCAGTTGCTTTTACAGGGGTTGTTATGCATGGAGATCCAGAACAGGAGGAGCACTGCTCACAAGGACCTAGATTTTGATGTTGATACTCTGTACTGTATGCTATGAAGGTAGCTTGTTTGGTAATTCTGCTCAACTTTGGCCATAAACTCCTCAGAATTTGTTTGCTTCTTTTTTTATTCCATGCATATTTTCAGCCCTCCTGTGCTATGACTATGTCTTGGTTATTCTCCACTGTTCTCCATTCCTGAAAGGAGATGTATTTATTTAGTGTACAGTCATCAGCCCCAGTGTTTCAAGGGCAGCAAACTATGAGCCGGGTGGACCTTCAGGCACGGGTGTTTGCACATGTGCGGTTTGAGTTGGCTGTGAGTATCCTTCTGGAGGAGGAATGAGCTCTGATAAATGAAGAGGCCAGTGGGATATCTTTGACCTTTCCTTTGATTCTCAACCTTCTCAACCATGAATTTTTATTTTTGCCTCTTTCTTATTTGCACATACATGCACGCTCTGTGTGTGTGTGTGTGTGTGTGTGTGTGTTGTGTTTGTGAGTGTGCAGATATGTCTGCATTCATGCATATGTGATTACAGAATTCAGAGGATAACCTTGTGTGCCATTCCTCAGAAACACTATGCACTTTGTTTTTGTGACAAGGTCTCTTGTTGGCTTGGAGCTCACAATTATTATAGACTGGCTGGCCAGTGAGCTCCAGAGATCCTCCTCTCACTGCCTCTCCAGCAGTGGAATCACATGCATGCATCACCATGTCCAGCAGTTTTATGTGGGTTCTTGGGATTGAATTCAGGCCTCATGCTTACAAAGCAAAAACTGAGCTGTCTTCCCACCCCAACCATAAAAATTTCTTACAAGGCATAAAATTCTTCACCGACTCTAATCCTGAGATTTTGATTGGACTTGTTTTGGAACAGTCCAAAACCAACCTACATTTATTTTTTTCCCACAGCGCACCCTTAGGGTTTTGGAACTCATCTTGTACCTTGTTTTATAGATTTTTTTTTTTCCTGTTTGTTTGTTTATGCTGCAGACTAGCTGGCCTGCAAGAGTAAGGACTCTCTGTTTCCACTTCCCATTGCTGTAAGTGGGTTGGATTACAGATATGTGTGCTATTTGTGTCTGGATTACAAAGAGTTGTGGGAATCCAAACTCCAGTCTTGAAGCTTGTGCTATAAGTATTTTTAACCCCTGAGCAATCTTTCCAGGTCCAAGAACAACATGTCTTTTAAAATATTCCTACATACTTAATAAACATTCAGGATTTAAAACCACATTTTTGTTTTTAAATATTTTTATTCATTTATTTGTCTGTGAGTGTGTGTGTGTGTGTGTGTGTGTGTGTGTGTGTATGGGTACATCATGGTCTCTTATCACTTCAAACAAATGCCAGATGCATGTGCCACTTCCTATATCTTTGTCTTTTTGAATGGTTTTACCTAGGTGCCAAGGAATGGAACCAAGGCTGGCAGGCTTCGCAAACAAATGCCTTTAATTGCTGAGCCATCTCCCTGACATAAAGAAAGTGTAAGAGAAAAGCAAAAGAGAACATTGGATTTGATCTCTGTAGACAGTCCATTTTATTTAGAGAAAACAGCAAGGGGTAGCAGTTTTCCTGCAGGATGGAGGCTCAAGCATTGCGCCAGGCTAGGGTGCAAGTTTGTAAGGAGGATCTTAAGAAAAACAGGCTGTACCAGGTGCAGTTGATAAAAAAAAAAAAGAAAAAAATTGTAGCTGTTTGTGTCCTTGTTCACAATAGGCTTCTTCAGCCAGGAATATCTAAGGGAGGATACTCAGATGGTCTCTGGTCCTTCAAGGCCATCTAGGCTAAAGGGAGAGTACATCAATCAGGGGAAGATGCCAAACTTAATGAGGCCAAGTGCCTCTTTTGCCTTCTTTACTGTCTACAAGCTTTAGGGATAGTTATTAACTCTTTAGTTTCCTATAGTTCTCAGGGAAGGCTATTAACCTTTCAGTTTAGACTCTGGAAGAATAGAAGAAATTGGGAAGAACTAGGGGTGAGTGGGATATTTTGGGGAGGACTGCATGGGCAGGAACTGGGGACCTTGACTCATCTCAACAACTTCAAGTTGGGGGGAGGGAGCAGTAGATCTCTCAGGGTATCCCACACAGTCCTGTGGAAGTTGAATGTTTGGGGACTGATATTCAGTGGCCATGAAGAATTCAGTGACTCATTGTGAAGGTATGTATTTTGTCCAGGAGGAATTCAGTGAGGCATCTGAATATGCAAGGATCAAAAGAGAGGGTGAACATTATCATAATCAGGGGAATAAAGTACAAGTCAGAGACAGGATAGATTTAACTTGAAGGTAGTAGGGCTGTAAGATTTCTTAACTTATAGTAATAGATATCTTAGTTGCTCACAGAGAGATGTCAGATCACATGTAGAGAAATAATGTTATTGGCCATTAAAAAGACTAATACAAGGCCAGGCATGGTGGTGCACATCTTTAATCCCAGCACTCAGGAGGCAGAGATAGGAGACTTGCTATGAGTTTGAGGCCACCCTGAGACTATATAGTGAATTCCAGGTCAGCATGAGCTAGAGTGAGACCCTACCTCGAAAAACTTAAAAAAAAAAAAAAAAAGGTTAATACTGCCCAAAATATTATTGACTTTGGATTGGTAATATTTACCTCTCCATAATCACTGTAGTCCATAGTCATACCGATGTGGCTTTTGGGAGTTTTGGTTTCAAACTTTATTTTGTAGTTTGTGTATTGTGGTAGTTTGAATAGATGGTCCCCAATATACTCAGTTTTTATTAGTTTGTTGTTTGCAACTGCAGCTACCTGGCTGGAGGCAGTGTCACTGGGCATATCTTAAGGTGTGGTGGTGAGTTTTAGATTTCAATCTAAAGATATGCTAAGTGTGCTGTGCTGTGTGGTTTTTAGGCTTGGGCTTCTCTCTGTGTGTTTGGTTCTATGAAAGCAGGCAACTTCTTCTGCCATTATGGAACTTCCCCTGGATCTGTAAGCTTCAATAAATCCCTTCCTCCATAACTGTGCCTGGGCTAGAAGTTCATCTCAGCAAATCTGACACTGTCTGCTACAGAAGTTGGTACCAGGAGTGGGATGAGATGAACCTGACCATGTTGTCGTTGATCTTTTGGAACCTTTGTTTTGGAGGAATGGGCACAGACTTGGTGCTTGCAACTGAAGATGCCTTCTGGAGTGGTAAGCCAAGTTTTATGGACTATTCTGAAGAGAGTTTGAGAATGCTAAGTGCAGACAGTATTGAACTTTGAGGCATGACTTATGAGCTTTCTAAGGGGAAAGAAAGACTGCAGAGGACTTTGTTGGAACTGGGCTACTGGCATAAGGGCTTGCTGCATCCTGCTGCCCAGGCCTGGAGAGTTTGACCAAGGTTAAATTTGTAATGGACTGATGTGCTTGGCTAAAGATAATTGGACTGAGGGATTTAAGATTTTAAGCTGGAAAACCTCAAGCAAGTTAAAATTACAGGCACTGAGACTGGTTTTAGGTTACTTAAGCTGCTATTGAGAAACACATTAGCAATCTTAAGGAAGATGGTCCAAGTGCTTTACATTAAAACAATGGAAAGGATCCCTGAGGAAAGACTATCAGAGAAATGAAAACTCTTTTGGAAAGAGTTGACTGGAGAAGAAACCTCCTTTTCAAGGCTGTGATTTATTTCATCAATGAATTAAGAATATGGCTGTGTCCTGTACACCTGCTGTTGGTTTCAGAAGCATGAAAAATATGAGGAGTGGTCATGAATTGCACACACTTCCAGGAGCTACTGCTGAGATGTGGCATGAAGCATAGTCTGATGCCCTGATAGTCTGAAAGGGCCTTTGGAAGATGGACCGTGGTTTGCATGAAGACCTGTAGACATTTTAGATATACCAGGACTATGCAAGGGCTATAATAGTCTGCACTGTTGGCCTAGGATGAAAGTGTTCCCTGGCTCCTCTGCCCAACTGGAGGGGTGGAATTGGAAAATCTGGAGACTGTCAGTCTCTGGTTGGACTGGACTTGAACTGCAGAAGTTTGATGTTTGCTTGATGGTGGTTGAGTTTGCATTGTTTTAATCTCTTCTTGCTATGCCTTATATCAATTAAAGTGTTTACTCGTGCCTTTATATGTTGGAAGTATTTAACTTGTTTGATTTTATAAGACTTACTACCTTAAATTGGTGAAGACTGTGGGGACCTTTGAAATTGAACTGAGTACAATTTACAATGTGTGATGGTTATAAATCTATTGGGGGCCAGAAGCAGAATGTGGTAGTTGAATAAATGGCCCCCAATACATTCAGTTTTTTATTAGTTGGTAGTTTGCTTCCGTAGCCACCTGGCTGGAGAAGGTGTCAAGGGGGCAGATTTAGGGTGTGGTGGTGGGATTCAGATTTCAGTCTAAAGATATGCAAAATGTGCCTAGCAGGAGTTCCTGAAGTGTGCTATGTGGTGTGGATTTTGGCTATGGGCTTGTGATTTTCTTTCTCTTTCTCTCTGCTTGGACCTGTGAAAACAGGCCAGCTTCTTCTGACATTATGGAACTTCCCCTGGATCTGTAAGCTTCAATAAATCCCTTCCTCTGTAACTGTGCCTGGTCTGGAAGTTCATCTCAGTGAACCTGAAGCTGTCTGCTACAGTGTGTGTAGTAGACTATTATCCTGCATTGATCTTATGAATAAGCAAAGAGGCAGTTTTTCAGGAGAGTGATAGTTGTCAGAACCACTAGAAAAGAAATGCCTATATCATGTCAAATTTATTAGCCATTATGATCTAGTTATTATCCATGTATGAGTTTTATTGCATGTGACATGACATTTACAGGTGACATGAACATTTTATTTAAAGTTGAAAAATAATAGTAATATAGGTGATAAGTAAGGAAGAAGGAATTGTCAACTTGAATGGGAAGTTCATTGGAACCTGTGAAAAAATAAAGACAGTTTAGGTAAGGTAGGAAGTACAAGAGATTAGTATTGAAGCAACATTTTAAATATCTTAAGTAATTTTAAGTTTAAACATGATAGCAATTGAGAAGTTAACTAATTATGAAGTTTAGGTTTACAGGATTTTTTTTTTTTTTTGTATAAGTCTTTAATATAGAAGGGATCATGGTCTTTACTTACTTGGTCCAAAGATCAAAAAGTCTTATCTTTAGAAGAACTAAAGAAGGTATGTTAGGCTGAAAGATTAACTTTGATTAGTCTTGATAATTTGCTGTTATCAGTTGTTTGTTCTATAAACATACTGAAATTTTGTTTTATAGAATTATATTGGTTATATAATACAATGAAATATATTTTATATAATTAGACCCAGTTTTATTTATTAGAATAAATTTATAGCAAATAAATAAAAGACTTACACAATAGGAAAACATATTAAGGGTATAACATTTAAGAAACCTATTGTTGTAAACAGTTGTCCTATGTAACAAAATAAAGACTTAGTTTTGATAGAGTGGAGAACCAGTCTATCTTACATCAGCATGAGTCCAGGGGAATCTCTTTCAAAACCTGAGAAAATGGTTAATTAATAGAGTGATATCTGTAGTTGTCTTGTGGAGTTAAGAGGAAACACAAGGTAATTTTAGTACTGACCAGAAGCTGTAATACAAAGTATGGCCTTGAAACAGTACAAAAATTACAGTGTCAGTAGAAAAGACTATGTAATATGGGACATAATCAGCATAAAAATTTTTTATAGTACAAGACATAACTTTGGGCCAGAGGCCTTTAATTTTTTTATCATAACATGAGATATGACATTATAAATAAATATGTCACATTATAGAGAATTATTTGAACTATGTAAACAGTTAAGGCAAGAGAAATACAGAGAAACAGCTTTTTAGAAGGTAGGCACATCATATCTTTAAATACATAATAGTACAGGCAGAACATGACAAGTAAGATAGCATAAAGTTTTGGCATTTGTATTTGGTAACATCTTTGGTTAGTTTAGATACCTGTGTGGATACCAATTACCCCATAAACTGGAAGCAGAACAGCAGAGTTTAAAATAATTTTTCTAGAGCAGGGAACATGTGTTAAGCATCAATATATCTATAAACAATGAACTTTAGATATAAGAAATAAGACAATTAATTTAATAAAACCTTGACTGAGACTGATTATACCTAGTTAAAGATTAAAGCCAAACTTGGTAATTGTTGAGCTATATTAGTTGGATTTAAAAAAAAAAAAAACATTAGAGACATTATGTTAGATATAAAGTGATTTCTTCTTCAACTACTTTTAATCACTGAACTATTTTTAAGTTTATCATAAGGCAATATTTATGACTGGTTGAATATAGAAAGCCTATACAAACTATATTAACATTGTTTGTATATTACATGCTTTCCCTAGACAGGAGGAGTTTTCTCAGTTTCCCTAAGAACAAAGTTATAATGGCTAAATCACCTTTTATAAGACTTAGACAATAATCTCAGTGATAATCACCCAGTAAAACAGCATCAACAAGACAGGAACAATCTTAAGGTTATAGTGTTTTCTTTTCTTTTTTTTTTTTCTTTGATTGTTTGCTTTTAAGATACAATAATCTTATTAAGTACCAAAAGGTAGATAAGTAGAGGAACATAGTAACATAATTGGTTGAAAACTTTAAAGCCAGTTTTTCATAACTATTAACATGATGAGATAAATATCAATGAGTTAAAGTTTTTAAGTTTACCACCTGAATACTATATCATCCTGTTACTAGCCAAGGTGATTCTTTGTTAGTCTGATAAAAGACCTAGGTTAATAGTCATCTTTTATACCTCAAGGAGTCTTTAATCTGACTAAGTATTTTATGATTTAATCAACTTTGTCTTTAACCTTCTGTTTATGCTTACTCATACCTTTATCTGCATACTTTACTCATACCTTCATCTACATACTTTTACCTTACAATCTATGTAACTACTCTGTAACAATCTTTTTGGCCAAACATTTGCCAACATTTAAAGTTTCCTCTCCAGTTTAACTTCTTTAGTCAGTTTACCTCATAACTACCAACAGAACTTTCTTACCATAAGACTTTTAAAATGACCATTTAGTTCTTTTGTTTTGTTTTTTAACTTCTGTTTATGTCTGAATTCTGATTGTCTGTTTTTTCATTTTCCTGGGTCAGAAATTTTCCTCCAGGCTTCCCTCTCTCTCTCTCTCTCTCTCTTGAATATTTAGAAGGTCAGTTTTATTAATTTATGTTTTTGATTTTTATGTTACATTTAGATGAAGTTTAAAAAAGCAAATTTATTAAAATAAATCTTGATTTTGTTAAACATTCAGTTTTTTTCAGTAGTCAAAGTTTAACAGTAGGTAACATAGGTGTAGTTTAATTTAATTTTGATTTGAAATATGGCAATATAATAAATTTATCAACTTATTACAAAGAGTAAAGTCTGAACTATATGAACAATTAAGGCAAGAAAAAATATGGATAATGAAAACTTTTAAGTTAGCCCATTTTATCACAGGCAACCCAATCCTTCAGTTTAAGTCCCATAATCTTTACATATCATTTTTATATCCTTTAAAGTTATTGAAATATACCTAATAACCTTTTACCTTATAAAGTCTTTTCTGTTCCAAAATATATCTCTTTCTGTAGAAGCAAGATTAGAATTTGGTATACAAATATGTCTATTATTGTACTAAGCATGAACAAGCATGTTGTTAAAAACATAGAGGTTAATTATTTTAAATATATTGTAAACCTGGTTTTAAAAATTTAACATCATCTTAAAACATTTGAGCATCAGAACATTTAATGACCATAAGCACTGGAACAACTAATGACCATAAATTTAGTCATACATAAGGACAGATTACATGAAACATAGAACACATGACATGATATGGTTGGCCAACATTAGACATGACAACATGAAACATGGAGAGATATTCTTTTAAGATTTTAGTTTTCTTTTATGTAGGTGAGGACTTATTCTTAACAGGGCAAAAGCCAGTGGTTTGAATTTAAAGTTGACATTTTTTTCTTTGGTAGCTTGTAATGAAAAGAAGAAGGAAAGGGAGGGGGGGTACTTAATACAATGGTATTTTATATATCTATGTAGGAGAATAGATTAATGGGGGTGAAAAGGCCTAAGTGAGGTCAGGAGAAGAGATTGAATAAAGAAAAGGTGGAGGGCGGCTAATCAAAATCAAAGAGGGTATAAATAAATCATATGGAATCCTGCTTTTTTGGACAATAGAACATTCAGGATCCATAGATTGTTAGTAGAAAATTTTCAGTGACAAGGATAGGATACCTTCCAGTGAACTGTTGGCCAGGGAGGTCCCTGGTGCCCCCCAAACATTACAGGCCATTGCTGAGGCCCTTGGTTTCCAACCAGGAATAGATGGTAAGACCCTACTGCTGAAGACTCCACATACTTGGGCTGGAAAGCTACTGTGAAATCCTGCTGGAACTGAGCTGAAAACCTCCTCCATGTAGACCAGCTGACAGAAAGCTGGAAGAAGCCATTCTGCATGCAGTTCAATGGAAGAGAGAGAAATTACCGGTGAAGATACTCAACAGTGGACACTGCAAGCCTTATATTTTGCCAGCCAGACCAAATGAGCCATGGGTGCAATAGTGGTGCATCTGTCATGGTGGAAACCAAATGCCCTCTACTTGAACTGGAGGCCTCCTCTAGAGGAAATACATCTCTGATACTGAAAACCTACCACTGGAGTAGTGATGAGCCCTAGGTGTGTAATGTCTTCTGCTATTTGGCTAAATGTTTATAGTATGCTCATCAAAGTGCCCTCCAGACACAAAATGGCCTGGATATCTATGACATCACAGTGCCTGACACTACCTACACAAGACCATCATAATAGGAGGAAAAGATCATGACATCAAAATAAAAGAGAGACTGCTTGAGAGGGAGACGGGATATGATGGAGAATGAAGTTTCAAAGCAGAAAGTGGGGGAAGCGAGGCATCACCATGGGACATTGTTTACAATCATGGAAGTTGTTAATAAAAAAATTAATAACAAATAAAAATAAGTTAAAAAAGAAAAGAAGGAGGAAAGGAAAAAGAAGGGAAAAAATTCTAGAAGTTGTATACTGATTTTAACTTTTAGCAAAGAGAGAAAAATTAGATATCCATATGTAGAAGTTAAAGAGGCCCAGTAAACACAGGAGTTTCTTTAAGAAGGCAGAGTTTGTATTTGATTTAGTGAGATGGCTTGAATTTTGAGTAAGAGGGAGGGACCCTGCCAAGTCATAATCAGATGGCAGAACTGTGTGTGAGAGATAGAGTTTTAGAAGGGGCAGGATTTTAGGGGGATTTTGGTGACAGAGGAGAATTTTGGAAGCTAGAACAAGAAGTACAAAGGGAAGGATGGGAATGGAGGGCACAGAAGCCCTGAAGGTAGGGAACCTCAGACCACTTGCCATGTCTTCTGAAGAAGTTATCAAGATCAATAAGAATATTAAAATCAAAAGTACCAAATTTTGGTCAGCGGTGGCCATTATCTAAGCAATATTGTGGCCAAACTTGAACAGAGAGCTGGAGTAATTTGGTAGGCAGGAGCTCAGTAAGTTTCAGTTCCTTTAAATTACTGTTGAGACATGTCAATGGAGTGTCTTTTGGAACAGATACTTTAGAGCCCATTTTGGAGGACAAGGACTAGAGTGGCCAATCCTGCCACCAGGGACGTCTCCATCTCCCAAGCTTAGGGAGGGTAAATGAAACCCAAGAATTAGGAGGGCGCATCATCATGCTCATAATGATTAGAGCGTCCAGTGAAATGATATGTAGGAGGCTCTGGGACTCACCGGTCGCCCACATACTGAAAAGTGATAAACTCTTGGGTTTTTTTGAGGTCTTGGGTGCGGCATCTCCACCACAGACTGAGGGCGAATATCTTGTCCTGAAGTAATTTGATGAGGGCGTGGATGCAGCAGATCACACAGTGAGAGGCCTCTAGCCTGGAGTTCAAAAGTCCAGTGGGAGAGGGTGAAAGAAGGAGAAAAGGAAGAAGCTCCCAGGTATCAAGCTGGAAAGATTGGAGGTTGCAGGCCACAGGTGGCTGTTTTAGTTGAGACTAGTGAGCCCAGTGAGTTTTTGCCCTTGAGGCGGTGAAACGTTGGCAGGGAGGTAGAGAGAGAGAGAGAAATATGACCCAGTGGATTACCCAAAGGGCTGTTGGAGACTTGGCTGAGCTCACAGAGAGGATTTTGGACATTCATCAAGGAGTAAACCTGGTCCAAATTCCTCAGTCTCTACAAATGAGCCGCTGAGGGTCAGAGTGAGAGGGAGAAGAGAAGGAGAAAGCTGCCAGGTGTCAAGCTGGGTTTCACCAATAAAGCTCCCTGATCCACAAGGCCAAACTGAACTTGCACTGCACATGAAGACAAAAGCCACAAAAGACCAGAGGTCTGTCGTCAGACTGGTGACTGTTTAGTCAAAATAGTGAGCTTGGCAAGTGCCTATGCTGCTGAGGGAATGATAAACTGGCAGGGAGGTGGGGAGGAGAGAAGAAGGGGAGAGGAGAGGGTGTGCAGCCCAAAAGCCCTGCAGGGGTATCTGAGTCACGGCATCAGAAATGTAAGGAAAGTTTAAGAGAAAAGCAAATGATAACACCAGATTTAATCTCTACAGGCAGTTTTATTTAGAGAAAATAGTGAGTGGCAACCACTTTCCCGTGGGATGAAGGCTGAAGCACTGAGCCAAGCTAGGGTGAAATTTTATAAGGAGGATCCTAAGAAAAAGAGACTGTACCAGGTGCAGATGATAAAGAAAGTTGTAGCTGTTTGTGTCCTTGTTCAGAATAGGCTTCTTCAGCCAGGAATGTCTAAGGGAGGATACTCAGATGGTCCCTGGTCCTTCAAGGCCATCTAGGCTAAGGGTAGTACATCAGTTAGGGAAAGGTCCCAAACTTAATGAGGCCAAGTGCCTCTTTTGCCTTTTCTACTATCCACAAGCTTTAAGTTTAGTTATTAACTCTTTAGTTCCCTTTAGTTTTCAGTTAAGGCTATTAACCCTTTACCCAGCCTCAAAAACCATTTTCTTTAAAAACCATTTTAAAGTTTGGTTCAAGGCTGTGGTGATTTGAATGTGAAATGTTTTCTATAGCCTCATGTGTTTGTGATTAGCCTGATACTCAATCCCTAGCTAGCAGACCTTTGAGAGGTGAAGTCTTACTCTAGGAGTAGAATTAGTGGAGGCAAACCTTGAAACTTATTAGTCCAGCTTCACTGGGTGTTCAGAACTAGCTCATTCTTGCTGCTACCTCCCAGGTGATAAAATATGCACAGCCTCTGCTCTTCCATGTCATAATGAAACTTCCCCATAAAACTGAAAGTTGAAATAAACTCTTTCATCTAAAAAGCTTCTTTTGCTTGGGTGAGAAGGTTACTGCTGCACAAAATTCATATCAAGAAGCGGGACAGGTGGGTGTGGTGGTGCACACTTTAATCACAGCACTCTGGAGGCAGAAGTAAGAGGATTGCTGTGAGTTCAAGGCCTCCCTGAGACGACATAGTGAATTCCAGGTCAACCTGGGCTAGAGTGAGTGAGACCCTAGCTTGGAAAAAAAGGGGGGGGGTATTGCTACAATAGGCCTGACCATTTATTTTTGATCTTTAGGAATAAATTTGTGGCAAGAATATAGAAGGTTTTAAAACTCCAGACTAGAGAAGACTTGCAGCACTATAAACATAGCGTAATGGCCCATTCTGTTGAGCTTGAAAGGCCTAAATGAGACAGAAATGTGGACTGTGGAGTTTAGATTATGAGTTTCAGAGTGAAAAAGGACTCTATAATGACTGGGCTAGAAGCAGATTATGTGAGAGGTTGGCTGCTCTGCTTCTGTCCTGAGACCCTGAACAAAGTTTGATTTGAAAAAAATGGGCAGGAGAACTGTGAGCAGGTTTCCATTCTAGCCACAGAGACCTCATTTCCTTCAGCTGCAACTGAGGGATGGCCGCTTTGCATTTCGGCAGTGGAATGGGCACCGATTCCTCTCAAACTAGGGCTCCGGAAGAAGAATGCTGAAGGAGTTTCCACTCTTCAAAGTTGGCTTTATCTTCTCTGTATTTACAAATTTGGTGGTTCACTTGGCACTGGTTTGACAAGTATGACCAATACATGAAATAGGGTTGTAGCCACTAATTACTGTTGCCTGGGTAAGTCTGCCAGGAAATCAAACAGCCCAGCTGGAGCTGCAGTGTTTGGATCCTGGAGGTTTTGTTAAAGGTCCAACATAGTGGACAATAAGACACAGGATTTGATGTCCCTGCTGATTTTCTATTTTGCATTGGTTTAAACCTTTCTTTCTTTCTTCCTTTATTTATTTCTTTTTCTTTCTTTCTTTCTTTCTTTCTTTCTTTCTTTCTTTCTTTCTTTCCTTATTTATTTTTTCTTGTTTATTTCAGGTAGGGTCTCACTTTAGCTCAGGTTGACCTAGAATTCACTATGTTGTTTCGGGTGGCCTTGAACTCATTGCAATCCTCCTACCTCTGCCTCCCGAGTGCTAGGATTAAAGGCATGCACCACCACACCTGGCTTAACCCTTCCTTTCTTAGGCTGTCTTTTCACAGTGGAAATGTTTATAGTGCCATGATATGTTGGAATTATGTAATTTATGTGTTGATTTTACAGGGTTCACAGTTAAGAGACTGACTTGAGTCTCAGATGAGATTTTGAAATTTTGAATGATATTGGAATTGGTAAAGAATATAGGGGTGTTTAAACTTCAAATTAATGCATTTTGCATCATGGGATGGCTATGAAGAATGTGGTGCTTTGAATGTACAGTGACCACCCCCCACCTGTAGCCTCATGTGTTTGTATTAAGCCTTATCTCTATCCTTTGGGAGGTGGAGCCTGGCGTGAGGATGTGTATCACCTTGAAGCTTATCATTCCAGGGCCACTAAGTATTTAGAAAAAGTTCACTCTTCCAAATGATATGAGATGAGATGTCCAGCCCCTGTTCTTTTATGGCATGATAACATTTCCCATCAAGCCTGTAAGCCAAAATAAACATTTTCCTCCCATCAGTTTCTTTTAGTTCATAGTTTGTCCCTAGCACTGAGAAGGATACTCCTACACAATCAAAATGTGACAATGTTCATATATTTATTATTTATTGTTTCCAAGAATAGATTCAGTGGCACCTAATACCAGATAAACCCTCCTTTTCCCCCAGGAGCAAAATCCTTGGAGTAAAGTTTTTTTTTTTTTTTTTTTTTTTTTTTTCAAACAGATTATCAGATTAGTTTTATTTTTCTAAAATTTTTAGATCTCTAGAGTCATCACAAAGACTGCCTCCACATATTTAGGAAGATTGACATAATTCCCTGCATGATATCAGATCACAATGCTATATTGCTAGAAATCAACAACAAAAGACCCACCAAGAATCCCAACGGCACCTGGAAACTGAACAGCACACTTTTAAACAATGAATGGATAGTGGATGAAATAAAGAATGAAATTGCAAAATTTCTGGAATTGAATGACAATGAGAACACATCCTACCAAACTTATTGGACACAATGAAGGCAGTCCTCAGGAGAAAATTCATAGCACTCAATGCCTTCATAAAAAAGATAGAAAGGTCCCAAATCAATGACCTAACCATCCACCTAAAGGCACTGGAAAAACAAGAAAAATCCAAGCCAAAGAGCTCCAGAAGGAAAGAAATAATTAAAATCAGAGCAGAAATCAATGAACTGGAAACGAAGGAAACAATTAAGACAATTGACAAAACAAAGAGCTGGTTCTTTGAAAAAATAAACAAGATTGACAAACCCCTGGCCAATCTGATCAAGCAAAAAAAGGAGAAGCTTCAAATTAACAAAATTCAAAATGGAAAAGGAGAGATCACAACAGACATAAGTGAAATTGGGAGAATCATCAGGACTTATTTCAAAAACCTATGCTCCACAAAACTGGATAATGTGGAGAAGATGGATAAATTCTTGGATGCATACCATCTACCAAAGCTAAACACAGAGCAGATTAATCACGTCAATCAAACCATCACACTCATGGAGATTGAAAAAGTTATAAAAAAAACCTCCCAAAAAAGAAGAGTCCAGGACCAGATGGCTTCTCAGCTGAATTCTATCAAACCTTCAGGGAAGAACTCAAACCAATCTTCCTCAAATTGTGCCAAACAATTGGAGAACAGGGAAAGCTACCCAACTCCTTTTATGAAGCTAGCATCACCCTAATTCCAAAACCAGGCAGAGATGCCACAAGAAAAGAAAACTACAGGCCTATTCCCCTGATGAATTTAGATGCAAAGATACTAAACAAAATCCTTGCAAACAGAATCCAACAACACATCCAAAGCATTATCCACCTTGACCAAGTGGGATTCATTCCAGGAACACAGGGGTGGTTCAACATATGGAAGTCTGTCAATGTAATACACCACAAACATAAAAACCACATGATCATTTCGATAGATGCAGAAAAGGCCTTTGACAAGTTTCAACATCACTTCATGTTCAAAACATTGGAGAGAATTGGCATGGTTGGTTCATATCTCAACCTAATAAAGGCAATATATGAAGCTCCTGGCCCAAATAATACTTAATGGAGAGAGACTGGAGGAATTCCCACTAATGTCAGGAACAAGACAGGGTTGTCCACTCTCACCTCTGCTTTTCAATATAATACTGGAAGTCCTAGCTCAAGCAATAAGACAGGAGAAGGAAATAAAAGGGGTACAATTTGGAAAGGAAGAAGTTAAGTTAGCTTTATTCGCTGATGACATGATTATACAATCTATATGTAAGAGACCTGAGAGACTCCATCCCAAAACTCCTGAAGGTGATTGACTCCTATAGCAAAGTAGCAGGATACAAAGTCAATGCACAAAAATCAGAAGAGTCATTCTTTTTTTTTTTTACATTAGTATCATATGTTCTAGATAAGGTTCATCCTTGAGGTACCTTTTAGGATGACATTACACTAAAACATTCTTCCTCCAGTATTTTTCTTCTTGGGAGACTATTACCTGTGACTGTGATATTGTTTTAACACTGTCAATCTCTTATATGACCTAACTAGAAGCTGTGAGAGGAAACATTGCACTTATGTGCACTCTATTTACAGAATTGAGTGAATACAGGTGAGTATAATAGGCTGAAATTCTTGGATATGTTCACTCAGTGTAAATAGCAATGTGAACATAGTTAAAAGAAACATAATAATAAAAAAAACTAAACTATTGACAATGTTGAAAAAATATTTTTGATCACATGGAATAGCTGCCTCCACACATATTTATTCAAATTAATTATTAAAATTTCATGCAATAATTTCAGCTGAGATTTATCAGATATATAAGATAAACTTTACCATATATAGTAACTTTTCAAAGATTTAATACTTAAGATATTAGAACTCAAAATAAATGTAGGTGATGCATTAATGCAGAAATCTGTAATGCCCTCACAGGAAATGTTTTATATAGACACAAATTGCAACTGCATTAATCTGACTCAGAAAAGAAGGAAGGAATTTGTCAAGAGATACTATCCAATGTATTCCAATTAATTATTATATTTGGAATATTTCTTGATATATATATATATTAATCTAAGGTATGTCTCTATAGGCTAATCCATAATTTATGAGTTTTGCTATAAACTATCAAAAGCACATTTGTATATAACTAGGTATTCTTGTGTATTATAAAATAGATCAATATTACACCAGCATCATGTTTGTGATAATGAAAGAACTTATATTTGGTATTTTGTGGATGAAACTAGATCATTTTTAATTTTTGAAAACCTACATACATAAAATACATTATAATTTTAATTATTGAAAATGTACTTAAAGAAATTAATATCAATGGTATGAAAAAGCGACTTCTAATAAGTAGATGGATTCTAAGATCAATTTCAGTGCTTTAATGCTCTGTAACTAAGAGTTAAATTCCATGGTAACACAGCAAGCAGAGCATTGGTTTTATTAAAGAACATTTTATAACAGGTATTGCACATACATTATTGTCTATTCATAGTAATAAGTGCAGGCACTTCATAAACACCTAAGAATCAAAGCTTACAGGGAAAAGGCTACATTGGTAGGAAACTGATTTTAATTGTTTTGGTAACTTTTTAGGATGAGTGCCCCTGGGAAAACAGATGATTATAATGTGACATTTGAATTTGTTTCAGACCATTTAAGTTTCACAGCAAAATTATACCTATCAAGTATGTATTCCCATAACATGGTCAGTTGACATATTTGTTACATTTGTGTTAATATTTTTATGAGTCACATTATTAATATTATTAATAATCTCCAAGGAGAATGGTTTCCAAGTGCAGTCATATTTGACATATTCTTATTAATATCCTATGTCCTCTTTACCTCAGTACAAAGCATTTACTAAAATGTGTGTAATATAATTCATGAATCCTGATGAAACATTTACATCCTTAAAAACATTAATGCTTCCTCATTGCATGAGTTTTAAGTTAAATATTTGCTACTAATGATGATATTATTTTTAAAATGTTATTTTCAAAAGTCATGTCATAGAATTATTTTGATGAGCATGTAGAGGAATGAGTGAAAATAATACCAGATAAACAATAACAAAATTATATTTTCTCAGAAATTCCAAACACAAAATTATTATTGAGAATTGCTATTAGTACTTAGAAAGTTAAAAAAAAATAAGCTAATTGATCAAAGCCTACAGACCCAACCAAAACATCCTGGAGCAATGCTGAAGAGCATGTGTGAGAAAGACAGAAATCAATAATTCTTCATCATCAAAATGGTTCTAGAGCTGTTTACACCTGCAGCAGGAGCCAGAAGAAAGAGCTTCAGCTGAGCTTTTGTTTTGTGCAGCAGAAAGTCTGATTCTCATATCATATACTCAGTAGTATTTCCCATTGAGCAAGTTGTTTTTTCTTATCATAATTGCATCTTAACAGCTGCTAACAAGGGTTCAAACTTTAGCTATAGTATTCAATCATATTCTCTCCAATTCATATCACAAAAATCCACATAACAGGAACAGTGACAAAGTAGATTCATCAATGTAGGAAACAAAGTCTCCGCCACATGGTCTTAATGCTCTAGTTTTGTCTATGTGGTATACCACTGTAGTTAGAAAGATGACTCTAACTCAGTTCACACTCCAGCTTCTAAAACTCATTTTACGGGTTTTTTCATACAGATTATTCAAAAAACAAGTATTTTGCATATTATCCTCTTACATGTAACCTCTTAGTGTTGATAATTACTGTTACGGTTACATTCTTTTTCCAGAACAAAATACAAGAACCAAAGCAGCATGAGGAATGAAAGGTTTTATTTCAGCTTATAGTTTTGAGGGGAAGCTTCATTGTGGCAGCAAACATGGCAGATCAGTGGCATCACATCTTGTTACATCAGCTGGGAGGTAGCAGCAAGATTGAGTTAGCTCTAGCAATGGGGGCCTGGGAAATCACAACCCAAAGCCCACCTCCAGCAATATACCTCCTCCAGCAATATTCACAAATTCAAAACACATGAGGCTGTGAGGGCCATTTCATTCAAATGACCACAATTACTATGTACTATTAAGAATTGAATTCAGGGAGGAATCTGGGAAGATGGCGACCACTTAGCTGTGCTGCAAATCCCAGGGAAAGAAAGGCAAGATATTTAGGGTTCATTGGGGCTTTCTGGGGAGAGAAATGTGGGAGGGCACAGAGGTGGGGGAAACAGGGAATCGGGGATACCCTCGCGGGCGGGTAGTCCACCCCTCTCCCCAAATAACCACCTTGTCCACAGCTGCCACCACCCACTGCTGTTGCCGCTGTGTGCCAGCACGCCTGATCCCTCCATGCAGAAGCTTAGACCACGCCACACATTCGTCCACTCACCCATTTACTGAGTGATCCCAGTCCCACAGCAACTTCCACACAAGCTCAGACTCTGTCTCTCACTTGTGCCAGCTCAGGTACCATCCACTACCTATCTCCATGCCGGCCATCCACCATTGTTCTGTGGTGGGGGAGTGCACACCATTTCCAGATCCCAGTGTTCCCAGCCAGAGTTTGGGCTGCTTCAGGGTTTGGTGCCTCAGTGCCACTCCTAGCTCAAATGCAGGAAGCTTTGGCACATTACTGCTTGAGAACTCAGGCACCTTTGGCGCCCCTGCCAGGCAGTAGATAGGCGGCTTTGGCAAGCGAGAGCCAAAGCCCAGTCTGCTTGGCAACTGCCCCAGGCTGCCTCAGATTCCCATTGTTCTTGAGCCCAGGCTGATATGCCCACCTACGTGCCCATACACTGTCATGGGCAAAACACAGTGCAAAAGAAATAACATGAAAAATCAAATGCAAGAAAATCCAGTTAGATCACCCAGTCCCACAATGAATGCATCTAACCAAAACATAGAAGAACCATTAGGATCAGAAGACCAAATTGAAGCTATGAGCAATTCAACCCTGACTAAGCTACTGGTAGAACTTGCAGGAAAGCAACAACAGACCAATAATCATGTGGATGCTTCCATCACTAAACTAGAACTAATAGATAAGAAATTGGAAGGAGTTCAAAGAGAGTTAAGAGATTTGAGGGAGAGTGAAGAAAAAGAAGACCTTAAAAATCAGCTGGCCATGCTAAATGAAGACATAAAGAAATGCAAGAATGAAGTCCAAGAATCATCAAGAAAATCAGAAAATGATGTGAAAAGGGAGCTTGACAGAGGGATGAAAACTATACATAGAAAAGTAGTAGACAACGCAAACTTAATTGAACAAGTCCAAAACCCTCTAGAAGCTCTCAAGAATAGAGTCAGCCAAGTGGAGGATAGAAATTCTGATCTGGAAGACAAGATGGAAGAAGCAGTTAGAGAGTTCAAAAATTTCAGTAAGTTCAAAAGTTGCTGTGAAGAGAACATGAGGGAATTGCGGGATACACTTAAATATCCTAATATCAAGATCATTGGAATACCAGAAGGAGAAGAAATTCAGATCAAAGGCATGGAGAACTTATTTAACAAAATAATTGAAGAAAACTTCCCCAGTCTCTTAAAAGAAAGGCCCATCAAGATACAAGAAGCCAATAGAACTCCAAACAGACTGGACCAAAGGATAAACTCTCCAAGGCATGTTATCATTAACACTCTAAACATTGACACCAAAGCGAAAATCCTAAAAGCAGCTAGGGGAAAATAGCACACCACCTTCAAAGGTAACCCCATCAGAATTACTTCAGACTTCTCAATGGAAACCCTGAAAGCTAGAAGGGCCTGGAATGAAACACTGCAAAGTCTAAGAATCTGTGGCTTCCAACCCAAACTACTCTACCCAGCATAAGTATCCCTCATAACAGATGGTGAAAGAAAAACATTCCATGACAAAACTCAGCTTTACAATTATATGAACACAAAACCAAACCTACAGAGTGTATTTCAGGAAATTCTCCACAGAGAAGAAAAAAATAATCAAACTCAATTGCCTACAAGAAGCGGTTCACAACAACCAAACTCAGAGTAGGCACAAAAAACTTCAACGTCCATGAAAACACAACCCCACATTTATGATCACAATATGGCAGGGATAAAATTAAAACTCACAGTCATTACCCTAAATATTAATGGCCTTAATTCACCCATCAAGAGACACAAGCTAACAGGATGGATCAAAAAATTAGACCCCTCAATATGTTGCCTTCAAGAAACCCACCTCACCACTAAAGACAGACACCTCCTCAGGGTGAAAGGGTGGAAAAGAGTATTCCAAGCAAATGGGAATGAGAAACAAGCAGGTGTAGCTATATTACTATCGGATAAAATAGACTTCAAACCAAAAATAATCAAAAAAGACAAAGAAGGCCACTTCCTACTTACCAAGGGAACGATCCATCAAGAGGATATTACAATCATAAATCTGTATGCAACAAACACAGGGGCACCACAGTTCATGAAACAAAACCTACTTGCCATTAAAACAGAAATCACCACAAACACCATCATACCTGGGGACTTCAATACACCATTATCAGTAATAGACAGATCATCCAAACAGAAACTCAACAGGGAAGTAAGAGAACTCAACAAAACTATAGATCACTAGACCTAATGGACATCTACAGAACTTTCCATCCCAAATCCACAGACTGCACATTCTACTCAGCAGCCCATGGAACATTCTCTAAAATAGACCATATACTGGGTCACAAAGACTGCCTCCACATATTTAGGAAGATTGACATAATTCCCTGCATGATATCAGATCACAATGCTATATTGCTAGAAATCAACAACAAAAGACCCACCAAGAATCCCAACGGCACCTGGAAACTGAACAGCACACTTTTAAACAATAAATGGATAGTGGATGGAATAAAAAATGAAATTGCAAAATTTCTGGAATTGAATGACAATGTTAACACATCATACCAAAACTTATGGGACACAATGAAGGCGTTCCTGAGGGGAAAATTCATAGCACTCAAAGCCTTCATAAAAAAGACAGAAAGTTCCCAAATCAATGACCTAATATCCACCTAAAGGCACTGGAAAAACAAGAAAAATCCAAGCCAAAGAGCTCCAGAGGGAAAGAAATAATTAAAATCAGAGCAGAAATCAATGAATTGTAAACGAAGGAAAAAATTAAGAGAATTTACAAAACAAAGAGCAGGTTCTTGGAAAAAATAAACAAGATTGACAAATCCCTGGTAAATCTGATCAAGCAAAAAAAGTAGAGGCTTCAAATTAACAAAAGTCAAAATGGAAAACAGAGATCACAACAGACATAAGTGAAATTGGGAGAATCATCAGGACTTATTTCAAAAACCTCTGCTCCACAAAACTGGATAATGTGGAGGAGATGGATAAATACTTGGACACATACCATCTACCAAAGCTAAACACAGAGCAGATTAATCACCTCAATCAACCCATCACACTCATGGAGATTGAAAAAGTAATAAAAAACCTCCCTAAAAAGAAGAGTCCAGGACCAGATGGCTTCTCAGCTGAATTCTGTCAAACCTTCATGGAAGAATTCAAACCAATCTTCCTCAAACTGTGCCACACAGTTGGTGAACAGGGAAAGCTACCCAACTCCTTTTATGAAGCTAGCATCACCCTAATTCCAAAACCAGGCAGAGATGCCACAAGAAAAGAAAACTACCAGCCAATTTACCTGATGAATTTAGATGCAAAGATCCTAAACAAAATCCTTGCAAACTGAATCGAACAACACATCAAATGCATTATCCACCTTGACCAAGTGGGATTCATCCCAGGAACACAGGGGTGGTTCAACATACGGAAATCTGTCAATGTAATACACCACATAAACAAGGTTAAACATAAAAACCACATGATCATTTCGATAGATGCAGAAAAGGCCTTTGAAAGATTAAACATCACTTCATGTTCAAAACATTGGAGAGAATTGGCATGGTTGGTTCATATCTCAACCTAATAAAGGCAATATATGAAGCTCCTAAGGCCCAAGTAATACTTAATGGTGAGAGACTGGAGGAATTCCCATCAATATCAGGAACAAGACAGGGTTGTCCACTCTCACCTCTGCTTTTCAATATAGTACTGGAATTCCTAGCTCAAGCAATAAGATAGGAGAAGGAAATAAAAGGGATACAATTCGGAAAGGAAGAAGTTAAGTTAGCTTTATTCGCTGATGACATGATTGTATATGTAAGAGACCTGAGAGACTCCATCCCAAACTCCTGAAGGTGATTAACTGCTATAGCAAAGTAGCAGGATACAAAATCAATGCACAAAAATCAGTAGCCTTGTTATATGCAAATGACTAAGCTACAGAGAAAGAAATAAGGGACATAGTCCCATTTTCAATACCAACAAAAACATAAAATATCTTGGAATAACGTTAACCAAGGAAGAGAAAGATATATACAAGAACACAAAAACACTGAAAAAAGAAATTGAGGAGGACTTGAGAAAATGGAAAGACCTGCCATGTTCCTGGATAGGCCGAATTAACACTGTGAAGATGACAATCCTACCAAAGGCAATACATAGATTTAATGCAATTCCAATTTAAAACTCTACAGCTTTCTTCACAGAGATAGAAAAAAATGATCTCAAATTTCATATGGAAAGGCTGAAGGCCTCGCATACCAAACAAATCCTCAGCAAAAGAAATACCTCTGGAGGCATCACCATACCTGACCTAAAGCTATACTACAAAGTCATAGTAATAAAAACAGCATGGTACTGGCATAAAAACAGGAGTATAGGCCAATGGAATTGACTTGAGGAACCGGACTTTGGGTCAAGCAACTATAGCTACTTGATACTCGATAAAGGCCCAAACAATATAGGCTGGAAAAAAGACAGCATCTTCAACAAATAGTGCTGGACAAACTGGATAACCATATGCAGGAAACTGAAAATTGACCCACACATTTCACCATGCACTACACTCAAGTCCAAATGGATCAAAGACCTCAATATAAGACCAGAAACCCTAATACTACTGGAAGAAAATTTACGAAGAACTTTCCATGATATAGGAATGGAAAAAGACTTCTTGAACACAACCCCAGTAGCTCACAAACTTAAACCATCACTCAACCAATGGGATCACATGAAGCTGAAGAGTTTCTTTACAGACAAGCATTCAATATGCAAAGCCAATAGATTACCCACAGAATGGGAGAAAATATTTGCGGGTTATCCAACTGATAGAGGCCTAATCTCTAGAATCTACAAAGAACTCAAAAATCTAAACAGTAAGAAGTCAAACACCCCACTCACAAAATGGGGCAAAGAGCTGAACAGGCAGTTCACAGAGGAAGAAATACAAATGGCAAACGTACACTTAAGAAAATGTTCATCATCCCTAAGCATCAGAGAAATGCAAATTAAAAGAACTATGTGATTCCACTTTACCCCAATGAGGATAGCAAACAGCAAAAAATCAAATAAAAATAAATGCTGGCAAGGATGTGGAGCAGTAGGAACACTCATCCACTGTTGGTGGGAAGGTAGGATGGTACAACCACTTTGGAAAGCAATATGGAGACCTCTGGGAATGCTGAGTATAGAGATACCAACAGACCCAGTTATTTCCCAACTGGGCATCTACCCTAAAACCTTCAAACCACAGGCTAGAGAGATTTGCTCAACCATGTTTCTAGCAGCTTAATTTGTAATAGCTAAGAACTGGAATCAACCCAGATGTCCATCACTAGAAGAATGGATAACTAAGATGAGGTATATCTACACAATGGAATTCTATACAGCAGTAAGAAAAAAATGACACAATGAAATTTGAGGAAAAATGGTTAAACCTGGAACAGATCATTCTCAGTGAACTTACCCAATCACAGAAAAAAAATCGCCACATAGTCTCATTCATCTACAGCACCTAACCTGAATCTACCCAAGATATCTTACATATCCAGCAAGCATCTCCTGGACTAGACACTAAGATGGAAGGGGAGGGTGGGGAGGGCATCAGAGGGGTGGGAAACACAAATCTAGACCCAAATGGCAATGGTACCGTAAAATTCTATTTACTAAATGGCAGACCAAATGGCTGATCCTTCACCAGGCCCTTATAGGGAACACCTGAACCACAAGACACTAGAGAGGTTAGGATCACAACTAACCTTAATCTTCTACATCTTCCCTCCCATCTTCTCACTCTCCTTCTCCCTATCTCTTCTCTCTAACTCTTGTATATTAGTTATCTTTTTCCTCATTTTCTTAGTGGGCACTGACCTGTAACTCCCAGATCCAGCATGGGGCTATCATCCACAATGAGCTTTTGATCAGAGAGACCTACAAGGTTTCCTAAAAGACAGACAGATTTCTGTCATAGTACTTGATGACCCACCAAAGGTTAGTGGTAAGACCCTATTGCTGAAGACACCTTATGTGGTTGACATTCAAAATAGAATGGCATGGCTGGAAGTTGGAAGACAGTCAGTCCCCAGACCGTCAGCGCATCTAGTGCCAAAAGGTGCTACATGGGAAACTGGGGGAAAATGACCAATATCTGTCCAAGGAACTCATGGTCTATCATACTTAGCAGCAAATAACTTGTTGTGATGCCCACACAAGTGCAATAGTGGCACACAGCCATGGTGGGGAACCAACTGCTCTTAATTTGGCTAACTGATCTCCTCAGTGGTACGGGACCCATAGCTGGAGCTGGGAAACAAGTCAGAACCATATCCAAACATAAGCCCACTTGCCAATATCAAGGTACCATCAATCATGGGCTACAAGAGGGCCTACACCTATTAAATTCTCTATAAGAAAAGTAAGGGTTATCTCATTTGTCCTGGTGCTAACTTACTCTCCATTGGAGAATCTGCTTTTCTTTTTCAGATACATGTAGATCCTAAGGAGCGAGCTACCCCATCACACCTCCAAAAGGCCCTGGCTGAAACTAAGAAAAATTGGCGAAATAAGCAAGGGTGCTGTTTTCCTGATGAACCGGATACCAGCACAAGGGTGAAGGAGATAAACACAGAGAAAAATCAACTCCTACCAAATCAGAGAGCCAGAGCCTCAGAGGCCCCCAACACCTCATCACTGAAGCAGACCAAAAATGAACCCAACATGGCTCAGGGAAATTTTGTGGAAGAGGTTGCAGAAAGAATGTCAGAGCCACATGTTGGGTCATGATATGCAGAGACATTTAGCTTACCCATAACTGTGGGCTAACTCCACAATGCATGACCCATATACCTCAACAAGCAGGGCCCAAGGGGAGGGGGTAGGTCACGGATGAGCCTAATAATGGTACCAAACTGACTGTATTTGCTGAATACAAAACTAACTAATAAAGAAGAAAAAAAAAATTGAGTTCAGTTATCAGATCTGACTGTGGAAACCTTTGGTTCTCCCTGACATGCATTACTACTCTATGTACACAGATAAGCAGTTCCTAAACTTTTTTTTTTTTTTTTTTTGGCTTGCTGTGGCACTATCTACTCTTGTAGGTCTACTTCTAATACATTTCTCCTAATATTTTCACTCTAATAAAATAGGCAGAATTTTGCTTCCTTCCATATTTTAATATATCATCTTTTACCTGCAGATTAAAATTCAATGTCATTCACATGTCTTTATATATATGTCCATGCATATGTATATAATAGTCTCCCTTTTTCCAATCCACAAAAACCAATGATTGATTTATTAAAAGCAGCAAAATGTCACATTCTATCTTACAGTTTCCAGATGCTGATGAGAGATC
This sequence comes from Dipus sagitta, assembly GCA_036346955.1. Classification (NCBI taxonomy): domain Eukaryota; kingdom Metazoa; phylum Chordata; class Mammalia; order Rodentia; family Dipodidae; genus Dipus; species Dipus sagitta. The sequence goes on from CM070786.1 coordinate 37,027,285, forward strand.
AATGAAATGAGAGTGGTAGAAAATACTCTACTTGGTCCTGTGGTGCTTTTGGGAAGAACACCAGGGATGTGTTAGTTAAGAGGGTATGAAGTTACTCCAGACCTTCAGCTAAGTAGCTATAGGTAATGTTTGAAATGTGCATTTATTTGTTTATCTCTCTTCCAAGGAATGTCCCTGAAGATCTCAACAAAATATAAATGACCTCTCTAAACATTCATTGTTTGGGCAGTGGTAATAAGAGAGCTCAGATGAAGTCATGTTTAACTTCCAGGAACAATTTGGTCTATTGGCCACTTGTGGTAGATGTTCAGCTAAGTAATTTATTTTCTATGCAAATATCTTCTTTTGATATCAAAGAAAAATGTTTATCTTTATTTTCCTTATATTTTTCCAAACTATGGGCCAAATAACTTTTTTTTCTATATATGCTTGAAGTTCACACAAATATTATTTTGAATGAAAAAAGAATATATGGTGAATAATATTACTTATTGCATAAGCAGAATTTTCAATATGATGATTCAAAAACTGAAGGAAAACTTTTCTACTACAGATTTATTCTGCCATTTACAACTTGAAGCCCACGATTCAAACCAACATTGGTAAAAACTGATTGGTTGGCCTGGAGAGATGATTTAGTGGCTATTGTGCTTGCCTGCAAAGCCAAAAAACTGAGGTCCAATTCCCAGGATCTATAGAAGCCAGATGTACAAGGTAGTACAGGCTTCTGGAGTTCTTTTGCAGTGGCTGCAGGCTCTGAAAAAACATTTCTCTCTCTCTTTCTCTCTTTCTGTCTCTCTCTCTCTGTATGTGTGTGTGTGTGTGTGTTTCTAACTGTCTGTTTCTCTCTTTCAAATAAATAAATAAAAATAAAATATTTAAAATCAAAACTTGTTGGTTAGTCATTGTTTATTTGAAACACTTTTTGATGTTTAATAATTTTTAATAATAATTTATTGAGAAGTTTATTATGTGAGCATGTTACGAATTGGTCATATTTCCATCATGTTATATTCTTACGTTCTCTCTTTCCTGCCCCCATTTTCTTTTCCTGAGGGCCCTACTCAGTGAGGTTATCTATCTTCACTGTAGTGTCCTGAAAGCACCAGTCAGTCTCTATGGGTATTGGGAATGTCTCTGAGTACACCTTCTCATCCTGTGGGTCTTACATTCTTTCTTCCACAATGTTCCTTGAGGCTTAGATTGTGTGTTATAAGTCTCCTTTAGTCTTGAGATCTCAGCAACATCTGATTTTCTGCTACAATAAGTTTTGAGTCTCCTCAGTGTCTACCACCATTTCCCTGGAGTGGGTTCTCAGGCTAGTAGTGAGAAAAGCACTCATATTTAATCTACCATTTCTTCAATATGGTTTTCTGGGTGATGGCAGATGTGACAGAGATGATTTTTCTTAGGATAAGAAGTTGGCTTTCTTTACTTGTCATTCTGATAGGTCTTGGGTCTTCAGAGTGTTGGCTATCATCTGTAAAAAGCAGATTATCTAGTCAAGAATGAAATCAGAATTTATCAAGGGGCAAATTTAGACATTTAGAAGACTTTTTGACAAGCATAGTCTCTCATTTTAGACAGAGAATAATTGAGCTAACCTCTAGAGTGCATAACATTCCGGGCCATAGGCTGAATTGATTCTCAGTACCACATCTGAATTCCTTCCCACTGCACAGGCCTTATATCCAATCAGAGAGCAGTTGATTACCCCCATATCTTGTGGGTTACTATTTAAATGTTGTGTTTTTCTAGCCTGGCTAGGGGATTTTGTAGCTTCCAGGATGCATGTTCACACTGTTGGTGACCATTATCCCTAAGTAGCTTGCATAGCACTTTTCAGGAAGTATGAAGTCTAGCCAGTAGGGCGTTGTCATCCATCTCAGTTCTAGCATAATCTTTTAATGTCCTGTGACTGCAGCCTGGAGTTTCCACAGCAAATAGGATCTTACCATTTAGTTCTGGTGGGTAACCAAATACTTTGTCAATTGCTTGTATTGTGTTTCCCTGTACTTATGTCTTGAAGTGTTCTTTACTTTTCTTCTAGTCATTTTAGAGTTTTAGGTCTTACACTGAAGGTATTTGTCCATTTTAAATTGATATTTGCACAGTGTGAGATAAGAGTCTAGATTCATTCTTCTGCATGTTGTTATCCAGTTTCTCTAGCACCATTTGTTGAAAATGCTGTCTTTTCTCCATTGTCTGTTTTTTGCCTCTGTTTTAAAGATTAGGTTGATATAGTTGCTAGAACTTATACAAGGGGCTTCTATCCTATTCCATTGTTCCATGTGCTTGTTTTTGTGCCAGTAACATGTTGTTTTCATTTTTACAGCTTTGTAGTATATTTTGGAATCAGGTACGATGATGCCATCAGTAGTGTTCTTTTTGCTGAGGATATTATTGAGTATCTGAGGTATTTTATTTTTTCCATATCAATTTTGAGGCTAATTTTCCTCTTTCTTTGAAGAATATTACTGGGATTTTAATTGAAATTGCATTAAATCTCGACATTGCTTTTAGTAGGAGGGCCATTTTAATTATCTTAATTCTTTGGATCCACGAGCAGGGGTGAGGAGATCTTGCCATCTTCTTGTGTCTTTCTTCATTTTTCCTCAGTGTTTTAATGTTTTCATTGTAGAGGACTTTCACTTCCTTTATTAGGGATGTTCCCAGCATATTTAATTTTCTTTTAGCTATTGTAAGTGGGAGGCTTCCCTGATTTCTTTCTTTTTATGTTTGTCATTGTTCTGTACAAAGGTTACTGGTTTTTGTGTGTTAATATTATATGTTTCCTTCTTGCTAAAAAAGTTCATGCCCTCTAGTTTTTTTGAAGGAGTCTGTTGGGTCATTTAAGTACCAAATAATATCACCTATAAATTAATCTAGTTTGACTTCTTACTTTTATATCTCTTTTGTTCTCTATATTTTTATTGCTCAATCTAACACTTCAAGTGCTATGTTAAATAGTGGTAGGGAGAATAGATACTCCTTTCTTATTCCAGACCTTAGTGGGAGGGCTGCCAAGTTTTTACCCACTTAGTATGATATTGGATTTAGGTCTGTTGTATAAAGCCTTTATTATGTTGAGATATTATTCCTCTATCCCCAGTCTCTCCAGTGTGTTAATCATGAAGAAATATTGTGTTTTGTTGAAGACATTTTCTGCATTTATTTAAATGTTCATGTGTTTTCTTTCCTTAAATGTATTTATGCTAAGTATTATATTTATTGACTTCCATATGTTGAAATGTCCCTGTGTTTCTGGGATGAAATCTACTTTATCAAAATGGATAAAGTAGATTTTTTTTTTGCTGTGGTCTTGTATTCCATCTATTACAATTTTATTGAAAGTTTTTGCATCTATCTTAATGTTTATTTCAATTTCATTGGTATCTGTTATAACATCCCATTTATTCATCTCTAATCTTATTGATCAGAGTCTTTCCTTTTATTTATTTATTTCAGTTTTGTCAGAGGTTTATCAATCTTGCTTATTTGGTAAAAACTCATCTCTTCATTTAATCAGTTTTTAAAATATTTTTTTCAGTTTTTAATTTATTGATTTCTGTCCTGATCTTGATTATTTCTTTCCATCAGGTATTTTGGGGTTTGGATTGTTCTTATTTTTCTAAAGCCTTCAGGTAGCCCATTACTTGTTTGAGACCTTTCTATTTTTGTAATGTAGGAATTCAGAACTATAAACTTTCCTCTGAGAACTGCCTTCATTGTGTCTCTTAAGTTTTGGTATGTGGTATGGTTTCATTTTCATTCTTTTCTAGGAATTTTTTAATTTCCTTCTTGATGTTTTCAATGATCCATTAATTGTCCAATAGTGTATTGTTCAATCTCCAAAAGTTTATGAAGTTTCTGTTGTTTGTTTCCTTGATATCCATCTTCATTGTATTGTGTTCAGGTATAATACAGAGAGGTGTCAGTTTTCCTAAAGTTGCGAAGACCAATTTATGCTCAATTTTTGAGGGGGTTCATTATGGAACATTTAAATGGAATGTTTTGTGAATGTCTCTCAAGTCCATTTGATCTATGGTGTTGTTTAGCTCCATTGTTATCTATTTTATGTTTAGATTACATATCTATTGACAATATTGAAGTATTAAAGTTAGCCACTATTATTGTGTGGGATTTATTTCTAATTTAATATCTAGTAGATTTTTCTTTATAAAATTGGTATATCCATGTGTGGTGCATATATGTTTATGATACCCTCCTGTTGAATTTTTGTCTTCTGTGTATGAAAGGGCTTTCTTTATCTCTTTTGACTACTTTTGGTTTAAAGTTTATTTTGTCAGAAATTAGCGTAGCTATACCTTCTTGTTTCTTATTTTCATTTGCTTGGAATATCTTTTTCTATCTTTTCAGCCTAAGGTGGTATCTTGATCTTCAGTTGCTTTCCCATCTATTCTAGTTTTTTTTTTTTTTTAGAAATATTTTATTTATGAGAGAGAAAGGGAGAGAGAGAGAGAGAGAGAAGGACACAGAGGGAGGGGGAATGGGCATCTCAGGGCCTCCAGCCACTGCAAGTGACCTCCAGACACATGTGCCGCCTTGTGCATCTGGCTTATGTGGATATTAGGTAATCAAACCTGGGTCATTATGCTTCACAAGCAAGCACCTTAACTGCTAAGCCATCTTTCCAGTTCCTCTGTTCTAGTTTTGATCATTGCTTTTTTTTTTTTTTTCTCTTGTAGGCTTTTGAGTATGTTTATTTTTCTCTTCAGTGTGAAGAATTTCATCTAGTATTCTCTATAGGACTGGCTTAGTTTTCATATATTCATAAAGCTGGATTTCAAAGTTTTTTCACCTTTTATTATTAAAGATAATCTTGCTAGTGTGGTAGTTTTGTGGGCAGCCATGGTCTTTCAAAATTTGTACTTCTACATTCTGGGTGTTAGAGTATCCATTGAAAGACTGGATGTAATTGAATGGGCTTATTTTTGGATCCTTTACTATATGATGCGGAGAATTTCTTCCCTTGTCCTATTTGGTGTTTGGTGTGCCGTCTGTACATGGGTGGGCCTCCCTTTTGTAAAATTCAGAATTTTTTCTATAATATTATTGGATATATTCTCTATGCCTTTGGCTTGTGGTTCTTCCCATTCTTATATGCCTGTGATTCAAATGTTTGGTCTTTTTAAGGTGCCCCACATTTCCTTAATGTTCTATTTGTATGGTATTTTGTATTAGTCATTGATTTTGACCTCCTTACCCATTTCCTTTGTTGTGTCCTTAAGCCCTGTTAGTCTTTCACATGATCTATTCTATTGGTGAGGCTTTCTTGGGAGTTGCTTAAATATTATTTTATTTTTGTTTTCTGCTAGGTTTGCCTTCAACTTCTTCATCATTTGCTTGAATTCCATTTTTCTTTCTTGTATTGACTTTCTGATTGTCTCTTCAAATTTGTTCCTACATTTGATCATGCCCTCATTGAGTTTATTTCACTCACTGAGTTATTTTTGCTGCTGTTGTTGGTTCTCATTCATTTTATTCAGCCATGTATTGAGCTCTTTTTTATTCTCTTCCATTTTATTCAGCTGTTTGTTTATGACTTCATTAACTTTTTTCAGTGTGCTTATCATAACTGATTTTTATCTGGAGATTACTTTGGGTAATAGAGCAATTTTCCCAATATCAATTATGCCAGCCCAGGAACATAATAGGTCATTCCAAAGTCTGATGTCTTCATTTTTTTTTTTTCTTTGTGGTGAAGGTCTTTCACATCCTTGGTGAAGTCTATTCCTAAGTACATTTTTAGAGCTATTGAGAATGGGATATTTTCTCCATTTTTTTCCTACCAGGTTTATTGTGCGAATGCATGGAAGTTATTGAGTTGTTTTTTTTTTTTTTTTTTTTTTTTTTTTTTCTTTTTGGTTTTTCAAGATAGGGTCTCACTCTAGCTCAGACTGACCTGGAAATCACTATGTAATCTCAAGGTGGCCTCAAACTCATGGCGATCCTCCTACTTCTGCCTCCTGAGTGCTTGCTATAGGTCTGTTTAAGTTATCATATCTTAAAATATGGTTATATATGTTTAGATATAAGTATTAGGGATACAAATTTTTATAGTATTCTCTAATCTGGCTTCTTTGAGGCCTGTTGCAACAAGTACTTTTTGGTCTCTAATTTTATTTATGTGGGTCTTCTCTCTCTTTCTTTTACTTAGTTTGTCTAGTGGTTTTCAATTTTGTTAACTTTTTCAAATAATCAACTCCTGTTTGGTTGGGTTTGTGTACTGTTCCTTTAATCTCCATTTCATTGATTTCTTCCTTAATTTTTATTATTTTGCCATATGCTGGATTTGGGGTTGGCTTCTCATTTTTCTTGCCCCTTAAAGTGGCATCATTTTTAACTTGAGCACTTATGACTATAAACTTTTCTCTTAGGTCTGTTTTGATTGTATCCCATAGGATCTGGTAGGCTGTCTAGAAACTTATTAATTTTCTCCCTGATTTCTTCAATGTTTCACTGTTAATTTAATACTGTACTTTTCAGTATCCAATATTTATTTATTCATTTATTTATTTCTCAAACTCTATGAATTTTCTTTTTTTTATTAGTTAGTTTTGTACTCAGCGAATACAGTCAATTTGGTACCATTGTTAGGCTCATCCATGTTCTACCCCCTCCCCCTTACCCCTCCTTTTGGAGGTATATGGGTCAAGCATTCTGGAGTTTTCCCACAATTATGGATAGGATAAATGTCTCTGCATCATGACCCAACATGTGGCTCTGACATTCTTTCTGCCGCCTCTTCTGCAAAATTTCCCTGAGCCACGTTGGTTTTATTTTTGGTCTGCTTCTGTGATGAGGTGTTGGGGGCCTCTGGGTCTCTGGATCTCTGATTTGGTAGGAGTTGATTTTTCTCTGTGTTGGTCTCCTTCACCCTTGTGCTGGTACACAGTTCACCAAGAAAACAGCACCCTTGTTTGTTTCACCAATTGTTCTTCATTTCAGCTGGGGCCCTTTTGAGGTATGATGGGATGGCTCTCTCCTTAGGATCTACGTCTATCTGAAAAAGAGAAGCAGATTCTCCAATGGAGAGTAAGTTAGCACCAGACAAATGAGATAACCCTTACTTTTTTATAGAGAATTTAATAGGTGTAGGCCCTCTTGTAGCCACGATTGGTGGTAGCTTGATAATGGAGAGCGGGCTTATGTTTGGATATGGTTCTGAGTTGTTTCCCAGCTCCAGCTATGGGACCCATGGCACTGAGGGGATCAGTTAGCCAAATCAAGAGTAGTTGGTTTCCCACCATGGCTGTGTGCCACTATTGCACTTGTGTGAGCACGACAGGTTATTTGCTTCTAAGTAGGTTAGAATATTTATACAGTTATTGTTGTTGAATCCTAGTTTTATTCTATTGTGGTCTGATAAGATACAAGGCATTATTTTGTCTTCCTTTTGAATTTGCTAGGGATGCTCTATACTCTTCTAACACTTTTTTCTCCTTTTTTGGCATGTGTATTTTTTGCGTAATATTTTATGTGTGTGTGATGTGCTATATGCATGTATGCACATGTATCTGCCCATGTAGTGCCCCTTATAGTCACATGTGGAGGAGTGTACTAGACTGTAGTGGCTTATAGGGACCACTGGGCGTGCTTCCCCCATTGATCTTTCACCCATTCTTACTTGAGCTGGTGTCTTCTACTGATCCTGGAACTTATTTCTTTTTCCCATAAGTAGGAGTGATATTTCCATCTCTACTCCCCATAGGACTGGGGCTACAGAGGCACATGGACATACCAAGATATTTATGTGGGTCCTAGACATCAAATTTGGGTGAACTCTCAGGTGTTTAAGCCCACATACTTGCACAGAAGTGTCCTTGACCACAGAGCCTGACCTGTCTCTTGGGTAGAATGTTCTATGAATATTTATTAAATTCAGCTAGTCTTTTTTGCATAATTTAGCTCTGAAGTGCAAATATCGATATTTAGTTTGGAGGGCATATATATATGGAAGTGAGGGAAAGAGAGAGAGATTTGGTGTACCAGGGCCTCTAGGCATCACAAATGAACTCCAGATGTATGGGCCACCTTATGCATCTGGTTCACATGGGTACTGGGATAACAAACCTGGACCTTGGGCTTCTCAGGCAAGCACCTTAACCACTAAACCATCTCTCCAGCTCAGTATTTACATTTATAATTGAGACATTCTTTTCCGTGGTTTTGTTATGTGGTATACTTGCTGGCAGGGTGTTTATTTTTCACCTCACTTATTAGTTTTGGGAATTTTCTGTGATTTTGTTAGGTGGCATTCTGGTTGGCAGGATTTTTATTTTTCACCTCACTTGTTAGTTTTGGGCATTTCATGACTTGCTGTGTAGAACATGGTTGATTCATTTTCAGGTCTTGTTTCCTCTGTTACATTCTTGATGGGTATTCTTACAGGTGTTCTTGTAGATGTGACTGCTTTTATTCTTCTCTGTAAGATATTCCTTTAAGTATTGTTTGCATTACTGGTTTGGTTGTCATGAAATGCCCTAGTTTGTGTTAGTCTTGAAATGTCTTTATTTCTCCATGTATTTTGAAAGATAATTTTTCTGAGTATAGCACTCTTTGTTGGTGCTTGTTTACTTTAAGTCCTTGATCTAAATTGACCCATGCTTTCCATATTTTAATATTGCAGTAAAAATATCTGAAATTATTTTGATATTACTGTTTGTTTTTATTTTTTTTTTACTGTTCACTTACTTATTTAGAGACGGTGTCTCACTCTACCTCATGCTGACCTTAAATGGTGTATACATCCCAGACTTCTTCTCAATTTGTGACTATTTTCCTTCAAGAATTTCCTAGGTGATTGGAATATACATATGATCACCTTGTCCAGTTCTCATATTAATTATTCTCTCTGTCTCTTTCTTTGTTTCTTTCTTTCTTTCTTTTTTGAGACAGAGAACAGAGTCTTATTTATTACCCAGACTGGTCTTGAAATTGTGATCTTTTGGCCTTAGTCTCCAAAGTGTTAGAATTATACATATATGCATCATCAGGCTATCATGAATTTATACTATAAAACATACAAAAAATTTAAAAAGCCTTTAATATTTTGAAAAATTAATGTTTATTAATAAGATAAACTGCAGAAAACATATGAAATATTAATAATACCTTATTTTTCATACACCTATTGCATTTAAACTTAGGTTTTGTCCTAGCCAATTTACCATTACTGTATCAAGATACCTAAGATAATCAAGTTGTCAGGAGGCTCCTGGATGTAGAGGTTTCAGTTCATGCTCATTTGGGCTAGACTGATGTTATGCCTGTGGGAAAACAGGGCATTATGGCAAATGTGGTTTAACGTGAGCTGTTTACCTCATGGTGGCTAGAAAGCAAGAGGAAGAGAGTAGTAGTTGAGGTCCTAATGTCCCCTTCAATGATTTTCCCCAGTGTCCTTACTTCCTTCCACAAGGCTCTATCTCCCAATAGCAACTATACCATGGCTTTTCTGGGGATTTATATATTCTGACTATAACAGCTTTCACTCAATCTTTTTCTTTTCTCCAGTGTGTAGATAAGCATCTTACTCTAGAATCTCTCCTAACACAAGGGGGTACAGTGGATTCTCAGGATTCTAAGAGTTTCTACTAATGTAACAGTCTTTACCCACATCTGCTAAAGACTGGGAAGTTATAGAAATAATAATTAGACTTGTGAATATAAGTGAGAAGAAACAGCCTGTAGGAGAGGCCTCATCAATGAGGAATTAATTGGTTTACATTGGGCCTGGTGGTGTAGATCCATGTCTAGCTTTGGGGAATTATTATTGGGTGTTCTACCCTATCCATATTACAGTTGTTTGTGCTTAATCATATCAAATATACACTAGCAATGTATATTTAATAAAAACATTTTTAAGTTGTTAAACTTGAACATTAAAAACAAGGTATAATTTAAATTTTAATGACTTATTTTAGACATTTTTATGATTTAAAAAAATATATATATATGTATATATATATGTATATATATATACACACATATATACATATATATGTGTGTATGTATTTCCTTATTTAGAATATTATTTTGCCCCCTGATAATATTAAATAGGACTTTGTGTTTGCCATCTTCTCCTGGGATTGGATATTGCTTATTTACTTATAGAGATTGAACTAAATTGTTCCATGTTTTTCCAGTTTGAGCATTGCTGATAAAAGATCTGAAATCATTCTGATATTGCTCTTAGATTCTATTACTATTGAGGCAATGTCTCATTCTCTCTATATCATGCTGACCTTAAATGCTTTTTTTTTTCCCTCTTTCTCACTGACATCTTCAGATTCTGTGTGTATCTGTTTTGAAAATGTTTGCCTTCACTTTTATTTTTCCATTTTTATACTTAGATCTGGAAATAAGAAGAAAACCTAGAAGAATGTTTAATTTCTTTGACAATTATACTGTTGCTGCTAAAATTGTTAAAGTGATCTGGATTGTGAGTACTGATGGGCACTTTGATGGCATTCTTAACTATTAGTAGTCAGCTTTTATCAGAATGATATTCAGGTTTGGAGAGATTGCTCAGTAGTCAAGGTGCTTGCCTGAAAAGTCTAATGACCCAAGTTTGATTTCCTAGTACATATGTAAAGCCAGATGCACAAAATGATGCATGTGTATGGAGTTCATTTGCAGTGGCTAGAGGCCCTGATGTACCCATTCTCTCTATCTCTCTCTCTCTCTCTCTCTGAAATAAATAAGTAACCAAAATATTAAAAACAGAAGGATATCTATACTTTGTATGATGGCTTAGATGCTGTTATGGCTTACATACAAACCTCATGCTCAAAAGACTTGGATCCCAAATGGTGGTACTACTGGGAGGTGACTGGATAATGAGAGTGCTAGTGAGACCAACCCATTGATAAGTTCATAGCTTAGTGAACTGTTAAGAAATTATGCCTATTTGGGGGAATCAGGTCACTGAAGTGTGTCCAAGAAAGTCCTATCATGTCCTTGGTGCCCTTTTTATTGCATCCTACCTGCTGTGACTTCACACTTTAAGGCCAACCTCTCCAACCTTCCACCTGACCATTCACTCACTCACAGTCTTCTCATATTAGTAAGAAACTGCTTTGTGATTAACTTTTCCTGTTGAATGAAAAATGAAAGATAAGCTAAAAATAACATATTAGAGGAAAGGTAGGTCTGATGGATATGTGTTTAATTATAATATACCTGATAAAATGCATGCTAACTGGAAATGATGAAAATAAAGGAGGATTTAGTTTTCCAAAATGAAAGAATCCTCAGAATGATAGTGTGTTCAGAGAAACGGCAGACAAATTCCTTCAAGCATTGTTATTTTATTTATTTAGAGTTTTAATAAAAAGTAATCATTTGTATATTGTGCATTCTCAGAAAGAGGACATGTTGTGGTTCAAATCTCTTCAATTTGATGTGTTACTACTTAGTTTATTGGCATGCTATGTCACAGGGCATAGCTAACAAAAGCATGGATATTTGTCTTTGAGCAAGTTTCATCTGAGGTGAAAACATTAAATAATGGTCTATTGACAAGCAATTAAACACCACTTCTTTTCCTAGCAATGTTTTGAATTATGGTTGTCTTAGCTAATGGAAACATCCTTTAGATTTTAGAAATCCAATATACTCTGAGACAAAAAGAACCTTTTAATTAGATTTTCAATAGCATCCACCAGGACCCAATGCTCATCATTTTGACTGCTTATCTTCATCGACTTAGGTGAAAACAAAACAGAGATAAATAGTAAAATTCATTAACAATCCATTTACTTCAACTGCATACTGTTCTGTCCACAGGGAATGCAACTGAGCTCTCTCTAGACAGAATTCCATGCTCCTTACTTTCAGTTATGGACTTATTTCACCCTTTTGCAGAAGTTTTATTCTTCTATCACATGTATGTATTTAAAGAGTTAAAAATAAGCAAAGTGACCACACAAGAAAATCATGTATTTCTTGTAGCATTTCAATGAAAAGGTAATGTCCAAAACACTATATTATAAATGTTACAGAAAATAATTACATTACTCAGAATCAGCTCAGAAAAAAATTAACAAGACAAAGTAGATCATAATGTTCTTTTGTGAATAAAAATGTTATTATGTCCTTAAGTGGGTCTGGTCATTTAAGTTGTGAAACAAGCACATGTTGGTCTGTTACCTTCCATGCATTGTCCTCTATGGTAGTTTTAGCTAGACCTTCATACTGCCAAGGAATGGAATATTGTGTTCCAATGCAACCTCATTCTAAGTAAGCTTTCATGTCTGCTCACAGGCCCTGCTCCCAGTTTCCCTATGTGCCCTCCTCCTATCTTCCCATCAAGCCTCAGTACATCCATTCTTACCCTCTGTGGTCCATACTGGTTTTGGTGGGAAGTGTTTACTGTCAGTTATGATGATGCTTCATTCATATGTGGCCACAACCAGACAACTGGTCTCAATTACCTAACAAGACATGAATTCATATTGTTTTTCAGAAAAGAAAAACAAAAAACATCCATTTCTTTGTTTCCCATACTAATCATAAAATCCCAATCACACTCATTAACATCTTATGCTGTATGAAATTTTGAAAGCATAAAAATTCATAACAGAATGAAGCAAGGTTAACCATTTCTAAATAACACTTCTACTGCTTAAACAATACCTGATTATCCAAGTAAAAGCTAATAATGACTAGGTAATAAACAAGGAGAACCAAGTTGTCAAAGAAAGTGAAGAGGAAAATGACATCCTAATTACATGGCAAAGATTTTTGTCTGCATAATATGTAGTTTCAGTTAGGCTGGTTGTTCTCATATAAGCAAAGCAAACCTTTCCCAATGTTTCAGTCTGTTGTGCGGCATTATGTACACAAAGCGTGCTGTTCCTTCATACTTTTCCTTTGCCTCTCAGTTTTCTGAGATGATTATAGGTAAAATGATTTTCTCTCTGAAGCAATGTTTGCATTTATAAGTCCACTTGATCACTGGGTTGAGTTAACCATGGAAACCTTTTATGTAATTGCCAATTTTATGGTATACATCCCTACATGTACATGTGATTTACTTAATTTGAAATCTTTTGCACAGAAACAATTGCTTGAGAAAAGTCTCACCAAATGTGTTGATGTGCTTCAGTCAACCTATGTTGGTGGGATGAATATAGGGCTAATCCTGGAACTTTTAGATTCCATGACATCCTCCCCTCCTGCTTCTCTGGGAGCTCACTCTGGAGATCTAAGGGTACACAATGGACTCTTCCACTAGTTCTGATCAAACCTCCATCCTGGTTAATCCAAATATCAGCTCCTTTTCTTATCTCTATTTTCATTCTGAGACTCCAGCAAATCACAGGCGTAGGCCTTGTTACACATCCTCCTGGTCTCCTAACCTCCCCTTTGTTTTCTGTCTCTTCACACCACTGTGCTACATTCTATCTTCTAACAAATTATTTTGTTTCTGTTTATGTGTACTAGATGAATTTGCCACAAAACCTATTGAGGGACATTCTAGTTTTACTTTTTATCTAATTAACAACTGTACATAAAATGCGAATAGTCCTACAAGCTATGAAAAATAGCAGTTCCTAAAGTCTGTGTTCTCATTTTTATGCCTCATTAGAAACATGTTTTTGATTTTTTTAATTTTAAGGTAGAAGGTTCTTGGATGTTGGATTTATTTCCCATCCTTTAATGCATATGTACTATACCAGCAACTTCAGAGAGTTGTTACTACCTGCTTACTAGATACAATAAAAATAATGTGGTGGCTTGAGCTAAATGTCCCTCATAAACTCATGAGTTCTAAATGTTAGGTCCCCAGCTGATGGCAATTTGGGAATTGGAACCTCCTGGAGGAGGCATATTGGTGGGGGTGGGTTTATCACTGTTATAGCCAGTTTCTTCTTGCCAGTGGCATACTCACTCTTCTGCTGCTGTTGTCCATGTGATGTTGGCCAGGAGGTGATGTTCAGATTTTGCTCATGCCAGGTTTTCCCCTGCCATCATAGAGTTCCCGTTTGAGTTGGTAAACCAAAATAAATCCTTTCCTCCCACAAGGTGCTTTTGTTTGGGTGTGTAACTACAGTAGTAAATTGGAACTGAGAAGTGGGATCTTTGATGACAGAAACCTGAATGTTTGCCTTTCGGAACTGATTTGTGAAAGGAATGTGGAAGTATTTGAAATTTTCTTCTAAAATTCACCTTGCAGTATTGAAGGTAGACTTTCACATTCTGAACAGAGTTGAAAGTCTCAAATGCATTAAGAACTATAGATTGTGGTACATGACTTAAGAGGGGAAGAAAGAACTTTGTAGGTACTTGGTTAGAAGTAGTTAGTGTAAGAAGAAGCTTAATGCTTTCTGCCTGCCTGTGTCCTGAGAATTTGTGCAGTGCTGTGTTGCATAGAAATCAACTGGTGTGAGCAGAAGGGCATGTACAGAAAGGAATAAAAGCTTCAGGCTAAAGTCACAGCTCAATTCAGCTACAATTAGTTGAAATGTTACAACCACTGAGAATGGGCCAGCTGTTCTGCAATGGGACAGCAGGAAAAATGTGTACTCTTTTGAAAGGTTTTACAGTTTGAATGCTAATGGAGTTTTCTGGCTTTATTTCCTCAGGACTAACAAATTGGTAGTCTACCTGGTACTATAGAGTGGGACAAATGCAGAAAAGAGGGGTTAGTGGTTTTGCAGCAAAGTTTTGCTTTTTGGAGATGGCCATGGACAATGTGAGGCAGGATTACTCAAAAGTCCTGTGTGGAGGCCAAGTGGAGTCATGAGAATGAACTGTGACTTGCTGTGGAGACCCAGTGGAAATGCCAGAACTATGGGATGTTTGCCAAGGAGTTCCCAGCATGGGATGGACGTTTTCCCAGAGCAGCCCAGCTAGAAGGGTGGAAATGAAACTCTAGAGACTAGTTAGAGATATTGGACTTGGGACTATGGAACTTGATGTTTGCCCTGCTTGTTTCAAAAGCATGTATTGGTTTCATCTTTCTTTACTATACCCAACACCATATTTTGCAGCATGTTCGTTTTACAGCATTATGATTTGAGGGGGGTGGACGAGGGTTACCAGCTAACAATTAAGAGATCTTGGACTATGGGGATGTTTGAATAGCATTGGAATTGATAAAACTATGGGGACTTTTAAAGTTGGACTTAATGCATTGTATTTTACATGATGGATGATCCTGAGTTTATGGATGCCAAGGGCAGAATGTGGTGGTTTCAACTAGGTGTTCCCCCATAAATTGATGTGTTCTGAATTCTAGGTCCCAGATGATGAAAATTTTGGATTTGGAGCCTCCTGGCAGCTTGTGGGTGTTATAGTTCCCCTTGATAACTCTTCTGATGTTTTTCCATTGATGTTGGCCAGCAAGTGATGTCCAGCCTTTGCTCATGCCACATTGTCTGTAATCCCCCTCCCCCCCAAAAAAGCCCTCTCCTTTCAGAAGCTGATTTTGGTCAGGTGCTTTGTGCCATCAATAAGAAGGTAACTGCACCACATAATATCATCAATAAAATGGATCCATAGTGATAACCTTGCAGAAGGGATGGGTGATCAAGATTTCTGTGAAATAAGCTATGACATAAGGGATGAAGGGTTAATGTAAACTTGAGGTTAAACAGTAAAGGTTTACAATGTGCACTGTTTACTTTGTCAGCTGAAAGCAATTTGCATTGTTGGTCCTTATGGACAGGCATGGAGAAGAATGCATTCACAAGATCAATAGCTACATACCAGGTACCAGATGTGGTAATCTGCTCAAGTAAAGAAACTATATCTGATAGAGCAACTTCCTCTAGAGTCACTAATTGATTAAGTTTTCAATAATCAGCTGTCATCCCCTAGGATCCACCTTTATTCTGAAGAGGTTAAACAGAAGAACTTTTAAAGGCAGATGTGGGAACTACCACTCTTGCATCCTTCAAGTCCTTTTAAATGGCATTAATGGCTATAATTCCTCCAGGGATGAACTATTGCTTTGGTTCACTAATTTCCCTGGTAGCATCAGCTTTAATGGTTTCCATTTGCCTTTTCTAACCAAAATCTTCTTCACTCCACAGGTCATGGAACCAATGTGGGGAGTCTGCCAATGTCTTTGTATAGCTATTCCAATTATGCATTCTGAGACTGGGGGCATAACCACAGGACGAGTTCAGAGACACACTGTACCCACTTCCAACTGGATGTTAGCCAAATCTCCAATGGTCCCTTTGCTCTGATAAGCACCTACTTTAACTGAAGGGCCACTATGCTGTTTGGGATCTCTGGGATCAGTGTCAGTACAGAGCCAGTAGGCCATAACAGGTCTGATTATTTCCTTTCCTCCACTGTGTAATTATCCAAGTAAAAGGGCATGGGTGCCTCAGGAAAAGGATGGCAATAAGCCTAATAGTAAATTCTTTTTAAGTTGTAGAAGGGTTCTTCCTCAAAGAGCCCTGGCCAATTGTTTATTTGATGGCATCTGGCTCCAGGCTGGGAATTGGTTAAGAGGCTATGAGTCTCTTCCGCTATGATTCAAAGTAGCCTTATTCAAGTCATACCATAATTAACATTCTTATGACTATGTTATCTATTATTGTAAATATGCTCACCTCACCTTTTGAAATTCAATGCTGCCATTTGGTACTTGTTACCCTGGAAACCAGGTAAAACCTATAAATCATTTAATGCAGCAACTGTGGCTCCCACTGTAAGGTCTGCATTACATAGAGGAACAGTGACTAGGCTCTTCAGGTCTGTTCATGCTCCCCTCACAAATCTGTTCTTATAGTCCTAAGGAAAGACACCTCTTTTAGACCATCCATTGTGGAGGGTGAGGGATAAGATGATTTTACATTACAAATCCACTCCAGCATTCCAAATTCCCTGGACCTTTTAATTACTTTATCAACATTAAGCCAAGAGATATCAGGAAGCTCCAGCTCAGTCACAGCAGGCCATCTCGTGATGCAGACTTCATCCAACTTATCAAATCTAGTCTTGGCACCTTTGTTTAAATGTACATGATGCATCACTAAACCTAGAATCTCTATTCAATTGGTTCGTATTGATAAACTCAGCCTGATTTAATTTTCTATTCCTTCCTTCATCATCCCACACCCTTAAAATCCATTCCTACACACATTCCCCACTACTCTGCTTAAATATGTTCAAAAACTCTTAAAGTAAATGTGGTGGTTTGATTCAGGAGTCCCCCATAAACTTAGGTGTTCTTTATGCTAGATTCCCAGCTGATAGAGATTTGGGAGCTAATGCCTCCTGGAGACAGTGTATTGTTGGGGGCTGGCTTATGGATATTGTAGTCAGTTGCTCCATGCCAGTGTTTGCAACACTCTCCTATTGCTGTTGTCCACTTGATATCAATGAGGGGGTGATGTCCACCCTCTGCTCATGCCATAGATTTTCCCTGCTGTCATGGAGCTTCCCCTCAATTCTATAAGTCAAAATAAACTTTTTTCCCACAAGCTTCTCTTGGTCACGTGTTTTCTGCCAGCAGTGTGACTTGACTACAACAGTAAAGGTGGAACTGAGAATGGTATCTTTACTGCTAGAAACCTGACTGTGTGGTTTTTGGCCTCTTGGAACTGCCTTGCAAGAGGAATGTGGAAGGATTTGAATCCCTGACCTGTGAGACGCCTTGCAGTGCTGGAAGTACAGCTTGATGGACTATTCTGGTCAGAGTTGAAAGACCTAAATGTGGTAAGAACTATGGACTGTGAGGTTTAGCTTGTGAGGGTGAGAAAGGGCTTTGCCTGGACTGGTCTAAAAGTAGTTTGTATGAGAGGCTTCCTGCTATGCCCATACCCTGACAACTTATGCAGGGTTGCTTTGCATAGAAATGAGCAGAGGGATATGGCACTGAAAAAAAATGAAATATCTGGGCTAAAACTGCTGCCCATTTAGCTGCAATTATATGGGAGATTATAACTTTTGAGATTGGGCCAGCTGACTACATTGGTACAGTAGGAAGAATGCAGTCTTTTGAAGGGGTATGAGTGTTCAAGGAGTGTCCTGTTCTTCAAAGTCTGCTTTATTTCCACTTGGATTAACAAATTGGCAACCTGCCTGCTATTATGGAGTATAAGAAATGCAGGAAAGAGAGGATCACTGAATTTTCAACATGATCTTGTGTTTTGGAAATTGCCAAGGGTAGTGTGTAGCAGTTTTGTTGGGTTGCCTGCATGGAGACCTGATGGAGCCATGGCGATGGACCGAGGGTTGCAGTGGTGACCCAGAGGAGATGAAGGGACCATGAGACAGCTGCTAAGGAAAGCTGACAGACCTGGACAAAGTTTTCTAAGACTGTGAGTAGCCTAACTGGAGGGGCAGAATTTGAATTCCAGAGACTTGTTGCTGGCTGGAATTATTGGACTTGGAGATTTGTCACTGACTAGAGCTGTTGGACTTGGAGCTACAGAGTTTCATGTTTGTCCTGTTTAAATCTTGTATCAGTTGAATGATTCTTTGTTAGCCCATTGCCATATTTTGCAGTGTGAGTGTTTATTCTGAGCTATTTTGGAGGTTTTTTTTGCAGAATTTTTGGTATTATGACTCAATTAAAAGATCTTGGACTACGGAGATGTATGAATATCACTGGAATTGATAAAAACTATGGGGACTTTTAAAGTTGGATGAATGCATTGCATTTCACATCATGTATGATTATGAGTTTATGGAGGCTAGGGGCAGAATGTGGTAGCTTGATTCAGGTGTCCCGCATAAACTTAGGTGTTCTGAATGCTAGGCTTCTAGCTAATGGAGATTTGGGGATTAATGCCTATTGGAGACAGTGTATTGGGGGTGGGATTGTGGGTATTACAGCCAGTTTTGCCTTGCCAGTGCATGTCACACTCACCTGTCACTGTTGTCCACTTGATGTTGGTGAGGAGGTGATGTCCACCCTCTGATAATGCCCTCATTTTTCCTTGCCATCATGGAGCTTCCCCTCTAGTCTGTAAGCCAAAATAAACTCCTTTCCCCACAAACTTCTCTTGGTTGGGTGTTTTCTGCTAGCAATGTGAATCTGAATGCAACAGTAAATGAGGAGTGTATCATACCTCATGGTCACACTCTCTTCCTCACCATTAGAAGTGCGTTTACCCTTACATTTGGTTGTAGGTTGTGCTGGTTTGAAATGTGAAATGCTACTCTAATTTCAGTTGTTTTAGATTAAGGTTTCTACTGAGTCCCAAGCTGAGGGAGCATTTGAAAGGTGGAATTGTGTTTCAAGGGATGTGTCTTGGACTTGAGATATCTAGCACTCCTGTGTGTGATCAGAGCCAGTTCAGCTTGCTGTTCTCTTTACTGTGGATGAATGATGTGTGGTGAGCCAGCTTCCTCCACTATGGTGAATATTCTACTTTAAACTGTGAACTGAAATAAAGTATTTCCTCCCCTAAGTTGATTCTGGTGAGGTGTTTTGTCCCAGAAATGACAAGGTAACTGCAGCATAGGTCTAGAGACAAAGGTGGGTGGGCACTGAGGAGAATCAGCATGGTCTTGTTTGTCATCTTTTATACAGAAATTCTTGTCTGGTTCCATCGACAATGCGGGATTAGTTCCCTCTTTGGAATGTTACTTAAAATTACCTTTAACTAAACTTTCACATTTTTAGTCTAATCTTTTGAAACTATGTTAGACCATTCACAATTCTTTAAATCTACTTTTCCCCCACATGATTGTATGCTTCCCACATATTTCTTGGCAATCCTTGGCAAGGTCCTTCCTAATGTGTATGAATGTCTGTGCAGCACGCACACCTCTGTTGATCTGTACGAAGCTTTCCAAAAGTTGGCTTAAAATTTTTCTCTTATTTTAGACCACAACCTGCATAGATTACAGCTTTTTCTTTATTTTTAAAGTATACATTCTTGATATATAGGAGACACTCAATAAATTCTGAATTTATGAATGAATTACTTTGTTGGAAAGTTTGGAACAGAACTATGTCTCCAAACTTCCTTTTCATTTTGCTTTTTACTGTGTAATATGAACCAAATTTAATAAAGCAAATCACTTTTTGTAGAAATGCTTTCTGTGCCATAATAAGTTTAAAGCTCTCTTGGAAACTTCCGATCTCACAGTATCATAACCTCAGGGCTGGAATGGAGCCTAGAGGGTATTAATCCTCTCTTACAAGCAGACTGCAAGTTGCTGCATACTTTTTCTGACATGCCTTTTTCCAGATTGTATCTAGATAACTTCAGGAATTGAGAAAATGAGGAAACCATGGGTCCAATTCCTTCTACCTTTGAAGAATTATGACCATGGAAAAGGCCAACTTTTATATCAAAGTTCTGTCCTCTCTCTTTCCCTCTCTCTCTTCTCCCCAAGCTTAACTCACTGAACTTACTAAAATCCCAAGAGTGTAATAGGACACCCTGAGTGTCCTGTCCATAAAACAGCTGTTCAAAAAACTGTGAACAGTTTATTTTTACCACCAATGTCTTCTCCATCTCAGCTTAAAGAATATAAAATGCTTTCATTTCTCCAGTAGAAATTTACAGGCCTCTCATTATGCTTTTTACCAGCACCTCTTTCTTTTCACTCCAGGTCCACCCTACTGAAAGGAACTCAAGCCTCTTCCATGTCGAATTTGAAAGGAATTGAGTTTGTCTTCAACATTACTGTCTCTAAATATTTTGACAAACATTGTGATTTTGTATGTTTATCCTTGTTACTCTCATGAAACCAATTCTTTCTTATAAATCTATTTACCTTTTCATTATAAAAATTAAATTATTGTTATATTCATATGTGATTCCTAATACCTTCTAAGCATGGTCATTGTTAACAATATTTTTGTTAAATACTGAAAATTCACCTGTTTCCTCTTAACAAACTAGGCATAGCTGGTGACATTTGTGCCCTAAGAATGTGTACAAATGAAAGTACAGAATCACCTCCTACGAAAACTATTTTACCTCAAATTCTTATTTTAGGGTCTCTTTCTCAACAAAACTCGAGCTATTGATCAAAAC